>CM026897.1:38201144-38931310 GCA_015227895.2 Colaptes auratus
ATCATGATAGAGGTTCAATCACATAGTATTTAGAAAGACATTTAAATCATTTAGCCATGTACAGAATGAACATAGCCCCGACCTGGTCTGCTGCAAGCTTAAATTATGCTTGCTCTTCCTTAAAGAACAGAAGGGCCAAGGAGCTTGAGCATTCCTTTAAAGTGCAGCACCACACAATTAGTGGCACAATTGGGCCTATTCCATTCCTGGCCTCCTCAGTGTTGAGGCTCACCTAATTATCACATTATCACTGGCACCACAGCTGCCATGGGCATTTGATTTTACTTTGAGGGAAACAGAACACAGGCAGAAATTATGACATAGTCTGTCAATTTCCTTCTTTACAGTTTCTGTCCCTCTTCTTATATGCTTATTTGTCTGTGAAGATGACAGAATTAAAGAATAGGTTACACTCTGAAGAGAAAATATATAGCTTTTACCTTTTCAAGACAAGCCCTACAAAATTCTAATACATTCTGACTTCCTTCCAATGAAGTATATTTTGAATGGTAAAGCTACTGAACATTACTACATCATAAAACACCATCACAGAGAAGCTTTTGAAAACAAAAGGATGGTGGTCATTCAGTGGCTGAAACTTCCTGATATTTTGACTAGTCACAGTATCACAGTATCACAGTATAACCAAGGTTGGAAGAGACCCCAAGGATCATCAAGTCCAACCTGTCCCAACAGACCTCACAACTAGACCATGGCACCAAGTGCCACGTCCAATCTCCCCTTGAACACCTTCAGGGACGGCGACTCCACCACCTCCCTGGGCAGCCCATTCCAATGACGAATGACTCGCTCAGTGAAGAACTTCCTCCTCACCTCGAGTCTAAACCTCCCCTGGCACAGCTTGAGACTGTGTCCCCTTGTTCTGGTGCTGGTTGCCTGGGAGAAGAGACCAACCCCCTCCTGTCTACAACCACCTTTCAGGTAGTTGTAGAGGGCAATGAGGTCACCTCTGATCCTTCTCTTCTCCAGGCTAACAATCCCAGCTCCCTCAGCCTCTCCTCATAGGGCTTGTGCTCAAGGCCTCTCACCAGCCTTGTTGCCCTTTTCTGGACACGTTCAAGTATCTCGATGTCCTTCTTAAACTGAGGGGCCCAGAACTGGACACAGTACTCAAGGTGTGGCCTAACCAATGCAGAGTACAGGGGCAGAATGACCTCCCTGCTCCTGCTGGCCACACTATTCCCAATATAGGCCAGGATGCCATTGGCCTTCTTGGCCACCTGGGCACACTGTTGGCTCATGTTTAGGTGGGTGTCAATCAGCACCCCCAAGTCCCTCTCTGTTTGGCAGCTCTCCAGCCACTCTGACCCCAGCCTGTAGCTCTGCATGGGGTTGCCGTGGCCAAAGTGCAGCACCCCGGCACTTGGACTTATTAAATGCCATCCCATTGGACTCTGCCCATCTGTCCAGTCGGTCGAGGTCCCTCTGCAGAGCCTTTCTACCCTCTAACTGACTAACATCTGTTCCCAACTTGGTGTCATCTGCAAACTTGCTGATGACTGACTCAACCCCCTCATCCGATCATCAATGAAGATGTTAAAGAGGATGGGGCCCAGCACCGATCCCTGGGGGACGCCGCTGGTGACTGGCCGCCAGCCGGACGCGGCACCATTCACCACCACTCTCTGGGCTCGGCCCTCCAGCCAGTTCCTAACCAGCACAGAGTGTTGCGGTCCAAACCACGAGCTGACAGTTTAGCCAGCAGTTTACTGTGGGGGACGGTGTCAAAGGCCTTGCTGAAGTCCAGATAGACTACATCCACAGGCCTCCCCACGTCCACCAGAGGGGTCACCTGATCATAGAAGGAGATCAGGTTGGAGAGGCAGGACCTGCCCTTCCTAAATCCATGTTGGCTGGACCTGAGCCCTTGGCCATCCTTCAGGTGCGCAGTTATTGCCTCCAGGATAATCTGTTCCATCACTTTCCCTGGCACTGAGGTCAGGCTGACTGGCCTGGAGTTTCCGGGCTCCTCCATCTGTCCCTTCTTGTGGATGGGGATCACATTGGCCAGTTTCCAGTCATCTGGGACCTCTCCAGTGAGCCAGGACTGGAGGAAATGATGGAGAGTGGCTTGGCCAGCTCATCTGCCAGCTCTCTCAGCACCCTAGGATGGATCCCATCCGGTCCCATGGACTTGTGGGTGTCCAAGTGGCTCAGCAGGTCCCGAACTAATTCCTCATGGATTTCTGGGGCATTACACTGCTCCCCGCCCCTATTACCCAGCTCAGGAGGCCACTCATCCTGGACTCCTGCCTTGCTGTTAAACATGGAGGCAAAGAAGGCGTTCAGGACCTCAGCCTTTTCCTCATCTTCGGTCACCGTGTTCCCCTCCAGGTCCAGTAAGGAGTGGAGGTTCTTCTTGCCCTTCTTTTTAGCGTTGATATATTTGTAAAATTGCTTTTTATTTTCTTTCACAGAGGTGGCCAGTTTCAGTTCTAACTGGGCCTTTGCCTCTCTAATTTTATTCCTACAAACCAAAGTCCCAAACCTGGAGCCTACTCTATACTCTACCAGCTGATTATGACAATAGAAAAGCAGACTCAGCTAGGAAGAAGGAGCTCCTTTTTTTATCTCTATACACACCAGGAATTTATTTGAGATAAGAAAATTGTTAGATACCTGTGACAAGGTTTCATCCACACCTACAGTCTATAGCAGAAGTTGAAGTGAAAGATTTCATTTGCACATACTCTCACTATATAGTCTATGCCAGTTTTAAGGTCTACTTGAACATCAATGTTCCAATGTTCTTCCAACTTAAGAACTTAACCCGGATGTACTTACAGGCTTTTTTCTTTTTTTCCCCCTTTTAATGCAACAACCTGGTCAGGATGCACCTACATATAGAAATCACGATACCAGGATCACTACACATTTCTGAATAAGGGAGGACAGCTCAGTGTCACTGCCCCTGCTGAGGAGAAGGTGGCCACTGTTCTGCCCTCAAAAGTAACAATTCATTGCATGGCTGGTTATAAGAAGAGGGTTAGATCTAAAAATCATGATCTAGATCTTTAAGGTGAAAATACCCAGTATTTCTAGTGGGTATTCTAACTTGCCTTCAAACATTCCCTACGTATTTCATACAAAAAGTGTAATTAAACCTGTTTTCGCACAGATGCAGACGGAACTTTTTTTTTTTAATTTCTTCTATCTCTGCACACTGTGATGGGTTAATGCACATCCTGAAAACAGGGGGTGGAGGGCTGGCGAGTGCTTTGCCCTCCCTGCAGGGCGTTTTCCCCCTGGGAAACTGTTCCACTCCCCACTCCCTGCCCAGCTAGGGTATAAAAGAGAGGACATTGCAGCCACTAGCTCTCTTTTTAGCTCCTGCCTTCTTGGATGAGAGCTACTGCAGCTGCCTTCCTGCTCCTCTGCTACGTGGTCAGGCCTGATCCTTCTCCCTGCTGCCTCCATGCCTCTTCAGAGAGAGAGACTGGCTTTGTATTCTTGGGGTTCCCCCCGCCCCCAATCCATCCTTGTTCCTTGCCCTTGTGAACCTCTTGTTCCTTGCCCTTGTGAACCTCTTGTTCCTTGCCCTTGTGAACCTCTTGTTCCTTGCCTTGTGAAAACTATTTACCTCTCTACTTCCAAGCCAACTCCAAATTATTGCTTGGTGGATTTGCTCCTTCCCCTCCTTTTTTCCCCTCTCTGTTGGGGGGGGAGGAAGGGGCAGCAGGGGAGAGATTCTCAGCCTTGCCCCCATCTGAGCTCTTAACTCCCAGTTAAGGCTCAAACCACTACACACACACAGGCAAAAGGGGGAGTAAATATCAGAATAGTGGGAAAGATGCATGAGTAGAAATCTGGAGATACAGATTATGCAGTTTACAAAGCCAAACTCCTGTTCTTTTCCATTCGAAGTCTGTAGTTCCTTCATGATACACTCTTTTTAGAAGTCAGTTTCTTATTCTGTACAAAAGAATTTCTCAAGTTGTTGATTTTGGTGTAGATGCACTGCTGAAATTCTGTAGGGATTGGGAGGACATTTGCAGAAATTAAGCCCTATTGGAAGCTGATTATATTTGTGACTACAAGATAAATTGCTCTAGAAAGCTTTGTAGGCGGAATTAGCAACCAAAAAGACAGGGAGGTTTAATTGTATATATTTTTCTTCTGCTCTCTACAATGTAATCCTGACAGGCAACGACGATTATCTGCAACATTTCACTACTACCTTTTTTTTTTTCTTTAAATTTTTAGAAAAAATATTTTTAGGCTATGTATATCATGTTCTGGGAGCAAAAAATTGCCAAAGCTTACAGTGCTGCAGTGAAAGATGTGGAGGAAGAAGGGAAGCAATAATGAAGTACTCTTCTTTCTCTTGTGGCTAATTATAGGGGAGCTATTGTCTGCCTGGAGTGTGAATACCTTTAAGAACACAATTCCAGAAAAAAACCATAGCTGGTTTCTCATCTTATCTCAAGGAGAAATAGCACATAATTCATACTGGCGCTGTAATTTTGAAAAGGTATTTCCACTGTTAGCAGAAATTTCATTCCATCACTAAAGTGCCCCTCCCACAGGACTGTGAGGACCGTAGGATCCCCCAGAGCATCTGCTTGAGAAATAACTTCAATGGCTTCACACAGAGAATGCATAAAGATTTTTTAAAATAAGATCAACCATTCTTCTCATTGCTTTCACAACAGAAAAAACAAGACAGGGTAAAACATATGGCACTTCACATGATTATAAATGTGAACATAGTAAGTCATGACACAAAACATCAGCATACAAAGCAAGAAGCCACTTCAAAATTTATTACTGACTTTCTATGGGTCCCCAATAGGCAGACAGAAAATTAGGTGTTTTCAAGCTGCAAATGAGATCGCAGAACTAATTCTAAATAGCAAAAAGGAATTCTGTGACAAACGGCAGAAGGAAGGCACCACTATACAGTGCTATATATAACACAAAGTGTGCATGACCAGTCCTCAAATTCATTTAGACATGCAACTCCTGTGTAAGCAATAGGAAATCTTAAATCATAGAGTCACAGAATACCTTGTGTTGGAAGGGAGCTTTTAAGGTCATCTTGTCCACCCCCACCCTGCAGTGAGCAAGGGCATTTTCCAGTAGATCTAGTAGCTCCAACCTCACCTTGACTCTTTCCAGGGATGGGGTGTCTATGACCTGTCTGAGAAACCTCTTCCAGTGTTTTGCTACCCTCAATGTAAAAAATTTTCTTTTTTACCCTTTTCAGTATTGAAAGTCTGCTATAATATCTCCATGGAGCCTTCTATTCTCCAGGTTGACCAATCCCAGTGATCTCAACCTGTGCACATAGAAGAGGTGCTACGGCCCTCCTGACATCTTTGTGGCTCCCCTCTGGACCTGCTCCAACAGACCTACATCTTCACTATGCTGAGGACTCCAGAGTTGGACACAGTACTCCAGGTGAGGTCTCACTAGAGCAAATCAAAGGGGCAGAATCAACTCTATTGATCTGATGACCACATATCTTTAGATGCAGTCCAGGATACAGTTGGCCTTCTCAGCTGGAAGCACACATTGTTGGCTGCTGTCCAACTTTTCATCCACTAATACCCCCAAAACCTTCTCAGACAGGCGGCTCTCAATCTGGAAGCTGGCCCACGTGGTGCCCATCCACAAGAAGGGCCAGTTGGAAGAGCCAGGGAATTATAGGCCTGTCAGCCTGACCTCAGTGCCAGGCAAGATTATGGAACAGGTCATCATGAGTGCAATCACACAGCACTTACAGGATGGCCAAGGGATCAGGCCCAGCCAGCATGGATTTAGGAGGGGCAGGTCCTGCCTGACCAACCTGATCTCCTTCTATGATCAGGTGACCTGCCTGGTGGATGTGGGGAGGCCTGTGGACGTGGTCTACCTGGACATCAGCAAGGCCTTTGACACCGTCCCCCACAGCAAACTCCTGGCCAACCTATCAGCCCATGGCTTGGACAGCAACACTCTGTGCTGGGTTAGGAACTGGCTGGAGGGCCGGGCCCAGAGAGTGGTGGTGAATGGTGCCACATCCGGCTGGTGGCCAGTCACTAGTGGTGTGTCCCAAGGATCAGTGCTGGGCCCCATGCTCTTCAACATCTTTATTGATGATCTGGATGAGGGCATTGAGTCCATCATCAGTAAATTTGCGGACGACACCAAGCTGGGGGCAGGAGTTGATCTGCTGGAGGGTAGAGAGGCTTTGCAGAGGGACCTCAACAGGCTGGACAGATGGGCAGAATCTAACAGCATGAGATTGAACACATCCAAGTGCCGGGGTTCTACACATTACCCCGTAACAGCCCCATGCAGTGCTACAGGCTGGGGTCAGAGAGGCTGGAGAGTGGCCAGGCAGAGAAGGACCTGGGGGTACTGGTTGATGGTAGGCTGAACATGAGCCTGCAGTGTGCCCAGGTGGCCAAGAGAGCCAATGGCATCCTGGCCTGCCTCAGGAACAGTGTGGCCAGCAGGAGCAGGGAGGTCATTCTGCCCCTGTACACTGCACTGGTTAGGCTGCACCTTGAGTACTGTGTCCAGTTCTGGGCCCCTCAGTTTAGGAAGGATGTTGACTTGCTGGAACGTGTCCAGAGAAGGGCAACAAGGTTGGTGAGGGGTTTGGAACACAAGCCCTATGAGGAAAGGCTGAGGGAGCTGAGGTTGCTT
Organism: Colaptes auratus; assembly: GCA_015227895.2. Classification (NCBI taxonomy): domain Eukaryota; kingdom Metazoa; phylum Chordata; class Aves; order Piciformes; family Picidae; genus Colaptes; species Colaptes auratus. The sequence goes on from CM026897.1 coordinate 38,207,799, forward strand.
AGCCTGGAGAAGAGGAGGCTGAGGGGTGACCTTATTGCTCTCTACAACTACCTGAAGGGAGATTGTAGCCAGGCAGAGGTTGGTCTCTTCTCCCAGGCAGCCAGTACCAGAACAAGAGGTCACAGTCTCAAGCTGCACCAGGGGAGGTTTAGGCTGGATGTTAGGAAGAAGTTCTATACAGAGAGAGTGATTGCCCATTGGAATGGGCTGCCAATGGAGGTGGTGGAGTCACCTTCATTGGAGGTGTTCAGGAGGAGACTTGATAGGGTGCTTGGTTGCATGGCTTAGTTGATTGGGTGGTGTTGGATGATTGGTTGGACATGATGATCTTGAAGATCTCTTCCAACCTGGTTTATTATTTTCTATTCTATTCTAATCTATTCTATTGTATTCTATTCTTTCATGCCCCTGACTGAACTGACACCAGGGTTTGTCTGAAGATCAGTTTCTGCCCGTACTTCTTTCACTTCCCACGTTTACTTAAAAAATGACGAGTCACGAAGATGGCAATAACAATGTTGGAAAAACACACACCTCAATGCACATATTTTAAATAGCAATCAATTTGTGTTCATTAAGAAGAGCAGTAAGAAGAGTGTGGCCAGCAGGTCAAGGGACAGGTCCTGCCCTGACAAGGCTACATCTGGAGTCATATGCCCATTTCTGTACTACACAGCTCAAGAGAGACAGTGAACTACAGGAAAGAGTCCAACAGAGAGCTGCAATAATGATTAGGGGACCAGAGTGTCTGTCTTATGAGCAGAGGCTGTGAGACCTGCTCTCAGCCTGGAGGTTCTTCAGCCTAGAGAAGACTGACAGGGGATCTAATTAATGGTTGTCAATATCCAAAGGACAGGGGTCAAGAAGATGGAGATGGACTCTTTTCAGTGATGCCCAAGGGTAGGACAAGGTGACATGGGGCACAAACTAGAGCACAGGAAGTTGCACCTAAACATAGGGAAAAAAATCTTTAATTTGAGGGTGACAGAGCACTGGAATATGCTACACAAAGAGGTGTTGGAGTCTCCTTTGGAGAATTTCAAAACCTGCCTGGAGACAGCCTTGTGCAGCCTGATGTAGCCTATTTTAGCATGGGGAGTTTCCAGCCCCTTCCATTCTGTGATTATGGGTTCCAGTAGCACAATAAAGAGTACCTTTCCCTAACTTGGAATAAAGGGAGACATAACACTGAAGAATCCTGTCCATTTTTCTGGAAGAATTTTAGGGGGCAACAAGGGAAGCAGTGGTAAGAAAATTGTGCATTTAAAGTATCTGTCACAAAGTATGACAAGGCAGTTAAAACTATGCTGTGTACTATATGTACTATATGAACTTCTTCATATGCTAAGGACACACCAAATTTAAACTTGACTCTAATTTACACAGGCAACAGCAAAAACATACTTTTTTTTTGCATTATATTCCCACTCTCCCAGAACAGATTATCCACATTAGGGAATTTTACTGCCAGAACTTTATGGCTCTAGACCACAGAAAGTATCAACATGCACAAAAGGAAGGTGAATGTCAAATGACCTGTCATGAAAATTCCAGAGAAGACTTCAGTCTAAATTCATGAGATATGCCAAAAGAAGAAGATGTGAAATCGCTGCAATTACTATTAACAATACTTCTGAGTTACAGCAGTTACAGCAGAGTTCGGGCTTCTGATAGCAGCTCACTGGCTAGCCTTTGTAATTGTTTTAAAAGACAAGTCCAGCTACTGGCAGGAATTAAAAATGCTTATACCAAATCCATCATATTGTCAGACATGAGAGGAGAAATAATAGAAAACAAAATAGCCTGACAAATGTCCTAAATATTTAAGTATTTGTAAAGGTATTGCAGATAAGTCAACTAACTCACAGTATAGTATTACCCTGCCACACACTATGACACTGCACATTGTCCAGCAGTAATAGAATAATATTAGACCATGCTGAACAACTAGGGTAAACTGTGAGAAAAGGAATATGTGGCATGGAAAAATGTGTCTTGATATATATATGGATTTGTAAGCAGCTGTGCCTACAGTAAATGATAAATAATTCAAAAAGTAGAATTAATTTTTTTACTTTTTTTTTTTGCTGACAGGTAAGGATATGAGTAAATCAGCAGAAGTCAAGAAACTAATTTCACACATTTCATCAGTTCTACTCAAGTGGATTACAACAACAACAACAATAACAAAAAAGGAAACAATGTTCTTGCTGAACTCTACCCTAGAATTAATTTATAAGCAATTATGCTGCATATAAACCCAATTTACAAGTTTGATTCTCATGTTCATTGTCTGATGCTTGCTTTAGCATTTTGTCATATCTATCCAGTTAAGAGTTACTATGTTACTTTGTTCCTTAGCAGTGGAAACTGTGTGAGTAGCTGGGAAACACAGGGCTAACTTCTATTGTTAATGATAACCATATACACTCTGAGATGATACCAGAAGGGTGGCTGCCTGCTGTAGTTCCCTGTTGGACTATGCTTCAAAAGCCACACAAACATACCCTGCTCTCCACTGCACAGCCTTCATTTTAAGTGTTTAACTTTCAGTGGCAACACAAATAGATTCATAGTTTCATAGTTTCAGTTAGGGTTGGAAGGGACCACAAGGATCATCTAGTTCCAACCCCCCCTGCCATGGGCAGGGACACTCTACCCCTAGATCAGGCTGGACAGAGCCTCGTCCAGCCTGGTCTTAAACACCGCAAGGGACGGGGCCTCAACCACCTCCCTGGACAACCCATTCCAGGCCTTCACCACCCTCACGGTGAAGAACTTCCTCCTCACATCTAGCCTGAATCTCCCCACCTCCAGCTTCATCCCATTCCCCCTAGTCCTATCACTCCCTGATAGTCTGAAAAGTCCCTCCCCAGCCTTCTTGTAGGCCCCCTTCAGATACTGGAAGGCCACAATGAGGTCACCTCGGAGCCTTCTCTTCTCCAGACTGAACAGCCCCAACTCCTTCAGTCTGTCCTCATAGGAGAGGTGCTCCAGCCCTCTGAGCATCCTCGTGGCCCTTCTCTGGACACGCTCCAGCACCTCCAGATCCCTCTTGTAATAGGGGCTCCAGAACTGGACGCAGTACTCCAGGTGGGGTCTCACCACATATTTTTTCAGAATGAGTTGCCTTTGAAAATATTCCCCCAAGTAATGAGCAGACTGATCTTGACAACTCAAATCAATTGCATTTTATTTTCATAGTTTGGCAAGAATTATTTTGTGATTGAGAGTAGAGTACTTGTCATCTGAATGCAAGAGTATGCATGCAACCATGCAATCATGACCAGTCAATATGACCAGGAACGTTAAACTTTTTTGATGAAAGGAGTATCACTCTCTTGCATTCCTCCTCCTATAAGTGCATACACAGTTTAGTACTGCAGAACTGTGGAAGATAATTTCTCAAGACATGCTAGTATAACAAGTTCAAAACTCTGTGATTACACTTTTCATATATTGATTATCTAATATAGGAAATACACCAAGGCCAGTTTGCAACAGTGACTGTACACTACAGAATGCTTTGTTAATATGGCTGTATACAATGGGCACTTCTAGAGGGGATGATACAGCAAATTAACTGTGTTTTTATACCTGTCACTTAAATCTCACTCTGAATGACCAACCCACACTCTCAGGTTCTTTTCTGCTGGGCAGCTATTCTTCCCCAAACCTGTAGCATTCCATGGGGTTGTTGTGACTGAAATGCAGGCCTTGGCACTTTGGCTTATTGAATCTCATCCAGTTGACTTCAGTCCATCCATTTAGCCTGTCCTGGTCCTTCTATAGAGCATTTCTACCCTCAAGCAGATTAACACTCCTGCCCAGCTTGGAATCATAGACAACCTTGAGAGTGCACTCAATCCACTCATCCACATCATTCATAATGATATTAAACAGAAGAGGGAATATTATAATATCCTCATAGCAAATAAATAAGTTTACCAGAATATAAGACTCAAGTAATACTGTAAATCTGAAGTTCTTCTTGTAGGATATCTACAGCATGTACAGGCTATGTGTTTCAAATTTGTCCCACAAACATGAAGACTAGAATATGTAAGTGAAAAGTAAAGATCAGCTGTTTATACAATCATGCCTGATGCTTCAGTTAGATACTGAATTCCAGTAATAACAATCCGTATGCTGATACCACTTTAACAGGGAAATTAGAGGTAATAGCTGTCATATTTAAAACAATGCCAGAAACAGTGTTGTGTCTTGCTACAATTGCTAAGTCCACCAAAGTGGGAGGTGGTGGAGTCACCGTCCCTGGAGGTGTTCAAGAGGGGATTGGATGTGGCACTTGGTGCCATGGCCTAGTAGTCATGAGGTCTTGGGTGACAGGTTGGACTTGATGATCTTTGAGGTCTTTTCCAACCTTATTGTTTCTATGATTCTATGAAGTGATCTCTGTAAGAAGAGCTGGAAAATACTAAAAGAGCAGACAAAATGTTTTGTGGCACATTTTGTAGAATCTGTAAGTTTTTTGTGGTGAGCACTAATACGTATCTGTTTAATTCAGAAGTTTTGACTCTTTAGCTAGCTGGTTTGAAATTAGCTTTACTGTCACACAATGAATACCATGTCAGGGACAACTGATTAGCTTCAGATGCACTTTTGCAGTATACAGTCTTGAATGCCCTGTGAATATTTTCACAATTTATTATCATATTTTCTGGCATCATCTACTTCAGAACAAGCTCCTAACTTCACTTTGCATTTGCAAAAGGATATACAGCCATTTCAGTACTTTTTTTCTGCATAATAATCAGTCCCCACACATTCCTTGATTTATCCCTGTAGAAAAAATCCTGGTTTAAAATTAATCAACTTTGGGACAGTTTGTAGAAATCTTTTGAAATGTCGATGTGTCATGGTCTAGGCTAAAATGTTAGAAGCAACTGCCACCTTTTTTCAAAATGGGCATTTTTGCCATCCAGAATGGTGACTTCTAGGCACAAAGGCAATAAAAATAAAAATTTTGTTGTAAATGTGGCTTACACTGTGACATAAAATTTCACTGTCATGACAGTTTTAGGCTGTGCCTTTAAAAAGATAGCTGCAATGTTCAAGGAGGAGACTGGAGAAGTACAAACAAAATTCACAGTTGGGTGTAAAAAGGAAAACAAGAGATTATTCTAAATGAATTTCATTAGTCAGATGTGTGGGATGTAGTTTTAACGATCTTACACTCTGTTATCATTTCTCTCTCTCTGCTGGCATGCATGTCTGCTTCACTGGAAAGAGACCCCTTATCAGCTTACTTCACGGATAAGCATTACTGACTTGACTTTAATGATGCTTTTGAACTAACTGAAATTTCCCTAACATTTCTCCTTTTCTCTTTTCTTCCGATTACCAGATTAAAAAGGGGAGGGAGAGGTTAGAGGGGAAGCGATGCAGTGTCCTACTGGCCAAGGAAGATTTCTGTGGTGTTTTCTCTTTGTAAATACCTGTATAATATTGTAAATACTGTATACTTGTATATATTCATTGCATTTCATTGTAGAATGTAGTTATTGCTTGTATAACACAGCTTTTCATTTGCTTCCCCGACTGAGTTAGCTGAGCTTTTGTTAATGTGGGTGGGTTAAACCATCACAACTGTCATTTCATCTTTTAGGATTTCATCAGCTGATTAGTGGGTAGAAGCACTTAACTGGATATAGTAGGGGAATAGGCTCACAACAACACAAATATTGAAGAACTATTCAAATTTAAAGTAGTCAGAAGTGTCAAAGACCAGCAAAACAAGCTATCAGTTTCTGGCAGACATTGTAATACAATACTTTTCTGGTGATTAGTGAGGTGTTGTAAGTTCCATGGTCCATACTACAATGAACTATTTAATAAAAAGATTATTCTGTCAAATGCACAAACCCCAGTATAAGCCATTGGAACACATCTAAGCACTGAAGATTTCTCTAGGCTTTTGTTAAAGGAAAATATTTCTTTTTAGCATTTTCTTTCCAGTTGCTGTTTACTTAGCAAAATCCTGTGTAGAAAGTTTGCTTGCAGTGATATCCATTAAAAAAAATTTCCTCTGATTTCCGCACCATCAAGAATACTCTCAAAACATTCATAGTGGTGTCCTTCACTGACACAGAAGGATGGAGTTTTACTGAATCTGTTTTCCGCATCCTCTTAAAATTGTTTTGCTTCACGTCCCAGAACTTAATCCCATGTGTTCTGTGTAGAGGAAGAAAATAGTTTCAAACCAATATGAATTTCTACTTTGGAAGTGCTTAATTTTAGGGCTTTTAACATATTCTCCATCAGTTTAAGACATTTTTGCTCACAGTTACCAGTTTACTTTCAAGTTTTACAGCATGATGTCTTTTCTAACATTTATTGTAGGGTGTAAATCTGTCTGTGGTTTTGCAGTCTTAGTAATAGTGAACTGATGAACAAATTTATTTTTAAATAGATGGTTGTTAAATTTGCAAACATTTCACTTCTGCATTACAATACAATACAATACAATACAATACAATACAACAGGTTGGAAGAGACCTTCAAGATCATCACGTCCAACCCATCAACCAATCCAACCCACCTAAATACAATACAGTACAATACAGTACAATACAGTACAAAACAGTACAATACTGTACAATACAGTACAATACAGTACAATACAACCCACCTAAACAACTAAAAAAATAAACCCTGGCACCAAGCACCCCATCAAGCCTCTTCTTGAACACCTCCAATGAAGGTGACTCCACCACTTCCACAGGCAGCTGATTCCAGTGGGCAATCACTCTCTCTGTATAGAACTTCTTCCTAACATCCAGTCTAAACCTGCCCTGGTGCAGCCTGAGACTGTGTCCTCTTGTTCTGGTACTGGCTGCCTGGGAGAAGAGACCAATCTCCACCTGGCTACAACCTCCCTTCAGGTAGTTGTAGAAAAGGTCCAGAGTGTAATAATTTTAGTTTAATGTTGTAGTACTTTCAGGTTATACCTTTAAAATTTTCCACAGATCCTGAACAGAAAGTAGTAGAATGTAAATTAATCACTATTGTGTGTAAAAAGGAAACAATGATAGTTCTAAACAATCCCATTAGAGAGGTATCAACCATAAGCTTAATTTACAAAACAGTCTTTCTCTTTTCACTTCTTCAGCTCTGGCTGATGCTTCTCTTGGCTTTACTGACCTTGACTGCACTGCTTTGTTGTGGCTGGTACTAACAACAATTTCTCTGTTTCTTTTCCTCTTGTCCCTTTGTGTACAGGGGTGTAGGGAGAGGAGCCTGGAGGCGGGGGGGGGAGCGGAAAGCTGGAAGCTGTTGCAGCTCCCCTCATCTTTGGCCAGGGGGGTTCTTGTGTTGTTTATTAATTGTAAATACCTGCAAATATTTTAAATACTGTATATTTTGTACATATTCATTGCATTTCATTGTAGATTGTAGTTTTGCTTGTAAATACAGCTTTCATTTGCTTCCAACTGAGCTGGTCTGGCAAATTTAATGTTGGGTGGGGGGTGGAATTTTAACCCACCACAAATGTATTCTATGGATAATCTCTCCTTGAGCAAAAAAACTTAATCTGATTATGATAATTTCCACACTAACATTTATTAGATGTCTTGCCTTAAAAAGTCCAGGAAAATTAATCATCTGAAATTCCAAATAGTCTTCCCTGTATTTATTGAGATATTCAGAGGAGTTAAAGACAAATTTATTGCTTTAGCATCAAATGAAATTAACTTAATCAATATTTTTCTAAAAAGAGGCAATTACATTTAAGAAAGTAAAATGATGGTTACGAAGTACCTGTGTTCAGCCTACATATATTTGCTATTCATAATCTCTAGCAGAGTACAGGAAATGACAGGCTGTCACTGCAGAACAAACACATGTAGAATTATCCTGTGTCAGCTCCCACAGAAAGGAGAGTAATTATGTCCTACATACACTGATTAGGTTAAATAACTGCAGTAAGTTTGAAATATTAGGATGTCTTAGGTTAGTCACATAAAACAGTGAAAATGCCTCCAAGAATATAGCCACTTACCTCTAAAACTCCACTACCATCTACACACTAGACAAACACCCCATACATAGCTGTCTCAGCAAAGACAAGACTGAGTTTCAGAGATAGAATTAGCATTTCAGTTTGGCCTATCGATGTTGTAATTTAGAAGTCATTGTCTAGATCCTGCAATTATAGGAGATGGGCAGATTGTTGTGCCAGCAGGAAACACCATTAACTTCACTGAGGTGCTGCCTGGATGTAACCTTCAGCCTATATACAGTAAATGACAGAACTAAGGCCTATGATTATTTCTTCTGAGCTTCTAATAAGTGACTGCATCATACTTTCCCAAAGGTCTGTCCTCAGCAACTTTCTGAATGCATGACAGAATTAAGGCATAAACAAAGTCATTAAGAATTCTGCCATTAACTATGACAACTTCATTAACTCCTTTATAATCCTTACATCTTAAAAGAACCATGAGTTTATGGGATATTTACTTTCAAAATCAATTTGGGGAAAAGAAAAAAAGTAAGATTGGAAGCTTCAAAGCTGATATTGTTGCAATTTTAGCAATATGGCTGAGATAATAAGAAGAGGTTCCAGTGATAACAAGTAGCATGTTTCTCACTGTCAGCAGCAAATAGACACTGTAAAATTGAATTCAAAATTTTGTGAAAACACTTCATTTGAATGTAGTGTCTTTATGTCCTGTTTTCCCAAGCAGATTCATCTTGTCATAGAACAAAAAAGAATAAAGAAATGTAAAAATAGTTGGCTTATTAATTGGTTAATCAAAAGAAAAGGCAGCATGCACTTTCTTCTGTACTCCTGTCAAACCACAAAACAAAAAATATTATTAAATAATCAGAAATATATAGAAATTAGAACATCGATGGTTGCTTGTCTTTAGAACATGGATTTTCTTCTCCATTTTAAACCCTTTTTTCCTTCCTCTGATTGCAGAAAAAAAAATCATTACAGTTTCTTCTCTTTTCCTCACTATTGCGTTTGTGCAAGTTTGTCAGTTCAGGAGAAAAATAACCATTTTCCCATTGCAGAAAATGAGGCATTTTCCACCTTGTTTCATGCTAAGATCTGTTGATCCCACATACAATTCAGGCTCTGTAAACATCAACATGCAAGGAGATAGAGAAAGGCCAGTAATGTGGGATTTGTTTAGAGGAGCAATGGAAGCTGCATTTACTCCCACCCAACAAACCATTTGCAGAGAAAATCCATTTTCTTCTCAGACAGCAATTGAAGATGCTTCTAGGACTCCACAGAACACTGATCAGCTGCTTTGGTCAGGAGTAGGGAGAAGGCAACTTCCTGCATCTGTATTCTCTATTAAATAATACACTGTAAATGCAATTGAAATCTAGTGGTTATGAATGTTGTGAATGCTTTAACAAGCAAATCTGGGGCCAGTAGATCAAACAATGAGGGTCTGGGGAGAGGGGAAGTTCAGCTATATGAGGAAGCATTACTTTCTGCTGGGCTTCTTAAAGCCTTAGTAAATACACCTGTTAGAGTGGATCCAGAGGAATGACACAATCAGAGGGACAGAACACCTCATCTATGAGGACAGGCTGAGAGAGTTGGAGTTATTTAACTGGGGAACACTAAGGGCTTGGAACCCTTTAATTGTGATCTTCCAATAATTAAAGGGCAGTCTGCAAAAAACGATGGGGACCATCTTTTTAGCAAGGCCTGTTTCAATAGGACAAGGAGTAATGATTTTAAACTAAAAGAGGGTAGATTTAGAATACATTTAAGGGTGACATTTTTTACAATGACGGTGGTGAAACTTCAGAATAAATTGCACAGGGAGTTAATAGATGCCCTATCCCTGGAAATATTCAAGGTCAGGTTGGACAGAGCTGTTAGCAACTTGATCTAGTTGAATGTGCCCCCCACTCACTGCCAGGAGGTTGGACTAGATAACATTTAAAGGTCTCCTCCATTCTATAAGTCTATGCTTCTGTGGAGGTTACTTACTAAAAGTAGATCTGAGAAATACATAGTTTACTTGCAAGTTTTTAATTGAGCTAGTCATCAGAATCATGAAAATCAACAACTACAGTAATTTTAATAATGGCTTTTGTCATCAAATCCAGAGATACTTTCAATTTTGCTTGAGCCCTTGACAAGTCAAAGAAAATGAACGTCATTAAGTTTTTGCTCCTCAGCAGAAATACATACAATGGAAAGAGGATGCCAAATACTGTCTTAAACACAGTCATTCACATTTTCTGCTAGTTATTTTGTGACTACAATCATCTGAGGTTAATTCTGCCATGACATGTAACAGGTCCATTAAGATACACCAATGACTAGTGGGCTTGCTTGGGTTTTTTTCTGTCAGCAGTAAACTGCTAATTTAGCATAGTAATAGAATAACTTTCTCTTAAGTGTTGAAATAGTTTTAAAAGTAATTTTTAAAATATACATGAGGTTTTACAACAGATTAAATGCATTGAAATTAAATATCTCCACTTTGCAGAAGTGTAGTGTTAAGTCATAGTGAGACAGAAATACATCCTCAGTATAAAATATCTAGGTAACAGCTCTTTCTACGAAATGACCAGCTGAACAATTATTTTTCAAGCATTTTTTTTTAAAAGTGGAAGAATTGTGTACAAAAGGTGCACAAAGATCCTTAAAAAAAAAAAAAAAAGTGCAAACAGCAGGAAATTTTTTTTCATTCTGTGCAGTCATTACTATTTTATAAGTTATTACAGATTTCCTACTGCTGAGAAAGTCTTTTATTCTAATTAGAGATGAGCTACTGATGTGCATCAGTAGCAGCTGTTGCAGTCCTCAGTTATTAGCCCATGTGGTAAACTGGAGAAAAACACAATAAAACAAAAGATCCCAAAAAGCATTGTCCTTGCTTTTCTAAGTTCCTGTACACCTTTTTTGTGGGGAAAAGTGCTTTACTGGTGTTCTACAGCATTCGACCTAGGACTCAAGTCAAACTGAGCACTACATCTTTTTAGAGCTCCTGTAGGCTAATAGATAGAGCTTAGGGTTCTCCAGCATGTAATACAAACTACAAGTTCACAAGGCTGGAAGACAGATATTGCAACCTTGCTATCCCAGATCATTAGCTCCCAGATAGCTAAGCTTCAGAAGCTTCTGTTCTGTCTTCTCCTATTTTTACACTAAAAATTAAAAAAAGTACTTTTACATTTCTTTTTCAATATCAGTGTGCTACCAATGCTGACCAACTGGACCAATTGTCCAACAGCCCTGCCTTCTTAGTATCAAGCCAAGTAACAGCTATGTAAGCTGCAACATCCAATTTTTTCTCTAAAGAGCATACATAAAGAGGCAGCCTCATCTCATGTGTAATTCTTAATTGGCTCTGGAGGTTTAAACAAGAATATTAAATTCAGGGTGACAGAGCACTGGAATAGGCTGTCCAGAGAGATTGTGAAGTCTCCTTCTCTGGAGACTTTCAAAACCTGCCTGGATGTATTCCTGTGCAGACTACCCTAGGGAATCCTGCTTTGGCAGGGGGTTGGACTCAATGATCTCTGGAGGTCCCTTCCAACCTCTAATAATTTGTGATTCTGATTGATTCTGTGAGTGATTCTGTGATTCTGTAATTCAGCTCAACAGCAGATGGATAATTTATGTCTTTCAAATAATCTGTATGCTTTAAAAGCAAAGACAAAGATGTGTTTATATAGACACTAATTAAAGAGTGCTAGGAAATATTCCCAGGAACCAGAGTTTGAACATCTCTCTATTCCTTTTGGTCATTAGCAGGGTGCCTGGACCTGTGACAACTGGCACTTTCACAAAATACAGCAGGTTGTGAATTAGCACAGGCTAGAGAGGTAGGTAGTATGGATGTGACTGTCCTGGTCTGACAGGTGAAATAATTCGTAGCACAGACACAGACATTCCATGACAGTTGACATGAATCATACAATCATAGAATGGTTTTGATTGGAAGTGACCATAAAGATCATCTATTTACAACACCCCTGCCATGGGTAGAGACACCTTCACCTACACCAGGGTGCAGAAGGCCCTGTCCAACCTGGTCTTAAACACCTCTGGGGAGGGAGCACCCACAAGTTCCCTGGACAGTCTGTTCCCTTGTATCACCACCCTCACTAAAGATTTTCTTCCTAATATCCAGTCTAAACCTGCCCTTTTGCAGCTTAAAGCCATTCCCCCCCTGTCCTATCACTACAAGCCCTTGAAAAATAGCCTCTCCCCAGCTTTCTTCTAGGCCCCCTTCAGAAACTGGAAGGCTGTTGTAAGGTGTCCCCAGAGCCTTCTCTTTTCCAGGCTGAACAGCCCCATATCTCTCAGTTTGTCCCCACAGGGTGCCATGATTGAGAGATGGAACAAAGCTTGATACAAGCAAAAGTGTCTCCTTTATTGTACAAAGTCTTTTCTTTATATAGGCTAACATAAGCAAAAGCAACTTGTGATTGGTTATTAGATGTGTCCGTGTGACAGTTGCAAACTCATGATTGGCTGCTGAGAAAATGCCAGGGAACACACATCCCTTGGCAAGGCTCAGACAGGTGTTAGACAAAAGACAAACGAACACACATCTCTTATCTAAGTTCAGAGAGAAGACAGAAGACTATTGCAATATTTACCAGCTCCTGTTTTCAGGCCAGTGTGTAGCTTCCTGGAGTAACAATGGCCGTTGGTAATCAGCTAAATGCTTTTTTCTCTCTACACAGGCACAACCACCTCCCTGGACAACCCATTCCAGAGCTTCACCAATAATACAATACAATACAATAAATCCAGGTTGGAAGAGACCTTCAAGATCATCGTGTCCAACCTATCAACAAATCCAGTCCACCTAAACAACTAGATCATGGCACCAAGCACCCCATCAAGTCTCCTCCTGAACACCTCCAATGATGGTGACTCCACCACCTCCACAGGCAGCCGATTCCAGTGGGCAATCACTCTCTCAGTATAGAACTTCTTCCTAAGATCCAGCCTAAACGTCCCCTGGCACAGCCTGAGACTGTGTCCTCTTGTTCTGGTGCTGCCTGTCTGGGAGAAGAGACCAACCTCTGCCTGTCTACAACCTCCCTTCAGGTAGTTGTAGAGAGCAATAAGGTCACCCCTCAGTCTCCTCTTCTCCAGGCTAAGCAACGCCAGCTCCCTCAGCCTCTCCTCATAGGGCTTGTGTTCCAAACCCCCTCACCAACTTCGTTGCCCTTCTCTGGACACATTCCAGCAAGACAACATCCTTCCTAAACTGAGGGGCCCAGAACTGGACACAGGACTCAAGCTGTGGCCTAACCAGTGCTGTGTACAGGGGCAGAATGACCTCCCTGCCCCCTGCTGGCCACACTGTTCCTGATGCAGGTCAGGATGCATTGGCCCTCTTGGCTGCCTGGGCACACTGCAGGCTCATGTTCAGCCTCCCATCAACCAGTACCCCCAGGTCCCTCTCTGCCTGGCCGCTCTCCAGCCACTCTGACCCCAGCCTGTAGCACTGCATGGGGTTGCTGTGGCCAATGTGCAGAACCTGGCACTTGGATGTGTTCAATCTCATGCCCTTGGATTCTGCCCATCTGTCCAGCCTGTCGAGGTCCCTCTGCAAAGCCTCTCTAACCTCCAGCAGATCAACTCCTGCCCCCAGCTTGGTGTCATCTGCAAATTTACTGATGATGGACTCAATGCCCTCATCCAGATCATCAATAAAGATGTTGAAGAGCATGGGGCCCAGCACTGATCCTTGGGACACACCACTAGTGACAGGCCACCAGCCGGATGTGGCACCATTCACCATCACTCTCTGGGCTCGGCCGTCCAGCCATTTCCTAACCCAATGCAGTGTGCTCCTGTCCAAGCCATGGGCTGACAGCTTGGCCAGGAGTTTGCTGTGGGGGACGGTGTCAAAGGCCTTGCTGGAGTCCAGGTAGACCACATCCACAGGCCTCCCCACATCCACCAGGCGGGTCACCTGATCATAGAAGGAGATCAGGTTGGTCAGGCAGGACCTGCCCTTCCTAAAGCCATGCTGGCTAGACCTCAGCCCCTGACCATCCTGTAAGTGCTGTGTGATCGCACTCAAGATGACCTGTTCCATAACCTTGCCTGGCACTGAGGTCAGGCTGACAGGCCTATAATTCCCTGGCTCTTCCAACTGGCCCTTCTTGTGGATGGGCACCACGCTGGCCAGCTTCCAGTCTTCTGGGACCTCTCCAGTGAGCCAGGACTGCTGAAAAATGATGGAGAGCATCTTGGACAGCTCATCTGCCAGCTCTCTCAGCACCCTAGGATGGATCCCATCTGGTCCCATGGACTTGTGGGGATCCAAGCGGCTGAGAAGATCTGTAACTTCACCATCCTGGAACAGAGGAGAACTATGCTGCTCCCTGGCTCCTTCTGCCAGCTCTGCAGGCCAGCTGTCTGGAAGACATTCTGCCCTGCTAGTAAAAATTGAGGCAAAGAAGGTGTTAAGTACCTCTGCCTTTTCTTCATCCTTTGTTACAACGTTCCCCTCCATGCCCACCAAGGAGTGGAGGTTGTCCCTGCCCTTCCTCTTGCTATTAATATATTTATAGAAGGACTTTTTGTTGTCCCTCACAGCAGAGGCCATTCTGAGCTCCAAATGTGCTTTTGCCTCCCTAATTTTCTTCCTACAAGACCTAGCAACATCCCTAAACATTCCATGGGTTGCCTCCCCTTCCTTCCAAAGATGATACACCCTCTTTTTTGCCCTTAGTTCCTTTAGAAGTTCATTACCCATCCAGGCTGGCCGTCTGCCCCGGCAGCTCATCTTCCGGCACACTGGCACAGCCTGTTCCTGCGCCTTCAACAGCTCTTCCTTGAAGTAGGTCCAGCTCTCCTGGACCCCTTTATTTTTAAGGGCTGTTTCCCAAGGAACCTTCTGAGTTAGTTTCTTGAGTAGCCTGAAGTCTGCCCTCCAGAAGTCCAGAGTGGAGGTCTTCTTGCTGCCCCTCTTAGCTTGGCTGAATACAGAAAATTCAATTATCTCATGATCACTGGTGCCTAAACACCCTCCAACCACCACATCACCCACCAGCCCTTCCCTGTTGGTGAAGAACTCATGGTGAAGAACTTCCTCCTCACGTCCAGCCTGAATCTCCCCACCTCCAGCTTCATTCCATTCCCCCTAGTCCTATCACTACCTAATAGCCTGAGAAGTCCCTCCCCAGCCTTCTTGTAGGCCCCCTTCAGATACTGGAAGGCCACAATGAGGTCACCTCGGAGCCTTCTCTTCTCCAGACTGAACAGCCCCAACTCCTTCAGTCTGTCCTCATAGGAGAGGTGCTCCAGCCCTCTGATTATCCTCGTGGCCCTTCTCTGGACACCTTCCAGCACCTCCAGATCCCTCTTGGAATAGGGGCTCCAGAACTGGACGCAGTACTCCAGGTGGGGTCTCAGCAGAGCTGAGTAGAGGGGGAGAATCACCTCCTTGACCTGCTGGCCACACTCTCCTGATGCAGCCCAGGATCTGATTGGCTTTCTGGGCTGCAAGTGCACATTGAGAGCTCACGTTGAGCTTCTCGTCCACCAGCACCCCCAAGTCTCTCTCCTCTGGGCTGCTCTCCAGCCAGTCACTGCCCAGCCTGGATTTGTGCCTGGGATTGCCTCCACCCAGATGCAGGACCCTGCCCTTGGTCTTGTTGAAGCTCATGAGGTTGGCTTGTGCCCACCTCTCCAGCCTGTCAAGGTCCCTCTGGATTTAGTACGAGCATTTACACCACTCTAATATTTGAAGTGGCTCCACAATACCTACATTCCTATGCAAGCGCTAATTTTTGTTGCATAACTTTGAAAAGCACTTTATGTTGAATTTGGCTTGCCACTGCTTTTTACTACTTTTTACCACCTGTTCCAAAAACAGACTAGCAGTTTTAGTGGATGTTGCTATCAAGATAGTGTCTTTTTGAGAAATCAATATGCTATTGCTGATTAAAGTCTTTGAGAAATAATCTACATCCCCTTCTTCAGGGAGTGTTTAGCCATGAATAAACACTGGTGAGCATTAAGGCAATGGTGTGATATTACAGAACATGAAAGTGGCAAGGAAGCTATACAGTACTTGCAAAAAAATACACACTGTAAGAATTTGACATTCAAGTGTTAAATACACACATCTCACATGAGCTTGGGCATTACCTTAATTTCACTCAGTCTGAAAAATTATTTACTTCAAGTTAAAATGATTTGTTCTTAAAGAACAAATACCATTTTTATGCAAAATAAGACTGCCATCAGAAGGCAGGAGTTAGTGTCACTGGCCTCGTGACTGCCATCTAGCATTCCAAGATCAACTCCTGTTTTGTTTTTTCTGAAATGTGTTTTTCACATCTCTTACTTCAGTTATTAAAATGATCTGAAGTAGTATGGGCAGGGCTCTGAAATACTCTTGTCACTAGAATTTTATATCTGATATTCCTTTCCCAATCTGTGGTTGGACACGAGGTACTAGCCTAGATAAGCCTTTGACCGGCTTGCTAAAACAGTACCTCTGTTCTCATAGGAGCAATTAAGATAATACTACAAAAATTTGTAGTTTACTCCATAAGCTTTCTTCTGATGTCATAAATAGATAAATCCTGGAAGAGCACTGCTTTTTTTCTCTTCCCAAGTTCTGCTCTCATTCTTTTGGCTTGTAAAATGTTCTAAACTTGTTTCCCAAAAGAGTAGTATTGTAAGACACAAGGGTTGAAACCTCACAATAGCATAGGCTGCAACTGAGTTCTTAGCATCACCTGGTTGTTAAACTTAAAACTTCCTTGCTTTTAGAGTGACCCATATTGTGAAAATGTTATCTCTTCTGTTGGCTTTCTACAGTACAAAAAATATGCTATCTTTTATTTTAGATAAATCATAGAACGGTTTGGGTTGGAAGGGACCCAGAGACCACCTAGTTCAAATGACCCACTGGGCCAACCTAAAAAACGAGTTGATGCACTGTGCCTGAAAAAATGTTTCCTAGAAGTTCAGCAGTAAATGCAGTGATAAAGTCAAAAGCAGAGCCTAGTTTTCAAAACCTGAGACACGCCAAAGAACTCTCAATCAGAACATAAAACTTTGAGACTAATTCTAGGAAAACTATAAATTAAGTATTTCTGGAAACAAACATACAATAATGGATCTGAGCAGTCTATTGCTAGTAGACTTCTTGCAAAGAATAAGCCTGGGACTTGGACAACTGATGTCCATAACATCAGAGACAAGTTTGACCAAGTCAGAAGTAGGATAGCAGCACGGGACCAGATGACAGCAGAAGTACTTTGACAAACACATACTCTTTTTGCTGCTAGGCACATTATTGTTGGCCCTGTGCATATTTTTTTTTTTCCTTCAAGGAGGCCTCAGGGCAAAATAAATCCTCTGAGTGCTACATTCTGAAAAAGATTAGCTGAATAGATTACAACAGTCTCCAAGTGCAACACATTTTGCATGTTACCATTACTTCACTGGTCTGAATATTGCTGCCTTTAACACTATACATTCATAGAAAAGGTCATTACAGAAAATAAATTGCTCCAACTCTCTTGAGGAAGTATTTCCCTCACAGACATCTGCATGATCCCAAACACAAAGAAAATTATACACGGGGAGTTTTATTTCTGCCAGAGTTATAACCAGAGTGGTCTACAAGCATTTTTACTACTGTGTCTTACAATGTCAAGGAAAAGTAATTCCCTTTCTGAAATGTTGGAAGCTGCATAGTTTAGTGTGTATCTGAACTCTGGCAATTCTAAACATAGCTTCATACCTATTCCAGTCTAGAAACTCTCTAATTATATCCATGCTCCCAGAATTCTAGTATCAGATTGTATTATGCTTTATTATTCTTTTCCCTGCTTCTTTATTCCTACAGTTTCATACTGTCTTTCACAGGTCATTTCAAAATTTCCTAGTTATCACATAACACATTAAATTAGAGAAGCACAATGTCCAGGTCTTTCAATCTGGACTGCTGTGCTTTAAATCTAAGTCAAAATTAAACAAATGCGCTGTTGGAAAAGGTAAATGTGACCAAAAAAATCTAACAAAGATTCCAGGCAAGACACATCACTAGTACAGGAATAAATGTGATCATTATCTGCAAAGTCTGCAGTCCTCTAAGCACGTGTTTAAATTAAACTGTCCCCAGCATGACATAAGAATGTGTTCAAATTCGTTATAAAATTAGTGATACAAATAAAGTGTATTATTATCATTTTTGCAAATTTCCATTTAAAAAGCAAGTGATAAAAGAGGAGGCATAGATTAATGTGGTACTCACAGCTTGAGGTGTGTTTTTTCAAATGCAGAACCTCCTTCATGCATTCAAATTCTTACCAGATGGAAAAGCGGTCACAGACAGACATATGTAAACATACTAGACAATAAAAACTTAGCTAAACACTCATTTGACAATTCATTTCAATGCCTCAGCCAAGAAATCATCACTTAGTGGGCTGCACATGCTACAGAAGTTGACAAAGCCAATTTTGAGAAGACAATTGAGCCTCAAGAATAACCACAGCTTCCAACAGCTGTTTACATAGAAGATATTAGGTACTGGATTGTAATGCCAATTTGACTGATGAGTGGCTGACAGATTCATCCAAAACCCAACAGGAAACTAACCAATTAAGTAATACTAATTTTTACTGCCAAGTTTCATTTCTCAACTGTTAACATTAGGACATTTTTTTAGTTAAAATTCTGTTATCATTAGAAACAAAAACTGCATGAAAGGACTGCATTTCACAAAGTTTGTGGATGTATGCCAAACACCAGTAATACCCCCTGAAAGGCTGAAAACTGAAGCACTTTGGAGACTGTAATGTCACCACACCTTCTGTCATTTAAAGGAAGAAGAAAATTCTGGTGCATCTGTAGCATTTTTTTCCTTCTCACATCTTCCTCCATATCAGGGATGTCAAAGTTTCAGTCATGAAAGAAATCCATAAGAAGTACTAGGCATTTTAGGGATTTAAGAAATAACTTTCAGATGTCTTTGTTGAATTAGAACATGCTAAGATTTCCATAAGAGATTTGCATATGTCAGTATTGAGAAGCAAAATCTAACCCAGAATTTGGATTAAAAGGTCCTTCAGTTACTACTAGCCAATTTTTTTTCCAAATCTCGTCCATCGCTTTTGTATTTTGTCCAATCTCATTACCTATAAAGGAAGAAGCTTCCAAATTCATTAATACTCCTCCAGTATCAGTGGAAAGTGTAGCCTTGCATCTTGAGAATGGAACAAGACTTCAAACAAAAAGGCATGTTGAATGTTCCTGCCTGTGAGATGGACATTTAGTTCCTTATTTTAATGTCCATAAATGTTAATGTCTTCTACTACTACTAAGAACAATTTCCATTGTTATACTAACTTAACAAGCACAGGTTTAAAAGTGGTTAAAAATGTCAGCATCGCTGTAATTTCATGGCATAACTGGCTTGACTGCAAGTTTTTATGTATAACCTTTCAAGATGGAATTTTTGACATTGTCACTTGACTTGGTCACTGCCACAAGCACTGTAATTCACATCTCTAAAGTCTCATTTTGATGTTCATCTCCAGTTTCCCCCTGATAATTGATGATCTGACTCCTGGCACTTCTATCTCAACTTTCTCATTCTCAGCTGTCAAACAGAAAACTCCGTGTCATGCACCTTTTCACTAAAAAAGAAAGAATATATGCAGCTCCTTCTCTCTGGGAAGGACCAATGATTTACTGTATTAATAAAGTATGTTATATGTAGCAAAATACTTTTTAGGTTTAATGAAACTCGAAATCAACAGAATATGAAAAATAAAAGTTGGAGTTAAAAAAAGATTGTAGAATAGAATAGAATAGAATAGAATAGAATAGAATAGAATAGAATAGAATAGAATAGACCAGGTTGGAAGAGACCTTCAAGATCATCGCGTCCAACCTATCATCCAGCACCACCCAATCAACTAAACCATGCAACCAAGCACCCTAACAAGTCTCCTCCTGAACACCTCCAGTGATGGTGACTCCACCACCTCCCTGGGCAGACCATTCCAATTGGCAATCACTCTCTCTGTGTAGAACTTCTTCCTAACCTCCAGCCTAAACCTCCCCTGGGGCAGCTTGAGACTGTGTTCTCTTGTTCTAGTGCTGGTTGCCTGGGAGAAGAGACCAACCTCTGCCTGTCTACAACCTCCCTTCAGGTAGTTACAACTGTTCGTGGTAGTTACAACTGAGTTACAACTGAGATTAACTCATACAGAGCTATGTGGAACATACTGATGAAGTGAATTCCAACCCCCCATTATGTTTCAAGGTGTGCATCTGTGTGTGTGCATATGCATATATGCAAGATTAATTTCTGAACAGAAATTGGCAGGGAGAGAAACATGCTTTTGTTCCCTGAATCTGACTCCTGCTGCTGCAATCAGTGCAGGCTTTCATAACACATGCAACTATATACACACACTGCTGAGAGAAAGCTTTTAGCATTCTGGTCCCTTCTTTTGATTTCCAACCAAAAATAAGAGAAAAATGAGGAGAACCGAAACAGAAAGCAAAGATAGGAGGCCCAAAATAATATTTTATTTGCAGTTTTTACCCAGTCATGCTTAGTCTTACTATTCCACAATAATGGTGGTATATTGCCAATGAAAAACAAATTGCTGCTTAAGACACTTTTTATGGATCAGTCTTTGAGTATTATACTGCTAGAGAAGATCTTGTGCTCCTTAAAGATCTGTCAAGTCTGCTCTGCTCCCCTGTCACTGAGGACCATTTTCCAGGGGTTCTTACTGATTAACTCCTTCTGAGGTGGAAGCTCTGAATCCTGACTATACTCCTTGTCTGTCCCATATCCCTGAGCACTATGAAGTCCAATAGTGTGTGATCACTTCAGGCAAGGGTGCCTTCAGTCTTGATGTCACTGATGAGTTCATCTGCATTCAGGATTATCAGGTCCAGTGCTGCATTCCCTCAGGTATACCCCTAGTATAAGAAGTCATCACCAAGGCACTCCAGGAGTTTCCTTAACTAACAACATCTCACCATGCTACTTTTCCAGCAGATGTCAGAGTGGCTGAAGTCCCCCAGCAGGAAGAGAGCCTGCAAGCATGAAGCCTCCTGAAGTTGTAGTAAGAAGGCTTCATCAATGGGCTCCCCTTGATCAGGAGGCCTGTAGTAGACACCAAACAGCAGTAGACACTTTGTTACCTCTGTCTTTCTGACCCATAAGTTTTCAACCTGTTCATGGCAGCTCTTCAGGGACGTCTTTCCACACTCTATCCATTTCCTGACATAGAGGGCACTGCCTCCATCCTTCCCTGTCTGTTCCTTCTGAACAGCCTACAGCCATTGATAACCACACTTCAGTCATGGGATTCATCCCACCAAATTTCAGTGATGGCAATCTGTTCATAGTTTTCTAGCAGCACAGTAACTTCCAGCTCCTTCTGTTTATTGCCCGTGATGTGTGCATTTGTGTAGAGGCACTTCACCTGGGCTGCTGCTGCACCTTTTTCTTAGCGGAGTGCCCCCTGATTCCTCTGAGGTGTTTTACGGGAGTTTCCTTGTTAGTTTCGATTATCTCAAGAGCCCCCAGCCCACCTCACTGTATTTTGACTGCTCTTTTATACAAACTTAATCATAGCATTTCTATGAAAATAATTTACAGTCCTGTAATCCTGTTTCTCCTATTGACTACCAGTCCTATTCCACATGAAATGGTTTATACCTATTTAGCAATCATCTATTTGGCTTTATCTACATTTCATGATGCAAGACCCTAAATCTAATATACACCATTCCACTCCAGCCTTTCTCTGATGTCCAAACCTGTTTGGATATCAGAGGTGTCCAAAATTAGCTGTTTATTTTATTTCAGTAGTGGCATTACTTTAATATCTCAGTGCTTCACACAAATTAGTGTCTCAATTCAGGTGTCTAAATATAGACTTCTATCATTGTGCTACAGAACATGTGAAATATCTGCACAATGCTGTGGTATGACACAGGATCAGCAGAAATTCACATTCTTCAGAATTTTCCAAGTTGCCATTATTTACAGCATAAAAAATGCCTGTGTTCATGCAATTAATCTAAACTCTGTGAAGATTATTTTCATCATATTCCACCCACTCTTCTACAATCCTCTGACATGGGAACTCTGAAGTATTCAAAAATTCTGCAGTAAAGAATAAAAGACAGGTCATTGTCCTGGGTGACTCACTTCTGAAGGGAAATAGAGGGCCACATATGCAGTCTGGACCTGTTTCTTAGGGAGATCTGCTGCTTCCTGTGGGCCCAGGATAGTACCATAAGGAAAAGGTTTTCTTCCCTAGTGCAGCTCTCAGATTACTATCCACTGCTGATCTTTGAGATAGACAGTGAAGTAATGACAAGAATGAAGAGCGATTTCAAGGTCTTCAGACAACAAATCAAGGGATCAGGAGCACAAACAGTGTTCTCTTCTATGATCCTCAGTTGCAGGGAGTGATAGGGAAAGAAACAGGAAAAGCCAACTGATCAATGCCTGGCTCCAAGGCTGGTATCTCTGGCAGGACTTTTGGTTCTTTAATCATGGGTCAATTTACATGACACCAAACCTGCTGGCAACAGATGGAATACACCTGTCTCAGATGGGTAAAAGGATCCTCATACAGTAGCTAGCAAGGATTGCTGAAAGAGGTTTAAACTAGATTTGAAGGGGGAAGGGCACAAAACTGGGCTTGGTAGAAATAAGATCAAAGGCAGACAATGAGGTTGTTTACAGGTAAGAATCAGGGGGAAGGCCAGTAAAGTTGACATCCTTCTGGGAGTCTGTTATAGACCACCTAACCAGGATGAAGAGACAGAGAAAATATTCTTTAGGCATCTGGGAGAAGACTCACAATCACTGGCACTTGTTCATATACTTCAACTTCCCTGGTGTCTGATGGAAATTTAACACAGCAGAGAGTAAGCAGTCCCAGAGGTTCCTAGAGTGTGCACAGGAGGACTTTCTGACACAGCTGGTGACAAAGCCACCTAGGAAATGCAGCCTGCTGGACCTGCTGTTTGTGAGCAGAGAAGGACTTCTGTATGATGTAATGGTTGGGGGATGTCCCGGGCATAGCAACCACAAAATTAGAACAGAACAGAACAGAACAGAACAGAACAGAATAGAACAGAATAGAGTAGAATAGAATAGAATAGAATAGAATAGAATAGAATAGAATAGAATAGAATAGAATAGAATAGAATAGAATAGAATAGAATAGAATAGAATAGAATACACCAGGTTGGAAGAGACCTTCAAGATCATCGCGTCCAGCCTATCATCCAGCACCACCCAATCAACTAAACCATGCAACCAAGCACCCTATCAAGGCTCCTCCTGAACACCTCCAGTGATGGTGACTCCACCACCTCCCTGGGCAGCCCATTCCAATGGGCAATCACTCTCTCTGTGTAGAACTTCTTCCTAACCTCCAGCCTAAACCTCCCCTGGGGCAGCTTGAGACTGTGTCCTCTTGTTCTAGTGCTGGTTGCCTGGGAGAAGAGACCAACCTCTGCCTGTCTACAACCTCCCTTCAGGTAGTTGTAGAGAGCAAGAAGGTCACCCTTGGATCTCCTCCAGTCTAAGCAACCCCAGCTCCCTCAGTCTCTCCTCACAGGGCTTGTGTGCCAAACCCCTCACCAACTTTGTTGCCCTTCTCTGGACACGTTCCAGCAAGTCAGCATCCTTCCTAAACTGAGGGGCCCAGAACTGGACACAGTACTCAAGGTGTGGCCTAGAGTTCTCAGTTGTTGGAGAAATAAAGACAGGGGTCAGCAGAACTACCACCTTGGACTTCCAGCAGGCAGACTTTGGTCTTTTTTCAGAAACCTATCAATAGAGTCCCTTGGAAGGCAGGCCTGAAAGGCCAAGGAGTCCAGGAAAGTCTCAACACTGTTCAAGAGGGAAGGCTGAACACATTCAAGAAGGAACAGGCCATCTGCACGTGCTGGAAGATGAGGATGGGGAGCAGAATGAAGCCTCCATAATCCAAGCGGTGGCCTGCTGCACCACTTAGACAAACACAAGTCTATGGGTATGGAGGGCATACACCCAAGGGTACTGAGAGAATTGGTGGAAGTGCTCAAAGCCACTTTCCCTCATTTGTCAGCAGTTCTGGCTAACTGGGGAGGTCCCAGCTGACTCAAGATTGGCAAATGTGATGCCCATCTGCAAGAAGGTACAGAAGGAGGACCCAGGGACCTACAGACCTGCCACTGTCCTCAGTGCCAGGGAAAGTCATGGAGCAGATCATCCTGAGTACCGCTATGCAGCACATGCAGGGCAATTAGGTGATCGGATTCAGTCAACATGGGTCCTGCTTCTACAACAAGGTGATCCATCTAGTGGATGGGGGAAAGGCTGAAAATCTTTTTTTCAGCCAGACTTTAGTAAAGCATTTCACACTGTTTCCCACAGCATCCTCCTGGAGAAACTGACTGCTCATGGCTTGGATGGGTGAACACTTCTCTGGCTGAAAAAACTTGCTGAATAGGCAGGCCCAAAAAATGGTGATTAACGGAGTTAAAACCAGTTGGCAGCTGGTCACTAGTGGTGTTCCCCAGGGCTCAGTTTCATGGTCAGTTTTCTTCAATATCTTTATCAATAACCTGGATGAGGGGATTGAGAACACTCTCAGTAAGTCTGAGGATGACACCAAATTGAGTGGGAATGTTAAGCTGCTTGAGGGTAAGAAGATGGTCAGGTGTCCATAAAGGCCAGAAGGAACATTATGGCCAGAAGAAGCAGGGAAGTGATGCAGTACAGATCTGATAGCAACCCTGCTGTTTTTTTTGGTTGGTTGGTTGGTTGGTTGTGGGTTGGTTTTTGTTTTGTTTTGGGGTTTTTTTGAGACCTCATTGTGGTAGAGAGAGAAGTTCAGTTCTCCCACACACGCACAAACCACAGCTAAATCAGTTGGAGAAGCAAAATGGAAAAGAGCTGTATTTTACAAGCAGAATGAAATGCAATGAATATATACACAATATACAGTGTTTACAGTATTATACAAAACTATACAGGAAAGAACGTAACACAGAAAACTCCCCCCCCTCAAAGGAGGAGGTTTCCCCCCAAACCCCTCTTTTCCCCCTTCCTCCTTTTTTCCCCAAAAAGAGTTAGAGAGAAAAGTAATTATTAAGGGAAATTCTGTTAGTTCAAAGAAAAGAATTAGTTTCTTATCTCATTAGTCCAAGGTCAGCTCCAGCAAGCACAGAAGAAAGAAAAACAGTTGTCCAGACTGACTGCACAGACAACTAAACCTAAAAATCCTAAAGTTACATTGCTACTAATCTACCAATGAAATTCGTTTAGAATTATCTTTGTTTTCCCTTTTACACCAAAACATTCAGCTAGAGTGTTTCAATAGCTGTCCTTTCTTAAAAGCACAGCCTAAAACTGTCACACTCATCTTTGGCACTTTTGTGAAATGTCAATAAAGAAAACACTTACACAAACTAAGTTCTAATGACAGAAAACTAAACATCCAAAATCCCCCATACACTATTTTAGTGACACTTCAACAAGTAGTGCTTATACCACTTAAACAGAGTAAGCTCAGACAGGTTGTTGTCCTCTGAAATGTCTCAGTGTGTTTTACAAATATCTCCTGAGAGCATAGGAATTCAATCGTTCACCACCGTTTCACATGACAGAGACATTTTCTTCAATTGACATATATTTTTCATCGCATTCCTCTACATTCTTTCTAACAGGTCCTTGCCTCAGTCCCAGTTTGTGATATCCAGTCTGGTTTTCATCCTCTTTGTTTAATGTGCCTGGTACTCAGAGTCCTTCTCCCAATCCAACTCTTACTCTTCTCATCCAACCTTTCTTCAACTTCACCCAAGTCCCAGAGTGCAATGTCACTTCTAGTTCCTTCTTTTCCCTAGTCTCTAATTATTTCAATCATCTCTCTCTATGTTCATGCAGAAGCTTACCTGCAGACTAATTTTATGGCTTCATCTAGAACTTGTCCCATCATTGCAAATCTTCCTGGTGACCACTGGACTGCATTAGATCCTGGTTATCATCATTGGACCTGCTCAGTGACTTAACAGCTTTGACTTGGACATGCCTTTTCCCTATGCACTTGCCTGATGATCTGGACTTTTGATTGAAACTGGCTATCATCTCAAGGCCTTTCCTGCTCACCTCTCTGGAGGCAGTGGGACAAAGACCCAGTTGGTGAGGCACTGGCCTGACATTCATGCTATTGCCCTTGACTTCTTGTTCCTTAGGAACCTATCAGACTGACACTTTCCTCTACATATTGCACAGATGCAGACATCTAGTTAAGGAAGAGGTTCCAGTGTGCAGAGATGATTTACCATGGAACTCTCAGAAATGGAATATGATAGATGAGGGATTCAAATGTTTGAGAGAGTTTGCTGTGAGAGAAGTAATTTACAGAAATCATGGTAGGCTGAATCCTGATGAAATTCTGGTGGGGAAAGGTCTTGCCAAGAAGCTCATTAAACTTGCTCCTCCTAATTATGCTACTATTCTGGCAAGCAGAATTGTGGCAAGAAATTATGGTGGAGCACCTCCTACTGTTGACCATTTCACTGACCAAATGAGACAACTGGAGGATAGTCTCACATGTGTTTCTTTGGCCTCAGCCATTGAAACTCTGTCTGGAAAGATTATTTCATGAAAGAGCTGAAGAAGGAATTTTAAAAGCTCCCTATCCAAACTGGTGAAGGGGGATGATCTCAATTCTTCCTCTTCCAGATGGATACAAGTTTCAGCTGTTAGAAACAGACTTCCTCCTAGAAGGCCATTTCAAACTAGGCCAAACCAAAATACGGCAATCACGTGGGAGTATTTGGATTACTCTGTGTGACAAGTTTGGTGAAAACATAAACAGGTGGGATAGTCAACCAATTGCTGATCTTTTCAGAAGACTGCAGGAGCTGCAGAGTGGCAGAATCAGAGGTAGCAATACCAGAAGCTTTTACTTCCTCAGTTTCCCAGAACAATTCTAATTTTTCCAACAGTGATTCTAGCACTAACACTAGGTGCCATTTCAACTGTACATGTGGACGTAATCTCCATAATTAGGGTGCCTCCATAGGAAAGGGATAAGGGAGATAACAGAATCTATTGGGATGTGTACGTCTAGTGGCATGGCACTTCAAAATTTCAGAAGTACAGGGCCTTGGTTGACACAGGAGCTCAGTGCACCATAATATCATCAAATTATCAAGGGTGAGAGCCTGTAATTATTCTGGGAGTCACTGGTGGATCTCAAGAGTTGACTAATATGCAGGCTGACATAAGTTTAACTGGGAAAGAGTGGAAGAAACACACTATTGTAACAGGACCTGATGCACCTTGTATTTTGGGAATTGACTTTCTGAGAGAAAGGCATTTCAAAGACCCTAAGAGTTACAAAAGGGCTTTTGGAGTAGCAGCTGTAGAATTTGATGGAGGAAAATTGAAGTTGTCCATTAGACCTGAGCTTTCTAATGAATCTGCAGTTGTGGAACAACATGACATAGAGGATGTGAAGCTGCCAGTTGCTTCTCAAACTGCATGACAGGCAATACAGAACCAACCGTGACTCTTTGTTGCCCATTCAGAATCTGATTCGTCAGTTGGAGAGTCAGAAAGTCATCAGCAAAACTCATTCACCTTTCAACAGTCCAGTGTGGCCTGTGCGAAAGCAGAATGGAGACTGGAGTCTGACAGTCGACTACCGAGCCCTGAATGAAGTAACTCCACCTATGAGTGCAGCAGTACCAGACATGATGGAACTCCAGTATGAGCTGGAATCCAAAGAGGCCAAATGGTATGCTACCATAGACATTGCTAATGCCTTCTTCTCTATTCCCATAGCAGAGGAATGCAGGCCTCAGTTTGCCTTCACCTGGAGAGGAATCCAGTACACTTTCAACAGATTGCCAATGGGCTGGATCCACAGCTCCAGCATCTGTCATGCAGTGATCCACGATGCTCTGGAGAAAGGTGGTGCTCCAGAACACATCCAGTTCATTGATGATATCATCGTCTGGGGTAAAACTGCTGAAGAGATCTTTGAGAAAGGTAACAAAATCATTGACATTCTCCTGAATGCAGGTTTCACCATCAAGCGAGACAAGGTGAAAGGACCTACCAGAGAGATCCAGTTTCTGGGAGTGCGGTGGCAGGATGGACGTCGACACATTCCAGTGGATGTGGTAAATAGAGTCTCTACCATGGCAAAGCCTATCAATAAGAAAGAAACTTTTCTTTTTTTAGGTACAGTGGGATTTGGGAGACTCCACATTCCTGGATATAGTCTGATTATGAAACCTCTTTATGATGTGACTCTAAAGAGAAACAGTTTCTAGTGGGGCCCTGAGCAACAAGAAGCCTTTGACCAGTTAAAGCAAGAAGCAGTCCAAGCAATGAGTCTGGGACCTGTCCAAACTGGTGCAGACATTAAGAACATTTTGTACACAGCTGCAAGTGACAATGGGCCAACGTGGTGCTTGTGGCAGAGAGCTCCAGGTGAGACACATGGACATCACTTGGTTTCTGGAGTCGTGGCTACAAAGACTCAGAGGTAAACTATACCCCAACAGACAAAGTGATATTAGCTGTTTATGAAGGAGTAAAAGCTGCTTCTGAAGTAATTGGAACTGAGTCACAACTCCTTTTATCTCCCAGATTGCCAGACTTGAATTGGATGTTCACAGGTAAAGCTTCTTCACCACATCATGCAATACATGCCACATGATCTAAGGGGATGGCTCCAATAACACAGAGAGCTCAAATGGGAAATCTTGAAAGACCTGGTCTTGTGGAACTGATCACAAACTGGCCAGAAGGCAGTGACTGTACAAAACCTCCAGAGAGAGTAACTCATGCTGAGGAAGCTCCTTCTTACAGTGATCTCTCTGATGATGAAAAGAATATGCTTTGTTCACAGACAGTTCCTGTTGTCTTGTTGGAAACAGGTGGAGATGGAAGTTTGCAGTGTGGAGTCCAACATGCAAAGTTGCAGAGGCAAAAGATGGAGAAGGTGAATGCAGACAATTTGCAGAGGTAAAAGCTGTCCAGCTAGCTCTTGACATAGCTGAATGTGAGAGATGACCAATGCTTTATCTCCACACTGATTCATGGATGGCAGCCAATGCTTTACGGGGTTGGCTAAAGGACTGGAAAAAGAAGGGTTGGCAGAGGAAAGGAAAGCCTATTTGGGCAGCTGATCTGTAGCAGGACATTGCTGCTTGCATTGAAAGAATTCCAGTGAAGGTGAGACACATTGTTGCTCACATACCTAAGAGCAAAGATAAAGAGGAACAACAACACAACCATCAGGAGATCTAGCTGCAAGAGTTTCTCAAGTAGATATGAACTCTGATCTTGATCTTGACCTTGACTGAAAACACCAAGGCGAGCTCTTTCTAGCTCAGTGGGCTCACAATTCGTCAGGACATTAAGGCAGAGATGAAACCGACCAGTGGGCTTGTGACAGATCCATTGACATTTCCATGGATGCTATCATGCAAGTCATACATTGTAGGGGAAGATTTGCCCTTGCTTGAGTTAGAGGAGGCCATGTTTAATCTTTGACTTAGAAAAGAATGTAAACGTCTTGTAACTGAGGAGAAAGACTTGGCAGAATTTGGTTGGATGTGTTCAAATATTGTTTTGCTATTTTAAGCTATTTTATGCCTTAATTACATGCACGCCAGTAGACAATAACCAGTTAAGATGTGACATGTATGCTTTCTAAGAGAGTGTATGACTTGCTGTGTAACATAATAAACATCTTTGCCTGCTAACATCTTGGCCTGGAAGCTGTGCTTGTAGTGCCTTTGGGGTGATCGAACACCAAAATCATATTGCTACAAATGGTGACCACAATGTGCACCCTGAGCAGCTACAGATAATGACTCTGACTTGCACCCAAAGAAACTACAGATCATAACCACCAACAACTACTTGGCTTCACCCAGCTTGTGGAAATGGTGCTCGCCGACAACATTAAAAGGTCACCTCAAAATGGTTGGTCCCTATGGAACTCACTAGAGGCTGTTTTCCACTGGGAGGAGAGCGCAGTGGCTGGTGACAGTCCCCAACTTAGTTTAAATATAGGCGCGGAAAGCGTGAACATCCGGACGTAAAAATAAAAATATTAAAAAAAAAAAAAAGAATAATTAGGCACCTCTGGGAAAAAAAGAAGAAACTGAAGCAAAAGAAGAGCCACGGGCTGCAGGGCAGGGGTGAGCAGCTGGGGTAATTACAGGGGGGGTTGGTGCCTCTCTTTTTGACAAGCACATGATGGGGAGTCAGATGTCAAAAGAAGAGAGAGCGATAGTCGAAGTCTTTACTCAGATCTTGAAAAAAAGAGCTGTAACTCTCTTCAATGTGTTTGAATTGTGCACAAAAGGGACATTTTGAGCAAAAAGTATGACTTGGGAGGAGACATCTGTCCCAGAAGCCTTTCAGAAACTCTTTAAGCAACATGAGAAGTCTATCAGTACCTCTGCTTTTCAGCAGATGCTCTTTTCAACTGCTGAGCACCGCTCCTCTTTCACTAAAAGAACAGTGCAAGATCCAGGGATCTGGCATAAGATCAGAACTGAGTTTTGGGACTATTCTAAGAAGGAGAGTAAGATCAGAGAAATTAGAGCAATGCCTGACTCTCAACCTACCTTGGAGAGGTAAGTGAAAAACACTGATTGCCAGAGACTTGTATTCCTTAAGAAATCCTGCTGTCAGTGATGTGCTAACAGCTTACACGCACCAACATCCAGAGACTTTGGCAACAGCAGTTGTTGCAGCTTCTCCCCCAGTCTTTCATGTTTCAAACAGCGTGGACAGAGGTATGGAGCAAGAGAGAAGCAATGGCTTCTGCTCTAAGCCATCTCAAGCTTCAGAGTGGCGGTGCCAGCTACAGCCGGAGGACAAGTGGGAGGCTCAAAAACATCAATTAAGCTCAGAGTTGCTGCTATCACCTCCCCCTGGGACTTGCTTGTTATCTTCCGGTGAGAATTTTACAACTTCTAGAGGACTTCGGAGACTTTCCATGCCTCTGATGGACGCTGCAGCCCTACCCCATGGTTCTATGGGAGCCTCTATGCCACCAAGGGATCCTGCAGTTCAAACCCAAGAGCTACCTGGAAAGGGAGCTGCTGAGGATTCAGCCACCCCCCCCTTCCCAGCCCCTGTGCCTACAGTGGTCTTGCAGAGCCTGTCAGTTCCCTCCTTTCCCCCTCCCCCCACCTTAGAATAGAATAAACCAGGTTGGAAGAGACCTTCAAGATCATCGCGTCCAACCCATCAACCAATCCAACCCACCTGAAAAACTAAACCATGGCACCAAGCACCCTTTCAAGTCTCCTCCTGAACACCTCCAATGATGGTGACTCCACCATCTCCCCGGGCAGACCATTCCGATGGGCAATCACTCGCTCTATATAGAACTTCTTCCTAACCTCCAGCCTAAAGGTCCCCTAGTGCAGCCTGAGACTGTGTCCTCTTGTTCTGGTGCTGCCTGCCTGGGAGAAGAGACCAACCCCCACCTGTCTACAACCTCCCTTCAGGTAGTTGTAGAGAGCAATAAGGTCTCCCCTGAGTCTCTCATTCTCCAGGCTAAGCAACTCCAGCTCCCTTAGCCTCTCCTCATAGGGCTTGTGTTCCAAACCCCTCACCAACTTCATTGCCCTTCTCTGGACACGTTCCAGCAAATCAGCATCCTTCCTAAACTGAGGGGCCCAGAACTGGACAAAGGACTCAAGGTGTGGCCTAACCAGTGCTGTGTACAGGAGGAGAATCACCTCCCTGCTCCTGCTGGCCACACTGTTCCTGATGCAGGCCAGGATGCCATTGGCTCTCTTGGCTGCCTGGGCACACTGCAGGTTCATGTTCAGCCTACAATCAACCAGTACCCCCAGGTCCCACTCTGCCTGGCCGCTCTCCAGCCACTCTGACCCCAGCCTGTAGCACTGCATGGGGTTGCTGTGGCCAATGTGCAGAACCCGGCTGTTGGATTCTACCCATCTGTCCAGCCTGTCGAGGTCCCTCTGCAAAGCCTCTCTTCCCTCCCTCCCTCGCTTCCCCCCACCTGGCCCCAGCTTGGTGTCGTCTGCAAATTTACTGATGATGGACTCAATGCCCTCATCCAGATCATCAATAAAGATGTTAAAGAGCATGGGGCCCAGCACTGATCCCTGGGGCACACCACTAGTGACTGGCTGCCAGCCGGATGTGGCACCATCCACCACCACTCTCTGGGCTTGGCCCTCCAGCCACTTCCTAACCCAACGCAGTGTGCTCCTGTCCAAGCCATGGGCTGATAGGTTGGCCAGGAGTTTGCTGTGGGGGACGGTGTCAAAGGCCTTGCTGAGGTCCAGGTAGACCACATCCACAGGCCTCCCCACATCCACCAGGTGGGTCACCTGATCATAGCAGGAGATCAGGTTGGTCAGGCAGGACCTGCCCCTCCTAAATCCATGCTGGCTGGGCCTGATCCCTTGGCCATCCTGTAAGTGCTGTGTGATTGCACTCAAGATGACCTGTTCCATAATCTTGCCTGGCACTGAGGTCAGGCTGACAGGCCTATAATTCCCTGGCTCTTCCAACTGGCCCTTCTTGTGGATGGGCACCACGCTGGCCAGCTTCCAGTCTTCTGGGACCTCTCCAGTGAGCCAGGACTGCTGAAAAATGATGGAGAGCAGCCCGGCCAGCTCATCTGCCAGCTCTCTCAGCACCCTAGGATGGATCCCATCCGGTCCCATGGCCTTGTGGGGATCCAAGCGGCTGAGGAGATCTCTACCTGCCCCCTCCTGGAACACTGGGAAATTATGCTGCTCCCTGGTTCCATCTGCCAGCAATGCAGGCTAGCTCTCCGTAAGACATTTTGTCCTGCTAGTAAAAATTGAGGCAAAGAAGGTGTCAAGTACCTCTGCTTTTTCCTCATCTTTTGTTACAACGTTCCCCTCCATGTCCACTAAGGAGTGGAGGTTGTCCTTCCCCTTCCTCTTGCTATTAATATATTTATAGAAGGACTTTTTGTTGTCCTTCACAGCAGAGGCCAGTCTAAGTTCTAAATGTGCTTTTGCCTCCCTAATTTTCTTCCTACATGACCTAGCAACATCCTTAAACATTCCATGGGTTGCCTCACCTTTCTTCCAAAGATGGTACACCCTCTTTTTTTCCTTTTTCTTCCCTCTATTGGAAGTTCATTGACCATCCAGGCTGGCCGTCTGCCCCTGCGGCTCATCTTCTGGCACATTGGCACAGCCTGTTCCTGCGCCTTCAAGAGCTCTTCCTTGAAGTAGGTCCAGCTCTCCTGAACCCCTTGTTTTTAAGGGCTGTTTCCCAAGGAACCTTCTGAGTTCCTTCCTTGAGTAACCTGAAGTCTGCCCTCTGGAAGTCCAGAGTGGAGGTCTTCTTGCTGCCCCTCTTAGCTTGACTGTATATTGAAAACTCAATTATCTCATGGTCACTGGCCCCTAAACACCCTCCGACACCCTTCTCTCACTGTTATCTCTCCCTTGTGTGCAAAAGCTGTGTTCTGATTTAAAGTAAAAGTGCTAAGTTTTGTTAAGAAAAATATTCAACATTTTGTAAGTGCAAACCTGATACAGATAATGATTTTAGCATTATTTCTGATTGTAAGAGACTTTGGAGATTTGTTATTTTGATGTTTTTAGTAGTTAAGTTTTAATAGTAAGCATAATGAATATTGGGTACTCATTATAAGAATTTAGTAATTATAATAAGGTATATCAAGTAACAAGTAATAATAAAAATGTGTTAAGCATATGGTAATTATATACTATTATAATTAGTAACTGATTATAATAGACCTGGTCATTAATAATACTAAGATATAAGTGATAATGGGTAACTTTCAGTAGAATAAGTTATTCTACTGGTTCAGAAGTTTTTCTTCTGGTGTTAACCTTCTTTTTTGTGTGCTATAGCATTTCAAAAGAGCTCTATGTAATATAGGTGAGGGTTGTGGTAAATAGATTCTCATTTAAAACAGCATGCTTTAGTTAATGTAACAACTTTTTTGTTTCTTTTTTAGACATTGATTTGATGGTTTAATTTTAACATAGTTCTTTGGGTTTTGTAGGGATTTTTGGTATTAGCATAGATTAGGAGTTTGATATAAGGATATTATAGAATGGTTTCTTTGGTCTTCTGTTTGTATACACAATAGCTTTAAGAAAAGGATTATATTAAAAGAAAGGGGGGAGGCAGGAATTTTTGATATATCACACAAGTTTAGATTCAGAAAAGATAAAGTCTAGGAAAGGAATTAGTATTTTATCACCTACAGGCATTAGTGATACTAGCAAGGAAAAGCCAAGCTATGTCATGTCCTGGAAACACCAATTATGTAACTTAATGGTGCAATCATCTCAGCAGAAGACAGCACTAGAATCAAGAGGATGGGACAAACAGCAGTGCCCATGAAACTGAAAATCAGCAGACCTACCTAACACTGATCACAATGACTGTCATGATAATCTGAGATCAAAAGAATCAATCAGAGGTTTGCTAAAAACCACTCTGAAAGCCATGCAGGGTGGATCTTTGAAAAACTGCGAGAAAAATCTAGCACAAGCAACATGGTTGGTAAATAATAGAGGTTCAGTAAATCAAGCTGAACCTGCACAATCAGATTTGCTACAAAAGGTAGAAGGTGATAGAGTTCCTGTTATTAGAGAAAAGAATTGTTAGGAAAAACTGTTTGGGTGTTTTCTCCTTCAGGAGAGGCCGAACCTATCTGAGGAGTGGTTTCTGCTGAAGGTCCTGGTCACACTTACTGGGTAATGCAAGAGAATGCTGAAATTTAGTGTATTCCACAAAGAAATCTAACTTTAGCTGAGAGAGTTTAAATTCAGAGTGAATGATATACTACAAACATATCACGTGTATTGTACATCTCCACAGACAAAATGCACATTGCATGGATATGTCATGGAATTTTCTCTTCATGCAGGATCAAATAACATTAATTGTACAAGAAAATAAGATTAATATATGTGTCATCTATAGTAGTCTAAAACCATGCTCAGATGACTCACAAAAGTACTTTAGGATGATCTTTTGGTCACTGACCATATCCAATCCCCTATTCATTACCCTAATGGATGATATGTCTGAATCATATCTTCTAACAGGATATAAACCCACATGTCCCTTGGCTTTCATAAACTACTACCCCAGCAACAATAAATAATAAAGCCCCCCAAACACAGTATACCTATCCAATGTGTAACACACATTTTTTTCTCTCTAGATCCTTTCCATTTCACCCAAATGTAAACCAAGCATAGCTGGTTTCAAGTTGCTATCCAATTTCCAATTAAATAAATTTGCTGTACAATAAAGGAAAAACAGGCCACATAATTACTATGTCTGTTTCACAGTCAAATCATGCTGCACATCAAATGCCTTGAAATTAAAGCTTGTGCCAAAATATTTTCATAAAATAGACTTTTCACTTTTGTTATAGAATAAAGAATTGAATATTGAAAATGGAACTGGGTTTCTTCATCAAATCTCTGCTTGTCCTGAATGCATACACATTGCATGTTCCTATATGATTCCTCAGGAATAACAGCTTGCTGGCAAGCATTCATTCTTTTTACAAAACACAAGTAAAGCGTTTATTTTGGGAAGACAGGAATAGGTAATTGTTGCAGCTTGGTTGTACTTGGTTTTATCAAACAAACAAACAAACAAACAAACAATGGCCATTTCCCATACATTAGCCTCAGAAGTTCCTTCCATTCTGTAATAGCCAATACTCCTCAAGGGGGACTGTAACACTAGTTCCAGGGACTCCCTAGTGTCTTGAAAGGAATGGTTTATGGTGCTATGTATCCTAGCAGAATAATGCAGAAAAAGGATGCTTGGGATGCTTTCTTGACCCAGCATCTTACCATTCAGGAGCAGAGCTCTCTCTTGAAACTTACTGTAGATATTTTTCCATTAAAAAAAAAAAATCCTCTTTAAGGTTAAGAGAAGAAATGAAGCTGATTGTACCAAAACTGTCCAGACCAGAAAATGCAATTTACACAAAAGACTGAGGACTTCAAGCCATACTGTTGCAAGGTTTGTAGATAAGTATAGATCTGAGATTGTTAGACTTAAGCTAATTAATTGCAAATGGCATCGGTATTATTACAGCAAAGCAACTAAAGATTTGAACTATATGTGTGTAGCCCCTGCCAGGTCAAATATAGGAATGAGCTGGGTCTAACATGCTAACGTTTCTGATGGAACTCATTCTTTCAGTACACTAAAAGCACATTAAGAACCACACTGAGCAGCTGTCTTAATCTAACATCCTTTATTACTGTTTTTATTATTTAACTTAAATCTGTGAAAAAGCTTACATTCTTACACCAGATTTAGAATCTACTTCACAGGAACCAGTGGAGTTAAAGTAGTTGTGGTGGGTTAACACCCTTTTCTGAGAACAAAAGAACAAAGCAGGGTGGAGGGCTTGCAGGTACTTTTCACTCCCTGCAGGGCATTTTTCACCTGGGAAGCTGAGTCTGTTCCACTCCCCCCTCCCTGCCCAGCTAGGGTATAAAAAGTAGGACATCGTAGCTGTTGGCCTGGCTTTTTTTCTGGCTTCTGCCTCTGCTGCATGAGAGCTACTGCAGCTGCCCTCCTGCTCCTCTGCCACGTGGTCGGACCTGCTGCCTCCACGCTTCCTCAGAGAAAGGCTGGTTTTGTATTATTCTCTTAGGTTTTTTTGTCCCACTCCCATCTATCCTTGTTCCTTGCCCTTGTGAACCTTTTTCCTGTTATACTGCTTAAAGACAACTCTTTATCTCTCTACTTCCAAGCCGACTCCAAATTATTGTTTGGTGGATTTGCTCTTTCCTTTTCTCCCCTCTCTGTTGGGAGGGAGGAGGAGGGGAGTGGGGGAGAGATTCTCAGCCTTGCCCCCACTTGAGCTCTTAACTTCCAGTTAAGGCTCAAACCACTACAATTTTTGGTGCCTCCAACGTGGGGCTTGGAAATTAATCTTGTCTTGGGAAAGCAAAACTTTGTCTGAAAAAGGGACTGGAAGTAGAGATGGCGATTTTGAAGAACCTGGTGGTCCAAGCCTTTGCCTGGGTGTTTGGCTGGATCTTTTGGACCCACATCTACAAATTAATAACTTACCATGTGGTGTGGTTAATGATAGAGATGCTGATCAAATGGATGAAAACTTTACCAATGAAGCTGGGCATGTATCTCCTGAATTCATTGAATTTCACTGTCAGTGGTAACTTTTCTAATACAGGAAATTTTCCTGCACCAGGCTATGAAACCAATGGTGTAGATAAAAGTGCCTGTGATGGAAAATTGCTGTACATTGCAATATGCTCCATGTGCTTAATGTAATCCTTACAGGGGCATTTGCTGTGACCGTGTTGGGTGGGGGATGAGCTAACCCATTAAGAGCTGTTTGGAGGGTGATAACACACTCCTTTGCACTCTTTAATGACTGGGGGCGTGTCTGCTGTGGGCATTGTAAGCACTCTGTAAACACAAAGAGGGAGGGGTCAGGTTGTAATGAGTGTGCCAGATCTCAGCCTGAGCCCCAGGCACAAGGGTCTGCCCCACCACCAGCAGCTCCACAGTTAACCCCTGATGTTCCTGCCAATGCAGTCTCTCTAGCACAAATCACCACATGCAGAAAAAGAAGTCAAAAATCATTGCCAAGCACAGATGGTGAGGAAGGAACCTCATCAGGCCCCAGCACCTCACAGAACCCAGCGGTGGATGAAGATGAGTCAGACCAGGAAATAACTGTCACATCGTTACCCAGAAAGGAACTAAGGCAAACTCATCTGGATTACGCAAGGAAAGAGGGTGAGCCAATACTGAGCTGGGCCCTGAGATGCTGGGATGAGGGGGTGGACACAGTGGACCTGGATAAGAGGGAGGCAAAGCTTTTAGGCTCCCTGACTCGTGATGCTGGTCTGGACAAAGAGTTAGCCAAACTCGATGGAACACACACTCTCTGGGCCCGGATCCTCAATGCCATCAAGAGCCGGTACTGCTCAAGAGATGACCTGCCCTGGGCCCCAGTTAGATGGACAACTATGGAACAGGGCATTCGCTACCTGAGACAGATGGCTGTGCTGGAAATAATTTATGGGGATGGCCAGCTCCCCTTGGACCCAGATGAGGTGCCCATGAGACGGCCCTCCGTAAAGAAACTCACCCAGGGTGCTCCTCAGAAATATGCTCCCACATTAGGAGGGATACTCCTGACCGGACAGGATGGAAGTCCTAAAACTGTCTGTGAGTTTGCCAGTGATCTAAGGGAATATGAGGACAGCGTAAATCAGAAACCCCTGATCTCAGCCATAGAAACTATGGCTAAAGACATTGTCAAAGAGATCAAGACCTCCATGTCTGAACTGAAAAGGGGGAGTGATGCCTCCTTTTCCCCTTCTCCATCAGAACGGATCCAGGTTTCAGCAATCAGGAACAGGTAAACTTCCCCTAGGAGATCACCCCAAGCCAATCGAGGGATGTCAAGAGGGTCTCTGTGGAGGTTCCTCTGTGACCACAGAGAGGACATGGACACCTGGCATGGCCAACCCACCTCTGCCCTCTGGAACAGAGTGCAGGAACTGCAAGGTGGCCACACTGGGGATAACTCATCCAGAAGAAGGGCTGCCACAGTTTCCCTGAGTGGTACTCAAGAGACCCTTCCCCTAGTAACACAGGACCCTGTGACAAGTGTGGACATCGCCGCCAGCATTAGAGGTGCCCTACCTCCAGCCAGGTGGAGGCCAGGGATAACAGAGTATACTGGGATGTGTATGTAAAATGGCCTGGCATTTCAGAAGCCCAGAAGTACCGAGCTCTGGTGGACACAGGGGCCCAATGCACCCTGATACCATCGAGGTACAAAGGGGCTGAATCCATAAGCATTCAGGGAGTCACAGGGGGCTCACAAGACCTGGCTGTACTGCAAGCTGAGATAAGCCTGACCGGGAATGAATGGGGAAAGCACGACACAGTGACTGGTCCAGATGCACCTTGCATTCTTGGCATTGACTTTCTGCAGGAGGGATACTTCAAGGACCCTAAGGGGCACAAGTGGGCATTTGGGGTGGCAGCTGTGGAGACTGCAGGCAAAGAACAGCTGTCCACCAAGCCCGAGCTGTTGGATGACCCCTCCGTTGTGGGCAGCCATAAGGTGCAGGATTTGAAGCTACCTATTGCCTCTCGCATAGTGCATCGCAGGCAATACAGGACCAACAGAGACTCTCTGCACCCCATACACCAACTGATTTGACGACTGGAAAGCCAGAAAGTGATCAGCAAGACTCACTCCCCCTTCAACAGCCCGATATGGCCAGTGCGGAAGGCAAATGGGGAATGGAGACTGACCGTGGACTACCGTGGCCTGAATGAGGTGACTCCTCCGATCAGCGCTGCCGTGCCGGACATGCTGGAGCTCCAGTACGAGCTGGAATCGAAGGCGGCCAAGTGGTATGCCACAATTGACATTGCTAATGCTTTTTTCTCCATTCCCATTGCAGAAGAATGCAGACCACAGTTTGCTTTCACTTGGAGGGGAGTACAGTATCAGTGGAATCGGTTGCCTCAGGGCTGGGTCCATAGCTCAACCATCTGCCATGAGGTGATCCAGACTGCCTTAGAGAAAGGCGGAGCCCCTGAGCATCTGCAGTTCATCGATGACATCATCGTATGGGGTGAGACAGCAGAGGAAGTCTACCAGAAGGGTGAGAAGATAATCGATATCCTGCTGGAGGCTGGCTTTGCCATCAAGAGAAGTAAGGTCAAAGGGCCTGCCAGGGAGATCCCAGTTCCTGGGTGTTCAATGGCAGAATGGCTGTCGCCACATCCCTCAGGAGGTGGTGAACAGGGTAGCCACTATGATGCAGCTCATGAACAAGAAAGAGACTCAGTCCTTTTTGAGGCTTGTGGGCTTCTGGAAAATGCACATTCCCGGGTACAGTCAGATTGTGAAGCCTCTCTTCCATGTTACAAGGAAGAAAAATGATTTTGTGTGGGGATCTGAGCAGCAGGTGGCATTCGACCAGATCAAACAAGAAGTGGTCCACGCTATGGCTCTGGGACCTGTTCAAACTGGACCAGAGATCAAGCATGTGCTGTACACTGCGGCCAGTGAGAATGGTCCTACGTGGAGCTTGTGGCAGAGGGCTCCTGGTGAAACCAGGGGCAGGCCCCTAGGTTTCTGGAGTAAGGGGTACAAAGGCTCTGAGGCCAACTACACCGTGACAGAAAAGGAAATCCTAGCTGCCTATGAGGGCGTCCGGGCTGCCTCTGAGGTAATTGGGACTGAGTAACCTCTATTTCTGGCTCCAAGGCTTCCAGTCCTGACCTGGATGTTCAAAGGAAGAGGCTCAACCCCACATCATGCCACAGATGCCACCTGGAGTAAGTGGATGGCCCTGATAACTCAGCAAACTCGAATGGGGAGCTTCGAATGCCCTGGCACAGTGGAAGTGATCAGCAACTGGCCAGAGGGTGCTGACTTTGGAATGCCACCAGAGCAGACAGTGACCCGTGCTGAGGAGGCTCCCCCATACAACGATCTCCCTGACAATGAGAAGGGCTATGCTCTACTTACAGATGGGTCCTGCCGGCTTGTGGGGAGCAAGCGGAGATGGAAGGCAGCTGTCTGGAGCCCAACAAGGCAAGTGGCGGAAGCAAGGGATGGAGAAGGCGAATCCAGCCAGTACGCAGAGGTAAAAGCTGTCCAGCTGGCCCTGGATATAGTGGAACAAGAGAACTGGCCAGCGCTGTACCTCTACACTGACTCCTGGATGGTAGCCAATGCCTTGTGGGGGTGGCTGAAGGAAAGGAAGAGGAACAGGTGGCAGAGAAAAGGGAAGCCTGTTTGGGCCCCTGAGCTGTGGCAAGACATCGCTGCCCGCCTGGACAGGCTGCCAACAAAGGTACGGCACATCGATGCACACATCCCCAAGAGCAGAGCCAATGAGGAACACCAGCACAACCACCAAGCAGATCTGGCTGCTAAAATCTCCCAAATAGACTTGGATTGGGAACACAAGGGTGAGCTGTTCTTAGCTCGCTGGGCCCATGACACTTCTGGCCACCAAGGGAGAGATGCCACATACCGGTGGGCTCGGGACAGATCCGTGGACATCTCTATGGAGGCCATCTCACAGGTCATCCATGAGTGTGACATCTGTGCTGCCATCAAGCAGGCCAAGCGCATGAGGCCTCTGTGGTATGGGGGGAGATGGTCAAAATATAAGTACGGAGAGGACCGGCAGACCGACTACATCACCCTGCCTCGGTCTCACAGCGGCAAGCAGTACGTACTGACCATGGTGGAGGCAAGCACAGGCTGGCTGGAGACCTACCCAGTACCTCATGCCACTGCTCGTAACACCATCCTGGGCCTGGAGAGACATATCCTGTGGAGACATGGCACCCCCGGGAGGATTGAGTCAGACAATGGAACCCACTTCAAGAACCACCTCATAAGAGACTGGGCAAAGGAACATGGCATTGAGTGGATTTACCACATCCCATACCATGCACCAGCTGCCGGGAAGATCGAGCGCTACAATGGCTTGCTAAAGACCACCCTAAAAGCCAGGGGTGGCTCTGGTGTTTTTTCAACTGGGCAAGTCAAACACTTCCAAATAATTCCAGGGGAATTATTGTCCCTCTGAAGGGAAGGCCACTTTTTGCCAGGACCAGTAAATCTTTGTGACAATTTTGCAGGCTGCTTAAAGACTTTTTTCCCTCTCACACACGCACAATTACAGTATCACATATAACCGGGAACAAAGACTACAGGGAACTGAGTTTAATGGACTGTGATTACTGTTCTGGAACAGATTGAGCCTCTTAATGGCCTATGAGAAGAAGATGTGAACTGAATTCAAACAAAGAACTGATAACCGATTTTACTGAAGGCTACATGGTCAAAAAAGATACTCTCATAATTTATAGCCGTGGAAAGTATCGCAAAGCAAAAAGGGATTTAAAATACATAAGAGATGTATTATGTGTAAAACAACAGACTTACACATTTTATCTTTATTTAGTACTTTACTTCCAAGAAAGGAAAATCAATAATATTATATAATTTGAAATATTTTCATTAACAGTGTTGTGTTCTGGCTTTTGTTTTTTCCCCTAATATAGTAAGCGTTCCCTTCTTGTTCAGACAGTTCTTTTCATGTTTGTATCTAATGTAAGCCTCTGCTGCTACCAAAGCAAATCAAATCAACTCTACTTCCATTCAATGCTTTAAAAATAAAGTGTATTTCATGTCAGTCATTCTGGTTTCCTCTACTTTTTGCTCCAAGGCAGCTAGCCAGACATATTCTCCTTTCCCCATCAGTGAGAATGAGGGAAGAGGTGATTTTTCAGCTACCCATAATGATTCTTCTTGACTTGCTCACAGCATGGGGGAGGGAAGTGCCTCATCCCTGCATAAATGACTTCCTTTGTGATTACAGATGTCATATCTGATGTGTTATCCTCAATGGCTGTTTTCTTTAATCTGATATCTCTCCAGCCAGCAGAGGAGTAGGCTGCCTGTTTCTGAGTAAGCAGGTTTTGAATTTTAGTCACTAGATGAGAAAATTAATTTAAACTACATTTACTGCAGAGCTATCCACTTCAAATTCTGCCTTTCACACAAAAGAGAGTAACACTGTTTGTGAAACATAATATGGCTTATTAAACTTTTCACTAAAAAAGACAGAAGGATTACACAATTAATATAAATTATCTGTAGAACTGATGATTTAACCAATAAAAATCACCAAACATCCCACCTTCTGATTTCTGAGATACATTTTCCAGTACCATTTCACTGATGTTTGTTGTAAGAACAGATCCAATACCAAAACTGGGCACTAAATCTACCTCCCGAAGAGACGAATCTTCATGGATTTATTTTTTTACTGTATTAAAGAGCATTACTTCTGCTTATGAACAATTATTTCCATACCCTGAATTAC
Organism: Colaptes auratus; assembly: GCA_015227895.2. Classification (NCBI taxonomy): domain Eukaryota; kingdom Metazoa; phylum Chordata; class Aves; order Piciformes; family Picidae; genus Colaptes; species Colaptes auratus. The sequence continues at coordinate 38,250,754 of CM026897.1, forward strand.
ATTTTACAAATAATCCAAATTTGAAATCCTCCCACCAGATGCCCACACTCTCCTAGTCTCTTTGTACTGCCTGCATAACAGACATCTCCACTAAAAAGATTCAAACAATTACCTAATGGTGCAGAACCAGCATGACAGCCCTTGCTGCTGTGCACCCCATCTCAATGAGGATGTGTTTTGTATGACTCAGAATGAATCACACCGAGGAAAGAGAACTGCAGTCCCAGAAATAATAAACAGCAGCATGCCATCTAGAAGAAAGATCCTATGCTGCTTAATCATCACTGCCCCATAGCTAATTGCATTGCACATTATATTGCATAACTCAATAGGATACATGTGTGGAGGTATGATCACGTTTGTAATAAGCTCCACAAATATTAACCAATGTCCTTTGCTGAAAATACCAAGACCTAATCAGTCATAATCAGGTATTGCCATATAAAACTAGGTGCATTAGCAAATGGCCTCAAAACAGCAAGAACTCCATTCCCACACCTTTGCTTCTGCCCCCAGCCAGACTGGTGCCTACCCACTGGAGAGGTGCACATCATTTTAGGAGGCACAAAACCACATCATCCAAGTATCCAGAACGAAGGTCAGGCATGATGAGTTGTGGACTCAAGGTCTTCCAAAATGAAGAACGTTTAAGCACACAGCCCTTTCATGTGGTCAGTCTCAAAGCTAACATAATGCTTATCACTTTTAAAGGGCCAGCAGAGCTGTCCTACCAAACCCTCCAAAGGAGCAGTTATATTGCTATGTACCTGTAGCTATCTATTTAACAGAGCCCAGGTGACAGGCTTTCACAGCAAAATCACACATGTAATATGAAGCTCCTAATAGCTTCTGCCTTTAGTAGCTTGTGTGCAGTTGGGGTACAACCCTTGGAGAGCACTATGGAATGGTGCTGGCAGGCTCCTGCCACTACAGTGACCTCAAATGAATCTTTCCTGTGGAAGTACCTGACTTACAGAGAGTGTTGCATCAAAACTTGGACTATCTGGTCATTGTAGCTCTGTTAGGCTCAACACACTCCCAAAACCGAGTCAGATTTGTTTTCTGGAGTGGTGATCTCTTAAGCAGTTGCTTTTAATCATAGAAAATCTTACTCTGTTTCTCAAAATAAAACCCCAAAATAACAATATCTGTATTTAAAAGCTAGCAGTGTGCAGTCTTTCAGTAGAAAGCACAATGAAAAGCTATCTTAGATAATGCACAACAACAATAAAATTACTACATTTCCATATCATGTTCCTTTCTCCCCCCCCCCCTTCCTAAGCCTCTAGTATTTATTTTGTGGTTTTGTTTGTCTAGATTTCCCTTGCATGTATCAATGCTTATGAGATCAGTGATGATTGCACCTGCTACCTTCTTACATTTACATAGAAGATGCCTTCTATTCCATTATTTGCATAATGCCTCTTATTTTAATATATTTTTAGAAGAATAAATAGTTCCTGTAGATCAAACTTTAACAGTCCACCACGACTGGCAATTAATCTCAGTGAAGTCACCAAGACTGGTTCCTTCACTTTCAGAAAGAAGACCAATGCTTAAAATCACTGCACACAATCGGAAAGTCCTTGAGATATCCTGTACTGCACCATCTCATGGTCAACTGCTTTTGTTTAAAAGACCTGAAAGCACTGCAGTATTCCATAACTGTTCAAATGATGATTCCATTCCCTGAGGCTGTGTCTCAGGGGTATCACAGTTGCATAGTTTTCCTAAAATTTGTTTTTCCAATTCATTACCTTTGGCTGTGAAAAAAACCAAAACTGTCAACATCTATCGCGAAGGCTGGAATCTCAGGAGGGGCATTCCTGAAAGATTTGTTTTCTCCCCAGGACAAAAGGCAAGCATGAGCATGTTTCTTTGCCAGCTTTACTTCCACACTTCTTTAATGTCAACAATAAAAATGACAGCATTTTCTCACTTCCAAATGTGGAAAAAATGAATACACAGGATAAATTCTCTCAGCAGTCAGCAGCTGTGCCTGCTTTTGTTTCATAATCTCTTCAGTAGCACTCTCTTCCTTCAGGGATGGCTGCCTACTGGTTTCAGCTTCCTATCTAGATACTATGCTTCACTTCTTTACAAGATAATATAAAAGAACTCTGTAATCATCCAAGAAAGACTGATAATGGGTCAGAGGCCCTGTATGTTATACCACTAACCTCCAAGTCATATTCTGCCTACAGAAAATGGAAGAAAGAAAAAGGATATTGGAAGCAACTGCAGTGTACAGGTATCCTAACTTTATTTGTGCTTTTTTTACATCTTTCACCTTTCTGAGAAGCAGATTCTAGAACACTCAAGTGGCAGATTTATTGTACTGACTTCCAGCATGGCAGAGAGTAGCTTAGGGAATGCAAACATGACTTGGCCTTTGCCTATGCAGACCTCAACTGCAAGTACACTACAGCCTGTGCAGCATTAGCCTGCTTTCAGCAAGGCTCTCAGAAGCTTGCTTAGGGAAAGAAATATTAACAGAAATAAAGAAATGCAGATGTAGACTGACAGTGCATTAATCCACTGGACTGTCTGAACACACAGATGCCACTGGGCTTTCACAAGTGAACCAGTAATTGTAGTCTTGTTCTTGCATACCATGTGAGCATGGTTGTCATGGGTTGAGGAATCTGCTGCCAATGTTCAATACTATGGTTACCATCATGCCAGCTCCAAAATGAAAGTCCTGGCTGGAGCAAAATATCATGGGGCTTGAAGTTCAGATTGTAACGAAAGGCCTCCTGTCCCAGTTGCTGCTTTTGGTTTCTGAGTTTGCAGTGACTCTTCTGAGGGGCTGACAGTGGGTCAGGGGTGGGGGGTAGGTCACTGGCTTCTGCTGCTGCTTCTGCATTTTGCTGTGCTTTTCTGCAAATGGGCTACAGTAATCGTGCATTGTATCATCTCATCTCCAGTAAAACTCTTTATCTCAACTCTTTATCTCAAACCAGAGTTTGGGGTTTGCTTGTCTTCCTTTCCCTCACTTCTGTGTTGTGGGATACAGGGTGTGAGAGCCAGCTGTGCTAACCCAGCACAATGGTCTTCACGACAATGCTAAAATTGCCCTGAGAAAAGAGTCTGGACGCACACACACTAAAAAAAAATCTTTATTTGTATGCTTCTAATTTGAAAATAACAAAGTAATTTAAATCTAAATAATCTCAAGTATAATATATTAAAGTGCCCAAAGGCACAAATTACCCCTAGACTTTTGTGATTCATATACACAGTCAAACCAAGAGTACTGTGAGTCCAGTCTGAATTTCACAACTAGTATCAAGACAACAAGGTCTGTAGTTTCTCTGTGCTAAACAGAAAATAGGTTTCATGACTGAGGGAGATTATTATCATAAGACCTTTTGCTTAAAGCAGTTCTCTGAGCCTCCTCAGTGGTATCTGAGTCCAGAATTTGTACATCAATCCTTTAGAAAGATATCCGATTAACTAGGAAAAATAGAAAATTTGTCTACCACACCAAGTATCTAAGCTGTGGGGGGAAAAAAAAAAGAGTTGGAGAGATGTAAAACTGGAGAACTGCTTTCTGGGTTGAGATTTCTCATGGAATATGGAGGAGCACTCCCTGGATCTGGGGAAAACATATTTTGCATTTCTGCATGTAGCGGGTTGAGGGGCAGAAATAACGACTCTGACAAACGGATTGCAAAAGTGATGGAAAGTTTAAACAGAAAGCAGTGAGTGTGTACAGAGAACCAGAAGTAGTGACAAAAGAAAGCCCAAAGCAGACCCAGAAACATCCCATCCCCACCTGAGGGAGTACCCAAGACCCCCAGGGCTCCTTCTTCCCCCCCCACTGCTGGGCTAGTCTCAGCTGGCCAGATCTGAGACTGCCCATCCCTCTGTGGCATCGGAATGGGCTGTCCAGGGAGGTGGTGGAGTCACTGTCCCTGGAGGTGATCAAGAGGGGATTGGACGTGGCACTTGGTGCCATGGCCTAGTCATGGGGTCTGTGGTGACAGGTTGGACTCGATGATCTTTGAGGTCTCTTCCAACCTTAGTGATACTGTGATACTGTGATACCTGCTTTCCTGTGTCCGCCCACTGGGCTGGTTTGATGGATGGACCACTAGATGGATAAAGAACTGGCTTGATGGCCGCACCCAAAGAGTGGCTGTCAATGGGTCCATGTCCCAGTGGAGGCCAGTGACAAGTGGAATCCCTCAGGGATCAGTCCTGGGACCAGGCTTGTTCAACATCTTTGTGGGTGACATGGACAGTGCCATCGAGCGCACCCTCAGCAAGTTTGCTGATGACACCAAGCTGTGTGGTGCAGCAGACAGGCTGGAGGGAAGGGATGCCATCCAGAGGGACCTTGACAGGCTGGAGAGGTGGGCACAAGCCAGCCTCAAGAGCTTCAACAAGACCAAGGGCAGGGTCCTGTATCTGGGTGGAGGCAATCCCAGGCACAAATCCAGGCTGGGCAGTGACTGGCTGGAGAGCAGCCCTGAGGAGAGAGACTTGGGGGTGCTGGTGGACGAGAAGCTCAACATGAGCTCTCAATGTGCACTTGCAGCCTGGAAAGCCAATCAGATCCTGGGCTGCAGGTCAAGGGAGGTGATTCTCCCCCTCTACTCAGCTCTGGTGAGACCCCATCTGGAGTACTGCCTCCAGTTCTGGAGCCCCTATTACAAGAGGAATCTGGAGGTGCTGGAAGGTGTCCAGAGAAGGGCCACGAGGATGATCAGAGGGCTGGAGCACCTCTCCTATGAGGAGAGACTGAAGGAGTTGGGACTGTTCAGTCTGGAGAAGAGAAGGCTCAGAGGTGGCCTCCTTGTGGCCTTCCAGTATCTGAAGGGGGCCTACAAGAAGGCTGGGGAGGGACTTCTCAGGCTCTCAGGTAGTGATAGGACTAGGGGGAATGGAATGAAGCTGGAGGTGGGGAGATTCAGGCTGGACATGAGGAGGAAGTTCTTCACCATGAGAGTGGTGAAGCCCTGGAATGGGTTGTCCAGGGAGGTGGTTGGGGCCCCGTCCCTGCAGGTGTTTAAGACCAGGCTGGATGAGTCTCTGGCCAGCCTGATCTAGTGTAGGGTGTCCGTGCCCATTGCAGGGGGGTTGGAACTGGATGATCCTTGTGGTCCCTTCCAGCCCTGACTGATACCTGTGATACACAGTAGCAGAAGGCACCCAGCCCAAACCACTACACTGTGAAAATCATGTCACCCACATTCATGATAGATAATCTGTCATTTTAATTTTATGTGTCATTATACCAGACTATAACCACCTGTTCTTATTAAAGATTTTGTTTATTTAATAGATTAAGTATAGCTTATATTGAGAAAAATGCTGTGTCACCAGCTGCACACAACAATAGGGAAAATATTTATTTATCCTTCAGGAAATAGGATGAAGAATGTTAAATTTGAAGAATTGCATTGGGAAAAACATTGACTATAAATTAAAAACAGTCACTGAGTAGATTCAATGCACAGGCAAAACTGACCTCAAGTTAGTGTTTAATAAAAGAGTTTGAAAATGCACATGCTTGAAATTATGAAAAAAAAAGAAAATTCAGTGAGCCACAGTTCCAAAAAAGTTTAATTAAAAAAATAATTAAGAAAAAATATAACTTATACAAGGCAAACATAAATAACCTTTTATATTTAAAAGCCTTGACGACAAAATCTTATAACACTATTCAAACCAAATCTTCACACTTTCTAAAAATCCTCTTTAGGCATAACATTCAGCCTAAGCCTATGAGCCCAGTTCTCCACTTCAGATTAAATTAAGGGATACTAAAAGTAGCATATACAATTAATGGCTGTAAAATTATTCATTTCAACCACTACAAGGAGAACTTGATTAAGTCTCCATGCCAGGAGTAACATCAAAGACAAGGTACCACGGCGTTCATAGAGATACTGAGGAAGTATTATTCTGTTCCGTTCGGTGTTTCCTCTTAGACCAGTTCTTTGTAAACATGAAATGCTGCCTCCTTACACAAAAACCTCACAATACAAGTCAGTAGGAATTGCTTCAGTTATTGCAAGAAAGCAGATATACCTGCATGTATCTAAAAATATCTACATACATGATTTGCCCTCTGAGTTTCCCTTAATGAAGAACAGACAGCTTGTAATCTCCATTTAAGTTTTAGTGCCAGAGAGTACTATCACCATTGTTCATTCTCACATCACATGCAAATGCTGGCTGTAAAACTGCTTTTTTCAAGACCTGCAACAAGTTCCACCACTTGTGTATTAATTCAGGTCTTCTTGCACAGAATTAGCCTTCATCTCAATATTTACCTAACATTAAAGACCATCAAAATTCAAAATGTGAATGTGAATTCAGAATTCAAAATACGTATACTGAAATGTATTTCTACTTAGTTCTGGTACGTTGTTATCCTCCTAATTCCCCAAGGGGAAATGTTCAGTACTCTTTTATTTCTTCCAAATATTGTGATTTTCAGACTCTCTTGAAGATTACATCTATAATACTGAATTAAACATCCAGAAACATCCCTGAAAACTAGAACGCACTTGTCTGCACAAGCTAACTCGTAAAATATTCCCCCAAACGGTTTTGTGATGTACCTCTCCAAAGAATTTGTGAGCATGATTTGAGAGGCACAGTGTTCCCAGATCTATTCCTAAAAGATGGTTTGTATACAGTCACCCTGGTTTTGGAGGGTAAGACAAGGGTGACCCGCCTGGTGGATGTTGGGCGGCCTGTGGATGTGGTCTAGCTGGACCTCAGCAAGGCCTTTGACACCGTCCCCCACAGCAAACTCCTGGCCAAACTGTCAGCCCATGGCTTGGACAGGAGCACTCTGTGCTGGGTTAGGAACTGGCTGGAGGGCCAAGCCCAGAGAGTGATGGTGAATGGTGCCACATCCAGCTGGCAGCCAGTCACTAGTGGTGTGCCCCAGGGATCAGTGCTGGGCCCCATCCTGTTTAATATCTTTATTGATGATCTGGATGAGGGCACTGAGTCCATCATCAGTAAATTTGCGGACGACACCAAGCTGGGGGCAGGAGTTGATCTGCTGGAGGGAAGAGAGGCTTTGCAGAGGGACCTCAACAGGCTGAACAGATGGGCAGAATCCAACGGCATGAGATTTAACACATCCAAGTGCCGGGTTCTGCACTTTGGCCACAACAACCCCATGCAGTGTTACAGGCTGGGGTCAGAGTGGCTGGAGAGCGGCCAGGCAGAGAGGGACCTGGGGGTGCTGGTTGATGGTAGGCTGAACATGAGCCTGCAGTGTGGCCAGGCAGCCAAGAGGTCCAACGGCATCCTGGCCTGCATCAGGAACAGTGTGGCCAGCAGGAGCAGGGAGGTCATTCTGCCCCTGTACACTGCACTGGTTAGGCCACACCTAGAGTACTGTGCCCAGTTCTGGGCCCCTCAGTTTAGGAAGGATGTTGACTTGCTCAGTTGCCCCAGAGAAGGGCAACAAAGTTGGTGAGGGGTTTGGAACACAAGCCCTATGAGGAGAGGCTGAGGGAGCTGGGGTTGCTTAGCCTGGAGAAGAGGAGACTGAGGGGGTGACCTTATTGCTCTCTACAACTACCTGAAGGGAGATTGTAGACAGGCAAAGGTTGATCTCTTCTCCCAGGCAGCCAGTACCAGAACAAGAGGACACAGTCTCAGGCTGCGCCAGGGGAGGTTTAGACTGGATGTTAGGAGGAAGTTCTATACAGAGGGAGTGATTGCCCATTGGAATGGTCTGCCCGGGGAGGTGGTGGAGTCACCATCATTGGAGGTATTCAGGAGGAGCCTTGATGGGGTGCTTGGTGCCATGATCTAGTTGTTTGGGTGGGTTGGATTGGTTGATAGGTTGGACACGATGATCTTGAAGGTCTCTTCCAAACCTGGATTTATTGTATTGTATTGTATTGACAATCCACTAACATATGTTCATGGCACGATCTGCCAATTAAGCCCAGTCCCTGGGAGAGGTTTTAATATAATGCTATAGACATAGCTTAGGAGATTCTTACATCAATAGATAGAGTTTGCAACTGACATTGTTCATTCACTGGCCAAGATTATCTGGGGACCTGCTGCAAGTATTATTAATGAGCAAGATCCAGGAAGATCTCACATGGCTCATGAGGGGTGCTGAGTATTCTGTAATACAGTTTACAAGAAAATGCTCTCCCTGCAGCCTCCATGGGGGAGGACGTAAGGCATGAGTGTAACAATAATATCCAATAAACATTCAAATGCAGTGGCAAGAACATTCATTTTAGAGTGAATCTAGTATTGGTGACTATTACAAATGTCACAAACATACTGGCAGCAAAATGCTAATTGCAAACAGTAATTCTAGACTACCATGTTCAGAGAAATAGCTGGATAGGTAAATGGGAGAAGTAAAAGAACAAGCTTATCACATATGTATCGGTCTTCCTCCTGATTTGTATCGTATGTGCATTACTTGAAGCAATGATCAGAAGCCTGCAGCTACTCATGACATTGCAGGACATGCTGTATTTTAAAATTGACCTTTTTATAGAGCTTTTATCACTGCCTTTCAAGTTGGATGGATATTACAGCACATTTTTCACTCTACCCTACCTTTTGAACTGCCAGTGATCCTGCTACAAACCAGATACGTTTTCTATCAAAAACATCTCTTCATAAAAACATGTCTTTACATAAAGTAACCCTGCATTGTTTCTGGAATCCAAAATAGCTGAAATAATTATTTAGTTTACTGTTACAAGAAAAATATAAAATTCTCTGAGTAAAAATTATTTTTGAAAGCAAAAATATACCTCTGTGCCCGGAAAGATCATGGAGCAGATCCTCCTGGAGGCACTACTGACTCAGAAGAGTAGTGAAGAGGTGATTGGGAGCAGTCAGCATGGCTTTGCCAAGGGCAAATCCTGCCTGACAAACCTGGTGGCCTTCTATGAACAGGTGACAGCATTAATAGATGAGGGGCGAGCAACTGATGTCGTTTACCTGGACCTGAGCAAAGCCTTTGACACTGTCCCACACCACATCCTGGTCTCCAAGCTGGTGACACACGGGTTTGATGGATGGACCACCAGATGGATAAGGAACTGGCTTGATGGCCGCACCCAAAGAGTGGTTGTCAATGGGTCCATGTCCCAGTGGAGGCCAGTGACAAGCGGAGTCCCTCAGGGATCAGTCCTGGGACCAGTCTTGTTCAACATCTTTGTGGGTGACATGGACAGTGGCATTGAGTGCACCCTCAGCAAGTTTGCTGATGACACCAAGCTGTGTGGTGCAGCAGACACGCTGGAGGGAAGGGATGCCATCCAGAGGGACCTTGACAGGCTGGAGAGGTGGGCACAGGCCAACCTCATGAGCTTCAACAAGACCAAGTGCAGGGTCCTGCATCTGGGTCGAGGCAATCCCAGGCACAAATACAGGCTGGGCAGTGACTGGCTGGGGAGCAGCCCAGAGGAGAGAGACTTGGGGTGCTGGTGGACGAGAAGCTCAACATGAGCTCTCAATGTGCACTTGCAGCCCGGAAAGCCAATCAGATCCTGGGCTGCATCAGGAGAAGTGTGGCCAGCAGGTCAAGGGAGGTGATTCTCCCCCTCTACTCAGCTCTGCTGAGACCCCACCTGGAGTACTGCCTCCAGTTCTGGAGCCCCTATTACAAGAGGGATCTGGAGGTGCTGGAGCGTGTCCAGAGAAGGGCCACGAGGATGATCAGAGGGCTGGAGCACCTCTCCTATGAGGACAGACTGAAGGAGTTGGGGCTGTTCAGCCTGGAGAAGAGAAGGCTCCGAGGTGACCTCATTGTGGCCTTCCAGTATCTGAAGGGGGCCTACAAGAAGGCTGGGGAGGGACTTTTCAGACTATCAGGGAGTGATAGGACTAGGGGGAATGGGATGAAGCTGGAGGTGGGGAGATTCAGGCTAGATGTGAGGAGGAAGTTCTTCACCGTGAGAGTGGTGAAGCCCTGGAATGGGTTGTCCAGGGAGGTGGTTGAGGCCCCGTCCCTTGCGGTGTTTAAGACCAGGCTGGACGAGGCTCTGTCCAGCCTGATCTAGGGTAGAGTGTCCCTGCCCATGGCAGGGGGGTTGGAACTAGATGATCCTTGTGGTCCCTTCCAACCCTAACTGAAACTATGAAACTAAACTATACAAAGACCATAGCATAGTTCCCCATTATTCTTTTGTTGTAGAATTGTATTGAAGCAATGAAAAGGCACCCTGTAATGACATTGGTTCTGAATTAAAATTAGTTCCAGGTCTCAGACTTATCAAAGTCAGTTACTGTACTACATTGTCACAGTCAGCTTTATGTTATTTTGCTGGCTGTTGTCACTACCAGTTACTCTACCACAGGTATTCATATCAGCAGAGATCTGGCTCATAATCAGAGAAGCTATTGGCAACTAAGAAAATGATTAGTCTGAGCATTACTGAGCTAGCTAAACCTTACTCCTGATGGAAAGCATTGAGATCCCCAAGAATCTTAGTGGCCAAGCTCTGGAAGTTATAGTTCCATCGCACAAGATTTTAAGTCTATCTACTAAGCTTAAAAGTGTGTATTCAACATGAGTGAAGGAACAGACTAGCTTGTGACTGGTAAACATTTTCAAGTATGCCAATAATAGTAGCTGACAAGCATGGTCATACATAGCCTTTAGCTCCACAGGTAGCAAACACTTGCAGCTTCTGCTGTTTTTGAAAGAACTCGAGTACTCAGCATATTTGAAGCAGAATAACATAAAGACCTATTCTCAGTGAGGGAACTTTCTGTCAAATTGTTTTTTGCTTTTCTTGTAGTCAACACATCTAAATGGACATGTGCAAAATTAACAGCTGATTTGAAAACTTCAAGATTGCAATTCCCCGTATTTCAATTTCTTAGTTTCTTAAAACTCAGCAACGGTACTGACGAATGATATTTAGCTACTGCATCATTAAATAATATTTAAATACTGAGCATGATTATGACATGCCCATTGTAGGAATGCAAGGCTAACTCAGAAATTCCTCTTGACCCTGCCTGTATTTGCCTTACTGAATGTTTTCTTGTAGACACCCTTACTTTTCTCCTTTTTTCTTCATTCACTTTTCTCCTTTTTTCAAAACATGAGACAACATGCTTGCTGGAAAAGTTCTCTTTTGAAATTTCACATATTACTCAAAGAAAAGATGGCTTTTTTTGAAAACTATACCCACCCAGAAACCCTGATGACAAAACTAGTCCCAAAAGCCTAAACTGGTTGGTGTGCAAGACTGTGTGAAATGAATTGGTAAATAAATAATTACATAAGCTACTAAACAAGTTAAAAATTCTAAGCACCATTTCTCTCAGCATCACATTTTCAGGCGCTTACGTATTAGCTATTTCAGGAATGGAGACAATGCAAAACCAATGACACAAACACTCAGACAATCTGTATTTGTGTGAACATTACATAATACAAAGACGACTTCAGAGTACCATGAATTTATGCAGACAGAGGAAGAGCATAATGCAGTATCAAAGTGCTCAATCTGCAACAAGTTGTAACTGAAATACCATGACCAAATCTGAAGAGATCTTACTAAACACTGTGTAAGGGAAGGATAAGTGAGATCAGATAAAAGGATACAAATAGTTTTCACTTCATATGAAAGATATAACTCATGTAACCTCATGGGAAGAAAATGAATAAATACATACATACATACTAATTGTAGTAAGCCTAACAAGTATAACCATCACATTAGCTCCGTCTACTGGGAGAAGCTGTGTCAGAATATATTGGAGATAGTCTAGCACTACTGGAGGTTTTCCTAAATGTGAAATTAACTACATAAGCACAGGTCTGTTAAGGCAAGCTACCAGCAAACTTTCATTAAAAAAAAAAGATAAAAGAATAATAAAAAAAAAAATTTAAAATGTTTTTATAAAAAAAGGAAAATGTAGCTTTTGGAAGATGTACTACAGTAATAAATCAAATACTTAATCAAACAAATTATAACCCTGATTCCACTCCAAGGTTTTAGAAATGCAGACTTCCACATGTGGTTGTAAACAACAAAACAGATAATGTCCCTCAAAGTCACTAACTAAGGTTCTTAGAATGAACTAAGAGCTAAGGTTCTTAGAAAGAACTGAGGTTCTTAGAACTAAGGTTCTTAGAATGTATGGTGGACAGCTTCCTGATGCAGCTGTTAAGTGAGCCTACCAGGGGTCAGGCTCTGCTTGACCTGCTGTTCTCCAATAGAGAAGGGCTGGTGTGAAATGTGATGCATCCTAGGAGGCTGTCTAGGGTGCAGCAACCATGAGATAGTGGAGTTTGCAATATACAGGGAAATAAGGAGGAGCAATAACAGAACCCTTACCTTGGAATTCTGGAGGGCAGATTTCAGCTTACTTAAGCAACTAATTCAGAGAGTACCCTGGGTAGCAGCCTGTAAGAGCAAAGGGGTCCAGGAGGGTTGGACCTACTTTAAACAGGAGCTCTTGGAGGCACAGGAACAGGCTGTGCCCATGTCCCGAAAGATGAGCTGTCGGGGAAGGCGACCAGCCTGGATGAGCAAGCAGCTCCTGGAAGAATTAAGGGGAAAAAAGAGACTGTATCGCCTTTGGAAAGGGGGGGAGGCAACTCAAGATACATTTAAGGATGTTGTTAGATCATGTCAGAGAAAAACTAGAGAAGCAAAAGCCCAGTTAGAGCTCAAGCTGGCCACTTCCGTGAAAGACAGCAAAAAGCATTTTTATAAATATATTAATGCTAAAAAGAGGGGCAAGAAGAACCTCCACTCTTTATTGGACCTGGAGGGAAACATGGTAACTAAAGATGAGGAAAAGGCTGAGGTTCTAAATACCTTCTTTGCCTCCATTTTGAACAGTAAGGCAGGAGGCCTTCAGGATAACTGGCCTTCTGAACTGGTTGATGGAGTCAGGGAGCAGTGTAGTGCCCTTGAAATCCATGAGGAAGTAGTTAGGGACTTGCTGAGCCACTTGGATCCCCACAAGTCCATGGGACTGGATGGGATGCATCCTAGGGTGCTGAGAGAGCTGGCAGATGAGATGACCAAGATGCTTTCCATCATTTATCACCAGTCCTGGCTCACTGGAGAGGTCCCAGATGACTGGAAGCTGGCCAATGTGATCTGTATCCACAAGAAGGGCTGGATGGATGAACCTGGAAAACTACAGGCCTGTCAGCCTGACCTCAGTGCCAGGAAAGATTATGGAGCAGATCACCTTGGGGGCAATAACAGTGCACCTGCAGGATAGCCAAGAGATCAGGCCCAGCCAACATGGATTTAAGAAGGGCAGGTCCTGCCTGACCAGCCTGATCTCCTTCTATGATCAGGTGACCCACCTGGTGGATGTGGGAAGGGCTGTGGATGTAGTCTACCTGGACTTCAGCAAGGCCTTTGACACCATTCCCCACAGCAAACTCCTGGCCAACCTGTCAGCCTGTGGCTTGGACAGCAGCACTCTGTGCTGGGTTAGGAACTGGCTGGAGGGCCAAGCCCAGAGAGTGATGGTGAATGGTGCCACATCCAGCTGGCAGCCAGTCACTAGTGGTGTGCCCCAGGGATCAGTTCTGGGCCCCATCCTGTTTAATATCTTTATTGATGATCTGGATGAGGGCACTGAGTCCATCATCAGTAAATTTGCAGATGACACCAAGGGCTCTGCAGAGGGACCTCGACTGGCTGGACAGATGGGCAGAGTCCAACATGATGGCATTCAACAAGTCCAAGTATCGGGTGCTGCACTTTGGTCACAACAACCCCATGCAGTGCTACAGGCTGGGGTCAGAGTGGCTGGAGAGCAGCCAGGCAGAAAGGGACCTGGGGGTACTGGTTGACAGCTGGCTGAACATGAGCCAGCAGTGTGCTCAGGTGGCCAAGAAGTTCAATGGCATCCTGGCCTGCATTAGGAATAGTGTGGCCAGCAGAAGCAGGAAGTCATTCTGCCCCTGTACTCAGCACTGGTTAGGCCACACCTTGAGTCCTGTGTCCAGTTCTGGGCTCCTCAATTTAAGAAGGACATTGAGATACTTCAACATGTCCAATACAATACAATACAAATACAATACACCAGGTTGGAAGAGACCTTCAAGATCATCATGTCAACCAATCCAACCCACCTGAATACCATACAGTACAATACAGTACAATACAGTACAATACAACCCACCTAAACAACTAAAAAACTAAACCGTGGCACCAAGCACCCCATAAAGAAGAGCTGACCGTGGTAAACAACCTGAAGTGTGAGACAGATGAAGATAACAATGGACAGCTGCATATCAAAGGAGAAAACTCAATTAGCAGCAGTGGTGCAAGAGAAGGGCAACGAGGCTGGTGAGAGGCCTCAAACACAAGCCCTATGAGGAGAGGCTGAGGTGGCTGGGTTTGTTGAGCCTTGAGAAGAGGAGGCTGGGGGGAGACTTTCGTGCCTTCTACAACCTCCCTCAAAGAAGGTTGTAGCCAGGTGGGGGTTGGTCTCCTCTCCCAGGCAACCAGCACCAGAACAAGGGAACACAGTCTCAAACTGTCCCAGGGGAAGTTTAGGCTCGAGATGAGGAGAAAGTTCTTCTCATAGAGAGTAGTTAGCCATTGGAATGTGCTGCCCAGGGAGGTGGTGGAGTCACCATCCCTGGAGGTGTTCAAAAAGGGATTTGATGTGGCACATGGTTTAGTAGTCATGAGGTCTTGAGTGACAGGTTGGACTTGATGATCTTTGAGGTCTTTTCCAACCTTATTGATTCTATGATTCTAATAATCCACATACCTTGCATCTTTCCTAGACATGAGCAGAGTAAGACAGTTGTTCAGTTTTCCTAAACTGCCCTTTCAAATTTACCACTTCTCATTCTGTTGAGCTGCTGGTGTCATTGAATAGTGTTCATGACCTGAATGTAGAAAGAGGAAATTAAAAGACAATAGTTGAAAAAGTATATTGGAACTGATGACTCATTATGAATATGATTATCTAAGGATTAGGGATACTTTGCAGTACATGCTGTTACATTTTTGAGCAAGATTTCAAAGTGCTTCACAAACATACTAGGGCATTGTTGGAAAGCATGCACGGACTCCCTTGTTGGTGAAGCAGGAACTTGGTACAGAACAAGCAGTTTACATAGGAAAAATCGAGCAGGGTAAGCAATTCCCTGACATTCTTGCACCACTGCTGCTAATTGAGTTTTCTCCTTTGATATGCAGCTGTCCATTGTTATCTTCATCCCATATCAGGTTGATCTTCTCCAGCATGGAGGCCACTGTCCTCCTGTCTCGCACTTCAGGTTGTTTACCACGGTCAGCTCTTCTTTATCATCAAGCCATCCTTCCAGTATCAGTGGCCTGTTGCTCTTTCTTGTCCAGAAACCTTCCATAGATACTTTCTGATTTCCTACAGGCATCAAGCAACAGCCCAGAACACCTTAATAAGCATTATTTTCTCTATTAGAAACTTTAGATCCTTCTCTTGATCAAAGACTAGCACGGATAAGCAGGAGTATCTCATAGAATCATGGAATCATAGAATGTTAGAGGTTGGAAGGGACTTCCAGAGATCATCAAGTCCAATCCCCCTGCCAGAGCAGGATCACTACCTAGGGTAGTCCACACAGGAATGCCTCTAGGCAGGTTTTGAAAGTCTCCAGAGAAGGAGACTCCACAACCCCTCTGGGCAGCCTGTTCCAGTACTCCGTCATCCACACTGTAAAGAAGGTTGAAGTGAAATCTTCTGTGTTCAAGTTTGCATCCATTATTCCTTGTCTTATTACTCTGCACCACCAAAAAGAGATTGTCCCCCTTCACTTGACACCCACCCCCCAGATATTTATAGATACTGGTCAGATCCCCTCTCAATCTTCTCAAGACTGAACAGCCCCAGGTCCCTCATAGGGGAAATGCTCTAATCATTCTCAGTATCACACAGTATCACCAAGGTTGGAAGAGACCTCGAAGATCATCGAGTCCAACCTGTCACCACAGACCTCATGACTAGACCATGGCTCTCGTGGCTCTCTGTTCAACTCTCTCCAGCAGGTCCGTTTTTCTCAGGAAATCCTGATTTGCTGTGAACAGAAAAAGAGAACAATGCCTTCTTCTCATCAATGCCTGTTAGAAACAGGTACAGTCTTTATGAAACAGAAAAAATAGAAACATCCATATCACTGAGGTGCTGGCCAAAACAGCTATCACTGATTAAATATGTAGCATGTAAACACTTTTTCATCTAAAATTGTTCCTAAGGTAAAAGGAATAAAATGAGCTATAGAGCTGACATCCTGATGTCCTATCTGCACTCAGTATACAGAAATCCAAACAGGACTCCAACAGTGTTGACACCTGATATCTTCTTGCCACAAAATATCAGTGATTATAATACTCAACCATTCTGTACAGATGCTATGATATATCTGAGAGATCTGCATAACAATGTACATTTTCTTAAGGCCACTAGCTAGTTAGAGTCTTCATGCAATCTACTTAATATCACATTTCAATTATTAATTTCAAGACAAGCCAGTACCTTGCTAAAAACCAAAACTGAAATGAGACAACATGAAGAAGAAAATTAAGATATTATCTTGCAATAAATAACTGAAACACAATTATAGCTAAGACAATGCTTTATTTCCTGAAAGTATGATTAAAGTCTCAATACAGATCACAGTCCTGGCTTACTATACACATAACTTCAGGGCTTTCTAACAGAACTCTTTCATATCAAAATCTATTCACCATAGGATCATAAATGGGGATGTTTAGCACTTTAAGACAATTTAAATTGTCATAAAAAATTTAAAACTTAAGCCAATGAACCTGACATAAACTCCAGAACTGGTTAGAAATACTTAAGCATATCTTAAATGTCATCTAACTAATGGAAAATTCACACCATTACACAGACATCTTTTTTATTTCAAAGGTTTTAATCAAGACCTTCACATTGAAAAATCTGTTCGCCATAAAACTCTAGGATGCAATACTTTGCATTGTGTCTCACAGGAAATGTTCTCAGTGCACTATCAATTGCTATCAGCAATGCTTATTCTACTTCCCTTTTTACTGAAGTCATAATGAACAAAGTATGACCTTTCCTGAATTATGTTTCTTAATTAAGTTCCTAGTTTTAGAAGGATACTCCTCTAACCCTCAAGAACCACTTAACCAATATGATACTAAGACCCTTGTTTGTTATTTTCCTTGTATCCAAAGGAAAAATTCTATGGCAGACACACTTATAAAAATGGAAAATGGGAAGTGGTATTGGCACAACTACATTTACTCAATGGAAACAAGAGGGAGACAGCAAATAAATAAATAAATAAACCCCAACCTAGTAAATTAACCCCCCCCAAAAAAGGAGAGAAAACATGAAAACATGTAGATTTGAGGAAGAAAGCTAGAAACAGCATGGCTAAAGGTAACATGTTGCTTCACCATTTATTCCACTATTTATCATCTTTGCTTCAATACTTTTAAGCACATTCCTGAAATGACAGTAAAGGTAGCTGCAATTCCTACAGGGAATAAAAGTATTCACTTTACCTTAAAAGAGATCTGAAAAATATCTCAAAATAAATTACATGCTTTTGTTGTAAATCTATTTTAACACAATCAAATCAATTGTGATTTAAAATCAGCATTGTTTCTGTCATTTTAGGTCAAAGAAAAGCCTAGTTGATTCATCAAGCTTAGTATTTTATCTCCGAAAGAGCACTCAAAGTAAAAAGAGAGTAACAACATCTCCAATGATCTCCTAGCCTCAAATGCACATGAAGTCGAGACTTTCTCAGTCAGAGATACTGTCTTTATATTCAATAGGTATCAGTGAATTTTCCTTCCACAAACTTGTCCACTCTGCTGCTGAAGGGTCATAAGCTTTGTAGAGTAAATTTATGGAGCTTCTTGCAAAAGATATTACAGATATTCTGTTGCTTGATACTAGGAAGAACAGTCCAGCACACACCTAACTACAACCTCCTTTCAGGTAGCTTGTACAAAGTAATGGGGTCTCCGCTCAGCCTCCTCCAAACTAAACAATGCCCATTCCCTCAGATGCTCTCTGCTCTTTGTAAGACACACACTCCAAACCATTCACCATCTTCGCTGCTCTTCTCTGGACATGCTGCAGCACCACAATATCCTTCTTGTAGTGGGGGTCCCAAAACAGAACATAGTATTCAAGGCAAGGCCTCAGCAGTGCCAAATACAGGGGCACAATCTTTTCCCTGCTCCTGCTAGTCACACTTTTCCCGATACATGCCAGGATGATGTTGGCCTTCTTGGCCACCTGAGCACACTGCTGGCTCATGTTCAGCTGGCCATCCACCAGCACTCCCAGGGCCTTTTCTGCTGGGCAAGTTTCCAGTTACTCTTCCCCGAGCCTGTAGAGTTGCATGGGGTTGTTGTGATCCAAGTTTCTTGTTAAACCTCACAGAATTAACCCCAGCCCATAAACCCAGCCTCTCCAGATACCTCTGCAGAGCATTCCTACATTTGAGGCAATCAACACTCCCACCCAATTAGGCGTCATCTGCAAACTTACTGAGGGTGCACTCAATCCAATCCAGTCATACAGATCACTCATAATTCTGCCAAAAATCAACACACAAATGCCTTTATTTTCCTCCCTCTCCTCCTTCATCTTTCATTTAAGGCTGCAAAAATTTCCATGAACACATTTATTTCCTTAATTTCCATTCATGTTCATGACTTTGATTTTGTCTTTTTCATTTCCTTCTCTCCATCTTCCCATTCTATCTTAATACTGTCTTCTGTAAATTTGTTAGATTACTTAGGTTTTGCATTTGAAATACTTCACAAACTTTTATTTAATCCTAGCTATATTTTGCTTCTTATCTTTGCTGCACAAACCTCACAGAATGAGTCATTTAAACCTGTAATGACTCTTTTCTTACATTGTTTTTACTGTGTTTTTATTACGTTAACTTAGTGCCATGAAACAGCACCACACAGGCCCAATTCATTCTTTACCTGAAGTAGTGAGAGTTGTGTCTGCTTACTCCAAAAATGGATGAGAATTACTCAGATCATTTAAACCTGGCTTTCAGAATTTGGATGCAAAACTGACAGATTCTGGTGTTTAATAATCAAATCCTCTGAGAGTCTGTAATTCCATTTGAAGCACAATTAAATTCAAAAGATAGGGATCATCTGAGCAAATATGAATGTCTAAAATGCAGATATCTGAACTAGTGGTCTAGTCTATTTACAGTCACAACAGAGAGATAAGCACTTTTGTGGTATGATTCATCTGACCTCTTAGAAATGGATGAGATCAAACAAACCCTGCAGGCACTTGTTTCTCTGCTAGGGCTATAAAAGACTGCAAGACTTTTTAGATGTCCCTTAAGCAACTATAAGGGGAATCCAGAATGAATAGTCCAGAAGATGTCTACAATAAAAAGGCTTTAAGTTAGCAGAATGAATACCAAGCAAAACATTTTGGTCTGAATGTCACATACATATACAGATAGGCAGACTTTTTGAACATGTGTTAGAAAGGCACTTTAATAACAACCAAAGTTTTTATAACAGTCTGAATTGGCAATGCATGCCCTTCAAAGACTAGGAATCATTCTGCATTGCCAGAGAGAACTTCCTTATTAACTAGGTGCCAGAAAATGTGGAAGAAATAAGTAACATAATACATAACACTTTGCATCTTAAAATGAATGTCAACAATCCTCTTTAAAACTTCAAGTAGAGTAGAATAGCATAGCATAGCATAGCATAGAATAGAATAGAATAGAATAGAATAGAATAGAATAGAATAGAATAGAATAGAATAAGCCAGGTTGGAAGAGACCTTCATCGTGTTCAACCTTTCATCCAACACCACCCAATCAACTAAACCATGCAACCAAGCACCCTAACAAGTCTCCTCCTGAACACCTCCAGAGACGGCAACTCCACCACATCCCTGGGCAGTCCATTCCAGTGGGCAGTCACTCTCTCGGTATAGAACTTCCTCCTAGCCTCCCGCCTAAACCTCTCCTGGCGCAGCCTGAGACTGTGACCTCTTGTTCTGGTGCTGGTTGCCTGGGAGAAGAGACCAACCTCTGCCTGTCTACAACCGCCCTTCAGGAAGTTGTAGAGAGCAAGGACACCCCTGAGTATCCTCCTCTCCAGGCTAAGCAATCCCAGCTCCTTCAGTCTCCCCTCATAGGGCTTGTGTTCCAAACCCCTCACCAACTTTGTTGCCCTTCTCTGGACACGTTCCAGCAAGTCAACATCCTTCCTAAACTGAGGGGCCCAGAACTGGACAAAGGACTCGAGGTGTGGCCCAACCAGCACAGTGTACAGGGGCAGAATGACTTGCCTGCTCCTGCTGGCCACACTGTTCCTGATGCAGGCCAGGATGCCATTGGCCCTCTTGGCTGCCTGGGCACACTGCAGGCTCATGTTCAGCCTACCATCAACCAGTACCCCCAGGTCCTTCTCTCCAGCCACTCTGAGTCCAGCCTGTAGCACTGCATGAGGTTGTTGTGGCCAATGTGCAGAACCCGGCACTTGGATGTGTTAAATCTCATGCTGTTGGGTTCTGCCCATCTGTCCAGCCTGTCGAGGTCCCTCTGCAAAGCCTCTCTACCCTCCAGCAGATCAATTCCTGCCCCCAGCTTGGTGTCGTCCGCAAATTTACTGATGATGGACTCAATGCCCTCATCCAGATCATCAATAAAGATGTTAAAGAGCATGAGGCCCAGCACTGACCCTTGGGGCACAGCACTAGTTACAGGCCACCAGCTGGATGTGACACCATTCACCACCACTCTCTGGGCTTGGCCCCACAGCCACTTCCTAACCCATTGCAGTGTACTCTCATCCAAGCCATGGGCTGCCAGCTTGGCCAGGAATTTGCTGTGGGGGACAGTGTCAAAGGCCTTGCTGAAGTCCAGGTAGACTACATAATAAGTACCTTTGGTGTACACTCTTATACCATCTGGAACATCTAATTAAGTTACTTTCTTCCTTTCAATTAATGGCATTCCACCAGTCTTTGTCAATGATATGATATATGATAAATATAATGTAATATAGTGTAATGTAATATGGCATAACATAATATAGGATAATATCATATCATAAATACAAATTGCAGAAACACTTAATCTGATTTCTGAAAAAAAAAGGGCTGGGTTACCAGAGCCAGGGTATTTCTACCATTTGTGATTCTAGGAGTAATAAAGAATGGTTAGTTACATCAGTATCAAGTCTTGTCACTGTTAAAAGAGTTTCAAGTAAGCCCTAAATCCTAGAAAATTCTATAGCTCTAAAAGGCATCCAAACCACTGTCATATTCTGTGTTGTGATCTAGAAGAAAGGGATCAAACCAACTAGAGCAACCTTTGTCTTTCTCATTTTGGCACGCACAGTGGGGCAGCGACGGTGACTTTTAGACAGTTTTGCATTTCTACAAATCTTAAGCAATCAAGCTTCATCCTGAGAGAATGAGTATGTACCAGAACGAAAATTCTAGTACATACTGAGTCCTAGGACATGTTTAGAGAGCTCTCCTATATATGTGTCACACCTCTTGCAGAATATCTCAAGCCAGTCAGAGAGTTTTCTGAGCTCTTTAAAATAGCAAAGCTCCTTTAAAGGTGAATAAAGGAGACGGTGAGTCACAGAGAAAGCATTGGACAGTGTATAAACAGGTATAGAGTCAACACCTGAAGCTGATTATTCCTTTCTGTACTGACTAAATTCTACAGACTGCTGCATACTACCAGTGTTTGTTCCTTTAAATCCAGCTCAGGAGCAGAGTAGCACGATAGGTTGCCACCTCGTGTAGAGGTGATGTAAAAATACTTGCTGATGCCTGTATGAGCAAACACTGTGTCACTGCAGATGCACATCTCTGTGTGGCCCACCGCAGCAATGTCGTCAGCTACCATGCTTGCTGACTCACATTTTGGGATGAAACCAGCTGCCAGGAAAGAAACTGTCCTTCAGCCTGTGATGATGCAGAGCAGGCAACCACAGGGACTGCAGAACTTGCTTAACAAAGTGGAGAGTAGGATTGATGGCTCTGGCAGAAGAGCTAGAAGTATGCAAATATACCTGTTTACAGCTGTCCACAGCCAACATGTGCATCTTGCCATAAGATGCTGGAGAGACCCTGAAACATTTTGTCTGTTACATAAGCACTCATATAAATAGACTCCTATTAGAGGGGAAATGAAAATCTGCATCATAATAATTTCAAGCTTTTGTTACATTTCATTTGCCAAAACGATCCATGATTTTAATGGAAACCTTGTCCAAATAACCTACGTAGTGTTTCTTTCCACAAACAACCTCTTAAAAATGGTAAAGCAAGTACAGTATGCAGATTTTTTAGACAGCAATAAACATCACAAACATTATTTACAAAGACTGTGTTTTCCTGAGGAACAGATTGTTAATATAATTAAGGCATCAAACCCTTTTATTTATATTAAACAAAAGCAGTTTAACTGCTGTCAACTGCTTTCTATAGATTCCCACATGAAATACAGTTTTACCTTTCTTTACAACTGATATGCTGCTATAAGAAACAATTACAAAATCAAACCCAGTACTCACTCTTCAAACACGATTTTCAATGGCAGATTTACAGGCAGCCCTAATGCTAGTCTTGAAAGGAGCTGATGTTGCACATTTTATGGTCATTCAATACTCTATAGCACAGTGGCGTTCTACTGCCCCTGCAGCAGAATATGTCATCACAAATATGTTGTACATACACACCCTGCCACTGAAAGACCGCTAGGGATGTTGATATTTTGATTTCCTATGAGAAGACATGTAACCAATCACTTGTTCTCTAGAGTTTAAAAGAAGAAAAATCACCTTACCACAAAAATATTTCATATGCTTTTTGGCAAAATTTTTGACAGATCTATTTGGGACCTCTGTTCAAGTGTGTT
Source organism: Colaptes auratus (assembly GCA_015227895.2). NCBI lineage: Eukaryota > Metazoa > Chordata > Aves > Piciformes > Picidae > Colaptes > Colaptes auratus. The sequence goes on from CM026897.1 coordinate 38,273,636, forward strand.
TCTTATAGCAGGAACATTCTTATGATTTAGCATGCTGATTTGGTTTATGTAGAGTATCCATGACATCGTAAAATTTTATCAAGCTGCTTCCATTTTATTTTTTCTTTTCAATTCAGAAGTTTACAATAGAACTTGCTCTTTTATTTATATATATATATGCAACGCATTCCTACTTTACATAGAAGATTATTTGACTGAAATGGTGTATTCTAGTCACTGTAGTACTACCATTATTTGCCACAGAGGAAGAGGTGATTGCTGAAGCTATATTTAGAAAGGAATTTACAATACAGAGTGTAAGCAAGAATACTCGTTTTCCAATTGTAATTCTTTTCAATACACTGAACAGAGCCATGCAGTGTAAGTGAAACACTTTTACTATGTAACTGTGCACACTTTACCATGTAACTCCAAATCTTTATCTAACATGCTAATAAGCCATTATGGCAGAGAAAACTTTCTTGCAATTCATGCAAAATCCATTCATTTTAGTCATGATAGGTTCTGTTACCAGTGGGGAAAAATGACTGACTGACTGATGGGAAAAAGCTTACCTAAAAGAATTCAGATGCCCTAAGAAGAATGGAATAGAATAGAATAGAATAGAATAGAATAGAATAGAATAGAATAGCCTTCTGAAAAGGATATATACCATTATATAACAGATGACACAGAGCAGCATTTCTACAATGAGACCTTGTGCATCCAAGTCTAGTTATGAGGCATCCCTGTCCATAGCAGGGAGCTTGGAGTGGATGTTTTCTAAGGTCTCTTCCAATCTAAGCCATTCTATGATTCTGTGATACAAGAGGACAGTGGGATATTCAGTAGAAGACAGAGCCCTTTAATGCTGAGGTGTCAATATTCACAGGATATAACTGTTATTACTATCATCATTATCACAAGAAATGAATGCCAGTAGTTTCCAAAAGATGTGAAACTGTGCCCATATGCACTATCTTTAGCCATTATTTTTGTCTAAAATTAGGACTCCAGTTGCATAAGAAACACTGTTACTTTGAAAAATGTTTCTTAGTTGGAACAAAAAAAAATTATTTGAGTCTTGAACTGGGTAATATGCCAATCAGCTACATTTAATATTTCAGTGCACATGGCAGAAAAGGAATGGTCTTAGACCATGCAGTTACAAAGACTCACAGGACAAAGCAGAAGTCATAATGTGACAGTCCCTTGAATGCAAAGCACCAAAAGACACAGCTCAATGCCTTTTGCCTGGCCTTTATGTCCAGACACTTGATGTTTCCATCGGAGGCTTGCAGAGACATGAAGCAGAAAGATTGTAAAGCTATATTGTACCAAGCACAGATCTACCTACAGGCCAGAGCTGCATCCAACATAGTGCAGGAGAGGAGACAGATCTTGGGCTCAGACAGTAAGCAACCCAATAGTTAATATGGTAGAGTCAAACAGTAATCATATCAGTATCCATACTTAACTTACTACAAACTGCTTTGCCATCCCAGTACAGAGGATAAAGAGAAAACACTGAATGGGTGATTCAACAAGCTATAGACCTATGGACAACACTACAAAAAGTCATAAATATTTCATATAAAGTAGATCATGCTTACTTTGCATTTTGAATCCTTCAAAAACTGCTTCAAAGAACAATGAGATGATCTTTTGCCATTGGACACTATCAAACCAGTTCAACCTACTTCCTCCTGCATCCCTTCTGCCTGTTTCCTTCACATAACCACAGGATAGGAACAGTTCCAAAACTGTTTCCTAGTTTGCACAGATGATCGGGGTTTTCCTGGTTGAAATCACTGCTGTGGTGTTTGCTTGGCTACAATAGCATGTGAACATATGTGGGCATAAAAGCATGGAAAAATCTCCTTCCCTTTGTGAAAGTAACTCTATGTTCTATTGTACTGTAGAATCAACATTAAAGATGACTATTATTTTTGATATACAATTCAGAATCAGAAAGTTTCATCAGAAGGTTTTATCAGATACTCCATAAAACCCACAGTGTGAGGGCAGGGTAATTATTGTAATTTCATTGCTCTCTTTCTAACTATCTACAATTATCTCTTTATACAAGTAATGAGCTTTATTCCATTTGATCTCCTCTGCTTTTTATCCATCTAATTACAAAGTAGCAGTAGAAGTTTACGTCATCAGGATTGGTTTGAGTAACCATTGCAATCACCTTCAATTTTCAAACATCTCCATTTTCTCAAAGATGTAAGACTGAAAACTAAACATGTATTTAAGGCTACATCTTGCCTGTCAATGTATTTTCAAAAGTGCTTTATGCCGAAAGATTCGTCATATCTTACCCCAGCAGTGTGCAACAGAAATTAGCATGAATAGCATGACAGAAGCAACATCATCTCTATTTTGAATAACACTCTTAGATTATTTGGTCTGAGACAAGGAACCTGAGCTCTGTTTCACTAATGTGCACCAGAAAAACATAAGCCTCATTGAAAGGTGAGATGTTGACAAGCATTTCAAAACACTGCAGTAGTTCTACATTCATGTGACCTTATTTCAAGGAGCAAACAAAAAAAATTTGGAGGGTAATTTTTAGTAATTAGAGAGGTTGGATTCAGTAATCTAGAATTGCTCTTTGGAGGAGGCCTTCTTTGCCTACAGGTATGTGTAGAGGAAGTCCTGCAACCAGGTATCTTGCCACACGTCATGGCTACCAATGCCATTGTGCCTCCTGCCCTTTACTATGGAGGCCAATTCAGATTAGTGACAAACAGTATTATTCCTCACAAACCTTATTTTACAGTTAGGGACAGTACAATCCTACATGTTAGAGTACAGTAACAACCTTACTCCCTTTTGCCCAGGAATACTTTTGGTTTATTACAAAATCTTCCCTCAGATGTGATCTTGCACAAAGGCCAGTTGTGGCAAGGGAAAAGAGATTATGCCTTACTTTGGGTAGTCATTAGTCACCAAGATATTATTGCACCTGGATATTGTTCCATTTAGAATTTGAAAAAAATGACTATTGTCAAGATAAGCCCTGAGGCCAGTGCTCTTTGTATTCATGCAGACCATAAAAACTGCAATTCCTCTTTACCCCAATTTAACCCTAACTGGAACTGAAGAACCCTATCATGCATACTTACAGTCAAATCAATTTTAAAATGATGTTTCTCTGAACCACTTCTCTTTCATGATTACTACATCAAGAGATGCAGTCCTTCCATTCTGTTTTTCTGGAAACTAATCTGAAAAAATATCATCACAGGCCTTAATGAAATGCAGTGACTGCATGACAATAAGGAATCATTCAGACTTTACCAAATGTTTCAGTTCAGCTTTCTCTAAGTCATAGCTCCAAATATCTCTCTGAACTGTTCTTAAACAAATTCCAGAAAATGTCCCACCAAAACAGCGACCAGCCAGTCATTTCTGTAAAATTATTGATACCTTGGATGAGGGGATCTATTCTATCATTAGTAAATTTGTGGAAGACACCAAGTTGGGGGGAGTGTGGATCTGCTGTAAGGTAGGAAGACACTTCAGAGAGACCTGGACAGGCTGGGTTGGTGGGCTGAGGCCAACAGGATGAGGTTTAACAAGGCCAAGTGCAGAGTCCTGCACTTTGGCCACAATAACCCCATGCAGCACTACAGACTGGGGGATGAGTGGCTGGAGGGCTGCCTGGCTGAGAGGGACCTGGGAGTGCTGGTTGACAACAGCTGAACATGAGCCAGCAGTGTGCCCAGCTGACACAGAAGGCCAATGGCATCCTGGCTTTTGTCAGGAACAGTGTGACCAGCAGGACTAGGGATGTAATTCTGCCCCTGTACTTGGCACTGGTGAACCCTCATCTTAAGTACTGTGAGCAGTTCTGGGTCACTTCAAGAAACATATTGAGGTGCTGGAGTGGGTCCAGAGGAGAGCAGTGAGACTGGTGAAGGGACTGGAGGGAAAGTCTTATCATAGAATCATAGAATCAATAAGGTTGGAAAAGACCTCAAAGATCATCAAGTCTAACCTGTCACCCAAGACCTCATGACTACTAAACCATGGCCTCAAGTGCCACATCCAATCCCTTTTTTAACACCTCCAGGGATAGTGACTCCACCACCTCCCTGGGCAGCCCATTCCAATCGCTAAGGAATCACAGAAGTAACCAGGTTGGACAAAACCTCAGAGATTATCAAGTCCATCCTATTTTCTAATACCCAGCACCACCTGACAACTAAACCATGGCTCCAAGTGCCACATCCAATCTTTTTTTTAACACCTCCAGGGATGGTCATTCCACCACCTCCCTGGGAAGCACATTCCACTGGTCTACTTCTTTTACCAATCCAGATGATACCATCTAAGTGGTGCTGTTGATAAGCTGGAGGGACAGGATGTCACCCAGCAGGATCTGGACAGGCTGGAGAGGTGGGCCCAGGTGAACCTCATGAGGTTGAGCAAGTGCAGAGTTCTGCGCCTGGGCTGGAACAATCTTTGCTATGAATACAGACTGGGGGATGAGGTGATAGAAAGCAGCCCCGAGGAAAAGAACTTGGGGATGCTGATGGATGAGAAGCTGGACATGAGCAGTGTGTATGTGCAGACCAGAAGGCAAATCACATCCTGGGCTGCATCAAAAGATGCATTGCTAGCAGATCCAGAGAGGTCATTCTGCCACTTTCCTCTGATGAGTCCTCACCTGGAGTACTGTGTCCAGGTCTGGAGCCCTCAATACAAGAAGGAGAGAAAGCTGATGGAGCAGGTCCAGAGGAGGGCCACAAAAATGATCAAGGGCCTGAAGCACTTCTGCTATGAGGACAGGCTGAGGGAGCTGGGGTTGTTCAGTCCAGAGAAAACATGGCTCTGGGGAGACCTAATAGTGGCCTTCCAGTACTTGAAAGGGGCCTACAAGAAGGATGGAGACTGTTTACAAATGCCTGTAGTGATAGGACAAAGGGAAATGGCTTCAAACTAGAGAAGAGTAGATTTAGAATGGATGTTAGAAACAAGTTCCTAGCCATAAGTGTAGTGGAACACTGGAACAGGTTACCTGGGGAGGTGGCTGGAGCCCCGTCCCTGGAGATACCAAGTAGAGCCTTGAAAGAGGTCTGGGCAACCTGATCTAGTTGAGGATGCCCCTGCTTACTGCAAAGGCTTGTAGAGATAGGATGAGAGGTAATGGCATCGACCTGGAAAAAGCGACTTAGACATTAGGAAGAAATTTTTCACTATGAGGGTGGTGAGACACTGGTACAGGCCATCCAGAAGAGTTGTGGAGGCTCCAAGCCTGGATGTGTTGAAAGCCAAATTGCATGGGGGAGGTGGGCAGCCTGGTCTAGTAGGAGGTGTCCTTGCCTGTGGCAAGTGTTTAGAACTAGATGTTAAGGTCCTTCCTAATCGAAACATTATGAAACAATTGTTACCAGGATACATGAAGGTTAGCAAACATACTCTACTCCTCAATACCTGTCAGAAAATCTTTAAAACTTGGATTTCTACTTATTATAGCCCTGACATAACAGGTGAAGAAGCAATTCTCCCTGGGATCATATCAAGTAGGTAAGTTTTAACTGCTGACCCAACAACATTTTCGTAGGCTGGGGTGTAGTGCACACAGCTCTACCACAATGTTGATCAAATTTAATACCCAAATTCACGTAGTGTGTACATCTATGTACGGTTTTACAGAGAGGCTGGATTGGAGATGTATACTGCAAACTGAAAGCCCAGAGGCTCCTTCTCATATAATTGCAAAAATTATTTAAAGGGTGTATTAGCAAGGTTTTCTAACTTCGTAATTAGTATTCGTGGAAACAGTTGAGAACCAAAGAATCTTCGTTCTCCCATTACATGAAAACTCCAAGCTCCTCCACCTTGCCTTGCCCAAGCTTCCAGGCTGGTATGGCCCTCTGCGGAGCCCCGCACTGATCGGGCCCACAGCCACCGCCTGGAAGCTGGTAAGAGGCGCCAGACGACAGAGCCCCCTCAGCCTTGGCGGCGCCGCAGCAAGGCACTCCCCTCACGGCCCGCCCCCCCTCACCCTCCCACTACACCTGGGCCGCGCAGCCCCGCGCGCGTCTCCGCCAACGTCCAGCCGTAGCCCGCGCACCAGGCCCGGGAGCGCTGCCGCCAATCAGCGCGCCGCAGCCCCTAGCACACACGCACCGGTGAAAGGCAAAGTGGCCATAGGCCACAGATGGGGGACGAAATGCCGGACTGGTACGCCCGCCCCCTCGGCTGAACAATTTAATTGGCTAGTTTGTCGCTAAACTGCCCACTCAGAGACTGCTTTGTAAGCGCTCCCTCAGCCTATCAGAGAGGTGCTTCTACTTCTGCCTTGGTAGTTTGAAAGCGTCTCGGTCGGCGGCTGGGGTCGGCTGGTGCCCACAGGTGAGAGGGGGTGACGGGGGGGTGAGAGGCTGTGAGAGCCTCACGAGGCTGTGACCTCCATAACACCTTTTGCATAACCTCTATGTTCCCGCTCAGCGGTTACCCGCAGCGCACCCCTAACCGAGCTTCCCACCGTCCTCTGAGGGGGTCAGTGGGCCCCTCTTGCTCCCAGGTATTTGGACGGGTTGCCTTAAAGGCCCCGTTTAAAAGAAGAAAAAGAAAATCAACCAGACATACCTATCTATCTATCTATCTACCTATCTACTGTTTATTAACAGAGTTGTGCGCCTTTCGTGTGCCTCCGGGTGTCTTGACACCGTGGGGGCTAGTTGGCATGACAGCCGTGGTCAGTGTTATATCGTCTCTGCAGCCGTCAGGGGTTAGTTGCAGAGATGCTGTAGGGAAAAGTTTAAAAAACTAGACTTGAGCAGAGCTGCTGTGCAAGGGGGCCCAGTAAAAGGGAAAGGATATGTCATGCCTATACTGGGAGATGGAGCAGTTATCATTCCTAGGCGTCTTCTGATGTAAATATAACTTTAAATTATTTGGAAAGCGTCCCTTTTAGTCAAACCGCAAAAGCACAGTATCCTGAGCATAGCTCAAGCAATTCAAAATTAAGGATGAGAGCAGGTATAGTGAGTCAGACCAACAATCTTTATAGATGCATCTTGTTCCTAAAAGTGGTGGTCTTAGAATTATAGCCCTACACTTACAGAAGAAGCAACTTGGATGTCCTTCTTCAATGAAATGAAGAAGGGAGTCCTTCAATGAAATCAGATGCATGTATTGGCAGATGCCTGGGAAAGATTTCAAAGAGCATGGTGAGTGTGAGGATGCACCTCTCACTTGATTCTGACTGTGTAGTAATTTACAGCCTAGCAAATCGACTTGTTGATGTGGAAGTGATGTCTAAATATCCCTTGATTTCTCTTGGAAACTTACCCAGTATTTTCCTGAACTTTGTGCTTTGAGATCAAAGCAGAAAAGTTATTCTTAGCATGACATGGCAATGTTATTTGAAAATATCAACTTTAAAGTCTGGTATTTGTCTTATCATAGCAATGAAATCTGTTGGTTTGCATCTAAGCAGGTTTCCAGAATTTTAGGTTTAACTGCAGTTTGCATCAGAATGTTGCAATAATCAAAATGCAAGGTTAGACTATAGATACAGATGTCAGAGGTACAAACAGAAATGTGGGGCACTGGATGGACAAATACAGGAGATGGCCAGTCCACAGGTGTAAATGAAGTGGATGTAAGAGGAGGCACACACACTAGTCTTGTGGTAACACTGAGTGATTCTTGTAAAACGGTATCAAACAAGTAAGTTACAGTTACAGATTTGAAAGGAAGAGTGGCCTGGAGTTGGGAGGTAGCATTCTTATGATGAAAAAATGTTTTGAGTTTCAGAAAATCACAAAAAGGTGTTTAGTTCCTCTGGTTATTTATCGTGATCTTCTCTGCTGACAGCTCCACGCTCAGTGTCTGATGCTTGTTTTTCATGTGCATCAGGCAGCTATGTTAATTAACAAATTCACCTTGCTTAATACTCAGTTCCCACTCAATTCTGTAATTCCATTCATTCCCCGCATAATAGTACTGTGTCCAGTTCTGGGCCCCTCAGTTTAGGAAGGATGTTGACGTGCTGGAACGTGTCCAGAGAAGGGCAACAAAGTTGGTGAGGGGTTTGGAGCACAAGCCCTATGAGGACTGAGGGAGCTGGGGTTGCTTAGCCTGGAGGAGGCTCAGGGGAGACCTTCTTGCTCTCTACAACTACCTGAAGGGTGGTTGTAGGCAGGTGGGGGCTGGTCTCTTCTCCCAGACAACCAGCACCAGAACAAGAGGATGCAGTCTCAATCTGTGCCAGGGTAGGTTTAGGCTGGAGGTTAGGAAGAAGCTCTACACAGAGAGAGTTATGCCCATTGGAATGGGCTGCCCGGGGACGTGGTGGAGTCACCATCATTGGAGGTGTTTAGGAGGAGACTTGTTAGGTTGCTTGGTTGCATGGTTTAGTTGATTAGATGGTGTTGGATGGTAGGTTGGACAAAATGATCTTGAAGGTCTCTTCCAACCTGGTTTATGCTATTCTATTATTCAGCATTCCTTCCTCCCCATATCCTATCAAGTTTTATCACAAGACATTCAGTTCTGTGCTGAAGGCACTTAATCAAGGCTGCAATAGATGAGAAGTTGCATATCATTTTCAGGAAGTCTTCAAGTTTTTTGTCAGTTATGCAACATCATTTGTTTCCCAAATTTTCAAAGCACAGCTTACTGTCTTGCTTAGAAATTGTTGGAATAATTGATGTTACCTGAACCTGAGGCATTACATGTGCTTCCATATCTGTTTCTCTTCCTGTGCCTATTAAACAAGGAGAATCAAAAAAGAGAAAGGAGGCTGACTGCTAAATCGGGGTATCATCTCAGCTTGGGCTGTGGTTGAGGTGGTTCAGGGGAGAAAAAAAGTACAGCATAGTTTAGTAATTCTTCTGTCTCTACAGAATTTTTGTACTGAAACAAGCTGATAAGCTTCAAAAGAATAGTGTAAATAAGAAAGATACAGGAATGTATCTATAAATTAAGGCTTTTAGTCTTTATCTCCTTTTTTTTTTTTTCTTTGAGTCATTAGGCATTAGACTCACTGAGTCAATATAAAGCAAGAGAAAACTTTTATATTGTTGCTTTTGAGCTTTCCATTGCTTTCTTTTAAAGTCAGTGGAAGTCTTTGTGTGGTTTTTGGTGTGGTTTGGATCTGGCAGTTTCCTACCTTGCGTTATGTAATGAGACTACAATCAGTTTAGCCCTCAGAATGGGTGTTGATATAGGTTTTGCAGCAGAATCTGTGTTCCTGAGGCAAATGTTGGTGAACATACAGTAAGTATTGAAACTGAAAAATTACTTTCAGTTTCTATTGTTTATTAATAGAATAACTTTGTGCAGAATGTCATCAGATGAGGAGAAATGCACAAGTTCAGTTTTGTCTAAAGACTCTTTTTGGGGCAGTACTTTGTTAGATCTTCAGGTAGGAAAGGAGCAACTTCAGTTGGTTCACTGTCATGGCATTTTATTTGACAAGGGATAATTATGAGGAAATTAACAAACCTTGCATCTTTTAAATGTTTGAAATATACAGTAAAATAATTAAAATGTTAATGAAAAACAGGTTAAATGTAAAATTTAGATTAAAATATCTTCAATTCTCATGTGCATTTCACAAGAAATTTTGGGTTACGCAAAAATTCTTACTGTCCTGGTTTAGAGCCAGACAGATCCTCTGTTGCCCTGAGAGGGACAAAAGAATGACGCTCACATGAATGGATTGGATAGTGATGGAAAGTTTAAATGGAAAAGTAACTGGTGTTTTACAGAAAACTAGAAACCATAGTGGCAAACATAGAGCAAAGTGTAGAGAGTCCCTTCTACCACGTCCAAAGGCTTCCCAACACTTCCCTCCTTCTCCCCACTTGAGGGTATACCTAAAACCCCCAGGGCTCCTTCTCCACCCCCCCACCTCTGCCAACTGCTAAGCTAGTCTCAGGCTGGCCAGGTCTGAGACTGCACCCCCCATCCTTCTCCTCCTGAAATTAGGCCTAGACAGGCCTAAGAGGCCTTGAGATACTCCCCCTCCATTACCCAATAGGGAGCATGCCCCACGGGAGCAGAGAGGGAAGAAAGAGGAAGAGAATGACTTTGCAGCTGGATTTGTAGGATGCAGGATTGATGGGAGCTGGCTCTGGCCAGCCCGATCTAGTGTAGGGTGTCCCTGCCCATGGCCAGGGGGGTTGGAACTAGATGATCCTTCCAACCCTGACTGATACTATGATACTATGAACTATGCTGTTTCTTGTGTCCACCTTACTGAGTTGGACACTAGAGGTGTAACTTACGTGGCAGTAACAGGAAGCACCCAGCCTAAACTGCCACACTTACCCAAGTTTAAGATGTTGATCAATGACAGATACAAATATAATAGCACAGATTTCTCACCTTTATTTCTAGTAATATTTTCATGTCTGTTAAGTCTTATCAAGAAGCATAATTTTGACACAGTAGGATAGAAACCTGGTATTTCTGAGGATTGAGGTATATGTTAGGCTTGTTATACAATGTTATTTAAAAGAATTGTTCTTAATAGATTTATTTCCCTTGGAGTAGGCTTGTGGCCAAGTTAATTGCAGTAAGAAGATGCTGGGGTTTGTGCTGTGTCAAATATGCCAAAACATGCTGGACCTGTAGTGGTGGTGGTGGGTTTCCTTTTCTGTGTTCAACATTATTTTGGCAGGATGCAAAGATCCTGGATAAAGTCTTTGTCCTATTCTTCTGAAAACAGCAGATTTTAATCCTTAATATTGGTTATTCCTATTTGAATAGTGGTGGGGTTTTCTTCCTTTGGTAGTATTATATCCAAAACAGACTAGTTTTGACAAAAAAGTCACTTTTGCTAGTTGCCCTATGCATCTCCATTTTTGTCATGTGGTGGAATGTATTTTTCTTTATGTGAACTGACTTTGTCCCTTTTCAACTACCTGTTTATTGGCAAGTCATTTCTGAAGTTCACATGCTTCTTTATTTGCAGCCATATTTCATGGATAAATTTTCTCAGTCTTTGTTCAGCAGTACATATTGGCCTGTGTTTCGAATTCCTTTTGTGGTTGGAAAACAGAATGAAGGCACTGTGTGACAAATTTTGAAAAAAAAAAACAATTTTCTTTAATGATCTGGTTGATTACCAAGGAGAATGCTACCTTGTAGATAATGATAAAGTAAACTAGTGAATTACTTTCTTTGCAATTCAGAACACATGGAGAATAGATTAGTTCTGATTGGAAGGGGCCTGTAGGAATCAGCTAGTCTGACTACTTGACCAATTTAGGGCTGACCAGAAGTTAAAACATGGTGTTAAGGGCATTGTCCAAACACCTCTTAAATGCTGACAAGCTCGGGGCCTCAACTATCTCTCTATGAAGCCTGCTCCAGAATTTGGCCACTCTTGGTAAAGAAATGCTTACTAATGTCCAGTTTAAACTTCCTCTGTCACAGCTTTGAACTTCTGCTTTGTGTGATATAACTGAATCTAATGGAGAAGACCTCAGCTCTTTGGTCTCCTCTTCCCCTGCATAGGAAGCCTTAGTGAGCAATATGGTCACCCTTCAGCCTTTTTTCCAAACTAGCCAAACCTAGAGCCCTTAGCAGCTCCTTATAGCAGGCTGTTACAGGGTTCAGCTGAACAATATGAATGTTAACAGGGAAGTAGTCCTTTTAGATAATGTTGTAGGGCCTCTTTTGTTTTGGCCTTATTATAACTTGGTGCTTCTAAGTAGAGGCCAGATGATTTACTTTTCTTTGTTTTGTAAGGAAATCTGCTGGCTCTTAGTGAATTTCCATTTACTTACGACTGAGTTGTTCAAGACTTGGTCTATTCAATCCATTCTTTATCCAGGTTTAGTAACCTTGACTGCAATCCTAAGGGCAAATTCTATGAGCTATCTGTAGTTTTTTATAATGCTTAACGAAGAAGAACCACCTCTGTGTGCTCTAATGCCCTTTGTTCTTTGCAACACAGAGTTACTTCGACCACAAAAAAACCCAGTATGCATCATGAGATCAAAACTCTGACCCTCAGACCTTAGAACTATTTTACTTTTGCTTATCACAACAGAAAGATATACCATGTAATTATATCATGTATGTTTAGCCTTTTAATTTTGGCATGATAGAAGGTGGGAAATGGAAATTTGAAAGGAAACTAGAATTCAGCTAAAATGTACAAGATCTAACGTCGTAATTTCTCTAATTAGTTGAAACCCATAAATGTGAAGGTTACGCTGAAAGTTTTGAAATATTAACCTTTTCAGCTGGTAGAATCAAAAACTTACTACATGTAATTGGTGACCCACTTGAAGAGGAAAATTACTTCAATTCACAATTGGTTTCTGAGGCTCAACCTTATTAGGATAATGAACAGAATTAGTACAGTAATTGTATGTGAAATAAAAAATGACCACTGGTGCCCTAGTTAGTATTTTCCAACAGGCTTTTTCCCCCCAAAATGCTTAATTAGTTGCTTTGATCAGTTTCAGCATTTAACTGCTACTGAAACTTTTTTAATTAATTACTGGCTTGTATGTTTAAGATGTAATACAAATTCTTCACAGATTAACATTGAACTCTAAATGCTTTAATATTGAAAACCTGTTTAATTAGGAGATATGGATAAAATGTTAATTGGCTTACTTTGGTACATAGTATAATGCCACATACTTGTTAGATCAGTTTGTAACTTCTTAACAGGAAAGCTTTTATATAAGTTATACATACACATTGCTTATAGCTATCAAATTTGTAAATACATAATAGAAGGTAGAATTATTATATTTAATCTAAAGAAAATACTGGAGAATAAATTGTCTTTTGATGAGTAGCTTTAAAACTCCCACCAAATAAATTGTTATGTTAGGGCATGTGTAGTCAACAGCATCTTTGTCATGGCTACCAAAATACATATTTTTCTTTGCAGTAGTAGTAGTGCTTAGACATAATAATAATGGGTGATTTTAATTTTTTTCCACAGTTTTTAAGATACCTGTTACAGTATCCAGTTCTGACATCTAGCAAAGTCTTTCTCTATAACTATTTCATGCATCTAGCTGTAATCAGAATGAATTTGAAACAAGAGAAAGATAAACTATTATAATTGGGGTAGGAAAATCAGCTTGTATTTGCAACTTTAAGTGAAATTCTCTTCATTTTCACCATAGTAATAAAAAATCTCTCAGGGACCATAAAAAATCATTTCCACTCCTTCCTGCTTAATACCTATTTTTTAGAAATGTTACTGTAGTTCTACAGTTACTTGTAATCACTTTATGACAGCATGAATATGAAGAGCTGCTTCAGTGTGTTGCGAAGTGGTCAGAGCCTGCTTCAGACCTGAAAAGAGGCGGCAGATTTTCAAGTGTAACATACAATGTCATTCACCCTTAGACTTCAGGTAGTATGTGAAAGGCTATGCATTTAGCTTACATGAGGAATGATACAATCTTTTTTCTAGTATCTTTTGTTTGAAAAATAGGCATAGCTTATATATAGTACGTATATGTCAAACACAAGAAGAAAATTAGGAATGCATATTCCATTTAAGGGATCTCACTCTGACATTGCTTTCAGATCACGATATTGATGTCCTGAAAGGTCTCTGTGTTTTGTGATGCAGATATTTCAAGTGGTTGGTGTAATAAGGAAAAAAGAGGTGCCCTTATTTAAAGAATACTTCATTGGAATTTGACAGGTGACAACTGTTGGTACTCATACATGTGGTGCCGTAATAGATGAATATTCAAAAAACAATTATTTGAAAGTAGGAGTTACCTTAAAAGGACTTTGTGGAATGACTAATCAGGTCACTACATGAATCTCATTCTTGCTCCTTTATCACCCTATTCTTGTTCTACTTCATTGCTTAGTATTTATGACTGTATAAACTCAATGTCTTGTGACGCATTAGTAACACTGCTATTTATGATTATATGTTGTTTACTTTCATAACTAGTATTTAGATTGAGGAAGCTCTATTAATCTTGCTTTAGAAGAAATAGTAAACAATCATACCTGCATTTATTCACTAGGGAGTTCAGTAATCAGGAAGAACATACTTTAGTTTACATTCTTTAACATCCTATGTAATGATAAAAATATTTACCTATAATTTTCACTTCTTTTGTGACACTTGAGAATGGTTTTCTCTCTACTGTTTGGAGGAGCATGAGGTGTAGATAATCTTACTACTAGAGACTAAGCAGCCCTGAAGTGCTGTATAAATCTAGTACTGATCATTGTCTTGGAGTAAATGTTGTTCATGATTAATGTAAGCAGTAATGTTGGCCGTATGACTGTGAGTGGGAATTTAGCAGTGCCATTGCAGAGGGCAATGCAGAAACTCAAAGTCATTTACCTTGTATGAGAAAAAAGAACCATGAGTAAAAATTTATTTGCCTTCAGCTGTGTGGTTTTTTCCCCCACTGGAATATAAAGCAGTCTTAGTAACCTGTTAATTACCATTTAGTTAACTCCTGTTGTTATTTAGAAACAGGTTCTTAAAATAAGGAATGTGATTAAAGTTTGTGAGGTCATATTAGTTATTGTTCTGGTTTAACACAGCCTGTTTCCCCCCAACATAGAACTGAGTGAAAGTAACACAAAAAGCCCTCCAGGCTGAGGTAAAGACGAGATAAAAAGAGTTTAGTTTAGTACAAATGAGATACTACAGTGCAGAAGCACCTTCGCCTACTTTGCAGAAAAGTGCAGCAAAATGCAGAAACAGCAGCAGAAGCCCCAGACTACACCCCCAACCTCCCAGCCTGGGGCCAGCCCAACAGAAAAGCGCAACAGCCCAAACCTGGAAAACAAAGCAGCAACTGGAGCAGGAAGCCTCTCATCTTACTATCTGAACTTCAAGCCCCATAATACTTTGCTCCAGATGGTGCTTTCATTTTGTAGCTGGCATGATGCAACATAGTATTGAATATCAACAGCAGATTCTACTCTACCTGTGACATTCTTCACCCCCTATTGTATATCTTCTGTCATACCCAGCAGCATCATTCACTGTCCATTTTACTCAAAATGAGATTGCTTTGCAGTATACAGAAGACTTCTCACTGCAGATGCTCTGGAGCTCCACCCTGTTTCAGTGCAGTCTGGATCAGTCCATGATGAGTCCAAATGGTGGGGCTGTATTATCACCCCTGGAGCAGGCAATTCCAGTGATTCCTTCTGCCCCTTCTAGAGAAAGCAAACTGTGGCTTGCATTCCAGTGCTCTGTTTCCAACACATCCAGATATAGGTATCCCCGTGTCACACCAGAAATAAAGATGGGTTTCACTCCTTGTAGTTTAATGGCATCAGTTTACACTGGATGTCTTTATCAGCTAAAGCTTTATACTGTTCTGCATTCAGCTTGCCAAGCCATCATTTCCACACAGTCTGAATACCAATTTGTCCCAAGAAAGGAGTCTCCTGTATCACTCTAGGAAGCATAAAAGGCTTGAGCAGTCTGTCTGTCTTTGGATTGGTTTCTAATCCTTTTTGGGTAAGCTGATAAACTTATGCCTTCCAGCTTGGAAGTTTGCTCTTTGCCATTTCTAGAAATTCCTGGATTCTGAAGGAACAGACAGACAATGAGCATGCTGCTGGAGACAGCAAGCTGCAGATGAGAATTAATGTGTGATGACTTCTAGCCCTTCTGTCCATCATAGCATGCCTCCATGCTTGCTTGTGCTTTGACCTATCAGCACTGCTCCCAGGATACATTAGTCGTTAGCTTAAACTGTTTTTAGCCAGGACTTGAGCAAACAGTCAGATTAATCCAGTGACTGTGATAAGTAGTTAGATTACAGTACAAATGTGATTCCTTCTACCAGTCTGTATACACTGTTACCATTGTGACATAGGTCCACAGTTTGCAGGACAGACTGTGGGTTGAAACAGCTCCAGCCTGTTGCTTTGTTGAAATTCATTTTGGTTTTATCCTATGTTGGGTTGAATCAACACTTCCCAAGTCCTCATCCAGCTAATACAGGAATGCATTCACACTTCTTAACTGAA
Organism: Colaptes auratus; assembly: GCA_015227895.2. Taxonomy (NCBI): domain Eukaryota; kingdom Metazoa; phylum Chordata; class Aves; order Piciformes; family Picidae; genus Colaptes; species Colaptes auratus. Next base: position 38,289,590 of record CM026897.1, read on the forward strand.
GCAAAATTACACAACTAGTTGATCCACTTAACTGGTATAGGCATTTATGAAAAACAGAGGCCACCTTCTGATCCTTCCTTTAAGATGAGTTTAGCTTTCTTTACAACAGCTATAGTCACTTCCCGTACTCTTCCCTGAGCTTCATAAGCATACTGCTTATCTTCTCTAAGTCTTTTCCCTTTGTTTTTTCCTTTGCTTTGGCTGTTGGTCAGTCTTAGTAGCAGATTTCCAGAATTTGAATGTGCTTACAAAACTCTTGAATTGTAGAACAGTTCAGGACAGCTACTGGAACCATTTGTCAGCCTGAGAAGTTGTTCTTAAAACAGATGTAGAATATTTCAAACTCATCTATGTGGAATTATGAAGCAAAATCCAGTTCAGGTCTTGCCCCAATGCTCTCTCTCTGCTTAGAGTTTTGTCTCGCAGTTTGGGTGGAACTTTGTTTTCTAAGGGAACGCTAGTAATGTGTGATACTGCTGTTCATGACTCAGAAGATCTGAATCAAGCCATCAGACTTAATGGATTTTTTTAGTAGGAGATTGTATACTCTATTTGTGATCATATTTGTTGAAGAGAAGACCTTAACCAGTGCTGTCTACTGCCTCTCTTGAACTCTGTGAAGAGGGGTCATGCTCTTTTTCTCCTCTGGGGCCAAACATAGCTTATGGAGTCTTTTATTACTGTGTAAAGTATACAGTAGAAGTCTAAATAGAACAAATTTCCATTCCCTTGATTGCTTCACTGTTGGATAGAGTTATATTTTAATTTGGTTGGTATTACCAAATAAGAGTCATTTGCAAACTTGTTATGGGACAGAGGAAGTGAATGTTCTTGTACCCAGTAGTGATGCAAATTTTGCATTCAGTTTTATGTAATGCTTATTACAAGGAGCCATGTATTCCACTGAGCTATTTATTACCTTTGCAAAGGGCAGCAACTTTTGAAACACAATTTTTATTTTCAAAGTTAAAAAAATTGTTATAAACAGTTAAGAATGTGTTTTTCTTGGGGACTGAGGCAAGAATAATATTTACACAGCCCCATCATGCTTTTATTAACTGTACACTGTAAATTTCTGTTGCTTTGATTGATCTGTAGGAAAGATGTCTTTTATCTCCTTGAAGCAGAGCTTGAAACAAGCTGTAAAAGGAAGGTAATTACATCTTTTGAAAAAGGATCTGACCAAACTCAGCCAGGGAATTATAGGCCTGTCAGCCTGACCTCAGTGCCAGGCAAGATTATGGAAGAGGTCATCTTGAGTGCAATCACAGAGCGCTTACAGGATGGCCAAGGGATCAGGCCCAGCCAGCATGGATTTAGGAAGGGCAGGTCCTGCTTCACCAACCTGATCTCTTTCTATAATCAGGTGACCCGCCTGGTGGATGGGGGGAGGCCTGTGGATGTAGTCTACTTGGACTTCAGCAAGGCCTTTGACACTGTCCCCCACAGCAAATTCCTGGCCAACCTATCAGCCTGTGACTTGAACAGGAGCACACTGCATTGGGTTCGGAACTGGCTGGAGGGCCGAGCCCAGAGAGTGGTGGTGAATGGTGCCACATCCAGCTGGCAGCCAGCCACTAGTGGTGTGCCCCAAGGATCAGTGCTGGGCCCCATGCTCTTCAACATCTTTATTGATGATCTGGATGAGGGCATTGAGTCCATCATCAGTAAATTTGCAGACAACACCAAGCTGGGGGCAGGAGTTGATCTGCTGGAGGGTAGAGAGGCTTTGCAGAGGGACCTCGACAGGCTGGACAGATGGGCAGAATCCAATGGCATGAGATTGAACACATCCAAGTTCAAAGCACTTGTCTGTGATGGGTGTAAAGGAATATCTTCAAGTTTCCTCTTCTGCAGAGCTTCTGAAGCTTGCAGTGTGGTTGGTTGGTTTTTTTGCTGTGTCTCAAAAGTTCTGTTTGTAGAGTATTCTTTGGTCTCTTGAATTTCTCCTCATGTTTTTCAAACTTTAAGTGAATGACAGTAGAAGTCTGTTTCCAGGTAATCTCTATTCATTGCAGTAAATTTAATGATACATAATATCTTTACTAAATGTTTCCAGTTAAATAAGTAACTGGACTAAAACATGCTGTACTACTCAACTCAATGTCCAAACACTTTTAAACTTTGTAATGTAAAATTTAATTTCCTGTCCTCATTAGCAGTTTAGTTGATCAAATTTTAAAATTACTGACACTGGAGCAGTAAATTATTTGTCGTAAAGATGTGTAATGATGACTCATACCCAAAGAGTGAGAAAGTTCCTTGTATTTAGACTACCTGTCTTCAGGACTGGTCCATTAGGCTTCTGAGAAGATATTGCTACCTTCAGCTTGGCATACTGATAGCCATCATGTGTGAGAACAGCCTGTCAGGGCTCATTTACTTGATAAAAGCAGGAAAAAGTCAGATACTAGAGGAATACCGCTCTCCATCATTTTTTCCGCTCTCCATCATTTTTCATCAGTCCTGGCTCACTGGAGAGGTCCACCAAGCTGGGGGCAGGAGTTGATCTGCTGGAGGGTAGAGAGGCTTTGCAGAGGGACCTCGACAGGCTGGACAGATGGGCAGAATCCAACGGCATGAGACTGAACACATCCAAGTGCCGGGTTCTGCACATTGGCCACAACAACCCCATGCAGTGCTACAGGCTGGGGTCAGAGTGGCTGGAGAGCGGCCAGGCGGAGAGGGACCTGGGGGTACTGGTTGATGGTAGGCTGAACATGAGCCTGCAGTGTGCCCAGGCAGCCAAGAGGGCCAGTGGCATCCTGGCCTGGATCAGGAACAGTGTGGCCAGCAGGAGCAGGGAGGTCATTCTGCCCCTGTACACTGCACTGGTTAGGCCACACCTTGCGTCCTGTGTCCAGTACTGGGCCCCTCAGTTTAGGAAGGATGTTGACTTACTGGAACGTGTCCAGAGAAGGGCAACAAAGTTGGTGAGGGGTTTGGAAGACAAGCCCTGTGAGGAGAGGCTGAGGGAGCTGAGGTTGCTTAGCCTGGAGAAGAGGAGACTGAGGGGTGACCTTATTGCTCTTTACAACTACCTGAAGGGAGGTTGTGGCCAGGCAGAGGTTGGTCTCTTTTCCCAGGCAGGCAACACCAGAACAAGAGGACACACTCTCAGGCTGCGCCAGGGGAGGTTTAGACTGGATGTTAGGAGGAAGTTCTATACAGAAAGAGTGATTGCCCATTGGAATGGTCTGCCCAGGGAGGTGGTGGAGTCACCATCATTGGAGGTGTTCAGGAGGAGACTTGATGGGATGCTTGGTGCCATGATCTAGTTGTTTGGGTGGGTTGGATTGGTTGGTGGGTTGGACACGATAATCTTGAAGGTCTCTTCCAACCTGGATTTATTGTATTGTAATACGGGGGGGGGAAATAGTAATATTGGGGTAACATACACCTGGAAAACCAGCTAATGTTACCTGTACCATAAACCAGAATATGGTCTAGAGATTTGTTGGAGAAAATGCACATGGAGATTATTTAATTAATGGCATTTTTATACTTTGTTATATCCAAGTAGTTCAATTTCCTTGGTACTGTAGTGCACTGTAACTCAGTGTCATCATGCAATGCAGAGGAAAGAACTAAATAACATACAATGATGATGGAAAAACATAGCAGATACACCCTGAATTCACTGAGAAGGATACATCCTTGGTAAAGTAGAAAAATGGGAGCTGAGTTAGCATAATCTGCACATAAGGAGGATTAATGAGAGGGAAGTGATGAATCTGTAACTCAGGCTCTAGTTATCACTCTCCTTTTTTAATATATTGTTTCTATTAGTTACATATTATTTTGTTGGGTTTTTTCCTTTGTAAATTGGATATTGTTGTGATCCAAGCAAATAATAAAAGGTTTAAAAAAAAAGTAAACCTTCATACGTTTTACAGCAACATCACAATTGAAGGAAGAGCACCGTGACATGCAGGAATGGGAACAAGTGATGAAGGACAGAACTGGGAATACTTGACAACAGTAACATTGCCAAATATCTTATATTGTGAAAGGTCAGCCAGATTCTTCATCACTGAAAGTGTATTTCAAGTAGTCCAGATTATCTGTCTAGCATGCCATATTCTTGTGAGATCTTTATGAACAATGACTATCCAGATTTTGCTTTTAGCTAAGCAATACTTTTGTGGTTTGCAAGAGAAATAATGACAAAAAACTAATATACTGCTGTAACTAGCAATAATCTGTTAATGGTTTTGCTTAAGTGATGGGGTAGGGAATTTAGAGCAGAGAAACAAGGTATTATATGGGGCTTCTGTAGCTGATTTTACTTTTATGGTATGTAGCTGTATCTGATATTGGGAGAAACGGCAAAAATTGTTGTAACTGCCTCTTCAGCACAGTATGTATTTCCTTCCTGTTCTGGAGCATCGGTGTCATAGTTGCAATTCAGCATACTTGGTGGGAGGGCGTATTAGAAAAAAAACAGCTCTCCTTAATTCCTTTGGACAGGAGATCTAAAAGTGACAGTGACTGAGAAAGTGTCAACCACCACATTTGGCCTTTAATAAATTAGGAACTCACATTGTCCACTGAAAAAACTAAGTGACAAACAGTTAAGCTTGTGTTTGTTTCCAGAATGAAGGCTAAACTGTTAGCTGTTTCCTTTCTCAATTTATGAATTTTAAAATTGTCCTGATTGTTATTGGTACCAGGAATCTGCTAATCCCTTTTTTTTTTAATTTATTTTAAATTCGTCTGTCAACCTGAATAACAACTTTACTAAAGAATAACTAAATATGAAATAATGTTTCAATTCTTCTGTTTACTTACCTAAGAATAAAGAATTTAATTGTTAATTTTTCTCTTCCCATCAATTGGAACTCAAGTGCATGCCCATCTGCTGGTCATGGTTTACTTTTTACTGCAGTAGTTAGCCACAGCCCCTGAAATTGAGGCCTCATTAGGCCAGACATTGTATACATTCATAGTAGATGTTTCTTTCTCAAAGAGTTTAAAATCTAATTAGGTGAGCAAATTAAAGGCTATAAAGAAAATTGGTGCAGGTACATACCTACATTGAAATATGCCCCCAAGTAGTGGTGTGAACACGCAAAGGAAGACCCCTGACCTTCACAAGTTTACAACCTCATTAAGGAAAAATCACCAAAGCTTTTATTTTTTTGACCTGAGATGTTAGTAGTCAAGAAGTCTTTACTGAAAGAGATGGGGATTTTGTTTCTGGCAACACTATTTTGGGGGTACTTTCTGTGATCAGCTTCTTTAAAATTTAATGCTATTAAAAGATTCTATTCTTCAAGGGAGAGGTAATGTTGGCTTGACTAACATTACAATAGGACTTTTGGTATAAATATGCCTGTATCTTGCAAAAAGTTGATTTGAGTTGTTCACTCTACGTGGGGAAAGGAGGTTTCTGATGGCATACATATTTGAGGTTTGTTTTTTTTTAAATACCTGCCTTTTGACTTTCTTCCATAATGCAGACCAGTTCACCTTTCCAGAATATTAATCTTTTATTACTTGTTTTATTTTTAGTGAAGCAGCCTTCTGAGGCCAATATGGAACAACCTTGCCCTGTTCTTTCAGAAGAGACTTCTTCACAAGAGCATATGCACAGTCCAAAAGGAAATGAAGTCATAGTAACTGAATTAACTTTTACTGATGAAAATCTAACTCAGATAGAAAATGTACTTGATTTCTGGAGTGGAAGTCTCAAGGTACTTGTTTTGTATGGGATACTTAACAGATGTCAGTGCAATGTAGAATAAGAGTGTAGGCAAAGGTGTGATGATTGTCCTGGGAAATGCTGGTTTTCTCTTTTGATTGTTGTTGCAGATTGCATATAAACACTGGAATATATTTTGTAAAGAACTTTGGAATAACTTTCTGTGTTACGGATGTTCAGTAGTTATTCAGTAGTTCATTTACATGGAGGGTGGTGAGACGCTGGAACAGGTTTCCCAGGGAAGATGGGGATGCCCCCTCCTGGGAAGTATTTGAGGCTGAGTTGGACAGGATCTTGAACAATCTGGTCTAGTGGAGGGTGTCCCTGTCCTTGGCAGGGGAGTTGAATAGTTTTTTAAGGTCCCTTCAAAACCATTAATTATGGCTGGTAATACATAAATATATAAACAGCCTGTGTATTGTAGTCATCACTGTAGATATTTGTCTTCTTAATTGCAGTGTGTTTTGAAGGTTAAAAGATTAGAGAGATAAATTTTACTAATTGCACAACTGTCTCCTTTTTAACTTTTCAGACAAATATTCTGACTGAGTTGAGAAAATGGAAGCTTAGTTTGATTGAACAGCTGAAACAAGAAAAAGAGAAACATGCTGCACATGTGAAACAATTGAGCAATGAGATGGAAAACCTGAAGGAGTTGCTGCGTACTTATGAAATATCTATTGGCAGGAAAGATGAGGTAGTAACTCTAGTTCATAATTTTAACAGTTCCCCTCTTTCAAAAATATCCATACTGAATATTGGATCCATCTCTTTGAACAAGATACTTCTTGCAGCTAGTAGCATAAGAAGTAAATAATATATTTAGACTGTATAGAAGGAAAAGAGTCATTATTGATGACAATGGTGTCCATACTGAAAATGAAAACTGAATGTGTTGTGTATTGTTTGCTTTTTAAATTTAGGGTCTGTTGTTCCTTATTTTGAGGGTCACACTGTCTTAGATGAATCTCTTGCTTTTACATTTCAAAAGCGTCATTGGGTTGATTTTTTTTCTGGAATTTTAAATGGGCAGCAGCCTCCTAAATGGTATGATTTGTACATAAAATTCTTATTTCTTACCACCTTAATAGTAGATAGCAATGCTGTTGTGTATGGCACAGTATGTATCAAAACTGCTGTGTTCTGACAGGGGCATAACCTAAGTGCTCAGCCTCACAAATATTATGAATACAATATATTTTTGTTTTCACATTGTAAATCTCACAGATTATATTTTAGTGGCAGAAATATACTAAATAACCAATGTGGATTTAGGCAAAGACTTCTAGTGTGTACCAATATATATGCAGCAGCAAAAGATATATTAGTATGTGACACTTTTTCAACAAAAGTAATTAATTTATGGTATTAATTTCCTTTAGCTTAATTTTCTTAATTGATAATTTATGCAATTTTACACATAATTTTAGATAAATTCATTGTACCTTACTTAGATGAGACTACTCAGTTATTCTGAAATTGCTAAAAGTTAAAATTAGTCACCTGCAAGCAGATAAAAGTAGTTTAAACTAGATTTGTTAATGGTACAGTATTGTGAAGAACTTATTCTTTAAAATCTAGAAATGGATCTGCTTTAAATTACCTTAAATGTATCAAATTTTTATGTTTCTGACTTTGGTATTGTTAACATCTTAAATATTACTAGGCAAAAACTTAGTTTCTTTTATTAGACATTCTGAAGACTGAAACCGTTTGTGTGAAATCCTGTAGTGAAACAAAACATAATTTTGTACTGTTTGCTAGATAGCTTTGTTGATTTAAGAGCTAGAATTTTTTTTCATTATCATTTATTTCATTGATGCATGTTTAATATGTAGCATATGTACATGCAGTAAACATGAAGATGTGTTAGCATATAACATCATAAAACATCAACATCCTTATGCAGTAGTTAAAATAACTGTGCGTTACTCCCAAGAGTCCCAAGGCTGGTCAGTGTTACCTATTGGTGTTGCTCAGATGCAAATGTTGGAAGAATCTCTCTTAAGTTAGGCAAAAACATGCAGAAATAGTGTTTTGGTGTACACAGTTTGCATCATGGCTGGCCTAATTTTTAATTGGGGAACCTCCTCTGTTTCTGTATATTAATTAAAACATACTTAGAGATTGGAGATAAAAGTTCCAAGTTGCAGTCTTTGCCTTTCAAATGTTTTATTGCAATAGGCCTGTATGATACCATTCATGAGAACTTCTAAAGAGAATAACAATTCCCAATCAGATTTTTCTAGTTCTTAGCACCTCTTTAGCTTGTTTATTCTGTTCAGACAACTGAATAAGCTTTCTGCAGATAAAGTGTTTATTTATACTTCAATTAATAATGCACTGATCCAAATTTCTACTGTGAATGTTTCTGTCTTATCAAAATTGTCTTTGAAATAAGTGACTCTTCTGACATTATGCTGCAGTAACAGCTATAAGGAAGTAACGCAGAAGCCTGCAGAAGTAGGGTGGAATAACAATTCACTTGAACTCTTCATAAAACTACACAGTTTAAGTGTGTTAAGTGCCACAGTGTGAGTGATAAAGACATAGAAGTTTTACTTCTGATTTCAGCTGTGATTATTATTTCCTGCTTGATTAGAGTAAGGGAAAGATGTAGTAGAAAGCATCTGGTAAAAACAAGTGAAAAACAACTGATGTGGAAAGTACATTCTATTTGACTATGCAAACATCATAGCTGTTGAAATAGTGTTAATAAATACATTTGCAGGTGATTGCTAACTTGACTCAAGCATTAGAGAGGCAAAAGGAGAGAGTAGACTTGATGAGAAATTTTACACTGTGGCGAATTCAGCATGTTGAAGCCAAACAACAGGTATGTGTGCAAAATTAAAATGTGATGAAAATGCAACCTTTAAACTCAAAAGGGTTAGAGTTGCTGCAGTTCCCGTTAGAGTTTGAAGAAACTATGCTTTTATTTAAGAAATTACAGAAATAGTAGTTTGACAGTATCAAATAACAGTGTGAAAAGATAACTCTGGGATGGAGAAAAAAGATCAAACCTATACTTGTCTTATATTGCTGTAATTACCATGATCAGGTTAAAGCAAATCACCCCAGTTTATAGTATCTACATGTTGAAGAAGGTGGCTAACACATTACATGAAGGTGCAACCACATTACATTTGAACAGTGACATGATACAGCATCATGTTTCTTGGGGAAACCACTTTCACAATTTAAAGCTTCAGCTGCCCTCGTATGTAGCCAGAACTAAGTGCCAGTTGCACACAATGTTGAGTATTGTGTCAGACATCAAACAGTAAAACAGTAAATCAGTAACTTTTCTGACAGATAGTTCTCATGTCAAGACTGCAAACCTTTCCCATTCCAGGATCTTATGAACAAGAAGCTGTATTCAGGACCTTTATTTGTTGGTACAGATCCCTGGCTAGACTAGAATAACAGAATTGTCATCAAGAACATTTTAAAGCATCTTGAAGTCTAAATGTATTAATGAGATGCTGGTCATCAGCAACTTTGACTGCAGACTTGATATGATTCCTGCAGTGAATCAAAATATGCCATGTACCCACTGAATGGCTTCAGATATGCATAGTTACATGTATATGTGAAGTGCCATTGAACTGAAGTTGTGAAACTCTTCCTGCAGCCTTGGAATTCACAAATATGGCTGCTGATGCTGCGTTTGTGCACTACACTGCAGCACATGGAACTCGGTTTAGGCATTTCTACTGCAGTCTTTGTAACAAGCTGTAAACTGATCATCCACACTATGAGTACTTAAATTTTTAGGAAACCTGGACTTGCAAATGATGTGGTTATATTTCTTTCTAAAGGAATATGCAAATAGAATAGCAGACAGACAATTTCAGACGGCTTTGATGAAGAAAGTGTGGGTGGCATGGCGCTCCCTTAGTGAAGAAAAATGGAAAGAAAAAGTAACAAAAGCATGTCAGTCAAGGGCAGAAGATGTCTGTGTTCAGCTCACCAATGATTATGAAGCCAAAATTGCTGAGGTAAAATAAAATTCCTTACTTCTTCCAACTTTTTCCTCCTTCACTTCTCCACCCCCACCCTTCCAGAGTATCTTATCAAACTGAAAAAAACATTAGGACTTTCTAGCAGAGCAGAGCTCCCTAAGTAGAATCATAGAATTGTTAGGGCTCGAAGGGACTTCAAGGATCATCATTCCAACCCCATTGGCATGGGCAGGGACACCTCACACTAGATCCGGTTGCTCAGGGCCCTATCCAGTCTGGCCTTAAAAATTTGCAGTGCTTGGGCTTCTACCACCTCCCTGGGCAATCTGTTCCAGTGTCTCACCATCCTCATGGTGAAGTACACAGGAACTGAGGAGATACAAGATCTCTACTGTGGTTTCTAGATACTATTTTATTTTTATTTTTTCCCACCTGCATCCAATATAAAATGCTGCTGCTCTGCACACACAAGTGAAGTAAATGTGACTCTTTTCTTCAAATGAGACCAATCTCTATTTGTCCACCAATGGGGATGGTATGTGTTTTCTAAGAGCATGCTGTTAATATTGGTTGTGCATTTTGAGGTCTTACTGAAGGAGACAATGGAAAGATTTTGTTATTATTGTGAATGATCATGATGAGTACTCTATTTTTTTTTCCTGAAATCGCTATTCTGCTAAATGCTGAATATAAGTTTGAGTTTGCCTTCAACTTGCCGGTTAAGCTTATTGAAGAATTTTCAGAGCTCAAGGGGAAGTTATCGATGTGTGCATTGATGCACAGTAGTAAATAAAGTTCTGAAATGCACATTTTAAAGCTTTGTGATTTTAGAAAGCAATTAAACACAGAATTTTAAGAATGGGATAACCAAATGACATACCAGCACATCAGTAAGTAGTGAGCTACAAAGCTAACTTGGTCTGTCTTTTCTGAGCATTTTTAGGTTTTTACAGTAGCTAGAAAGGAAAGATTGCTGATGACAATTCTCTGTGTGCTTAAATAGTATTCTGGAAACATTTATTTTTCTATTGAGCAAATCCATGTTCCTGTGGAAATCTAGCTTGTGCCAGATGCCTAACATTTAATTTGCAAGGTTTTGTCTTCTATAATTCTGCTTAGCTGATCACAGAGAGTCTGATAGTCCTTTCAACTGCACTCCTGTCCTCGGTATGCTCTAGTACAAATGATCACAGAATCACAAAATGGTAGGGGTTGGAAGGGACCTCTGGAGATCATCTAGTCAAACCCTCCTGCTAACTGAGGTATGCCTAAACTAGATTGCACCAGAACACATTTGGGTAGTTTCCAGAGAAGGAAACTCCACAGACTCTCTGGTCAGTCTCTTCCAGTGCTCCATCACCCTCAATCAAAGAAGTTTTTTCTTATGCTTAGTTGGAGCTTCCTGTGTTCTAGTGCCTCTTGTCCTATCACTGAGCACCACTGAAAAGAGTCTGGCTCCATCCTCGTGGCGCCTGCTCTCTAGAGATATAAATCTAGATACAAGCATTGATAAGATCAACTTCTCAGTCATCTCTTCTCCAGAGTAGACAGCCCCAGGTTCCCTAATCATTTCATTGGCCTTCTGGTGAACTCTCTCCAGTAGTGCTCTGTGGCTCTTGCACTGGGGAGCTCAGAACTGAAAACAATATTCCAGGTTTAGCCTCATCAGGACAGAATTGGAGGGGAAAGAGAAATTGCATTGACCTGCTGGCCACGCTCATCGCACCTCAGGATACTCTACTATACCATTGTGGTATAGTACAAAGAAATTACAAGTAGCTGCTTATCTCTGGTAAACCTGAGATTTTGAAGTGAAAATGCATATCTTTGTAAAAGTATTAAGTGACTTTTAAGGCTAAGTGAGGAATGTATTTGTAGCTCACATTTAAAAGTACAAGATGACTCTTCTTACTCTCTTTTGTAGTTAACTGCTGCCTTGGACCAGGCAAAAGCTGAGGTTCTGCGAATGCGCTTTGAAAGAGAGCAGTATGAAGACACCATGAAGAAAGCCTTTTTGCGTGGTGTGTGTGCTCTGAATATGGAAGCAATGACCATGTTTCAGGGCAAAGACAGCAGTACAGAATCTGGTCAGTGTAAAAGCAGGTCTAATCTGGTAACATGCAGGGGGTTTTGTTGGATTGGTTAGTTTGGGGTTGTTTGTTTTAAAGGATTCTGCTTGATTAATTTTTTTTTTTGTCTGCTTTTTTTAACTTAACATGAGGACTTGGCAATACAGAGTTTATCAAACTCACTGCTTGGCAAAGTCCTGTTGAATATGTTGAGAAATATTCTAATGCTGAAATCTGTAATGCTGGACATGTTCTCTTCATCCCATCTTGCTAGGAGTAAGTAAAGGCAGAAAAAAAGGCCAGGGATGGCAGACTTCCTGATACATTGTGAAAGATTACACAGAATCCTATTAGCATCCACGTTATGGGGACATGAGTGGGAAATCCTGGAAAAACCTCCTCTGTCCTCAGGAATCTGAGTGTACAATGCTTTACCCATACATGTCTGCCTCCTTTCTTAGCCTTGCCATTTATTACAAAAAAGGCAAGTAAATCTCAGAGATTCTGTGTTCAGTTGGAGTTCTGTGCCAGAACGGGAAGCAGCAGTGTAGTTATATCAGCAGCACACTTGCGAAACATATGCAGTTACGCAGGAAGGAGCTGCACACCCTTACTCACGTCAAGAAATCACCCCCTTGAGTGAGACAAGCTATAACAGTGGGAGCATAACTGTGCTGCTGCAGCAGTCCACATTAAAGGGAAAATAGCTGTGCCAGTAGAGTTGTCACATCTGTATGTGTGACTTAACCAACTGTACTGGCAGCAGTTTGTTAAAGGCCTTAGACAAGTAACTTCAGTTCCTAAGCTTACATAATCTTATACCAGAAGATTCTGAACCACTTCAGATAAATTCTCCAAAAATGTAGATATGAAGAGGAAATAAAAACCTGAAGAAATAGTAAGAGGATACTTAACCTGTGCAGCTCTCTGAGCCTCTAAAAATGTGTTCTATTTCTACAGTTATGTAGGAAACTAGACTATGACATTGGCTAAGTGCAGTAGCTCTGTGCTAGTGAAAACACAGGATCAGTATTTGGAGAGGGTCAAGAATGAATGGTTTATTGAAGATACTGACTTTGGGAATAAATTGCCCTACTACTATATTTTTCACTGCATTCTAAATTAAGAACTACTTTCTTTCAAAGCTATATCTTGCTGATTTCCAAAATACAGAATCATAGAATCAATAAGGTTGGAAAAGACCTCAGAGATCATTGAGTCCAACCAGTCACCTTACACCTCATGGCTAACTAAGCCATGGCTTCAAGTGCCATGTCCAATCCCCTCTTGAACACTTCCAGGGACAGTGACTCCACCACCTCCCTGGACAGCCCCTTCCAACAGCTAACAACTATTTCTGTGAAGAACTTTCTCCTCACCTTGAGCCTAAACTTCCCCTGGCACAGTTTGAGACTGTGTTCCCTTGTTCTGGTGCTGGTTGCCTGGGAGAGGAGACCAACCCCCACCTGGCTACAACCACCCTTCAGGTAGTTGTAGACAGCAATAAGGTCTCCTCTGAGCTTCCTCTTCTCCAGGTTAAGCAACCCCGGCTCCCTCAGCCTCTCCTCACAGGGCTATGCTCGAGACCTCTTACCAGCCTTGTTGCCCTTCTCTGGACATGTTCAAGTGTCTCAATGTCCTTCTTAAATTGAGGAGCCCAGAACTGGACACACTACTCAAGGTGTGGCCTAACCAGTGCTGAGTACAGGGGCACAATGACTTCCCTGCTTCTGCTGGCCACACTATTTCTGATGCAGGCCAGGATGTTGTTTGCCTTCTTGGCCACCTGGGCACACTGCTGGTTCATGTTCAGCCAGCTGTCAGTCAACACCCCCAGGTCCCTTTCTGTTTGGCAGCTCTCCAGCCACTCTGACCCTAGCCTGTAGCACTGCATGGAGTTGTGGCCAAAGTGCAGCACCTGGCACTTGGACTTGTCGAATGCCGTCCCGTTGGACTCTGCCCATCTGTCCAGCCAGTCAGGGTCCCTCTGGAGAGCTGTTCTACCCTCCAACAGATCAACACCTGCTCCCAACTTGGTGTCATCTGCAAATTTACTGATGATAGACTCAATCCCCTCATCCAGATCATCAGTAAAAATATTGAACAGGATGGGGCTCAGCACTGATCCCTGGGGGACACCACTAGTGACTGGCTGCCAGCTGGATGTGGCACCATTCACCCCCACTCTCTGGGCTCAGCCCTCCAGCCACTTCCTAACCCAGCACAGAGAGCTGATGTCCAAGCCACAGGCTGACAGCTTGGCCAGGAGTTTGCTGTGGGGGACAGTGTCAAAGGCCTTGCTGAACTCCAAGTAGACTACATCCACAGCCTTCCCCACATCCAGCATGCAACAGACAATGGTGTGAAATAGGAAAGCTTTTTTTTAATCTGTAAAGAAGAGGGTAAGTAGAAAGGAAATTAAGAAAACTGAGCTCCGAGGTGCAATGACCAATCCCTGTGATTCATGGACCAAATATTTTGCTTGATTTTTAGTACAGAGCGTAACCTGATGATATTCTAGAGGGGCAGAGTGCCTAGAGCTCTTGCTGTGCTTCACAGTGCTGGAGTGCCATTACCCAACTTTTCAGGTGTCCAGCATCATGCTTTTTAATTGTCTTTGATCAGTGTACTCTTCATCAGTCTTCATAGCATCTCACAGTCTCTATTGTCCTTAGTACCATGCCTGTCATCTTCTTCCACTGCCTCTTGTACCACCTCCCTCCAATGTTTGAGGCACACTGTTTCCTTTCTACAGCCAGATGGTGGTTTTAATGTAGGTAGTTACATAATTATTCTATATAGTTGCACAACTGTTCATTTGCATTCTTCCTCAGGTATAACAGAAGACTGATCAGGACATCAAGGGACTTGAGAGAGCAGATTAGCAGACATCAGATTAGCTGTCTGTTGTGATTTATTCTAGTCATGTAATCTGTGGAGGTCTGTACAGCAGTCAATGGTTATATTTATATGAACACTGCAGCTCCACCTCCTGTTTTAAGCAATAAAAGCAGAATTTGTTTCCTTATTCTTATTATAGTGTACATGTTATATATATATATAAAAAATATGCAGATACTGTATATACATAGTACACATTACAATGCAGGTTACTAATAGTGTGCAAATATCACAACCTTAATGGGCCCAGTGACTCCTTAATGGAGTCAGTGTTGATGGTCTAAAGTTTCTGGCTGGTGTACTGACAGATTATTTTTATTTTTTTCTTTTTAATTAGAATACATTTATTTTTAATATCCTTAACTGAAATAACATTGAAGCCCCAAGAATGCAGATATTTCTACTTTAAAAAAAACCCTAATGCTGCATTTTTAAATAACATGAGTCAGATCTGATTGGTCTGTAACCATATCTTGGCCCTGTCTGTGCTTAACCTTAGGATATGTGCACATACATATATATGTATGAAATGCCTATTCTGGCATGCTTTCACTTTTGGTCTTCCAGTATTGCACCAAATGGAACGACCTTCTTTACATTTTTTCCTGCTCACTTAAAGATTTTTAAACAACAAACAACCAAACCAAACAACCACACAAAGAAACCAACAAACAAATCAAAAGCAGTAACAGCAAAACAGCACATCCCAAACAAAAAAGAAAAACCAACCACAGCTACCACACGGTGTCACTCTAGTCCCTGGAATGAGCAAGTTTCCCTTGTCCTCATACTGCTGCTAGCATCGTTTATTTCAAAAATGGGAAAGTATCTCCTGCAGCTTCCTTTAAGGAAGTTCATATGCTAAAGGAGAAGGCTGAAACTGCTTGGGGAAGGTATTAGGTCTGCAGATCTGAACTCCCTAGGACCTCTGCATTGTGACACAAAAGAATTCTGGACAGATTTTATGCAAGCTCAGGCTTGCACAGCTGCTGGGTGGAGATGAGTGGTGTACAGTGCCTGTAGATCATCCTAGCCCTACAGCCAGTATGTGGTCACTGTCTAGCCATGGTATTTGGAGATGAGATGCTACCAAGCAAGATTTATGCCTCTTTGAAGTTGCAGTACTTTCTCAGTCAATTAAAACTGGCATTTTACTGGTGTTGCACCCTTGCAGAAGTCTAGTATGGCCTTTCTGTGGTTTGTTGATCTCTACCCAAATTGGATCTTGGCCTTTAGTGTAAGAACAGATCTTGCATGCTGGATTTAATACTGGCAAGTAGCATGAAGAACCTCTGCTCTTAGCACTACAGCTATGTGACAAGCATCACAGGGATGTTGAGACGTAACATCCCTATGGACAATATTTTGAAAAAGAAGGGTCAGATACAGGAATCCTTTTATGTCTGTGCACACATATATGAAAACCAGGCTGATCCTTTTCATTAGAAATCAGAAGGAATAGCAAAATTTTTATGGTGTCTTAATCTGTCCTCATCACCACTTCCACCAGCAACCATTCTTCAGCAGGAAGACATGGTGATCACATTACTTTGTGTTTCTAATAAAACATGTAAGAAGTAGGAGAAATTACAATGACACCTTTGTTGCAGGAAAGCTACCTCCATCACAGTATAATCCGCCCTCATCACCGCTTCCACCAGCAGCCACTCTTCAGCAGGAAGACATGGTGAGTAGCTAGTGCAGAAATGTCTTTGCTTTAAATCGGAACAAAATGGGTCAAACCAAACCAGCATGTTAAACTGGCTATTTTCCCAGCACATAAGTGAGGGAAAAATAACACAAAAAAACCCTCAGAATTGAGACTAAAATATAGTGAGATAAAAACCGAGTTTACTGAGCAAAATAAGATAAGCATAGTACAAAATGCAGTTGCCTTAGCCTATTTGCAGAAAAAGCATGGTGCAAAGCAGCAGTGAATAGAAGCAAGCAAGCCAAAAGCCCAAGCCAGAAAGCTACTCCCCCATCCCTCCTTATCCTGCTGCCATCCCAGCGGAAAAGAGAACACCCAAGAACCCAGAAGCAGCAACTGGAACAGGAAGCTTCCCCCTTCACTTGAAGGCCCATAATACTTTGCTCCAGCCAGTACTTTCATCTTTGAAGCTGGTATGACTGCAGCACAGTACAAATAACAGCTGCTGTTTATTGTGTTATCAGTCCATAACACAATAAAAAAATAACTCCCTCTTTTGGAGCTTTTTGAAAATAAACCTATAGCCCATCACTTGATGGAATTTGAAGATGGTCTAATGGTAAAAAGAAATCTGTAAGTTTGTTCAGTCTGCATTATATAAATTAAGTGACTGGATCGCAGCTGCTGTGATTTTTATTTTGGTGAAAATGTGTTAACCTAATGAAGACAAGAAGAATTTGTTCTTTAGGATTCTTTCTTGGAAGAAAAGTGGTTTCTAGAGTTTTTTAATAAAAACTGAACTTAATATAATCTGAAAAGAAGAAAAGCTGGCTTGGCTTGACATCTCTTTTTAAAGAGTGCTACATATATGGACACTGAGGGAACTCAGCTTTTCTCCTGTCATATCAGCTTAGGCAGATCATTATCTGGTAGGCTGGATGCTCTGGGCCTGTCCTGGAGTCATCCTGAAGGTGTTACCACTGTGTATTTCATGCTAGGTTGGAAGAGAAATGTGCTTGCCTCTGTTCTGATTTTTCATTCTAGTAGTATCATGCTATTTACACAGTTTCTACCTTTTTTTTAGGCAAGTACTCTTTAATTAGGCAGAAAGCAGTTGGGTTTTTGACTGTTCCAGTTACCCTTCTAAATCTGCCTTCTTTGCAGATGTTTTGTCTCTAGTTTTACTATCTGCAGAGTAAAATGTATTTTATAGAAAGTTACGCTCATTCTTTGTAAACTCTGGTTTCATTCACAGTTTTCTACCCACCTGGGTCATGCAAGCACTTCTCAGACCAGGCTAGATTCCTATTCTTCAGTAATTGTCAGTAGTACAGCTGCAGGATCTGGTGTGGCATCAACTCAGAAACCGGTAAAATGATAAAATTAACTTTTATAAGGCATAATTATATATTAGTTTGGTTGTCATTACTTGTGCATTTCTCAGAGCAACGCAAGTGAAGTTTACATAGCTTTGTGAAGAGGCCTGCATATGCTCATTAATGTTACGGAAACCTATTTATGTTAGGGGCAATTTTTAACTATTTTTGGAGGTGGGAGTGGGATTGTGACAAAATGAATAACAGCAGAGTAGCTGTACATTACAAACAGTACAACAGGAACAAATGGTGTCTCACATGACAGGTTTTTGTTGTGGAAGAATGTACTTTGTTTTAGCATCCTCCTATTTGAAACCTCTCGTCCCCTCTTCTGTATTTGTTGCTAAATTGTCGTTACTTTTCTCTGCTGTCTTGCTTTCTTTTTCCCATGTGATACAGTTTGCTGCCAGCTGTCAGAGAAGGGTGTCAAATTTTCCTGCATGGAAGCTTTTTTGTCTCTGCTATGTTAATTATGCATCCAGTGAGCAAAGCTAAAACTACCCATGCTGCTTGAATTTTGTCAGATTAGCCTTCCTTCCCTCAGGACAGATGTTGAAACACTATCTCATACTTTGACTGGATAAAGATGGGATAAACCAGGTTGCAGCTAGATGGAGCAAATTCAGCCTAACTAGATTACCTGCAACCTCCCATGTTCTGTTTAGGCATGTGGCTGATTAAGCAGAAATACTAAAGCATTGTAGATAATACATTTAGAATATTTTAACAATGAATGCTTAATTCATTTATAGCCCATGGCGAAAGTAATAACATCATCTCAACAGAAAGCAGGAAGAACAATCACTGCTCGGATAATGGGCCGAGCTGATATGGGACAGAAAGCCAGAATTTCTGGCAGTTTAGCAGTGATGGGAGTTGCTCCACCCATGAGTTCACTCATTGTTGAAAAACATCATCCAGTCACTCAGGTAAGTCAGAATTACGCTTCTAGCAGTATTCTTACTTCAACACATCTGTGGTGGTGGTTAAAGGAAAAATGGCTGTTGTAAAGAGGTACTAGACAAGACTCAGACTTGAGGCATGTTTAAATTAACAAACAATTCTGTCAGTGAGCTGGGCAGAAGGCACTGGTGAGGAGAAGTAAATATTGCAGCTTTAATCCATTTGTCTTGTTTCTATAGTAATTATTTCACAGGTATAATAATCTTGGCTTTCTTGGCCAGCTCTCCCATGAGTCTTTCTCTGTTGAAGTGGTTAGTTGGTATGGTAGTGTTTGGTGTCATCACCATGCAACCACAGTTTAGGGAAAAGCTTCGTAGTGTGTATAGCAGGAAGAGTAACTAAATCAGAAACAGTAGAGCTATAGATTATCCTGAGCATAGCAAATTGGGGGAAAAGTAAAACCCTTGTCAGGAGGCTGTCAGTTTTATCAAGCCTGTGGCTTGTTCTATTTTGAGTATTACCTCCCCAATTCATGCTGAAGAAAACACTGAAAGTGAATCAATAGCATATGAAAGCAATATACCAGACTCTGAACAGTGGCCTAAATAGCCTAGGCAATCACTGCACTTTTGGACCAGTCAGTCTGAGCAAAAAAGGTTTTAAGTAGAGGTGTATGAAAAAGTTGAAGAATTCTATTTTTTTTAAGTTTTGTGTTTTAACTTGCAAAGTAGGATCTGAGTTTTCCCTGTGCTATCTAAGAGTCCCATTTCTCTTCATTGATTCTGACAGAAGCAGCAGAGCAACATCAGGTCCATTAATCTGAACTGGAGTTACTAGTAACTGGGAGAGGGATTGTTCTGTTTTCACTCATTTCCTGTGATGAGTCAGAATCTTGTGCCAGGCTGCTTTCCGGAATTTGGGTTCCTAAGCAGAAATTCATAGTCAAATTGTATGTCTTTAGGGGGTTACAGGTTTGATTTCAGTAAGAAAATTTCCTGCATTCAGGTTGAGACTAGTGTGAGACAAATACTTGAAACACTGTACCAAAGACTGACTTCTAAAAACTTAATAAATGTGACAGTCCCCCAGCTGCATTCCATAACCTTTCTCCAAAGAAATGCCTAAGTGAAAGTCAGTCAGGTGAAGTGTTTATCTTGACATAATCTGACAGGGGGGAGAGTTTTACCTTGACTAAAAGTAGAATGACTACTGTTTGTTACAGTAAGGTGGCTAGGTGTTTGTAGGAGGAAATTCATTGTTATAAAACAAATGCAAAGCTATTCAGAGACTTCCTCATAGCCGATGCTAAACTTCAAAAGGAAAGTTGGCATGATTACATTACAGGGTAAAACTCTGAACAATTTGCTAGAAAAATAAACCAACCTTGAAATATGGCTGAGATGATTAAAGCTTGTCATAGCTAGTTAGTTGGAAATTTAGCATTTTGTTCTAAGAAGTATATTTCAGATAAAAAAAGGGAAAAATGTACTCCTGTTCAAGAAAACCCTGGTGGTGTTTTGGTTTTTTTGAGAGATGCATTTCAGTTTGCTGGATTGCAAATCTTCATGTTTAAAGTGCAGCTCAAAGGATCTGTCTTAGTGCGGGGGTTTTGGTACTGTTAAGTCTTTTGATGTATCTTGATTACTTTTCAGCAAACCATATCCCAAGCCACTGCAGCTAAATATCCTCGAACTCTGCTCCATTCTTCTGGTTCTGCCACCGTGAGACCTGCAGGACAAGCTGGGCAAATGCTTCAGGGCCAGATTCATAGCAGTGTTCAGTCAATAAAAGTTGTTGACTGAGTGGTTATCTTTCTCACCAGTGGGGTTTTTTATCAAGGTACAATTTAAACCTCTTCCCAGTCTTTTCCGATTTGATGTAGCAAGGCCTAAAGTATGTATCACGTTTTCACCCGTGTCTAAAAATACTTATTTTAAGTAGAAGTACTTTTATAGTAAGCATCTGGAGGGGAACTTGAAATGTTGTTCTGCCTCCAAACTATTGGAGAACTTCTTTTATTAAGATAAACACTTTTTGTTTAAGGAATCTTTTGCACACTTTTAAATAAAAACCATAACATCATTTTTGTCTAAATCTCTTTTGTTTAGTCCCAGTGTTACCAACATCTACTTCTGCGTGAAAACAAAGTTTATTTTTTGTTATATATGCTTCTGGTAGTGTATGCAGCTAAGTATAGTTGACATGCGGTAGCAGTTTGGCCAGGTGCCCTCTGCTGTGTTCATAGGAGAGACGCTTCCTGGATCCTGAAGGAGTCCAGCCCAGTGGGTGGACACAGGAAGCCAGGTATTTCATCCCATAATACCCTGCTCCCCTATAAGATCTTAGTGGGGGTCCTGGCACTTCCTCTTTTCTTCCCTCACCACCACCCGGTAACTGGGGGGAGGTTTCTCTTGGCCTTTTGGGCCTAGCTTAGGCCCAAGGCTGGGGGGATGGGCAGTCTCAGATCTGGCCAGCTGAGATTAGCCTAGCAGTGGAGGGGGGGTGGGGGGGAAAAAGGAGCCCTGGGGGTCTTTAGTGTACCCTCAGGTGGGGATGGGGTATTTCTGGGTGTGCTTTGGGATCTCTCTTGTCACTGAGCTTCTGGCTCTCTGTAAGCATTCACCACTTTCCATTTAAACTTTCCACCACTTTTGCAATCCATTTGTCTGAGTCTCATTTGCCTGTGGTGGGGAGGGGGTCTGCCTCAACCCATTACACATGCATTTTAATTATATCCTACAACAGCATATTTAAATTTAAGAATATCAGGGTGAAATTCTTCAGTGGTGCAGCTTGGGTCAGGTGAGGTACCTAGTCCCTCAAATTGTTAAACTTGTTGCAGAACTTGATGTGTACCTGTCAGGATCTAAGAATTTGTGATCCTTAGATCCCTACTGCCAAAACCAGTCTGTTCTTTGCATTGCTGGGATGCTCTGCAGCCACAACAAAACAGGTCAAGTGCAAGAGGGCAGTTATGTGTAGGAGTTCAGGCTGTGTGTGACCGGTGGTTTCTTTCTTTGTGTGTGGGGAGGGAACTTTCTCACCCCACCACACTGTGATACAGATCATCTTTTTTGTATAAACAGAAAGATTCAGTACAAAATAATTCTAGCTGTATACAGACAGACAAGGCAATTAAATTCTTCCATTGCATGATAAAACTATTGTTATTCTGTTATAGAGAAGACTACAAACACACACGTTTTGCAGAAGTTTTTCAAATATTAGATATATTCAGAAATGAGAGAACCTTTGAACATGTTCAGCAAGACAGTGCCAAATACTAGTTCACAGCATGAACAAGAAATAGTTAAATAATTGCTAGATTTGTTAATTGTTCTTTGAGAATATACACAAGGTTATGCCACAGTAGAAAGTTCTGCAGCCAGCCACGCGTGGATTTAGACATGACATTTTTGTCCTTAATCCTAGCATTAATTAAGAGAAGAGCCCTCTTCAGACAGGAAGACTATAATCCTGGCAAGCTTTGTAAAAATCTGAATCCCAAATGAAGCTAGGTGCAAACATACTTTGTATGTATTTCAACACGTAAATTTCATTTGTGTTTGACCTAAAAGAAATTAAATGTAACAAAATAGCTTAATTTGCATTCCCAAGATCAGTGTTTAAATGTTAAGATGTGTAGTGTGGTGGCTATTGCTTAGCAGTATAGTTACAAATGACCAGCTTGCCATTCACTCTTAAATTCTTCAAATCATTGTACAGCAAGTTCTTCCAGGTTGCAAAAAGTAATACAACTTCAAAAGCAGGGATTTGTTTCCAGAAGAAAGCATTACTTGTATTGGGAAGTCACATTCATCTGGCATGTAATTCCATTGTATATGCCATATTTTATTGGCAAACTCACAAAACTCTGCATTTTCTGGAGTCCATGTCAGTGCTGTTTGCAGTTCTGATCTTCTCTGTAAAGTAAGAAGAAAAAATGCTTGCATGACATGCTCTGCTTTCCAGGAGGTCAGACTAACCTGACGGAAGGATGGCTCGATCATATTTTAACCACATTTACAGGACAAAGGAGGGAAGCAAAATTTGCACTTTTTTGTCTCCTTTTTTTTTTTTTTTAAATCTCAAGCAGCACTGAAGTGTTCTTCCTCAAGCAGTGTCAGCCCCAAGCAAGGGCAAAATCCTAGAAAGGAAGTGCCCTCCAGCTCTTCCACAACCACACCTTCCCAGCACCACCAGAGACCTCAGCACCATGTTGCAGTCTGTGTGCTAATAACTTACCAGCTAAAGGCTGAAATCCTGCTTCCACCAGATCTTCATAGATGTGCTTGACAGGATTCTGATGAGCCAGCAATATACCATGTAACCAGATGAGCAACATCCTGTTTCCATGTTCCTTATAACTGCTTTTCCCTGTGCAATACACAAAGCATTTGTGTGTTCCATATGCTGAAAACAGTGTATTTTGAGCTTTTTCACATCTAGTGTTCCCAGAGGTTTTAAAACCTACTCATTTACTCTTTTATTTCCTTTTTCACCTAGAAGCAAAATGAAGACTGAGACTTACAAAGGTTAAAAAAAAAAGTAATTGAAAACATATATTCAGTTTTATCCTAAGGCTACTGTAAAGGGATGGGGAAAGCTAATTCATCTTAAATTTCTTTTCTTTCACTTTTTTTCAGCATGTGGAAATACACTCTGGAGTAGTAGTAAACAAGTACATTGTGTGCTATACAAGTATTGCTTTCCCAGCTCTTGAATGCCTGAAACCAGAAACTGCAGTTTTATGGCAGCTGTGAAGATAGAGCATGAGCAAGGACTTCCTGCGTCACAAGATTCCCCAAGTCCTCACTTGCAGCATGACCTGCAAGACCCTTCTGTGCTGCTCATTGCTCCTGTAACAGATTTCCAAAGATGAAGGCTCCTACAGGCCAGGAGGAAGAGCAGTCCTACAGTACTGCTTCCTAGGAATCAGGAGCAGGGCTTGTATCCGTTCACTGCTTCTTTTCATGATTTGAATAAGAACAGTAGAGCCAGTGTGTGTCTGGGATACATAGTTTAAAAAGCACCCTTGCCTTGTGGTTTCTGTGGCTTATACATCCACACATCCAGATAGTTACCTGTCCATTGTTCTTCAATAGCTTTAATTTGTTCATCTGTGAACTTCCAGAAGAGGGCCATTTTTTTCCATTCCTGAGGTTTTAACTGGTTGTATGCTAGATTCCAAAGGGAGGAACGGATTTGCTTGGTGTGTGTACTGTGATCTTGTTTGAAGGACAAGTCAAATCCTGGCCCATCACTACGAGTTAGATGTTCCTGAAAAAGAAAGCAGATGATAAATTTCATAATTAAATTTGGAGCCTTTTATTAGAAAGCAGTGAACATCATGTCCTGTAGAGCCATATACAGCTACTGACAGGTAATGTGCTCAATGCAGGTGTGGTGGTGAGAGAACATGTTTGGCTAGTAGAGATCTTTGGAAGATAGACTGAAATAGACTGTTGTCTTTGTCACTTGATACACAACAGTAAGTACTAGACCAGCACTACTGTACTCCATGGCTCTGTCTACTTTGTATGTCGTGTTTTGAACATGGCTACATTTCAACCACAGTCCTTACGCTTTCCTCCTGCTTATCAGGGAGAGGCTAGGCACCACTGGCATGGCCCTTGCTCAAACAAAAAGCTTTGAGTGGGAACACCTCCTCTGCCCTGTCAGCTGTTCCTGGCTGAAGCAGGGACTACCAGGTCATTTGATAGCAGCATGAGCCACTTGGCTTAGTGTGCAGGGCCCTGTCCAGCAAAGTATCTAAGCACCAACGAGCGCATGTGTTGAACCTGGGCCTGGATCTAGTTTTATTGCCTGCATAAGCAAAATCATCTAGAAACCAAAACCACAAGCATTTTATCCTCTGGGTTAATAGTGATGGTGCTACCCTACGCATGGCTCACCTGAAACAGAAGTGACAGGATCATTTCTTGTTTGGGCACCTCTGCCAAAGCCATGTATTGTGCTGATTTCAACTCTAGCTGAGTGGTGCCCAAGGAAAAAGCCTCATTCCTACCAAACTATTGTTATATTTCGTTTTGGTCTATGCTAGTCCTGTTTCAAATCAGTCATTACAGTGAAAAATGTTTTCAGGAAATTGATTGCAGGACTATAAAGTAGATACTAAGCTGAAAAGGAGATGGTAACATGTCACACTTTGAAAGTGCTAATCATACAAATAATCTATTCCATATTCAGAAAAATACAACAGGGTTATTCCTTAACCTTATGAGAATCTTGCAAGGCGGGGGGGGAAATCTTAGTTCAGCAGCTAAGCATTCTCATGTATATGTGATTCCATTTT
Organism: Colaptes auratus; assembly: GCA_015227895.2. Classification (NCBI taxonomy): domain Eukaryota; kingdom Metazoa; phylum Chordata; class Aves; order Piciformes; family Picidae; genus Colaptes; species Colaptes auratus. The sequence continues at coordinate 38,314,475 of CM026897.1, forward strand.
TCTGGTGCAGACTTTATTTCATGCTTCCTGGCACATGCAAGGTAAGGGTTAGGGCATTCTACAGGACTGCTCTGGGCTCTCCTCAGATCAGTGTTTCTCTTCTAAGGTTCTGAGGCTTAAAGCCAAAAGCAACAAGAGACCCAACAACAAACAAAGGAAGCCCTTTTTTTCCTCTTCCCTTTGCAGCATTACAGCTTTTCTTTGCAGCTAATTGTGTGTCAGGGTGGGACAGTAACAGCAGCCCTCAAATCCAGAGTAAACCAGCCTTGGAAGGATTGAGTAGAAGCAGTAAATAGAAAAAAATGTCAAATGGAGAGAACAAGATGCTCTGAAACACATTAATATCATTTGCACTTCCTCGCAGCAAGATGACATTCCTTTCGTAACCAGTGCCTTGTTACAGAGGAAAGTCAGCTAAATGTAACAAAAAGACAGCTCTTAGAATAATGGTTCAAAATGCTGTAGTTTGTATGTGATAGGACCACCTGAACAATGTCATACTGTGTAAGCTGTTCTAAAGGCTTGGCTTTAATCCAGGTAATGGTATAGAGACACTTGTGTTTACATAGAGCTTTTGAAGATAATCATCTGCTAAAACGTCTTCTCATCTTCTCAGGCGATTCAGTAAACAGGGCCGAGGGGTTGGGAGCATTATGGGCTCACTGTTACCAGATTTGTCATGTCTTCTCTGGCAACAGATGACTTCACTTCTAATTTCTCTTTAAGTCAAAGGGAACAATAATATACTTGGCAACTCCAGGTGAACTGCCACAGATCAAATATGCACAGCACAGGGAAGTCATGGAGGTGTTTTTCATGCTAATTAATCTAGATTTGTGATTTACCAGCACGATACCCTGTAACATCAGAGAGCAGGACATGCAGGGCCAGCATGTGGTGGTAAAACTGGCCTGTTCCAGTGCCTGCAGTTTGGCAGGATCAGTATGTTCCTGCTGCGCCTGGAGACACTTGGCTAACCTTATAAAATAGACACACCCTAGCAGGAAAGGGAATGAAGTTATGGGTGTGTGGCAGCTCAGCAGTGAGGGTGTAAGAGATGGCAGTTAAGTGACTTCCATTCAACAACCCTCTGGCCCTGCTTTGTTAGCGCTGATGCTCACAGAATTACTTCACATAAACAGATCGCGTTAGCACCTTGTAGGTGTTACAGTAGATGCTACAAGAGATGCCTTCTAGTACCTCGCTAGAACCAGTCTGCAAACAAACTATGTAAGAGAGCCTGAGGATTTTAAACTGTATGGTGTCAAAACCCAGCAAATGTAATCAATTCCCACATAACCCTATGGCTCCAAACAAGAAAAACTGAGCAAGCCAATACAGGACTGATTTATGGAGCATTCATATGCCCTAAAATGAACCTTCACTATCCTATGGAATGCCTCTCTTTCATCTAGTGTAGGTCCTTTGGGGCTCATTGCTACAATTGTCATTGATGTAATAAAAACACTTTCTCAGAGTTCTAAATGGTCCCAGTTAAGACACCATGAGATGTCTTGAATTTCCCAGAGCCATTCGGGTTGGCTGTGAGTTCCAAGGCTTTTTTCTTGAATGTGCCTCACCAGCAACTCAGCTCTACATACTTCTTTAAGAGGTGCTCATCTGTGGTTTTCATTTCAGATGCTGACTGCCTAGAGATTGTGTACAAATTTGTAAGAGACATGGGATAGTCAGCACAGGCCAAAATAATTGTCATCTGCACTTTAATACATCTGACTCTCTAAGCAGCCTATGTTTAAGTAACGACGAGGCAAAGGAAATTAGGAATCTAGACAATCTGAGGCCAGTCTAAGCCTTCTCCATGCTTGTTACCTGGTTCTTTCCAATTTCATTGACTGTGGTTTATAATTAACACACATTAAACAGCAGAAAGTGCTTCTGCTGAAGCAGCCGAGTCCTCATTGGCAAAGGCAGGACAGACATGTATTCTTCCATTTTTCAACCACAGATTTTGCTGTACCACAAGAGCGTGGATTTACATCATCCCAGGCCTGCTGATGATGCCACAGTTTTGTAGCGTGTCAGAATGTTTCTTCCCAGTTCATCTTTGTGTGTAAACTGATGCAGGAAAACAGTAAGATTGCCTACAGTTTTGCAGCCAGTCAGGTATAAAACCTGGATGGGGCAGAGACCTTCTTGTTCCCAATCCTAGCCTCAATTTATCGAGACCAGTCTTGCAGCTTGCCATATGGAACCACTTCAGAGATAAGGTGCTTCAAGATCAGTATCATCTTTCCCCTTACAAGTTCTCAGTGTAATGAAAGGTCTCTCTTACCTGTTTTGTGGCATAATACCTTTCTGCTTTAATGATCATATCTACAATGAGGGCATGGCTGCTCCTTGATGCTACAGCTAATGCAGTTTTTCCATGCTGAAAGCAGAGAATTCAGTGAGTCAGAACATTATATGTGTGTCATAGAAGAAACACAAGAGCTTCATTTGCAGTGCCTTCTTGTTTTTTTCCACAAGAAATGTATTACTGGTGTCCCCAGTATAAGAGGGACATCAAACTGCTAGAGCAGGTCCAGAGGCGGACCACAAAGATGATAGAAGGGCTGGAGCACCTCTGTGGGGACAGGCTAAGAAAGTTGGTGTTGTTCAGCCCAGAGAAGAGAAGGCTCTGGGGGAACCTTATAGCAGCCTTCCAGTACCTGAAACGGGCCTGCAAGAAAGCTGGAACAGGTTACCCAGAGGGAGGTCCCTTGAGGGGAGGCCAGGCTGGACGAGGCCTTGAGCAGCCTGGTCTAGTGGAAGGTGCCTTTGGCATGGGGGGGTGGAACTGAATGCACATTAAGGCCTCTTCCAAACTAAACCATTCTATGAATCTGTGAATTTTATGGCTTCAGGGTAGCTACAATCCAAGCTCTAAGCTTTGCATGAACTGTATCCACTCAGCCCAGAGGTGGTCAATTTTTTCCTGCATTGTATTCCCCTGAAGAATTTCTGAAGTACAGCTGCTTTCACAAGCCTTCTGCACTCACACTGCTGTGAACTTCACAGCTTATGCTTCCCAGTCACTGCGCCCAAGTTCAGGAAGCCCAGGCATCCACACATTGAAAACTGCCACAGATATAGTCCATTTGCATGTTATGGTTAATCTGGCATTTCAGATAGGCTGGCAAAGTTGGAAGCCTCCAACTTCAAGGGCAAACCTGCACCAGCAAGAGAAACTGGCTTACAGAGCAAAAGGGAAGTGTAGGAATTACTTTCTCATGACAGCTGAACTGAGCACAGTTGAAGGTGATGTTTCATGGGTAGCACAGACAGTTAAAGGAATTAAAAGCCATTGGTTTAAATCCAGCTTCAGAGGGCTGCTTCTGCTGTCTGAACCCATCTCTGCTCTCAGCATGTCAATACTCAATGGCTCTGCAGGGCTTTCTCTGCAGTTGTTTGGTTCTCTTTGGAATAGTCTGTCTTCAGAAGGTTTGCACTGAGTGGAACTGTCTCAGATTTAAATATTCAAAGTACTCTCTACATAGGAAGTGTTAGATATTGTGGAAAATTAGACCTAAAAGAAGCCAACCCCTTAATTACAAGGTTCAGTAATTTTATTATAAGGCATTTCAACTCTCCAGCTATTACAAAGTTCCCTATTGCATACCTTCTGAGTTCTAGCTCCTGGCTCTGCTCAACATCATTTTGATTACTTTAGGTTGAGGAAAGCATCAGAGACAAAGCAAAGGAATTTACATTTCATAAAATCTTTACATAATTACAGCACTTCATATGTGAAATGTCCTGAGGCCACAAGAGTTCCTTGATTCCCATCTCCAAAAAGGTGTTCTGCATTTGAGGGGAGAGTAGAAAAAAGGTATGTGTTCTGGCCTCCCGTGCTTGTGCAGACACCACTAGTGTTTGTATGCACATGTAGCACAGCAGTCTTGGACAGAGGGAGCACTCTGTGCGCTATCACTGCTAATAGCAGTTACGTTTGCAGATGGGAGGAAGGAAGTGGTCCTGAGAGAGCACTTCCCTGAGCTGTAACTTCTTACAACTCATGCAGAGCATGACAAGCTCTGGAACTTGAGGGCTCTTGCTGCCAAGACATGTAGGCCAGGAAAAGCACTGTGCTGTCAAAGCTGGCTCCCCTTTTTCCTGCCCACTGGTAAGTAAGGGCAGGAACATTTTTGCCATCTCAGCACCAATTCAGTTCAAAGAGAACTGTACTTTCAAGTGTTCCCAGTGATGCTGCAGCCTCAGGGATCATCCAACATGCAGGCAAAGGAAAAGCTACTCCAAGGAATAAAACCAATGCAGAAAGGTGACAGAACTTGTGCTGGCTCAGAGCCATATTCTCATAACATGCCCTGAACTCTGTCAACACTGCTGTAATACTGGGCACTATTCAGCCCAGAGGCTTGCAGGTGCTTAAGGTCAAACCATGCAATAAGAGGTAATTTTTTTGTGCCTGCCCTTTGAATGTGAGTAGGGCAGAGACAATTTTCCAGTGGCCAAGGTGCTGTCTGAAGTGGGCAAGATTTCAGTTTGGGTTGGCCCATAAGAGAACTGCAGCTGTCTGCCTATCACAGGCACAATTCTGAATGGGAAGGCTTAGCTCCTATGCAGCATCTGGGTCACCTACACTTGGAGTCCCAAGCCTCATGTCAGGCTATGGAAAAAATAAGTGATCCTAGTCCATACAGTCAGGACAGTTTTGTTCATGAAAGTTACTTTTTAGATTACTAAAGAGGTAGATTTTGTTCATAATAAACAAAGTCTGTCAATTCAGACATATAGAAAATCATATAGTGGCAGTAGTAAAAAAGGGTTATAAACACTGCATAAAGAGGAAGATCAATATTGAAGTTAATTTAGAAACAGTTGTGAAAACTGGATTTGGTACTCTGTCCTTCCAAAAGCACTTCCCCAGACACTCTGGTACCTCTTCCAGCTATTGCCATTCTTCCCTCAGTCTTTCCAGGCTGAGCATCAACAACAGAGACTAAGCACCCACCTGAATGGATCTGGAATGGCTTTTCAGGGACATGGCACCATCATTTCCACATGGCCCAGAGTTCTCAAGGCAAACTCACCATTGCTGCAGTTACTGAAGCTGGCAGTACCTGTGCCTCTCCTGGCAATGAGCCTGGCTGCAGGTACACCTTTACAACAGCCACAGGCTGTTTTCCACAGTTTGGCAGCAGCATTTACCCTTCAAGCCACAGAGCTTTGAAGTTTTACAGCTCTTCACTAAAACCATTCCAGATCTCTGCAAGCTGCAAGAACAGCAATCTAAAAAGGAGACCTCCTTTGTAACAACTACTGGCAGCTTTACCTAGGAAAGACAAGTGCAAGCAGGTGCTTCCTGCACCTCTGGAAAGAAGGTCATCAAACAATCATACAATGCTTGCACGTATGAGGAATGCACTCTACCTTATCGACAATCTTGAGATCACAACCTGCCTTCAGCAGCACTTCAACCAGCTCCACATTGCCAAGATCAGCTGCCAGGTGTAGAGGAGTTTCCTTCCTCTGGAATTAATGACACCAAATAAATGCAATTAGCCAAACTCCTCCTTAGAAGCTGAGTGCTCACAATCTGAATCTAAAGAAGATTCAGGACAAGAGACTGTGAAAAATGAACCTTTAACCACAAACCCACACAAATGGGGCAAAACCCGTTAAACAAAAGGAAACCATTAACAGTAAGTACAGCTAAAGGAGCTTTCAGCTTCAAGTCTAATCTTTGAGTCTGAAATGAAGGTTGTGTAGTCAGTACACTGCTGAGTGTACACACATAAACCCCACTATTTCTTTTTCCTTTTACATAATATTGGAATAAGGAAATCCGGATATCTATGGGTGTAACGCAGCAGCAAATAAGACCTGTTGTCATCTGTGGAAGCCCTGCTTATCTGAACATATCCCTCCCTATGCTTCATGTGACACAGCATCCTTTCAAGTTGAGGGTTTTGAACCTGTGCTTCTCTGATGTTGCAAGGCTGCATTCTGTAGATCTAGTTGGAGAACTTTTTTGGCCTTTAGATCCTAACTTAAAAGTTGCAGAGTCAAACACTGTGACATTACACACAATGAAACACCAGCCTCAAGGTTCCACGTCAGAGTCTCTAATCAGTTTGAGGCGTACACACTGCGATCACAGGAATTTATTAGTTTCCCACAATATATCCTGCTTTCTTTGGTGCAGTAATTTAGAGACATGTATGCAGCTATTGTATGTAACTTCACTCATGCTAGGGACAAGAGTTCAGGAAATTCACCAGATTCTGGTTTATGTGACAGATCTTACCACCATATTTGACTCCATCCACATATTTCACTCTCTGTCTCCCACAACAGTGTGTATTAATTTAGCAATAACATGATCAATGAGAAGGGGTGAAAAACACATCTCTCAAAGACTAGTCCTTGTTACTATCATGGGGAACATCCCAGCTGTCATATGGGACACCAGGGTGTGATTCACTTGGCAGATCTGGTGGGACAGTCTTTCCACAGCTGAGATGCAGGGTGGATCAAGAGGGGGAAGGGACATTCTCTTTGAAGCAGCACAGCTGGCAGGCCAGTCTATACAATACAATACACCAGGTTGGAAGAGACCTTCAAGATCATCACGTCCAACCTATCAACCAATCCAACCCACCTAAATACAATACAATACAATACAATACAACCCACTACAACCCACCTAAACAACTAAACAACTAAACTGTGGCACCAAGCACCCCATCAAGCCTCTTCTTGAACACTTCCAATGAAGATGACTCCACCACCTCCACGGGCAGCAGATTCCTAGAAGCAGCTGGTGCCTTAATATGGCCAAGGTGCCAGTCAACAACATCCACAAGCTCTACAAACTTCTGCCACATGAGCTGTGTGCACTGGATGTCATCCACATCTTTGGAGGCCTGGTGGTTGGACCACCTTCACCACTGTTAATTCCCTCAGATACTGGGTATCTTCTGTCATTCTGCTTGCCTCACTGGTTTACAGTATCTTCTTTGAGGAGGTATTTTGCCTTCATGCTCAGTAACAGCCACCTCCAGAGGCCTGTGGGAGGCTGGCTTTCTTCCAATCCTTTTGTTAATCTCAAAGTCCCAAGAGATGGATCCCAGCTGCTGGGCTTCCATACCTGCCCACCACTGGAACAACCAGGTAGTAATATGCTCACCTTGCTGGTGGGTGACTACTTATTGCCTACCTCATAGGTCATTCAGTCACAGGGACAATGTAGTATCTGCCTCTTTTGTCATTCCTGTCCCTTCCCTCTTCTGTCTATCTGCAGGGCAGCCTGTGTCTTTTGATTCTTCTTCCTCCCACTCTTCAGTAGGAGCTGCTGCTTATCTTACTAATCAAGTCAAGATGTATTTCTATCATTTCTTGCTGAGTATAGCAGCAAGTATTTTAGTTGAGGGCTGGGTCTCCACTTAAGTCACTGTGTGCACCTTCAGATTGAGTGACCTTTCCAGTGTCCACGTGGGTGGCTTCAGAGCAGGAGACCTCACATCCCTGTGTGTGCTCCTTGATCAGAAGACCCTCTTCCCATTTTGAGGCCACTGGGTGGCAGCACAGTAGACACGAGCCAGGCTCCAGCACAGCATGAGAAGTCACCGTGTTTCGTGGCGTCGGGCAAGGCTACTCCCCTTCAAATGGTGTACCAATGGCCTAGGATTTACGTGGTTGCTCAGGCATGAAATCCCAAAATATTGCAGACAGCAAGCACCTGACTCCTCCCACACACCCTGCCACCCAGGGACTGACTGCCTCCAGGCACATGCCTGTGTGGCATTCCCTATTAGTTGATTGCCCTTATGAACAGTGATCAAAAACAGTCTGATTAAACAAGGATATTCAAGGAACTGAGTAGTTAGGAAGTAGGAGAGACCTATCCTGGAGTAGAAGGGGTAGGTCCACTTGTTCCTCTCTACAAAGTGCATCTTCAAGGAGAGAAAGGAGAAGGTGCCACTGGTTGATTTTCTTCATGGCATGGTTCTCAGTACCTGGGTAGCAGTAGCATAGGGCCCAAAAATATCAGATTAGGCTCAAGGCCAGTGCTTTTATCATGGCTTTCCCAAGCAAAGTAAAATGCAACAAAACCTGAAAATAGCCATTAACAATTACAGGAGATTTTGTACACACACGCACACACACACAAAAAAAGGGAATCAAGTAAGCCAGCAATGAAAGACTGGCAATGACTACAGGCACCAAGCAGAGGCCAAACAATCCTGGTGACGGTCAGGGAAAACAGATGTTGGCATTCCTGCATGGGCTAGAACTACCAGCTTTTCAATTAAGAGCTGAACATGCTAACCAATTGCACCAAGGCCTGTGACATCAGCATTCAGTGTGATGCTGTGTGGCGTGGAGCATCACTTTGGTCAGCTCTGGTCATCTGCTTGGGTGTGTCATCTCCCAGCAAACCCCCAGTCTATTCATTAGGGTGACAGAGTGTGAAACAGAGAAGGCTTTGATGCTGCACCAGCACAGATAAGGAACAGCTAAAACACTGGTGCCTTACCAGCACTGCATTGGTCACAAATCTGAAACAGCACCATAGGGACCACTAAGAAAAATATTACCTCCATCCCAGCCAAGTGACACTCTGCACTGGGCTGCTCTTTCACATCAATACTGTTGAGACATTTTGTCATCTATTACACTGAAACAATAAATGAATTCAAGTATTTTCTGAGTGTATATAGCATTTTGCTATCCACATCATGTACAACAGCATGTACCAGTCCAGTGACTAATGCAAATTGACACATGCAAAAAGATGAGGAGGGAACTCCCTCTTCCTTCCTATTTTTTGGTACCCTGAACTAGTAATTTAAAAAACCACCAAACCTTTAGCAAAATCCCCATAATCTCTTTACCAGTGAAGATATGTTAATTCCTAGGTTGACTTACGTGATTTAAAGCATTTATGTGGTGATCAGCATCCAAAAGGCTTTTTACTATTGGTAGATGATTATTGATGACTGCTAAATGGAGAGGGGAGTTCTTCTGCTGTGGAAGGAAAGTAATGACCTATTAGACCTGGGTATATTATCAGAAGTTCATTCATACAAGAGAGAAGTTCTTTTTAAAATCCACCCCCCTGCAGAGGCTCTCCTTCAGCAGAGGTTCAAGACTGCAGGAAACATGCTTTGAGGTGTGGAGTTAAGCCAGAGATGATAGTATGCTCCCACAACAGTAGCAGGTGAAAAAGTACATCTGAGAAATCTGGAAATGCTGAGTGTATCAACGTGTCCCCACTTAGGAATGTGGCAAGGCACTAACTCCTCTTATGTGTTCATGCCTCAGATGTGTTTCTACCTTTGGCCAAAAATAGGTTGCTTAGGAAAATGTTTCTGTTCCCTCAGAAAATTTGGGCTGCTCTTAGCTGAATAGGCTAGAGGCAGATTAATTCTGTAGTGAGTAAAGCTATATCAAAATCTGCTTTCCAGGAACAAACTGCTGTCACATATTGCTGCTGGGAAATATTCTTTAAACTAAACCCACTGGATGTATTATTTATAAAAAGCAGGTTACAGAGAGAAATAAAGGGAATTTATTAAAGTGATCGTTTATTAAATAACAGGGGCACAGATCCAGCCATAATCTAACCATTAGCAAGATCACTTTGTATGTTGAATCTGTGAGTCATCAGTTTCTTGTTAAACACAAACAAATAAACAATTCCATGTCAGTGCCATTCCTAGGTGGCAGGTACCACTTCATTACTGTCTTTATGAACAACAGCTATTTCTTCAGGGCTACAGATGAATAAAACAAGCTCTTATGCAATGCTGCACTGAAAATGCTCTGAATCCCTAAGTTACAACTTTATCAATTCCTTCCGCTACAGAAACCAATGAGAACAAGCAGCACAACAACTGCCTTATTGTAAAATAAATTAATTCAAGCACATCATAAGTTGTTTTTTCTTGATAACATTACATAGTAGGCCAGGGATCGTGGCAGCTAAGGGCAATCATCAAATCATTAAGGGCAACAAAGCTGGTGAGGGGTTTGGAATACAAGCCCTACGAGGAGAGGCTGAGGGAGCTGGGGTTGCTTAGCCTGGAGGAGACTCAGGGGTGACCTTACTGCTCTCTACAACTACCTCAAGGGAGGTTGTAGACAGGTGGAAGTTGGTCTCTTCTCCCAGGCAACCAGCACCAGAACAAGAGGACACAGTCTCAAGCTGTGCCAGGGGAGGTCTAGGCTGGTGGTTAGGAAGAAGTTCTACGCAGCGAGAGTGATTGCCCATTGGAATGGGCTGCCCAGGGAGGTGGTGGAGTCACCATCATTGGAGGTGTTCAGGAGGAGACTTGATAGGGTGCTTGGTGCCATGGTTTAGTTGATTAGATGGTGCTGGATGATAGGTTGGACACCATGATCTTGAAGGTCTTTTCCAACCTGGTCTATTCTATTCTATTCTATTCTATTCTATTCTATTCTATTCTATTCTATTCTATTCTATTCAACTCAGATTCTATTTTCATCCTGTACTGTAGAAGTGGAAAATAATTTCCTATTCACAGAAAATCTCAGATGTAACAAAAACTGTAATAACTACATTGAGTCAAGATATGAATATTAGGAATATCTTTTTCTTTTTAAACCCCAAAGAATGCTGGTATGCAGATTTCGAAAGCATATGCTTGGATTGCAGACAGTGAAAGGAGGAGAGGCTGAGGGAGCTGGGATTGTTTAGCCTGGAGAAGAGGAGGCTTGGGGGTGACCTCATTGCTCTCTACAACTACCTGAAAGGTGGTTGTAGCCAGGAAGGGGTTGGCCTCTTCTCTCTAGCAACCAGCACTAGAACAAGGGGACACAGTCTCAAGCTGTGCCAGGGGAAGTTTAGGCTCGAGGTGGGGAGAAAGTTCTTCACTGAAAGAGTTGTTAGCTGTTGGAATGGGCTGCCCAGGGAGGTGGTGGAGTCACCGTTTGCTGTTTGCTGATTGTGGGAATTTCTGTTATCATCCCTTTTTATCAGAAAATCCTCCTGAACTGCTACTGCTGTTTAGTCCACGTGTGGTGGGGGCAAAGACCCGAGAGAAAGAGCTTGCTTGCTCTGCAGCTCACCTATTTTATCAAAGCCAGTCTAATTTTGTCGAACATGAGGAGAGCATTCCAAAGCCAGACATATGGCCAGTAACGGATAAGCATCAGCTCCTTTGCCCGGACATGTCCCAGCACACGGAGTCTGTGTCATACTGTACCGCGGCAGTGCGCACGGCTTGGGAGAAGGGCTCATGCGTGTTCTCACTGACCCACAGCCCTGGGAGGCGGGAGGTGCCTTCCCCTGGCTCCCTCTATCCCAGCTTCCCCGCATCCCAGATTTGGGGCAGGGGGGAAGGGAGTCTCTGGATGTGCTGCCATATATACATATTGCAGCCAACATCCATAAACCATGTGATAGTGTGTATAGTGAAAAAAATAACAAAGGCAGTCTCACTCAGCTGTTTGAATGCCCAAGGAAGACCACAGAAGACAAGACAGGCAGAAAGGCTATACTCATATACACTCACCTCAGGTTTAGGGACTAGGTCAATATTCTTATCAATGAGAAAATTAACCAAGGACAGATGCCCATTCTGAACTGCAATCTGCAAAGCGCTGCTATTGTTCTGAAAGAAATAGTATAGATTGCAAAATTCTGTTGCTGGAAAACCAGTACTAAGGAAAGTTATCTGTATAGGATATTCTTTCATGTAAATCTCTGTTATTATCCCCTCCCCCCAAAACAATTAATTTTGATAGAATGATATAAAATGAAGTGGATCAGCATCTAGCATGACGTGCCCTTGTAAATACTAAAGGGACTTGACACTTTTACTGTATCTCAGCAAACATGCTAAAAGCACCAGTATTCTACAGTCCTTTTCAGTCTCTCTTAAGAAAGATTAATCAGCATTGTCAGCTATCCTGTGCCAAGAAAAAGGCCAGTGCCAATAAATCTCCTAGTTTGTTAGTCTAGCTGGATATGTAACAATCAAGTAAAGTCACATTAACAAACTTTTAAAAATAAATCAGTTGGTAATTTTCATTTAATATTTCTGCTAGAAGAAAAAAGCTCTCGGCCTGCTGGAAAGGAGGTTGTAGTGAGCTGAGGGTTTTCTCTTCTTTGTAGTGTCAAGTGGTAGAATGGCAGCAAATGGCTTCAAGTTCTGCCAGGGGAGGTTTAAATTGGATATTACATTACTGAGAGTGGTCAGGCATTGGAAGAGGCTGCCCAGGGAGGTGAAGTCACTGTCCCTGGAGGTGTTAAAAAATGTGTCGATATGGCTCTTCAAGACATTGTTTCATGGTCGTGGTAGTATTAGTTTGAAGTTATTTCAAATCAAAATTATTCTATGTTCCATAAAATTGCAGAAGGAAAGACAAAGTCATTCAACAGATGTGAGCTGGACTGGATTCCATAAACCAGATGTGGTGGAACAGTTTTTTTCATCAGTTCAGTCACAGACACTGCCAAAAGGGTGGATTTTCAAGTACCCTAACTGGTTACATTTCCTGGTCTTGTGTTCTGCTATTGGACATACAGTCAATACAAAAGCTCCACCACAGTACTCAAAAAAAAAAACCCAAACAAACCACAACCAACTGTGCTGCAGTTCTTCAACACTGGTTTTGTTCTGTTAGAACTCTACATTCCCAATTCTATTTTATTATTTGTTTTTAACCTTTTCATAAAAATAAGCAGAGCAAATATACTGTTAGTCCACCCAGAAAAGAGAAATTCCTTCTTGTGGCCTATGTACCTGTGTGCTGCAGGGATACTGTGTACATACCTGAGTTAAAACATTGATGTCACTCCCTGCTCCCAGTAAGAGTTCAGCACATTTTTCATGGCCTTCTTCAACAGACAGATAAAATGGAGTTTCTCCATTCTAGAACAACACAGAGAAAATGTGTGTTCCAGTCTGAGCCACATGACACGAAACAAGTTAGCTAGATCAGACTCACCCAGCTCAACCCGAGGGATGGTCACATGACAACGCAACCTGAATGCTCCTAAATTGACATTTAAATGAAACAGCAACTCACCAAACCTTAAGAGACAGATGACATTTATGTGGGCAAAGGTATGATAAGGTCTATGATATCAATAACAATCTCATAAACATTATTCACACTGTTTTCAAAGAAGATTGCCAGTAACAGGCACACAAACAAAGGTGGTGGGTAGCCATAGCTGCCATTCAACACCAGGCAGTACTACTAGCATATTAGCACATACCATTAGTACCAATTTCTGTCAGTCCAGTGCTGTGGATTTCTGATCAGTGCCCAGCTCTAGTGCCAGTTGTAAAGAGTGCTTTCAGCAGAAATAATCTTGTTCCAATTTATGTCAAATCTTCTCACTCCAAAAAAGACTCAATGTTTCCACAGAAAATTTCTAAAATAATTACATCATCTGCACAATGATCCAATCTCCACTTCTCAACTCCTAACATACACAGAGCTTTACTGCAAGTTACTCTTGTGCTTCAGCATTCACAGGAGTGTCAATAAATCCCAATTTATCTTTTGCTTAAAATTCTGTCACATCATTCTGGCAAACTTAGTATATTTTAGTGCTTTGCTCATGCTGGGAAAAGAGAGACCGGTTTATATCCACAGAGCAGAGCTGAATAGGAAGGGGAACACCTTTAGCCTTGGCAGGGCAGGGGCACAAGCAGTATAAGCTTTGTATGCAGAAGAGATGTGGTTAGACAAGGCTTGGAAATACAAGGGCTTCACATTTCAAAAGGGCTCACATGTGTCAAAGCCCGTATATAAGTTTGCATATAAAGAAAAGACAATCAACCTTTGACCACAAAAAGCTGTTGCTGATTAAGAAAGAGGAAGGCCTTGGGTAGGAGTGGGTGTCCATCATGCTTTTTGCCCTCTGGGCCAGCAGAACAAACCTGTAAATCACATTTCAGATTACCTCAGTGGGCATACCAGCCCCAAATAAAGTGAATTCATTTGCCCAGTTTGTCTCAGCTGCCCCACAGAAGAAGCAGAAGACACAAGGACCCTTTGTAAAGCAGGCATGCTGAGCTGAGAAGTTAATGTGCAGTTCTTTCCTCCACCCCTGTTTAAGCTTTAAAATTAATATTATGTGTGGGGATTCAGGGATATATACTCAGGGATATAACCTTCAGTTAATATGTAATTTCTGAATATGATGTCCGAGCCCACCAACACTAACTGAGGAAAGAAAAGTGGGTAGGCAGTGTCTGCAGCCAGTTCTGCAAAGTCACTTGGGATCAGATGAACAAGGTACAAGTATGAAAACCCTGTGCTGAGGTGCCTGCTCTGGTATGTGCTGGGTCTGCTCTTTTTGAATTGATTTTTCAAATATCTATCTCTTTTAGTAATTTCTGTGTCCTTACCTGATTGGGGTCATTTATTTCCTCCCACTGCTCAAGAAGGATTTCTACAACTTTGCTGTGACCATTTTTGGCTGCGAGGTGCAATGCTGTGTTTCCCTCCTTGGAAGTGAAATGTCAGATAAGATATTTTAAAACCCCAGAATAAAGACAAAACATCAAGTAAAAGCAATAGAAAGCCTTTTGTCTTTTATATACATATATTTTTAAATGTATGGAAAAGAAAGCAGATCCACACAGCACTCTCCAAAATCCAGACTAATCTGAAAGTGGTCTTTTCACATGTGTGCAACTGATGTCATTTACCTGGACCTGAGCAAAGCCTTCTACACTGTCCCACACCACATCCTGGTCTCCAAGCTGGTGACACACGGGTTTGATGGGTGGACCACTAGATGGATAAGGAACTGGCTTGATGGCCGCACCCAAAGAGTGGCTGTCAATGGGTCCATGTCCCAGTGGAGGCCAGTGACAAGCGGAGTCCCTCAGGGATCAGTCCTGGGACCAGGCTTGTTCAACATCTTTGTGGGTGCCATGGACAGTGGCATTGAGTGCACCCTCAGCAAGTTTGCTGATGACACACCAAGCTGTGTGGTGCAGCAGACAGGCTGGAAGGAAGGGATGCCATCCAGAGGGACCTTGACAGGCTGGAGAGCTGGGCACAAGCCAACCTCATGAGCTTCAAGAAGACCAAGGGCAGGGTCCTGCATCTGGGTCGAGGCAATCCCAGGCACAAATCCAGGCTGGGCAGTGACTGGCTGGAGAGCAGCCCAGAGGAGAGAGACCTGGGGGTGCTGGTGGATGAGAAGCTCAACATGAGCTCTCAAGTGTGCACTTGCAGCCTGGAAAGCCAATCAGATCCTGGGCTGCATCAAGAGAAGTGTGGCCAGCAGGTCAAGGGAGGTGATTCTCCCCCTCTACTCAGCTCTGGCGAGACCCCACCTGGAGTACTGCCTCCAGTTCTGGAGCCCCTATTACAAGAGGGATCTGGAGGTGCTGGCAGGTGTCCAGAGAAGGGCCACGAGGATGATCAGAGGGCTGGAGCACCTCTCCTATGAGGACAGACTGAAGGAGTTGGGGCTGTTCAGTCTGGAGAAGAGAAGGCTCCGAGGTGACCTCATTGTGGCCTTCCAGTATCTGAAGGGGGGCCTACAAGCAGGCTGGGGAGGGACTTTTCAGGATATCAGGTAGTGATAGGACTAGGGGGGAATGGAATGAAGCTGGAGGTGGGGAGATTCAGGCTGGATGTGAGGAGGAAGTTCTTCACCATGAGAGTGGTGAAGCCCTGGAATGGGTTGTCCAGGGAGGAGGTTGAGGCCCCATCCCTGGAAGTATCACACAGTATCACAGTATAACCAAGGTTGGAAGAGACCCCAAGGATCATCAAGTCCAACCTGTCCCAACAGACCTCACAACTAGACCATGGCACCAAGCGCCACGTCCAATCTCCCCTTGAACACCTCCAGGGACGGCGACTCCACCACCTCCCTGGGCAGCCCATTCCAATGACGAATGACTCGCTCGGTGAAGAACTTCCTCCTCACCTCGAGTCTAAACCTCCCCTGGCACAGCTTGAGACTGTGTCCTCTTGTTCTGGTGCTGGTTGCCTGGGAGAAGAGACGAACCCCCTCCTGTCTACAACCACCTTTCAGGTAGTTGTAGAGAGCAATGAGGTCACCTCTGATCCTTCTCTTCTCCAGGCTAAACAATCCCAGCTCTCCAGTGTTTAAAAGCAGGCTGGATGAGGCTCTGGCCAGCCTGATCTGGTGTGGGGTGTCCCTGCCCATGGCAGGGGGGTTGGAACTAGATGATCCTTGTGGTCCCTTCCAACCCTGACTGATACTATGATTACCTGCTGCTCTAGGTGATTGTCCCCTATTCTGAAACAATGCGGTGCAAAGACCTAAAATTTCACTCCCACAGAACGTATCAGAAGAAAATTTGGGTACCAGTTCCTACAAGGATGAGGACTACACCAAGCCCCCAAGATCACTGATTTAAAGATTAATGGCCAAAACCTAGGTAAATATATAGAAACTTGCAGTGGCTTTGGTGCCAACATTGCAGTCTTCACTCTCCTTCACCATCAGTACAATTTCTCACTAGCTAGTAAGGAAAAGGAAAAATAAAACAAAGTTTAAAAATCCAAAACTGCTAAACACACCAGAAAGCAAATAAAATCAAAGAGCAAGTTCAGGAAGAGCAGCACATTATGAGGTAAAGGACAATGCTGGCACAAGAAAAAGTATAAAATTTGCTAAAAAGAAACTGAAGCTGAGAATTAGGAGAAGAATCCTAATCCTCAGTCCAGATCTGCTTTTCATTGATAGCACTTAAGGTGGAGGGGAAGGGTTCAAATCCTTTTTAGAAATTACAGATACAGTGTGATTGCTTTTAGTGACCCAGGAGATGAGTCTTTGTCCTGTCTTCTTACCTACTGACTGTAGGATCACAGCATTTGCCTCCCATCATTTCTATTTACACTTCCAGCCTACTAGATGTTTGAGACAACACTGTCTTTTAACCTCTTGATAAGAGAGCAGAGCTGTGCATTGCACTGAGCACTGCACTGCAGCTTTTAAACTACTACCAGAATGCCAAAGACACAGCTTCCCTTCCTGTGTGTTCACTTATATTGTTCCATAATGCAGTATCTAACTGTTTTAGAGTTTTTCATGTATTTATCCTTGCAGTACCTCAGATACAGAGAAATACCAACTTGATAATTCCCAAAAATGTTTAAGGAAATTTAAAGGGTTATTTAGATACCTTAAAATACAGTGTCAGAAGCAAACTCAATCAGACTTAAGTGTTAAGGCACTTCTGAAAAATCCCTGAGGTGTTTGTTTACATCCTTGAGTATTTAAGCATCTTGAAAAATTAGCTGTGCAAGACTTAGCAGAAACACACAGACATGACCAAGCAGAGTGAGAAACTGTGAAATATCATCTCCCAGTGCAGAGGCTGACACCTTAATCACCAGACTTCCCCACTTCTTCCAACAGACAGCATATGCTAGACTTACTTGACACAAATTACTAATATGTACAGAAAAGTGTTCCAGCAACCAGACCAGAAGTCCCACTGTCTTCGCTCAAGTACTGAAAACTCACTATTCTTGTGAATTTGTTGGTCTAATACAATATCACCACCAGCACTGTGACATTTGTACACCTGATTCACATTTTTTTGGTTCTGGAGCAACTACTCCAAACCCAAATAATCTTTCATAAGCACATTTTAAATTGTACTTCTGTGAAAAGAAAACTTTACCTTATCCTTTTCAGATGTAAACAGCTTCAGAGTAGTCAGATAGTTTACCATGTCCACATGGCCTTTTTCAGATGCCAGAAGAAATGGTTTTTTACCTTTCTAGAATACAGTTGTGGAAATAAATAGTGTTATTGAAAGTAAAAATACTGTGATTCCAGTTATTAAACACATGGCATACCTATGTGTATTCTGTATAAATATTTATATATCATATTACCAAGCAGAATTAAAGAAAAAATTATACACATGTGATAGTTACAGGCTGTACCTTGGAAATTTTCTGCAGATCTCAAACAGAAAGAAGTAGAATGTAGATAAATCACTATTGGGTGTGAAAAGGAAAATAATGATACATCCTAAATAATCCCACTGGATAGATAGCAAACATAAGCTGGTTGTGTAGGCTAACTTTCTCTCTCTTTTAGGCTTCCTCACTCTGGGAGACACTAACTTATTTCTGCTTGGCTTTGCTGACCTTGTCTGTGTTCCTTGTTTTGGCTAAGTACTAAAAAACATTTCTCTGCTCTTTCTCTTGTCCCTTTGTGTCCAGAGAGTTAAGGAGGGGAGCAGGGAAGGGAAAGCTCTTAGCTCCCATGGGTTTTGGCCAGGGGGGTTCTGGTGCTGTTTATAAATTGTAAATACCTGTAAATATTGTAACTACTGTATATATTTTGTACATATTCATTGCATTTCATTGTAGATTGTAGTTTTGCTTGTAAATACAGCTTCGTTTGCTTCCAACTGGGCTGGGCTGGGCTGGCAATTTAATGTTGGGGGGAATTTTAAACCCACCATAACACAAGACAAGTAAGGATTAAAAAAAATACTCCAGTTTTTAGTTAATGCAAATAAAAAAAAAGAAGTATGAATTTTGTGTACCCTGAAGAAAATATTTGAAGACTGTTGAGAAATGGTTACAAGGCAGAGAACTGTGATCAAAAGCAATTAGTGATAGAACAAGAAGGAATGGCCTCAAGCTGTAACTGGGTAGGTTTAGACTGGACATTAGGAAACATTTTTTCACAGACTAGAATAGAATAAACCAAACCAGGTTGGAAGAGACCTTCAAGATCATCATGTCCAACCTATCAACCAAACCAACCCACCTAAACAGCTAAACCAGGGCACCAAGCACCCCATCAAGTCTCCTCCTGAACACCTCCAATGATGGTGACTCCACCAGCTCCCTGGGCAGCCCATTCCAATGGGCAATCACTCTCTCTGTGTTAGGAATTTCTTCCTAACATCCAGTCTAAACCTCTCCTGGCGCAGCCTGAGAAGGAGTGGTCAGGCATTGGAATAGGCTGCCCAGGGAGGTGGCTGAGTCACCAACCCTGGATATGTTTAAAAGTCATTTGGATGTGGTGCTTGGCTTTGCTGACCTTGTCTGTGTTCTTTGTTTTGGCTAAGTACTAAAAAACATTTCTCTGCTCTTTCTCTTGTCCCTTTGTATCCAGGGAGTAAAGGAGGGGAGCAGGGAAGGGAAAGCTATTAGCTCCCATGGGTTTAGGCATGAACCTTGTAGAGTAGGGTTATCAGTTGGATTTGGTGTTTCCAAGGGTCTTTTCCAACCTGAATGTTTCTGTGATTCTGTAGTACCCCAATCGGTAATTAAAAAAATTATATAACCAGCACTAACTTAAAATTCCTTAAAATTCCCCTAGTCAGAATTGTTTTGCCCACAACAGATGACTTGTGACAGCAAAGAAATAAACAGAAAGAAACCAAACATACTGTACCCCATCAGGCTTGTTCAAGTCATTCAAATGAAGATCTTGGAGTAAATAATCAACTATTTTAACGCTGTTGTTCTGAGCTGCAAAGTGCAGAACATTCATTCCTTCCTGAAAAACCATAAGCAATTCTATAAGAACAAATCTGATTTTTTACAACATACACATGTTTAGAGTTTGTAAAAATTTGTCACCAACAAACCTCATTCTTAGCCTTTTGATCAGCGCCTGCCTTAACTAATTTTCTCATTATATCCAGGTTTCCAGTCCAAGCTGCAAGATGAATCACCATCAGGCCATGCTTCAAATAAAATGATAAAGGCAGAAATTACCACCAACACACCTCATGCCAAGTTTCTTTATATTATTTTTATTAATTCAGCATATGAGTGGGTTCTGCTCTATAGGCTCTTAGGAAATTACCTGGCACTGTGAGTGGAATTCATTTCACTTAAATTAAGCTGAATACCATGCATTAAAACCTAGCTAAATGTTTAGTCCACCCCTCCTCTGGATGGAAATCAGGCATCTCCAGAGAAGGACTAATTGGCTTTTTAAGATAGGGGGAGATAGTAACCAGAAATTATTCCCTTTCTCCAGAAACTACGTAGATACTTAGCACTGGGTGCAGTGGATGACATTTCAGGTGATGATATGTAATATATCCATGAGTCACCATAATATTCCACTTAGCCCTCTTCTGAAGGTTCTCTTTTCTTCTCTCAAATTGTCTAGAAAGGGCTCCTCTTATAGGGGGAAAAAGTTCCTGTTGATAACTTCTTACAGACAAAAGGAATGGAAATAAGCAACTTCCAGCCCCTGCCACCTGTCCTGTATATAGATCTCTCCAGTTTTTCCATATCTCTAGCTTGTCCAAATCCAGCTGTCAGCACCTTCTCATACATCTTGTATGCAGTCCTAATCATCCTAAAGGGTTCTACTCTGGACTCTCTCCAGCTTATCAGTGGTTTTGCTTTACTGGGGAGCCAGGAACTGGGTCCAGTAAGGAGAAATTGCAGTGGAAAATGGTGGATGCCAATACAGAGCATGCATCTTGTGCACAGGCTGCAAGAATAAAGCTGGGCTTGGGAAAAAAAATGCGACTGGCTCAAAAATCTGCCCTAAAAAAACCCTCAACCTGATAGTCTGATGCAATGAGAAGACTAATCTGATGGATGAGGGGAGAGAAGAGAATACCTACCTCAACTTTTGTAAGTTTTGACATGGTCCACCATGACTTTCTTGTAGACAAACCAATGAAGCATAGGCATAGACAAACAAATATACTAAGAAGTACTGAAAACTCAATGAACAGCCAGGCTTAAAGTGTTCTGGTCAGCAGAACAAAGTCAAGCTGGAGACCAGTCACTACAACCCACACTAGGCATTGATCCTGGGTCCAGTACAATTTAAATGACCTGAATGATGGGACAATAGTAAATGTACTATTATATTAACCTGAGATTGAGAATTGATATTGGTGTGCTGCCATCCAGAGGGACCTTGATAGGCTGGGGAAATGGGCTGACAAAAACATGAAACTCAACAAGGGGAAAGACAAAGTCCTGTACCTGAGGAGGAACAACCACAAGCACCAGTACTGACTGGGCATCAACTTCCTGGAAATCAGTTTGGCAGAGAAGGATCTGGGGCTTCTGATGGACATTAAGACAAACAGGAACCAGCAGTGTGCCCTTGCAGCACACAAGGCAAATGGTATCTTGGGCTGCATTAGGAAGAACAGTGCCACCTCCTCAAGGAGAGTGATCTTTCCACTCTACTCACAGTTAAGATGAATCTTGAATACTGTGTCCAGTTCTGAGCTTCCCAGTGTAGAAAAGACATGGACATACTGCACAGAGTCCAGCAAGGAGACACGAAGATGGGGGCTGGAACAGGGTGATCTTTAAGGTCCCTTCTAACTCAAGCCATTTTATCGTTCTATGATTCTATGACATCTGACTTATAAGGAGAGGTTGAGAGACCCAAGACTCTTTAGCCAAAGATGGAGGTGGATCTTATCATTGTGTGTAAATATCTGATGGAAGAGAGTAAAAAAGTTGCAGCCAGACTCTTCTAAGTTGCATCTAGTGACAGGGAAAGAGGCTATAGACACAAACTGAAGTACTGAAAGATTCACTTAAACATAAGAAAAGCCCCTTTTACTCTAAGGATGATCAAACACTGGAAGTTATGGAGTCTCTGTCCTTGGAGATAATGAAATACCAGCTGGACATAACTCTGACCAACCTCATTTCATGACCATGCTCTGAGCAGAAGGCTGGACTAGGTCATCTCAAGAGTTTCCCACCTCATTCACTCAGTGTGATTCTGTAAATGAGCAATTTAACAGGGAAGAGTCTGGCAGAAGAAAAGAAGAACACAGGAGCAGAAATAGTGGGTTCAAAAAAAGAAATAGGAAAAAAAAAAAAAAGGCCAATAAGGGATTAAATCAACCAGAGGACAAAAAGTGGAAGGTTTCTGTGGTGCCCTCAGTCTTGTGATTGTGGACTCCTGCAGACAGTGGTGCAGATGACCAGCAGGATCAAGCTCCCAACAATATATAAAGGGTCTGCCTTGGACTCTCCTGCTGGTCTCTCCATCAAGTCCATATCTGAAAGAGTTGGGATGGTAGGGTGGCTAAGAAGCCATAAACTTGTACCTTGGTATGACATGCAGAAGGACAAGTGACAGATTTGTGTCCTAGCAGTATAAGATTTCTCTGCAGTAATGTAATTGTGTATCAGCGCTAACATGGATAATAAGCAATAGAATTGTAACTTGGTGACTACATCTTGGGGTGTTGTAATTGTGAATTAATATTATTAATAATAGTGGTGTGTTTATTAGTCAATTCTAGAGTCATGCTGCTTAATCAATACACATCTTAACTATCTCCATGAGTTATATCAATTCTCCAATCTAAAGGTGGGAGTACCACATATGTGCTGCTAAGAATGCTGCTATGTGTTTTTATCAGCTTCTGTTTTGTACTGAGAAATGTTAATAGTGCACCATCTGTCCCAGTCAAATCATGGAATAATAGAAACATAGAATCAATAAGGTTGGAAAAGACCTCAAGGATCATCAAGTCCTACCTGTCACCCAAGACCTCATGACTACTAAACAATGGCACCAAATGCCACGTCCAATCCCCAATCCTCTCTTGAACACCTCCAGGGATGGTGACTCCACCACCTCCCTGGGCAGCACATTCCAACAGCCCACAACTCTCTCTGTGAAGAACTTCCTCCTCACCTTGAGCCTAGACTTCCCCTGGTGCAGCTTGAGACTGTGTCCTCTTGTTTTGGTGTTGATTGCCTGGGAGAAGAGACCAATCCCCTCCTGGCTACAACTACCTTTCAGGTAGTTGTAGGCAGCAATAAGGTCTCCCCTGAGCCTCCTCTTCTCCAGGCTAAACAACCCCAGCTCCCTCAGCCTCTCCTCATAGGGCTTGTGCTCAAGGCCTCTCACCAGCCTCGTTGCCCTTCTCTGGACACATTCAAGAGTCTCAATGTTCTTCTTAAATTGAGGGGCCCAGAACTGGACACACTACTCAAGGTGTGGCCTAACCAGTGCAGAGTACAGGGGCACACAGGGGACTTCCCTGCTCCTGCTGGCCGCACTATTTCTGATGCAGGCCAGGATGCCATTGAACTTCTTGGCCACCTGTGCACACTGCTGGCTCATGTTCAGCTGGCTATCAATCAGTACCCCCAGGTCCCTTTCTGCCTGGCTGCTCTCCAGCCACTCTGACCCCAGCCTGTAGCACTGCATGGGGTAGTTGTGGCCAAAGTGCAGCACCCAGCACTTGAACTTGTTAAATGACATCATGTTAGACACTGCCCATCTGTCCAACCAGTCAGGGTCCCTCTGGAGAGCCCTTCTACCTTCTAATTGATCAACATCTGCTCCCAGCTTGGTGTCATCTGCAAATTTACTGATGACTGTCTCAATCCCCTCCTCCAGATCATCAATAAAGATATTGAACATGATGGGGCCCAGCACTGATCCCTGGGGGACACCACTAGTGACTGGCTGCCAGCTGGATGTCGCACCATTCACCACCACTCTCTGGGCTCGGCCCTCCAGCCACTTCCTAACCCAGCACAGAGTGCTGCTCTCCAAGCCACAAGCTGACAGCTTGGCCAGGAGTTTGCTGTGGGGGTTAGCCATACACTGCTAAACTCTTAAGGTCTTGGAGGCTGGAGACTGGCTGATAGTGTAGCATTACACTACTCACATGGAAATGGAAGGGCAGAACACCAAGAATTACTGTCTGAGCTTCTAGCAGTCCTCAAACCTAATCTTTACTTTCAGTGTTTGCTTTCCTATGAAGTAGCCAATGATTAATATACAACAACTACAGACAGCTTGTTTTCATGAGAGGCTTCAGCCACCATTGTGCTCACCCAGGTGTTCCACGCAGCCACAGTTATGGGATTTTCCTATAACAATTTTTTTGTTTATATATAAATGTGTGCAGCCTTAAGAAAAAGTGAAGCATTTTCATGAAGAATTTAACTTTGCAAAATTGGAAGCATAAGGCAAGTACCTGCTTTTTCTTTTCCCCTAAAATGTTCTTGTCCTGTGTGAATCAAAACATGAAAACCAGCTTACCTGATCTGCCATATCAAGTCTAGCTTTGTGACGGAGAAGAAAGTCCACTGCTGATGTATGATTTCCCGCAACAGCAAAATGGATTGCGGCGCGCTTTAGCTGAAATAAGCAAAGCTTTGGTTGTCAGGTCTGTAACACAGTTCTTGTCCTTGTGCAGGTTATCAGGATTTCTGAATTGTCTCATTATTAGCAAATTTATTTGTTGATATACATGGACTTGCATATTCCTCCTTAAACAGCCATGGTTGGTCTTTATCTGCATTTTTGTTTCCTTTGATAGAATGTAGGTATTGATCTTAAAGATTTCTTGCAGAAACAAAATTATATGGTTATTTTACATAGCACCATCCCTTCACTGTAATTCACTGAAATGTCAAAATAAGATTAAATAATCATATATTGCTTAAAGGAGGTGATGCGGTACAAGAAACATCCATGTTTACTATTTTATTTTACAGTTTGATTTGAAAAGATGAATAGTAGATTTGCACAATAAGATTTGGGTTTGGTATCCTCCTTGCTTTTGCTGATACCCCTGCAGGGCATGGTGAAATTCTCCTCTCACTCAGTATTAGTCACCTTTCCAGACTGAGTCATTATCTACGCAAATGAAAGTTTCCACCTTGCAAACAGTAAGTCATTTTACACAGGCTCAACACTTATCAAAAACACTTGATTAATTTCACATTAAAATTTATGGTGTGAATTTGAAAGAGATTTGTTAAGTTTAATTAACTTCAGTGCAGAGAGTTTTTCTTCCAGTTAAAGTGGCCATAACTAGATTTAATGTAATTCAGTGAGAATTTATATGCAAGGATATATAAACTATTTACTTAATTCAAAGTCAATTTGGATTTATTTTCTCATGCTTCCACACAGATCTGATGACCTGCCCATGTAGAAGTTTAAATTTACAGCTATATGTGTTAAAAGCATAAAGAAGTAGGGTTTATGGCATGTGTTTAGGGAAGGAAAAGCCCCTCGCACAGAAATAGTTCATTCACTAAAGCTCAACTTTTGTCAGCCTTGCTTATTTGGCTTGGGAGTACAGGGGCAGGAATGATCAACATCCTGGCCTGTATCAAGAACAGTGTCTCTAGCAGGAGTAGGGAAGTGATTTTGCCCCTGTATTCAGCCTGAATGAGGCCACAGCTTGAATACTGTGCTCAATTCTGGGCACTACAGTATAGGAAAGACACTGAAGTCCTGGAGTGTGTCCAGAGAAGAGCAAGGAGGATGAGGGGTTGGGAGGGCATGTTGCATGAGGACTGTCAGAGGGAACAGGAGTTGTTTGGTCTGGAGAAGAGAAGGCTAAGGGGAGATTTCATTGCTCTCTACAGCTACCTGAAAGGAGGTTGTAGTGAGGCTGGTGTTGGTCTCTTCTCCCAAGTAAATAGTGATAGGATAAGAGGAATTGGGCTTAAGTTGTGCCAGGAGAAGTTTAGATTGGATATTAGGAAAAATTTCTTTCCTCAAAGATTGATGATTTGCTAGAACAGACTGCCCAGAAAGGTGGTGGGGTCACCATCCCTGGGGATGTTCAAGAAGCATATAGGCATGGCACTTCAGGATATAGTTTAGTGGGCATGGCAGCTGGGCTACAGCTGGACTTGATGGTCTTAAAGGTCTTTTCCAACCTTAATGATTCTATGATTCTGTGCACAGACTAGTGGCTCAACACAAAGACATTGCTATTTTCCATACTGCACATGTGAACCATTTCTTAATCAGGTCCTAGAAGGGACTCCTGCAGACTCACAACCTTGCAGCTGACAAGGCTAGTATGCTGGGAATCCACCATGGTGCCCTGAGGAGTCACATTCCAGATCAGTGATTTCTCAGACACTTCATACTCACGGTATCTACAGCATTTATGTTAACATTCTTTTTAAAGAGCTTTTCCATGGTTTCCAAATTGTTCATTTTAGCTGCATGTTGAAATTCTCTCTCATCTGGTAATACTGTAGAAAAACATGATGAAAAAAGTTGTATTGCTTAAAAAGTAGCCATAATCAAGGAATAGTGATACCATACCTACTTTCTCTTATTTGTCCTGATCTCATATGTTGTGAGAAACATTTGCTTTTCATCATGGAAGCATTCCAGGATTACAGTTTTTTCTCTTCTGGATATATTTGGCTGATGTTTCTGGTTTCAGTTTTTAAGTGTAACTATAGGTAGACTTTTCACAGCATTGTAATATTACTGTTATTTGCACTGATCATGGGAACAAGAGTTCATTTATTAGGTTCTAACCATCTAAATTGGTCCCACAGTATTTTATAGGCACAGCAATGAACAGTACAAACTACAGCATTCATTTCTTATTCTTGGAAAAGTATCTTTGTTTCAGAAGAGAACACACCACTAAAATATATTAAAATGTGTAGCAGTAATGGTATGACTCAACTGAAAAAAAATCACCACCACCACCCCCAAAAAAAAGGTCTACTTGAACTCAACATTTGCCTAAAATGTAGAATTTATTACTAAACCTGGACCTTCCTTTAATGTCTCAAGCCAAAAATGAACATCTCTGTGGTCAACTAAAGTAGCTACTGCATACATTTAGACATCTAATATTCAGTATCTTTGGAAAATAAATTCCCAGTGTCTGATAACTGGTTTGGCTAACTTAGAGGTCAGAGTGTTTCCCGTATTTCTACCTTGACATTTAGTTGAGATCTAAAAGAAATTATTATAACTGTTAAGCCAGTTACAGAAATGTTAGTAGATATTTTTAATTTCCTGGTGTGCCACACATAACCACTAAGATATGTTCTGTCCAGAATATTTTGACCTGAAAGCCACCCATGCAATAGTATCATTAAAGAGGACAGCACTCTCTGTTGAACTAGAAACTGCAGCAACTGTCTGTTCCTTGGAGGCCTCTCCAGCAAGTTCATCCTACTGCATCCTGTCTAGGTCCATTAACACCTAATAGGAATACAACTTGAAGCAGTATGACTGTAGAGCATACTAAGGAAAGTCAGTATAGTATTCACTTAATTGCATTTTATGTGGTACCCATGATTATAATCTCAGTGGAAATAATCACAGTTGTACTATACAAAACAAGCTAGAACTTAAACTGGACACTTGCAAAGTTGTTTTCCTGTGACATTATCCGAGCACCTCAAACAACAGCAGCATCCTTCCAAAATCCTCTGGAAATCACAGAATATTACTTGCTTGTTTTACAGCATGGGGGCACAGCCAAAGAAGTAATGAATTTTAAAATAAATAAATAAAAATAAGTTAATAAAAATAATTTGCAAATAAAAATGCACTACTGGCATCTGTGTCAAGCAGTGCGGCTGACAGCAAAACCAGCATCATGAACAGAGGGATCTCTGCAGAGCAAATGCCTCCCTTGCAGTTTTTGTAGTCTGCACCCTGAAGAAGTACAGCAGTTTTCCACCACCTTGATTTCAAACACGAATAAACCATTGCTTACAGGACGTCTTGCTCGAGGCAATTGGCAGCACACAAGACTTAAGGCAACAATTAACTGCAATTAAATAACAATCAGGACACATTCAATCCTACTTACTGTGGGTAGGCACTCCACACATGCAACTTTAATGGGGATGCAAAGGTAAATTTCACATCTCTGAACATTCAGGAGCAATCATAGATTCACAGAGTGTTTTAGGATGTAAGGGACATTAAAGATCATTAAGTTCTTATCCCGCATGCCGTGGGCAAGGGCACCTTCCACTAGACCAACGGCTCACCTGTACTGCCTTCAAGGGACAAGAGAAAATGATGTTTCTTTATCTCCATCAACAAGGATAGTTTTGTTATAAGTCTGACAAAGAATTAGCAACATCTTTACTCTCTTGTCCAGAAGACATGAAATGGCCATAGGCTGTTAATAAGAAGATCTCTTGCTTTGGGTGTGATGTTTCTTAATAATCTCTCTCTCTTAATACCACTTAACTTAGAAGTTAAGAACGGTGGCAATCTGGACACACCATGACACTAACTTGGTACACAATCTTTTGCTGCTTCTGCAAAATTATGTTTTCATGCAGAGAGCTGTCAGACTACAGATTTATGGGAACTTCCTAGCCAAGCTTGTGTCTCCAGGATCTGGCACTCCTTGAATTATTAGCAATCATTCCAATTTCAGCTAACTGCAGCAATCTATTTGTGTCTGTCAGTCTCTTGCAGCGCATGTGTTTTCTTTGGCATCACATAAAATGTCTTGCTTTTTGTAACACAGATTATATTGTAGCTATCTATTTATAACTATAAAATAGTTATATTCCATTTTTGTTTTGAGCTAAATAAAAGTAGCAATTTTATCATTTGTTTTCCTTTATAGCAAGCCCTATTTGCAGTGTATGGAACATCTCAATATTTCCTCTCTTGGAAGGGCAAGAAAGCAAAAAGATGAAGAAAAGTAAACTGCTCTTTTGACCTGAAAACAGAAAGTCTTCCTCAACAGAAATTCAAGCTTTGGGGTACTTTCAGTTTTAATTTCCTCATATTTACATCTTATTTTAGTGGCATCAATCTGGGGTTTTTTTCAGTAAAAGCACAAATAAGGATGACTTCCAATGAAGTAAAAAAGTTCACTAAGGGTTTCAGTACTCATAAACAGTGAAGCTCCTCTGCTTCCTGTTTAAATTTCCTGTTATTGCATCCACAAGATGAAATCAGTCATCTCAAAAAGCTCATGGAACAAACCTCAGGAATTTGAATTACCTGAAGAGTTCCAAGGAGATAATTTAAAAAAACAAAACAAAACAACCAACCAAACAAAAAATATCCCACACCAATATTCATATTTAAATGACAACAAAAATCAGTTTCACTCAATTGTTTCTAAAAATTAAATTATATCTTTAATAGTTTGGCAACACTTTCAACATTCAATCTCTGTTTACTTCTTTATTGCTGGAAATAAAACTACTAGGGCAAAGTGGGTGTTTTGTTCTGAAAAAATAATTTTCCAGTTCCAAGTAGTTATATGATAAACAATCTATTGAGTCCAACCAATACTTTTTTGTTTGGTTGGTTTGGTGTTTGTTTTCTTTATCTGCTCTCTTTGCCAGTCTGGAAGCAGGAAGCACAGTGCAGGAGAACCGTTCCTCTCTGTTGCACTGTGAACACAGGACAGGCTGTGGCAGGGTTCAACAATCACTACTCAGTTGCCAAGAAAAAGCCCATTTTCAGTATTACAGCCCAGGCCAGAGCAGGCTGTGACTAATGCCAGTGAACCCCCTCAGACTGCTTCAAGGGTGAAGCAAGGCACTAGGTGGTTCACTGAATCCATCCCTTGGAAGACAGATGTGCCAGACACCCGTTCCTGATCCCACATGTGCACATCCTCACTGATGTATTTTACTATGTACAAAGCAGCTCATATTTAGCATCCCCCCTTCCCCTCCATTTTATTCTTTGGTCAAGGCAAAAAGGGGATTCAGGTGGGCCCCACCTTCCCCTCAACCATACAGGACTGGCATGTTTCTTCCAGTTTGCCTCTCCTCTGACCCCACACACTCACGGCCATCATGGCTGGCTGCCTCAGCTCCTTTCATGGCATCCTCCGTGGTGTAGAACAGGCGGCTCAACCACTTCATTGCTGACTTTCACTCCTCTTCCTCCTCACCTAAGGGAAGGAGCCCCAGTGTGGGGTAAGGAGGGAGGTGCCTTGCACCAGTCTGGACAAACCTGTTCTCAGAGTGGTGAGCTGACTCCAGCACACCCAGCTGGGCCCAGCACACCCCCAGCAGGCATGCCTGCAGCAGCACCATGGCAATTGGCCACATCATCCAAACAGGGTGAGGTGTGGAGCAGCCTTAGGAGGTTGTTTTAAAAGAAACTAACCTCTGAGAACTCATCATCTGCTTGCACCATGTGCAGAGGGAGCACTCAGCTTTGCTCTCTGCCCAGAGCAGGATGCAGCCAAAACAGAACTGGTGGAAACATGATATGAAGGAAGCATTGTCCTGACTCTCGAGGTAAAAAAGACAGTGGCTCTCAAACATCGTGTCCATGCTGAAGGAGCACTGAGGGAGAGCTGGGGATGAGGAGGCACTCCTCACAAGTACTGCATCACTCTGTGTTGCACCACAAAAAGCAATTACCACAGCCAAAAAGCACATGCATGTTTGGTGGACTGCTTACATGTAACAGAGGAAAAGTTGTTAATGTCACAAAAGTGATTCAGGTTGAATTCTGCCATCATTTGGTAGTAGGCTAGGCTTAACTTTATCTTTTCCACAAAACTGAGAGGGAAACTGGTAAAAAAAAAAACCACAACAACCACCAACCAACCAAAACCCACAGAAAACAGTAAAAAAAAAAACAAATCACCAAACCAACACACAAAAAACCAGAGGCAAATAAAAGGGGAGATAATCTCCACTCCTAAACAAGTCATTGGGCAATAAGCAAGAAGAGCTGGAAGTCCTGGTCCACCAGGGTGACTATGATATAGTCGCCATCTCAGAAACATGGTGGGACAATACACATGATTGGAGTGCTACACTAGAGGGTTACAGGCTCTTTAGGAGAGACAGGTGAGGGAGAAGAGGAGGAGGGGTGGCTCTGTATATTAGGGAGTCACTCTGCCACGGAGCTTGAGGTGGAGGATGAAGGGATTGAGAGCCTGTGGGTTAAAATCAGAGGGAGGCCTAACAAATCTGGCATCCTGGTTGGAGTCTGTTATAGACCACCCAACCAGGATGAGGAGGCAGATGAAACATTCTATAAGCAATTGGAGGCTCTCTCAGGATCATCAGATCTTGTCCTTGTGGGGGACTTCAACCGGCCAGACATCTGCTGGGAACTTAATTCAGCAGAGAGGAGGCAGTCCAGAAGATTCCTGGAGTGCATGGAGGACAGCTTCCTGATGCAGCTGTTAAGTGAGCCTACCAGGGGTCAGGCTCTGCTTGACCTGCTGTTCTCCAATAGAGAAGGGCTGGTGGGAGATGTGACTGTGGGAGGCTGCCTGGGGTGCAGCGACCATGAGATGGTGAAGTTTTCAATATGCAGGGAGCTAGGGAGGAGCACCAACAGAACCTTCACCTTGGACTTCTGGAGGGCAAACTTCAGCCTGATTAAGAAACTTATTTGCAAAGTTCCCTGGGTAGCAGCCCTCAAGAACCGAGGGGTCCAGGCCCCTTGGTTGGACCTACTTCAAACAGGAGCTCTAGAAGGCACAGGAACTGGCAGTTCCCATCTGCCAAAAGATGAGCCGGTGGGGAAGGCGACCGGCCTGGATGAGCAAGCAGCTCCTGGAGGAACTAAGGGACAAAAAGAGGGTGTATCACCTTTGGAAGGAGGGGAAGGATTCTTGAGGTATGTTCAAGGAAGTTGTTAGATTATGTAGGAAAAAAATCAGAGAGGCAAAGGCCCAGTTGGAACTGAAGCTGGCCACCTCTGTGAAGGATAACAAAAAGCATTTTTACAAATATGTTAACACCAAAAAGAGGGGCAAGAAGAACCTGCACTCCTTATTGGACCTGGAGGAGAACAGAGTGACTGAAGATGAGGAAAAGGCTGAGGTCCTGAATACCTTCTTTGCCTCAATTTTTAACAGCAAGGCAGGAGGAGTTCAGGACGAGTGGCCTCCTGACCTGGGTGATGGGGTCAGGAAGCAGTGTAATGCCCCGGAAATCCATGAGGAATTAGTTCAGGACCTGCTGAGCCACTTGGACACTCACAAGTCCATGGGGCTGGATGAGATCCATCCTAGGGTGCTGAGAGATGAGCTGGCCAAGCTGCGCTCCATCATTTTCCTCCAACCCTGGCTCACCAGTGAGGTCCCAGATGACTGGAAACTGGCCAGTGTGGTCCCCATCCACAAGAAGGGTCAGATGGAGGAACCTGGAAACTCCAGGCCAGTCAGCCTGACCTCAGTGCCAGGGAAGATTATGGAGCAGATTATCCTGGCGGCAATAACTGCGCACCTGAAGGATGGCCAAGGGCTCAGGTCCAGCCAACATGGATTTAGGAAGGGCAGATCCTGCCTCTCCAACCTGATCTCCTATGATCAGGTGACCCGCCTGGTGGATGTAGGGAAGGCTGTGGATGTAGTCTGCCTGGACTTCAGCAAGGCCTTTGACACCGTCCCCCACAGAAAACTCCTGGCCAAGCTGTCAGCTCGTGGCTTGGAGAGCAGCACTCTGTGCTGGGTTAGGAACTGGCTGGAGGGCCGAGCCCAGAGAGTGGTGGTGAATGGTGCCAGATCCAGCTGGCAGCCAGTCACTAGTGGTGTCCCCCAGGGATCAGTGCTGGGACCCATCCTGTTTAATATTTTTATTGATGAGCTGGATGAGGGGATTGAGTCCATCATCAGTAAATTTGCAGATGACACCACGTTGGGAGCAGATGTTGATCAGTGAGAGGGTAGAAGGGCTGCTGAAACCAAGACTGAGCCAGCAGCTGGGGCATGCCCTGGCCTTAAAGTGCTCCTGATCCTCTAATTACTAGGCAGTAAAGGAATATGAAAGGCTGAAAACTGCTGAAAAAATCTCAGTGTGACATTCAAAATCTCAGAGGTGACATTGCTGCCTCAGCACTGGCATTTCTTCTCTGATGGGTGCAACAGTTCCCGACACCTCTTCACAGTGCATGCTGTCTGAGGACATATCCCAGTACAGCTCCTTCCTGCTATTGCAATATAGTTGCAAGTGAGCCCTGCAGAAATGGCAGCATGTCTCCTCCTTGCCACCCAGGGTCCCTCAACCTCTTCTTGCACACTGCTCCTTCTACAACCAAGCGGGTGTCTTGGTCCAGAGAGGGAAAGAGACTCAGGTTTTTTGAATATTCCCGTGTTATGACACAAATGAGACCAAAGTATCAACAGCAACGCTGTTTATTACACAAAAAATGTGAATATATCAGAAGGAGACAGAGAGAAAAGAGAGAGAGAGAAGAGGGAGAGAGAAGAGGAAAGGAGTTGTATTACCACACCCCTCACCCCTGAAGACAGTTTTGAGTCTGGGGAGAAGAGGTGATGCAGCTTTGGCTGTAGAGGAGAGGTCATTGCTGTCTGTCCTCTGAGCAGCCTTTTCAGCTCCATGAACTGCAGCAGTCGGAACTCAGGACACAGAGAGAGGGTTCCTCTTGGTCTGCTTCTTCCAGGCTACATGGCAATGTCTCTGTCCTGGTGTTCTCTCTGTTTTTCTTCAGAGCAGCATTGCCCCGGTCTTTTCCTTCTCTCATGTTTTCCTTCTCAGCGGCATTGTCCAGATCTTTTCCTTCTGTTTTTTCCTTCTACTGAGTCAGTAGATCAGATCTTTTATACAGTTTTTAGGTATGTATATTCCAGAGAGTACCCATAGCAGTGGCCTTTGCTCATTACTATTTCCAGAGCAGCTGCAGTCTGGTGAGCAATCTTTATGTATGCACCTTCCCAAGAGTCATTCCAGTGGTGTCTGCCCAATACACATCAGCTATTGTCTGGGCAAGCAGCAAAGGTGATTTTATCTTTGTTGAGTCACATCGAGAGAGACAAGATTTAGTCTCTCACAGCTGACCATGCAAGACAAGGGGAGGGACAGAAGGTAGCTGCGAGGTTTGGCACCAAGACGCCAAGAGTTGCTGTTATCAGGCCCCAAGGGAAGAGTAGCATCCAATGTGCACAAAAAGCCAAAGTTCAACTAGAGTTAAAACTGGGCAGTGCTGTCCCAGGCAAGAGGGATTTTTTTCAAGTATGCTACTAGCAAGCAACGGTAAATATTAGGACAATACAATTAGATGAAGCATTCCAAAAATGACTGGCAGAAGTTTCACAATCCCCAGCCCTTGTTCTCATGGGGGACTTATTGGGCAAGAGCTTTACTGAGAACATGAGATAACACAATGTGTGATTACCTTAGCCTACCTGCAGAAAAAGAGCAGCAACATGCAGATGCAGCAGCAGAAGCCAATGAACATCATCAGAGGGACCTTGACTGGCTAGATAGATGGGCAGAGTCCAACAGGATGGCATTCAACAAGTCCAAGTTTCACATGCAGCACTTTGGTCACAACAACCCCATGCAGAGCTACAGGCTGGGGTCGAACTGGCTGGAGAGCAGCCAGGCGGAAAGGGACCTGGGGGTACTGGTTGACAGGTGGCTGAACATGAATCAGCAGTGTTCCCAGGTGGCTAAGAATGCCAATGGCATCCTGAAAGGTAGTTGTAGCCAGGAGGGGGTTGGTCTCTTCTCCCAGGCAATCAACACCAGAAGAAGAGGACACAGTCTCAAGCTGCACCAGGGGAAGTGTAGGCTGGAGGTGAGGAGACAGTTCTTCACAGAAAGAGTTGTTGGCCATTGGAATGGGCTGCCCAGGAGGTGTTGGAGTCAGCGTCCTGGAGGTGTTCAAAAGAGGATTGGATGTGGCACTTGAAGCCATGGTTTAGTTAGTCATGAGGTGTTGGCTGATAGGTTGGACTTGATCTCTGAGGTCTTTTCCAACCTTAGGATTCTATGATCACCTCCATGACCTGCAGCACAGCCATGCAGAAAAGACCAACACCCCAAAGCCTGGAAAGCAGCAATTGGAACAGGAAGGCTATCGTGTTATAATCTGAACTTCAAGCCCCACAATACTTGGCTCCAGCTAGCACTTTCATTTTGATGCTGGCATGATGGTACTGAATATCAGCAGCAGATTCCAACTCAAGCCATGACGAGCCCCCTGAGCTGGAAGACAGGGAGAGAGAGCAGAATACAGCCCCTATAATCCAAGAGGAAGCAGTCAGCAACTTACTGCAGTGTCCGAATGCTCACAAGATTGGATCCTGTGACACTGTGTTTTTATTCCTCATCAAAAAGACCCCAAAAGATCTCTTGCAATCTGCTTTGGTGATAATGACGTTTAATGATGCATCTGGGTGTGATGATACCACCCTACTATGTGTGAATTCAGGGGAGACACATAATGATACAATAGCCAAGGGCTAACTTGAGTAGTAACTCAGATGTAAGGTCAGTATGGAAATATGAGTCAACCATCTTACCCCCATAAACAGTGGGCAGTCCAAGAGCCCTTTGAGCTCTCAGGCACAGCAGCTGGCTTTACCCCAAGGTCTCCCCTTGAGCAGGGATTCCTGTCAAGGATACTCCTCAAGGTTGAGGTGTACATTGTGTATATATATATACTCCTTGCTGCAATAGATCCTTGCTAAGTGACCAATAGCATGCTACAACTTTGAACCTTCATTAAGAATGTATGTATTAACTGTACACATACTCTTTTCACATCAACCGCTGCTTTCCTCTGTCATCCATGCAGTTACAAGCTGGTGCACCATGCCACTCATTTCAAACTTTGTTGAAATTCTGTTTTATAGCAATAAATCCATTATTACCCCTCTCTTGTGAATGAAGTACCCAAACCTGCCTGTGACAGATCCACCCAAGACTGCTGAGGGAGCTGGCAGAGGAGCTTGACAAGACCCTCTCCATCATCTGATAACAGAGAGGCCCCAGATTATTAGAGGCCTACCAGTGTGACTCCCATCTACAAGACCAGCTGGAAGGAGGATTCCGGGAAATACAGGCCTCTCAGCCTGACCTTGGTATCAGGAAAGATTATAGACAGTTCATCCCAAGTGCATTCACACAGCATGTGTGGGACAGCCAGAGGTTCAGGCCCAGTCATATGGGTTCGGGAAAGGCAGGTCCTGCTTGACCAACCTGATCTTCCGTGACCAGATGACCCAGCTAGTATACAAGGGGAAGGCTGTGGGTGTTGTCTACCTGGACTTTAGTAAAGCCTTCGACACTGTCTCCCACAGCATTCTGCTAGAGAAGCTAGGGGCTCATGGCTTCAACATGTGTAGTGGAAAGCTGCCCAGCAGAAAAGGATCTAGGGGTGCTGGTTAACAGCTGGCTAAACATGAGCCACCACTGTGCTCAGGTGGTCAAGGTGGCCAACAGCATCCTGACCTCTATCAGGAATAGTGTGGCCAGCAGGACTAAAAAAGTGATTGTGACCCTCTACTTGGCACTGGTGAGGCCTGTGTTCAGTTTTGAGCACTGCAGTATGAGAGAGATATTGAGGTGCTGGAGCATGTCCAGAGAAGGGCAACAAAGCTGGTGAAGGGTCTGAAGAACAAAGCTGAGGGGAGATCTCATTGTGCTCTACAATTATGCAAGTAACTAGTGACAGGCCATGAGGAAATAGCATCAAGCTGCACATGAGGAGGTTTAGGTTGGATAGTAGGAAAAATTTATTTACTGAAAGAGTGGTCAGAGATTGCAAGAGGCTGCCCAGGGAACTGGGGCAGTCACCATCTTTGGAGGTGTTCAAAAACTGTGAAGACAGGGCAGTTTGGGATGTGATTTAGTGGTTAAGGTACTGAGACAGAATACATAGAATTTATTGATACTATCTAGGCACTATCCTTGCACGATCCTCCTCAGGTCTTCTCCAGTGGCTAGCCTTATGTGCACAACAGCATCTGCACCTCCAAGTGTACATGCAAGACTAAAAGCTATAAGCCTAAAGCTAGTCCAGCTAGCTCCTGAAGTGCTTCCCAAATCATCAAGAAGAGGTACTTTTGAAAAGCAATGCCAAGGGTACACATGTATGAATAGAATAGAATAGCCTAGAATAGCCTAGCCTAGCCTAGATCAGGTTGGAAGAGACCTTTGAGATCATTGAATCCAACCTATCATCCAACACTGTCTAATCAACTAAACCATGGCACCAAGCACCCCACTCAGTCCTCCTGAACACCTCCAGTGAGGGTGACTCCACCACCTCCCCAGGCAATCCATTCCAATGGCCAATCACTCTTTCTATGAGCAACTTCTTCCTAACATCTAGCCTAAGCCTCCCCTGCCACAGCTGGAGACTGTGAAACTCAGAAACACTGAGACACCACAGCTCACATGGGTGCCTAGTGGTTTGGTTACTAATTGCAGGGTAGTCATGGAGCTCTCTACAGGCTGAAGACCATTTCAGGGGAACTTCCTCTTAGGCGATATTCTCACTGCTGTCGACCAGTATTCACCAGACTGGAGAGGGTGACTTCTTGTGCCCCTGAAAATCTGACACAGCCTTAGGATGTGAAACTGAAGTGATTTTGTTGTAAACTTGGACAGGAATAAGCTCATGCAGTAGCATCAATGCACTTGTGCAGTAGCAGCACTGACTCAACCACAACTTAATTTTCAGGTATACAATGCTTTAATTTTCTTTTGTCCAAGTCTTGTAAAAATCTACACACATATCACCAAAAGTTCAGTTTTTGTGAACTGACATATTGAGTTCCATCTAATCTACCTATTTCTCGATTTATCTTGAACTCCACTGTTACTTAAGCCAGCACTGATGTTTCATTTCACTTAGAAAATAATTTCCTGAGATAGAGCATAAAAATTCCTTAAAGTGACCATGTTAAATTTCACTTTAAAACCAGCCTTTGGTATTGCTAACATTTCAAAATAAATTTCAAAAAGTAGTTTCAAAAAGTAGTTCCAAGAACACAAGACTATCAATATTCAGCCTTACACAACTGAGAACACATTTGAATCACTACAAATTTTTAATTTGTAAATTACACAGTCATCTTAACTTCCAAGATCTTTAACACCATAGATGTCAATGGTAAAATTCATCTGAGTCATAGAAGTTTGTAAATGGAGCAAATTTGCACACAAAACTATTTTCTCAGACTCTGTTTATCATACATGAAATAATTTCACAGTTCTCTTCCCCTGCAGACATTTTTAATATAGTCAGGCTGTGATGTATGAGGATCTTTACACTTGATACACCTTGGACTGCTAAGAGTTCTCATCAACTGCACTTCTAGATGGATGTTATATTCAGCTGGGAGGAAAAAAAGGAAGGTGAAAATGAACCCAGCGTGAGAAGAACAAGCAACCGATTTAGCTGCAGCTGAATCATGGATGTTTCACTTTTACTTGCTCCTGTGAGTCAAATTTTCCAGCAAAACTTCTTACAAACTCTATTTCTGTATGGTGACAGGACTAGCTATACAGATCCACTGATGGAACACTAATGCTCCTCTTCAAAATGAGAGACAATAGACAACTATGGAATGATCACGTTTGCCTACAAAGTTGGAGCAGACAGAAGAACAGATTTGCAGCCCCACACAGAGTACAAGTGTGGTGGTGTGGTAGGGTGAGAAGGTTCTCCTTCCACACACAAAGTAACCGCAGCTAGCTCAGTTGGAGAAGCAAAGGAAATAAGCTGTATTTACAAGCACAAGCGGAATGCAATGAATATGTACACAAATATACAGTATTTACAATATATACAGAAATATACAGCAATGAACGTAATGCAGAAAGACCCACAGCCGGAGGAGCGTGTGCCCCATGGCCTCTATACCCCCTCTCCCTCCCTACCTCCCCTTTTTTCCCAAAAAGGGCTAGAAAGAGAGAGAAAGGCAATTAAGGAGAAAAATTCTCTTAGCTCAAAGCGTGTGCAAGAATTAGTTTTCTTATCTGGTTAGCTTTGTTAATTCAAGGTCGCTTCTGTCCAGCAAGCTGTTGCTTCAGAGAGAGAGAAGCCGACAAGCCCACAGGCACAGAGAGAACAGACTGAACTCAGATTGAACTGACAGCACGTAAACTTAAAAGTTGCATTCTACCAATCTACCAATGAAATTAATTTAGACTATCTTGTTTTCATTTAAATATAAAAAACGTTCAGCCAGAGTATGCCAGCAACTGTGCCTTTCTCAAACCGGTCACAGGTGGTTTTAGGCTATGCGATGTGAATCTTTAAACCAGAATCATAATTTTACACATGGTTTGGAAATACCAGTTATTACCTTCCAGTTCTAATTACTGTCATACAATACTACTGCACAGCACAGCCCGTGCCTCTTATCTAACTTTGCTAGTAGAACTACATTTTATGCACTCAAACTTTTTGCCACATTTTCTAACTATTTCCCACAGTCCTGACTTTCGAATGGTTCCAGCAGACTGCCAACGAGGTTGATGCAGAAACTAACAGAGAGGTTAAAATTCAGAACAAAGTTGAGAGTAAGGGAGTACTGGACATCTTCCTCACTTGACTTCACAAAGCTCTCTCCCTGCCAGGAATTTGGAGCATTTTTAAAATATTTTAAATAACAGTAGTAATAAATAGAAAACAAAGTCCATAAAGAAGAAAAATAAACAAGCAACAATTATGCCATGCAAAAGAAGGTATATTTGGAATATAAGGTAGTGACTATTATGTTTGTATTAAACTGTGTATTAATCTCTATTAAACTGTACACTTTTCTTCAAAGTATGAAACTCCACAGGATTCTGAATCCCACGGTGCATGAATTGTTAGCCCTGCAACTGCAACACCTTACAGTTAACCTTGTTCCTGCTCTCATCACTTAGGATTACATCTACCCATTGCCACTTGCCTTTTCTTATGAGTAGTAATGAGAACAATGAAATGGAGAGACCCAGTCTCAGCAGATATTCATGTATACAAATGGCAGTCAGACAAGACATGTCAGAGATGCCCAGGGCACCAGCTCACTGGGATATCGAACCATGGTACGAGATTCTGTATGCAAGATATTTCAAAACTCAAACGTAAATGAAGGTATTACTATGGACACCAGTAAACACATTCCAACAGGAAAATGCTACTTTACAGCCTTAGTTTTTGGGTATTAAGAATTTACAAGATAAACTCAAGCAAGTCTTCTCCTGAGGGGCATATGTCTGTGCCTGTCCCATTTACAACAAGCATCTTCCTTACAGATAAATGCTTTGTGGTCATGCACTTGCTGCTTGCATTACTTCTGAAGTGGTAGAGAGAAGAACATTAAAAACACAGGAATGCCATCATTTTTTCCACTATATTTTTTTTTTACTAAAAGGGGAACTCAAAGTGTGTGTGTGTGTGTATATATATATATACACATATACATATACACATCTCCAATCTACCTTAAATAGGAGAGATACTTAACACCACACAAAAATCCTCATCAGCTGCCAGCCTAGATAATTTCCATGCTACAGACCTGTGGATAAGGCAAATGTGGCACACGTAGGATATGATTTATACATTATGCACAACTATAAATAAATTTTCAGATGCTAATGAAAAGAGATTTTAAGGTAAATTGTAAAACACACACATAGAGATTAAAATAGAAACCAAACACGTGGCTTACTGAGTTCTCCATAAGAACTGAGACAAAAAATGTTATCACAGAAGTTTATGATAATACTTAATCATGTACTGATGACAGTACAAATAGACAGATAA
This sequence comes from Colaptes auratus, assembly GCA_015227895.2. Classification (NCBI taxonomy): domain Eukaryota; kingdom Metazoa; phylum Chordata; class Aves; order Piciformes; family Picidae; genus Colaptes; species Colaptes auratus. Next base: position 38,354,667 of record CM026897.1, read on the forward strand.
AAACAGTTAGAAATGTGGTATAAGGAACTAGAAAAGGCTTCCATTTTGCATTGCATTTTCATTCATATGGAAGACATTAAAATAATCCCACCAAGCACCTTCTGTAAACATAGAATCACTTCTCCAAAATGGCTATTTTTTATACACATCTTAAAAGACAGACACTTCTAGATTTAGCATAACATTGCATTTTTATTTCCACTTTAACATAATCCACAATTCTAACTTCATGATACTTGGACAACTTGAAGACACTTTTTTTTTAAACAGATGGTAAGATAAAATCCAAGGCTAAGCCAAATTAACTTCCTTTGTTCAAGCACTTTCAGCAGTTTACTTTTTTCTAAGTATGCATATGCAAAAACACACATTCTAAAGAAATACATGCAAAGTAATACTTAGATTCTACACTTTATTGAATCAGACTGACAAAAACTAAAAAAGGGACAAGGTTCACTTTCTAAAAAGCAGTGGTAGCTTAAATCCTTCTTCCCTCAGTTGCTTTCACCTCTTTCCTACTAAGCAGTTCCCAGTCAACAGAACAGCTCACACTAAATGTTTACTGACCCAGCTTAGGAAAACAACAACAACAAACCAAATCAGCTTACACATCCTGAACTAGTCCATCTGATTTGGTCCAAAGCAAATAAGGAAGCACTGACATGAGAGCTGTGGGTACAGTGGCACCTGGTAAACAAACAGCTGAGCAGACAGAGATGATGAAATAATTTCAGTAAGTTTGGCATTAAAAAAAGCACATTATGAAGTTAGCCTGGGCATCTACAACATTTGTTTAAAAATGAATGAAACCCCACAGTACTTCCAATAAAACAGTAAAAGAGAAGCTTCTATAGCAGCTACTTCTAAAGATTTTGCAATTAAAAAGCAGTTTATAATCCATATGAGGTTTGACATTGGTTATATAAGAAATAGCTGTCATAATAAATAATTTGTCTGATACTTAATCATAATTATAATTTAAGCAATTCAGTGTGAACAGAAAAAATAGGAGGCATATTTTAAATATTTGCACTTTACAACTTCCTCTTTCCAGATACACTCTCAAAAATGTATTTAACAAAAAAGTTAGGTAAAGAGTAAGAAGGTTCATCATCTTGTATATTTGCACATCATTCATATTATTATTGCACTATGAAATTTAGTTTAGACTAAATTTAATGCTACTGGGTAGCAACACAATTTCACAATTGCAAAGATAACTAAAGTTTTCAGTTTCTTTGGAAAAGCCAAGCAACAATTGTCTGACTAACCTGGAGTAATCCTTCTCTCATCAACAGGTTTTAAAACATTTTTTAAAGTCAGTGAAGTCATCCTGCATCTCTTCACAATGAGTCCTTCAGGGCTGGTCCATCAACTCTTACTCGAAGTAATTTTCAGTGATAACAATGAAATCTTGACTGTGCTCTAAATTCTCCCCCCTTTTCCTTTGAAAATGCAAGACCAACCAAATTTTATTTTTTTTGTGAAGACAAATGTTCTTAAGGTGATACCAAGCAACTCAGCTCTTGTTATTACACAGTTAATACCACAGTTATATTTGGTATTGAACTGTCCAGGAAGTATCATCCTGAGCTACTGTGGCTACCATGGCCAATACAACAGAGAAGACATGTGTCAGGTGTGGGAAGAGGACCTTCAGAAAGCACTGCCTGGCACCCTAGTCAATGATTCTTGCTTTCTAGGGACAGTGCCCTACAGGCTTTCTCAATGGCAGCTCTAATCTCCTAGCTCTGTTGAAGAGCAGAGAGAATTCACAAGGCTGCTTGCTCCACGTTTTTAACATAAACAAAGTCAAAGTGCTAGAAAATTTTGATTATCCAAAGAACTGGAAAATTAAGGTGTTTTTCTCAAAGAAAAAAAAAAAAGAATGACAACATTAGTTGTACCTCTTCTACATCAAACATCATGTTCTTTTTACATAGATATTCAATGTTTTCAAAGTGACAAGGGCACCTAAATCCAGCCCCCACCAATGCTAAATTAATTTTCAATTATAAAACACTACGAAATACTTCATACAGAATATATTTTCATACAGTCACTTAAAAAACATTTCAATTGTATGCTTTGAATTGCTTGACTTGGCTTTTTTTGATACTGACTGTGAAGTTGTTAGTCCAGACCTACAGTTAAAGAAAGAAAGAAAAACAGTTAAGAGGTTGAAATACACAATGCATACCTACACCACTTCTACAAGATGGCAGATTGTTTAAATTTTTATTATTTTAAAATGAAATGTGCACATAGATTTCCAGAAAATCCTTACCTTTTTGTTCCTTGTGATGGATTTGTGCACTGCTGTCCTCTGCTTAATCCTCCTGAAAAGTAATTGGAAACAAACAAAATGAATAATGTCAATAAAGAATGTTTCAGAAACTACACACATGGCAGAATTTACATGGCAGAACTTTCAGAAGAACAATTCTGTGTAAAGCTTTTCTGTTCTTTTAACATAACCAAATCTAACCCGTGTCTAGGAGCAGATAAGTTTTGATCTGTAGTTTGACTACTGTAGTTTATTCATAATATAAGTCTTAATTGTGTTCTGATAATTCTAGCACACTAGCATTTTCATTTCCTCTTGGAAAGCTCCCAGTTTAGATCAAGGACAAGTTACTTTAAGCAGACAATGATCCACACATTTTGTCTAATTTGGACAAAGACTAACTCTTCATGAAGACCAGAAAGTATCTTGAATAAATATGCCACTGGTTTGCTGTGCTACAGATGAAGTTATGTGATGTATTAGGTGGGTTGTATTGTATTGTATTGTATTGTATTTAGGTGGGTTGGATTGGTTGATGGGTTGGATGTGATGATCTTGAAGGTCTCTTCCAACCTGGTGGTGTATTGTATTATTGTATTGTATTTTACCAGATGTTAAAACAGGCTTGCAAGTTTCTGCCTTTGTGCTTTAGTTTGTCAACTCTTTAATTTTGGCAGTGCATTTTACCTGATGGCATGTTTTTTTGTGTCAGCTAAATCTCTGAAAACAACCCAGGTTGAAGATGCTTTCACTGATTTTCACTTAAATCTCAGTAGCATTACAAACACCTTTCTGAACATGGCTGCAGGTAGCAAGCATGCAACTTAGAAAAATGAACAGTAAGTCCTATGTCACAATTGTGGCAAATGGGAATGCATTGTGAAACTACCATCACATTAGTAAATCTAGTTTGTCATGCAAATGGATTTGATATTTTGCACATAAAAATATTCACTTTTACACTGGCATTTGTGGTGGGTTGAAGTTTGCCCCCAGCATTAACTTTGCCAGATCAACTCAGTTAGAAGCAAATGAAGCTGGATGTACAAGCAAAAGCTACACTCTACACTGGAATGCAATGAATAGTACAAAATATACAGTATTTACAATGTTATACAGATATTTACAATTAGTAAACAACACAAAAAAAAACCACTGGTCAGAGACCAGGGAAGCTGTTCCACTGCCTCCCCCACCCCCGTCCCGAGAGAGAAAGGAGTGGAGAGAAGAGCAGTGGGTCAGACTTAGCCAAGGCCAGCCAAAGCATGTTACCTCTCCTGAGCGAAGCAAAACAGCCGAGATCAGAAGAGAGAGAATAGTTATGGTACAGCTTGTCTTATTCTAGATATTTATCCAAGGAATTTGTTTAGAATAATCTTTTGTTTTCCTTTTTTACACCCAATAGTGATTTAATTATATTTTTCTACTTTTCTGCTCAAAACCTGTAACTAAATTTTAAAGGCGTAGCCTAAAACCAATTGAACTTTTGGCAAAAATGACCAAGTCCCAAAAAGCAGGAATTTTTAATGGCCACATATAACCTAATGAACATACTCACCAACTCTGCTTGAGTTTTCCAAATTGTAAGTCTTAGTAGGAAAATCTTTCTGTTCTGTCAGTTCCTGGATAATGCCTTTATTTAAGCAGATATCCACATGTCTGTTAAACGACAACAGACTAGTAGATTTCTGTTCTGAATTACAAACAGGACAAACCAGAACACCATCTTCTTTGGCTTCAAACAGATGGAATGAAGTAGTTTCCTCTGTATGTTCAGTCTTTTCAAAATAGTGTTCATTGCCTTTTGAAATTCCTTTGGGGAGGAGACACTGTTTCATATACGTGTTTCCAGCAATATCACTGAGTTTGCTAGGATGTCTTTCTCTGTGAGGTTTATCAGATATTGTCTGAGTGAATTTTTCTGTGCTACTGCTTGTACCGTTGTCAGACACACTTGCAGACTGCTCTGTTCCTGGTAATTGATCTGGCTTGGCTTTTTGACATTCATCAACATTTTCATTTTTACATTGTAGAGTAATATTTGGTTCATTTTCTCTTGAATATTCATTCTCAGATATTTTCATGGCATTGTTAACAGAAGCCCCATTGAGGCACTCATCAATATGCCTATTAAACTCTTCCAAATTATTGCTGCTTTGATCCTCAAAGCAAACAGGGCAGGTGAAGATCTTGCACACAGCAGAACTCTGTAAACCTGCAACTTCCTCTGTTTCTTCCACAAAATTTGCTGATTTACTATCATGAAAGAGCTGCTTGCCTACAGTTTGGTTAGGAGAAAGACTCTCACTGTTTTGTTGCCTTGCAGCTCGCTTTTTATCAAAAAAACTCCCTCTGGAAGATGCTTCTGTGTTTTTTGGGAAAAATTCTTGTTTGGACTTCCCTGGATGACCAATTTCTTTTTCTGATTTTAAGAAACTCGTAATGCTTTTCTGTTGGTACTTCTTCTCATCTTCACTTAGAAATCCTGATACTCGTACACCTAATGATGAAAAATGTAATATAAACTTAATTAAAACTTGATACTTGTTCTTAATTAACACCTTTTGAATTATACATCCACTCAATAAAAGTGCATTTACATCTAAATGGAGGTTTATACTACCGCAGATGCAAACAATGGATCACAAGGTCCATACAGTTGTAGGAAACTGAAACACTTGCCCAACCATATTAATAATTTCAATATCCATGAGTTTTTAACTGATTGCACCATAACAAAAGGCTGTAAATTTCATAAAGCTAAACAAAATTAGTTTGAGTTTTGCATGAAGTCTCCCCACCAAAACATTTATTTAGTTCATTCAGCTAATTGCAATTTTATTAATAAGTTAAGTGTTATGTATCCACTAGATATTCAATTAGAATCTACAAGCACCTGAAGCACACAAATCTTACAATCAAAACAGTTTACTTTTGACAGAAATGTTCCATTTCCTTGCAGAACACAGCATTTTCAAATCAATAAGCACTTTCATTTAAAGATTTTTTTTTTCCTAAAAGAGGTTATGGGCAGAAACTACCTGTAGCTGTGCTGAAAAGCAGATTTGAAAGGTCTTTTAAGGCAGCAGAATTAAGCACTGCTATGCATTAAGATTCTACTCTCATACTGATGTGTATGTTGTTCCAGTGCTAACAGGTGGTAGGAAAAGTACAACCTCAAGTATTAAGCATTCTTGGATCACTGTTCAGCATTCCAGACCTGCTTCATTCTGTAAAAGCTAGCAGGGTAATGAAGAAAGGATAAATCCATTTATATCAATTTTACTTCAGAGTACAGTCTATTACTATGACACACTATAAGATCTAACTCCAACAAGAAAGAATGAGTTTGAAATATTTTACCCATAAGTCGTATCCGTAAAGGGTGAGGAGCTAAACTATCAATTTCTGTTGCTAACAATTCTTTAGCAACAGCAAATATTTCCTCCTTAGTAGAAACAGAAGACAGCATAGTTGAAGCTCTTGTTTTCACTTCAAAGTTCACATTCTTTAGCTTCAAGGTAACAGTTTTACCCTAAACCACAAAAAAAAAAAAGGGTTAAAAAAAACCTAAAACATTTAAAAGGCTAAGCATACACAACATATACAGTACAGAAACAATTACTATGTAGCACCTATACATTTGCCCTGAAGCACAGGCAAGAATGTGTGCCTATCTGTATAAAGCAAGGGGTGCTGCCAAGAATTTGTCAGCAAGATTCTGCACTTGCTTTTAAATTGTTGTAAACTTGAATTCTCTGAACTAGGTCATTTGGATATGGTTCCCAGCAGACCATCTGCCACCTGTGCATGTTCATTCTACAGAGTTCCTCCTTTGACTACAGACACAACTTCTACGCTGTCTACAAAAAAAAAGTTTCTTCACTTGGCAGCTTTCACTGCCAGTCATCTTATCTTTGCTGAGAAAAGGACTAAGGATGTGTGTGATATCTCATTAAGAATGTGCTGAAAATTTCCTTCCTTCCACATGGTGCTATCAGGGTCACACAAGCTATCTGTATTTGGCACAGATATGGAGACACCTTCCAAACCATTTGTGTGATTTAGCATACCCATCCAAATGTAAACAAATGGCACTCCTTCTGTTTTGGTGCCTTTGTAAGCAGGTCCCCTTGACCTTTTTAGCTGATCACCTTCCTTTTGACCTGTCATCTTTTGAAAAATCTTTAATGACTGAAGAAGACTAATTAGAATTCATTAATGTCTTGAATGTTACTCTTTGCCTTACCACAGAAAACATTAACTGTTCTTTACAGATAATAAACAGAACTTGGGGAGAAGAAATACAGGGAATTCTTCCACCATTGATACCATTTAATGGTATGAGTAATTTTTCACCAAATGTGGGACATGTCAACTTCTTAAATGACACTACTAGCTACTGAATGGATCTTGTATGAATATGGGAGAGAAACAAGGTGGTTAGTATTATCATTTCTATTATTTGTTTATAAACATTGCTTTTAGCATAAAATGTTTATATGCTAAATAACTTGGTTAACTAGTTTAGTTTTTTCCATGTATATTATTAGATAGCCCTGTGACCAATATGAGAATGCTGCCTAAATAATTCTAAGTGTTTGCAAATTAAAGGATGGAGACTTCAGAAGATGTATTGCATGGTATGATACTGCTGAAAGCTTTCACACTAATGCCTCATTTAATATGCTGGAGTGCAGTGCTACCTTTTTACAAGTAAACAGAGAACAATATAAATACCTTAAGCCCTTCTTTCTGTAGCTCTTGAGCGAGGTCTCTGCAGAGTTCTTGACATAATCTGTACTGGTCTTCTGCTGTGTTTATTTCACTGAATGTTCTAAGATAAACATATGCTTTTTTAAAGTATGAATTCTAAAATTTGTTCAATGGCTACCATCCAAAAGTATTTTTTGTACAGTTAAACAAAGCTACATCAGAAGAAGGCTGTATATGTCTGAGTGTTTACTTCAAAGAAAAATTAGTATTAACACAAATATTATATGGAAACATTTGTGCACATTTATGAGATTCAAAATGTTTGCAAAGCCTTTCAAAGAATGAAACGATTTGGCTTTCAATTTTTCATATATTATTTGAAAATGTATCAGATTTAAGGTCATTGTTAGTATTTGCAAGAGAGAGTACTAACACCAACTGAATTCATAAAGCCAGACAAGTTTTTTGTATTTAATCTCCTTTGCATGGTGCTGGGTAACATTGGAACAAAGAACGGATTAGAAAGTCAACATCAGAGCCAAGTATCAGAAATACACGATTCAGATGCTACAAAAAAGATGCCAGCAAGGATAACTGATCTAGTCTCAGAGGAGAAAAATCTGTTTCTGCCAAAAACATTCCTAACTGCCTTTGCTGGAGCATCTTAGTCAGGGGAACTACAGTATTATTTATTTGCTGTGCATTTATATTTTAGTAATAACATGAGTGGAAAGGCAACCTTCAGTTAGTAGTTGTTTTAAGACAAGCAGGAATCCTCCAAACCAGGCAGAATTTGCCACCTCTGGTGGTACCAAGCCTTATGGACATTACATAAGCTGCACATAGATATTAAGTCTCAGTAGGAATAAGGATTTTTTCTTAATTTCTTTTTTATGAAGCAACAACACATGAGGGTAGGTATAATTATTATGGTGCTCTACATATTCTCCTTGCAGTATCTCCTTAAAAATGAAACCTTGGAAATTAAGTACACCATTTCCTTAAGGAACTTTACACTGCTAAAAATTAAAAAATCAGGCAATGTAACCAAATTTAGTTAACTATGCAAAATTATTGTATGTTTTGCAAGTCTACCTTATGCTGTACTTGCTATGCATGTGACTGAAGGCTACTGACAATAAATTGAAATGTATTAAAAAAAAATTAGCCCTTATGTATTCCCATCCTATGTTAGGCTTAAAGATGACTTTGATGGATTAGAAGGCATTAGGAGAATCAGATAACAAGAAAAGAGAACACAGAAACTGATGACGTATGAACCTCCACAGTATTCTGAAGCAAATGGAAGGAAAAAATAATGAAAGCTTAGATCTGATTTAGAGAGCAAATTGTATACACAGTTTCTTAACAAAAACAAATAATAAAATTATATGATGTAGGTTTAATAGTGAAGAATCACATTAATCACTAAAGAGACATACCTTTCAGTGCTCATACTTTTTCTTTCTCCATCCCTTTAAAAAGAAAAACAATTTATTATGCTTGCTTTACCTGGAACGATTACCTTTTCAATAAACTCCAAGTAAACCAATCATGCTTCAACAGTCTTTTGAATGGATCTTTACTGTCAAATTTAAGCATGAGTGAAATTGAGAATTTTTTTTAAAGAAAACTTAAACCACTATAAATGAAGTAAAGACATGTATCAACCACAAACATCAATAAACAGTTGGAACAACAACAAACTCTAACAAAACAAATCCAACTACAAATCCTAAGCTGTCTCACCTAGCAGCAATTGTGAAGCACTGCTGTTACAATCCTGAACTTTCTATGTACAGTTGAATATTTGTTTAACTGAGGACATAGTTTGCTTTCTGTCTAAATTGCTGCCCATGTTAAAGGCGATGTGCTAAGGTTTTGTTTGTTTCTTTCCTTCTTCTGGGTTTAATCAAGCATCCTTTAACAACTCTTGTGCTTATGAGGAGATTCTCAGAACTTTTTCTTTCTAGGTCATTCCTCTGGAAATAACAGACATGGTATCATCAAATTTTCCTAAAAGGTGGTCAAAGAAAATAACCCTAAGATGAAGCACTGTTTCTGTATCATAAGGGTTTGCTTTTTCCACTCCAAACCCATGAAAATCAAGTTGGTGCTAATAAAAACCAAGCACATAAATAAATTTCACAGGTAACAACATTAAAAAGGTGTTACCCTTCACAATAGCAATTTGAAATGTTCCTTTGACATTTTTGTTTTAAAAATTATTTATTAGCTATACAGTATCTGAACAGGGTGAATAAGGGGAGGAGTGCAACACTTATTAAAGGATCATTTGAGGTTGCACCATCTTAACAGAAACCAGTATTTGGAAAATCTTGTGTTGTCTCTTATCAAGTCACCTTCACAAAGTCACTCATACTGTGTATTTTATTTCAAATCAACATACTTCTGAGTAGAAAAAAAGAAACAACATAAATATTTGTGATGGCACATTACAGGCCTACAAGCTTCTAACTGTATATATGATTTTGTAGTCCAATGGAAGAAATAGGGTATTTATTACTGTCAGAGAAGTAACACAAATATACAGAACAGGTCTTTCAGAAATATGTAAGACACTCTGGAACAAGTAATTTTAAAGTAGAATTTCAGCACTTTGGGAAGGACAGAAGAATATTTCAGTAAGGAATATTTTAAAGAAAGGGTCATACCTAAGGTAAGATTCTTGGTTACCAAGAGCAAAACGTTATGGTTTTAAGAATAGTTTTGTGTCTGTAACCAGAACAAACATAGAAAACATGCATATTATTGAAAAGAAGTATTCTCTACCGGGACAGACTTCACAGTGTCACAGTATATCAGAGATTGGAAGAGACCTCAAGAGATCATCGGGTCCAAACCCCCTGCCAAAGCAGGATCACTTAGGGTAGTCTGCACAGGAATGAATCCAGGTGGGTTTTGAAAGTCTATAGAGAAGGAGACTCCACAACCTCCCTAGGCAGGCTGTTCCAGTGCTCCATCACCCTCACTGTTAAGAAGCTTCTCCTCATGTTCAGGTGAAAGCTTCTATGTTCAAGTTTGAACTCACTGTTCCTTGTCTCATTACTGTGCACCACCAAAAAGAACCTGGCCCCATTCACTTGACACCCACCCCTCAGATATTTACACATGTTGATGAGATGCCTTATCAGTGTCCTCTTCTCAAGACTAAACAGTCCCAGGGATCACAGTCTCTCTTCATTGGGGAGATGCTCAAGTCACTAATCATCTTCATGGCTCTCTGTTGGATTCTCTTCAGCAATTCTGTCTTTCTTGAGTTGGGGAGTCCAAAATTGGACACAGGATTGCAGGTGTGGTCTCACCAGGGCAGAGTAGAATGGTAGAACAACTTCCCTAGACCTGCCGGATGCACCTTTCTTGATTCATCCCAGGATACTATTGGCTCTTTGGGCCACATCATTGCTCCATGGAATACCTGGTGTCCACCAGCACTCCAAGGTCTTTCTCCATGGAGCTGCCTTCCAGCAGGGCAGCCCCTAACCTGTGCTGGTGCGTGTTGTTGTTCCTCTCCAGATGCAGGACCCTGCACTTGTCCTTACTAAACTTGATGAGGTTTGCCTGCACCCAGCTCTCCAACCTGTCCAGGTCACGCTGGATGGCTGCACAGTCCGAGGGGGTGACAGCCAACTCCACCCCCAGTTTTGCATCATCATTGAACTTGCTGAGGGTACTCTCAATCCCCTCAGCCAGGTCGTTGACAAAGATATCAAACAGAACTGGAGCCAATACTGATCCCTGGGGAACACCACTGGCCACAAGCCTCCAAGTTGACTCTGTGCCACTGGTGATGACCCTCGGAACTCTGTTGTCAAGCCAGTTTTCAATCCACCTCACTGACCAGCCATCTGTGCCACATCTCCTGAGCTTTTCTATGAGGATGTTATGGCAGACAGTATCAAAAGCTTTACTGAAGTCAAGCTGTACGGCATCCACTGCTCTTCCCTCATAGACCCATTTGGTCACAAATTCATAGAAAGCTATTGGATGAGTCAGACAGGATCTCCTCTTGGTAAATCCATGCTGGCTACTCCTGATAACCTTCTCCTCTTCCATGTGGTTAGCAACGACCTCCAGGATGAGCTGCTCCTTCATCTTGCCAGGGATGGAGCTGAGGCTAACTGGTCTGTAGTTGCCTGGGTCCTCCTTCTCACCTTTTTTCAAGACTCCAGTGACATTTGCTTTCTTCCAGTCATCAGGCACCTCTCCTCTTCTCCAGGAATTTCCAAAGATCATAGAGAGAGGCTCAGCAGCTCGCTCAGCACTCATGGATGCACCCCATGGATTTCTATCTCTTCAGCTTATGTCTATAAGCATCTCTCTTAGGAGAGATCTCTAACCCGCTCATGACTGACCAGTGGAACATCCACATCTCTCCAGTTCTGCTCCTTTGCTTCTAGAGACTGAGGTTCCTGAGGGCCGGTCTCAGGAGTAGAGACTGAGGCAAAGAAGGCACTCAGCAACTCTGCCATCCCTGCATCATCAGTTACCACATCTCCCACATCATTCAGTAGTGGGCTTAGCTTTTGCCTGCTCTTCCTTTTATCACTGATGTATTTGAAAAAGCTCTTCTTGCTCTCTTCCACCCTTCTGGCAAGATTCAGTTTCAGGAGGGCCTTGGCCTTCCTTGTTGCATCTCTATGTTCTCTGGCAGTGTCTCTATAATCCTCCCAATTGACCAGACCTGTTTTCCACATACTCTAAACCTCCTTTTTATTTGTGAGTTTTACTAAGAGTTCCTTGCTTATCCAGGCAGGTCTTCTGTCTGCCTTGATTTCCCTCCTCCCCCCACAAGGAAATATATTTCTCTTGAGCTTGGAGGAGGTAATGTTTGAATATTAACCAGCTATCTTGGGCCTCACCCTTCCTTCCAGAACCCTAGCCCACTGGATATTTCTAAGTATGGAAGATGATGCCAGGGACGGGGAGGAAGAACTGCCCATTGTAAGTGAAGATCAGGTTTGTGATCACCTGAAGAACCTGAAAGTGTTCAAGAGCATGGGACCCAATGGGATACACCCACAGGTGCTGAGAGAACTGGCAGATGAGGTTGCTAAACCCCTCTCTATTCTATTCCAAAGGTCATGGCAGACTGGGGCAGCCCCCACAGACTGGGAAAGGGGAAACATTGCTCCCATTTTCAAAAAGGGTAAGAAGGAGGAACCAGGGAACTCCAGGCCAGTCAGTCTCACCTCTGTGCACGGAAAGATCATTGAGCAGATCCTCCTGGAGGCACTACTGACTCAGAAGAATAGTGAAGAGGTGATTTGGAACAGTCAGCATGGCTTTGCCAAGGGCAAATCCTGCCTGACAAACCTGGTGGCCTTCTATGAACAGGGGACAACATTAATAGATGAGGGGCGAGCAACTGATGTCGTTTACCTGGACCTGAGCAAAGCCTTTGACAGCAAAGCTGTCCCACACCACACCCTGGTATCCAAACTGGTGAAGCATGGGTTTAATGGGTGGACCACTAGATGGATAAAGAACTGGATGAAGGTCATACCCAAAGAGTGGCTGTAACGGGTCCATGTCACAGTGGAGGCCAGTGATAAGTGGAGGCCCTCAGGGATCAGTCCTGGGACCAGGCTTGTTCAACATCTTTGTGGGTAACATGGACAGTGGCATGGAGTGCACCCTCAGCAAGTTTGCTGATGACACCAAGCTGTGTGGTGCAGCAGACAGGCTGGAGGGAAGGGATGCCATCCAGAGGGACCTTGACAGGCTGGAGAGGTGGGCACAAGCCAACCTCATCAGCTTCAACATGACCAAGGGCAGGCTCCTGCATCTGGGTCGAGGCAATCCCAGGCACAAATCCAGACTGGGCAGTGACTGGCTGGGGAGCAGCCCGGAGGAGGGAGACTTGGGGGTGCTGGTGGACGAGAAGCTCAACATGAGCTCTCAATGTGCACTTGCAGCCCTGAAAGCCAATCAGATCCTGGGCTGCATCAGGAGAAGTGTGGCCAGCAGGTCAAGGGAGGTGATTCTCCCCCTCTACTCAGCCCTGGTGAGACCCCACCTGGAGTACTGCGTCCAGTTCTGGAGCCCCTATTACAAGAGAGATCTGGAGGTGCTGGAAAGTGTCCAGAGAAGGGCCACGAGGATGATCAGAGGGCTGGAGTACCTCTCCTATGAGGAGAGACTGAGGGAGTTGGGGCTGTTCAGTCTGGAGAAGAGAAGGCTCCGAGGTGACCTCCTTGTGGCCTTCCAGTATCTGAAGGGGGCCTACAAGAAGGCTGGGGAGGGACTTCTCAGGACATCAGGTAGTGATAGGACTAGGGGGAATGGAATGAAGCTGGAGGTGGGGAGTTTCAGGCTGGATGTGAGGAGGAAGTTCTTCCCCATGAGAGTGGTGAAGCCCTGGAATGGGTTATCCAGGGAGGTGGTTCAGGCCCTGTCCCTGGAGGTGTTTAAGACCAGGCTGGATGAGGCTCTGGCCAGCCTTATCTGGTGTGGGGTGTCCCTGCCCATGGCAGGGGGGTTGGAACTAGATGATCCTTGTGGTCCCTTCCAACCCTGACTGATACTATGATACTATGAAGTAGTTTTGAAAATGGGGAAGTTGGCCCTCTTAAAGTCTAGGGGTGACATTTTTCTTATCACCCTGATTCTTTGTCTGTCGATATTAAACTCTAACATGTCATGGTCACCGCAACCAAGATTACCCCCAACCCTAACATCTACTTTTTGTTTGTTAATTAATTAATAACAAACATCTTTGTTTGTTAATTCCAGGTCCAGCATTCCACTTCTCTATGTTGGTTCTTCAACTACTTGCAGGAGAAAGTTGCCATCAGTGCAATGCAGGAACCTTTTGTACTGTTTGTGCTTGGCTGTGTGATCTTGCCAACTAATATCTGAGTGGCTGAAGTCACTCAGTCACTGAAGTCATACGATTGAACACCTCTGTTTAGGATAAATAATTTCTCTTTAGCTATTTTAGGAATTATGAGGTTACCCTGAATGAAACTGACTTGCTATCTCAATACACAATTATGCAGACTGACAGATGTGTTGGATTTCATGTATTAGACATGTTAGTGTAAAAGTTTTCCCTTTAATGTCTGCATCTTAGACATAACTATAACAGATACCAGAGATCTTTCAAAACAGATGTTACAAGCCAAAGTTCCACAGTACTTGTCAACGAAACACCTTAAAATGTATAGTGTGTAATACAAACAAGCAAAGAAAAAATTACAAAAATGTAACAGCAGAGAAAAAAAAAAATCAAACTTACTTTTCCAAATGTGTTGAACCCAAACCAAGGGAAATCTCCAAGAAATTACGCCAAGACGCTTCTGAGAATAGAAGAGAAAGCAGTGCTCTCTGCTGGTAGAGTTCGGAGCAAGTCACAATTCCCAGGGCTTTTAGCATCTTCTCCGTTACTTTTCCTATACCTGGCACCTTGGAAGAAAAAAAGCCAAAACCAACCAACCAACAAACAAATAAAACCACAACAAACCACACACACACACACAAAAAAAAAACAGTAAGCATGATTACATGGAAACTTTCCACTTGCAGATTCAACACCAAGAACAACTGGAATCAAACACAAACTGGGCAGATTACCTTAAAAAGTTTATTTCTTCACCAGAATTGCTGCTTTTACAACAAAAGGAACATACATGACTGCACAGTAAATATCATGTTATATCTTACCTTTCTAATGGGCAAATCTTTTAGGAAGTCTAGCACTGCTTGTCTCTCAGGAACAATTCTGCATTGACCATTAGGTTTATTACAATCGCTGCACATTTTTGCTAGCATTGTATTCGGAGCTATTCCTTAAAAACAAACAGACCAACCCATATTCAAAAAATAGGAAAAAGTTTAATTTCAACTGTCCAATATTTAAAAGCATGTAAGCAGCTTCCACATTTGACAAAGACTAGGCATAAAAAAAGAACAACAATAACCGATGAACAGATTTGTACAATTCTGCAAAACCATTTTGTAATAGACATGTGAGAACACAAATACATGTGGTAAATTAAATATAATGGATAGAGCAGGTAAAGCTTACTTAGCATTTTAAGACAGGGTAACACAATATGCACTTATCAGTTGTGCGGGGTTAAATGCCAAGTCGTTGAAAATAACATCAGTTATACAGTTAAATGATTTTATTATGGTGGTTATGGTAAAACAAAAGGAACTGCTTGCAGATGCAGTTACAATGAACTCTTAAGAGGAAGGAGATAGTTCTTCCTTGTCTTTCAGCAATAATACTAAATTAATGTGTGAAAATTCATTAAAGTGTTTTGTAGGCTACCACTGCAATGTGGTCTTTCAGAAATATATGTATATATGCCTCTGACACTGGTAGGGGTTGAGGAGGGATTGGTCTTTTCCATCAAAGTAACTGGTTTTACAAATGAACTCTGGAATTGGTTTAACAAGAAAAGTAGAATTATTCTGCACTACAGCCCTAGCCATTTTACTTGCTGTTCAACATATTCGTTTGCAGAAGTAGTTCTATTTATTACTGATTATTGCTATTTTTCCAATAAGCCTTCTGTTTTCTGTTTCTTGTGGGGTTTTTTGGTTGTTGTTTTTTTTTTTTCCCCTGGCCTAGAATCCCTGACACACTTAAAAAATCTATGTTTTGTTCTAAATACTAACCTGCCCTTGGGAAGACACAATTTTAGTAGAATACTGAACATACATGGGAGGGGGGAACTCATGCTGCTGCTTTTTACTAGCTATTCCCGTACCTTTGTTTACATTCAACACTTCCCTGGCCTTCTGCACCTGCTTCATAGATCTTCGCAAACCCTGACGCCTCACTGACCTGGTTCACAAGGCAGTTTGGAAGGCATCCAAACTAAGTGGCTAGGGACATTTGTTTTAGTGATCTAATCCAGATTATTATGAATTGAGATTTACAGGTAAATTGCCTGAAGTCAAAAGACCTAAGACCTGAATGACTGATATTAAAAAGCTAGTGAAGAGGTTATTAATTTCAAACATCTATTTGCTTCTCTATGAACTAACTCATTAATGAATTTTTATACTGCCTTAAGCAAGGAATAGAATGGAGAACTGTTTGAAATTATTATATGGATCTGCTATTCAAACTAACAGTAATTTAGCAACAGTGACAAATTTCATTATGACCACTGGTTCGTGAAAACTATTTACATGAACTATTAAGACAACTCCCAGTGCTAATATTAGCTCTTGAGTGCACTGATCACTCTTTTACACTACTTTTATTTCACAAACAAAGAAGTAAAAATATTATGTAACTGTTTCCATGATTAAAACACAAAACAGAACCAAAGGCATGGCTTTGATAGCCGTAACTCTTCTTGATACACTTTTAAGGCACAGTCCTTTCAGACTTTCACAGAAAGTATAATTCTTTGCAGCATAAGAATGCTGTGGCAATGCTAATTTCTTAATGCCTCTGAAATTAGAGTATAAATTTGGAAATTACAGAAAAACAAGGATTATTATCCATATGTGCCTGAATACCTGCACTAGCAGTCAGTTGAGTTTTCTGCTCAATCCTAAAGCGAATTTCCTTCACAACTTCCTCTGCAGAAGTTCCAAAGACTATGGAATTTTCCGCTGATTGTTTTCCATCTCTTTGCTCAGAATGGTCATCCATCAGAGGTGCGCTGTCTTCAAACAGTACCGGTGAAGAAGAGAATCCACCTCCATTAAATTTGGCAGACATATTTACATCATCTTTATCTATATTTGATAGAAACACAAACAATTAATCCATCAGTATAAAATATATAGTTTATTAATTTCCATTTGCAATGATTGAAGAGAGCTCATTAGCAATTTTTTCTGTTTGGAAAAAACGCCTCAAGCTATTTCACCAAATCAATTCCATTGCAAGAAAAGACAGTCATAATTGCTTTGTTCCTAACATAATTTAAGTCTGGCTGACAATGGAAGAATTGGCTAGGAAACTGGACGTAAATTTCAGAAAAGCATAAGGTTTAATGGCCTGTTGCTGTTGTAGAAGAAAAACATCAAAATTTTGCCATTTGTGTTGTTTCATAACAGAGTAAAGGCCACAAGTTGCCTCTTTTTTTGTTTTGTGGAAATAACCAACACCAACAACCAACTTTTCCTATCTAATTCTAGAACCATCAATCTGGTGAGTTTTTTGCTTTCAGCTGCAATGACAGAAGAACAAGTAGTGACAGCACCAAATTGTCCGACTCTATAAACTTTACCATTTTCACATTCCAAGTGCTTGTTTGTATTTCAGAAGAACAAAGATGCCAGAACAGTATGCAGATGCCCATGACTACACGTCTGTGATATTTATTTTGTAAAGACTGCATCAGTTTGTTTCTTTCTATTCTATTAATGCTTTTCAGAAGTAATGTATCCTTGATTAAGCTCTTAATGGTTATTTAGATAACTTTTAAAAATACTGATAAATATTCTTGTTTGTGCATCAGTCAATCACTTGTCTGACTCCTATTTTTTCTGTTATTTTTCTGATTAGGTAAACAGCTGTGGATGCAGTTCCAACACTATCTTCCACAGACAAATGAAATCCAGTCATATCTTAAGCAATACTGAAACTCCTATGGTGCTGATGACGTTATACATTGTAGTCCTGTAAAACAATCCCTTAACTAGAGCTTATGGACTTTGTTTCTTCTCATGTTTCTGATGTACAGGACTCGCTACAGCATTTCAGGAAACATATTTGCAAAATACCAATACCTTTCAGAAAGTATGTTTATTTCTTCTATACCTCCGTCAGTCATAAGACTATTTCTACTTATTTGCAAAATTATCGTGTTGAACAGCAAAGGAAAATACACAACTAAACCACAAAAGCTGGGTTAGTAAGCTCACTATCATTTTTCATACCTGTTATTCAATAAAAAAGAGTCCTCCAAGTCTAAACCATTAGCCGCATACTTTTATGCACAGGTGAGTAGTAGAGGAAATTAACCTGCAAGCTAACAAACTGGAGGTAGACAATATGTAGGAGGATGGATAATGCAAGGACTCAAGTAACTACACTTTCAGTGGGTGCAGCTTATCTGAAGCTTGTATTATATGCATGTGTGAACAGCAGCCCAGGCTCCCAAACTCTGTTAATGTCATTAGCATAATTAACACTGTCTCATAAGGCAAGCAGCCACTCTCTGGCACCAAACAGGTCATATATTTGTTCCAGTTCCCCTCACTATCAAGGTCCTGTGTACCGAGTAGCTCAAGAAAACAGGTTTCTTCTTCTCTTCCCTACCAAACTCAAGGTTTCTGGGTACCATGGTGATTACTCCCTTATTTGGTGGCTGGAAGGTTATGGGCACCCAGCCAACCATGTGTTGTTATGACTCCAACAGAGAACAGGGAAGCACAACACCATCTAGCACACCATGAGTAGAACTAAACAGTTCAAGTCCTAAGGGGAAACCTGGACAAGAACTGCTGCTGGATAGTGTGATCAGAACCCCAGTGTCCAGGGACATCTCCACCATGATCCACTTCCTCCAAGGACTGAGAGAGTAACTTGTATTCTTTTATACAAATTTTAAGTCTAGACTATGATTGTTGTGTTGACACAGAACACCACATATTAATATGTGACCTGATCTGAAGAGTCCAGGTTATTAGAAATTATAAGTGAAATTCTACTATAAATTCTGTATTATGGTACTTACAGATTTTACTACATTGATTCTTCTTGTAAAAATTCTGTGCTATTCTGAAGCTGCTACAGCTTAGTGCCATCATCATTCTGCTAATGGTCTCTCAAGGAAACCATCTGCCTCTTCAGTGTCAAGTGACACATGAAAAGAGAGTAATTTTGCTTACCCTTTTCTGTAGTGCTTTCTGTGTTGAAAAAGAATCTTCTTTTATCTTCAGGCCAGTTCACTCTCTCCTCCAAATGCTCTGATATGTTCAGGTAGGCTTCATCCAGGCCCATAGGCATAAAATTAGGGTCATACTCGGTGAGTATTTCTCTAACCTTGATAAACACATAGTGGAAGTTTAAAGCCTTGTTGCTGTAAGAGCAAATCTTGACACACAATTATGAGGTGAACAAATGTACTCTGAAATGTCAAGGTAACAAATCAATATGAAAAATATTTATAGAACAAATTATTTATTGATACTGAAAAATTATAGTACTGCTTCTCAGAAGAAACAAGGTAACAATGGTGAGAACCTAACAAATTTTGAGTAGTGTATTTTATTTCAGAGGTCTTTAAGACCAGCATATAAGGACTCCAGAGGCATTAGGTTCACAGACACTACAGCAACCACCTGAATGAAATGCTGGGGACCTGGGAATTCAGCAAAGCACGTGAGCTGATGCATCTTTCTGTTCACTGTGTGTTAGACATCACATATGCAAAGGTCAAAAAGCTTTAAATCACATTCAAACTAATGTTACGGCCAATGGTTTGCCACAGGCAAAGCTTGTTAAAAAAAAAAATTAGTGCTAAGTGCTTTTCATGAAAGGCAACACAATAAATCAAAAGTTCAAAATAAGATGATTAACTTCTCTTCCTTTTTTTTCCCCTCTGTATTTTAAAGAAGGAGAAAATTTGACTGTGTCATGTTTTCTGTATGAGTTTTGGTAAAAATCTTACACATCGCAACATTTGTTCACACGCACTCCATCTTTTGGAAACTGATTAAAGATAGGATTTACTGCTCAACTTTTAATAACACAGTGAAATAAATAACATAAAATCCAAATCCCAAGAGAAAAACCTAACTAAAAACCCAAGAGAAACTGAAACATTAACTCCATCAAACAACAAATGAAATCCAACATTGTTAGCGAGTTCAAATCCATTCTGAAATACTCATATTTATAAATGCTTTAGTACAGAAGAAGTGAGGAAAATCAAGTAAGATAAAAATTAGTAATTAATGTATGTTATTCATGTGAAAGATTGCAGCTTCATAAAAATAAATAATCTTGTCATAATTTTATTGAAGTCAAGAGGCTTGGGCTATTCACTAGTTTGATGTAAGACCTAAGAAAGGCCTTTTTTCTTTTTTTTCCCCCTGTGTGTTTTGTTGTTTGTTGTTTTTTTAAAGAAAGATTTGGGTACCATTAAGTAATTCTTCTGGCACTAAGTAAAATTACTTCCATTTAAACAAAATGTGATTTCTTTTCACTCTAATTCTTTGCTTTTTATTTCAAGTCCCTTCTTTTAAAACAAATTAATCTTCATTTAGAGCTCCCTAATGCTCTTTGTTTCTCTATCCAGTAATTAGCATTCAAAATTATTCATTATATGAAATATTTATCTTCATGTTTCCTATGTGCTTGCAGCTTCCTAGTAATTAATTATGCTCCGTGGCTTGGACAGGAGCAACACTGTGTTGGGTTAGGAACTGGCTGGAGGGCCGAGCCCAGAGAGTGGTGGTGAATGGTGCCACATCCAGCTGGCAGCCAGTCACTAGTGGTGTGCCCCAAGGATCAGTGCTGGGCCCCATGCTCTTCAACATCTTTACTGATGATCTGGATGAGGGCATTGAGTCCGTCATCAGTAAATTTGCGGACGACACCAAGCTGGGGGCAAGAGTTGATCTGCTGGAAGGTAGAGAGGCTTTGCAGAGGGACCATGACGGACTGGACAGATGGGCAGAATCCAAGGGCATGAGATTGAACACATCCAAGTGCCGGGTTCTGCACATTAGCCACAACAACCCCATGCAGTGCTACAGGCTGGGGTCAGAGTGGCTGGAGAGCGGCCAGGCAGAGAGGGACCTGGGAGTACAGGTTGATGGTAGGCTGAACATGGAGGTGTTCAGGGGGAGACTTGATGGGGTCCTTGGTGCCATGGTTTAGTTGTTTAGGTGGGTTGGAATGGTTGATAGGTTGGTCATGATGATCTTGAAGGTTTCTTCCAACCTGGTTTATTCTATTCTATTCTATTCAGAAGTTTTAAGAATAATAAGGCTCAGGTGGTACTGCTAACTCGCTAGAGAGTTTTGAAAATCTCTTGCCAGCATCACTACTGATTTCATTAAAATGGGGAGATGGGGGAATGCAATGCTTTTTATTTCCTCAACCAAAACCACTAATGTTTTGTTTCATTTATGTTCAAAGCCAAATCCCAAAGAGTTTGATATTTAAAACCACTTGGAGTATTATCTAAAACTGATGTATTGACAGAGTCTAAAATCAAGTACACTGACTTTTGGTTAGATAAGCACTTTCAGACTTACCTCTTTGCTCACTTTGCTGTATTTTTCGAAGTTTAATGGCACTATAGTTATATGTGGACATAGTTTTTTAGCAATAAATCCAGGCATGGCTGCACGTACACCAAATCTCCTAGCGTGGTAATTCGAGGTGGACTTAGGAGAGATTAAATAAATTTAATGTTCAGTAAGAAAGTGTTTTTTAAAGTTTAGGTTTAAATAATTAAATTCCAATTATGTATCTCCACACACCAATCTGTTTGCATCCTTCAAACTTCCATCAGAACACTTCTTATTGAAGAATCAAATCCATCTTACATGGCCTAGTCTAAGAACAGATGTTTCCTCTTACTAGTACAGTCTCATTATATTATATTATTATTATATGCTTTAGTAGGCTTTAGATTCATGTAATTGATTTCTGTATTAGCTTGGTATTGGGCCATACCAACATACTCATTGATCCCACTGCTATAGGCTTTTCCTTCAGCTCTGGATTGTCTCTCATTTCCACAGCTGCATAGAAGGCATCCATGTCAATATGTACAATCGTATTGCTAAGGTTACGGCTCTGCTCCAGTTCTGTCACAAGATTATCCACCTGAATGGAATAAAACAGTCACTAAAAAACTATTAACTTGACAGAAGTGAAGCAGTACAATTCTAAAAGTTCAAAAGCATACAGCATATAGTTAACAAAAAAAAAAAGAACACAACAAACAAAACCACAAACCAAAACATAAACCCCCAAAATAACCAAAAGCCTAGAAGCTCACCATACCAGCATCAACAAAACCAAATCAATAGATTCAGAAACTTGCTCTCAGAGAGAACTCTACTCTAGCAAATGGAAAAAAAATGAAAATTCCACAAACTGCATGACAAAAAACCCCAACCCAACAAACAAAAAAAACACCTCTGTGGGGAGAGGAAAAGGAGGGAGAAAAGAAAAAAGAAAAGCGGATACATCATCTGATTTGGACAGAATCTTTGTAAGACCGTTGAATACGCATTTATAGCTACTGTGATACAAATTATTCAAAAAATTGGAAACATGCTATTAGAGAATTTCCAACCCCTAGACGTGGAAGACAAAATAAGTTTCTTTTTTTACTTTTAAAAAGGAAATGCTCCCAAACTAAGATTTTCTAACCACTCTGATGATTATTCTGACCACTTTACACAACAGAAGGTTGCTACCGCTAGAAAAACAGAACAAAAAAAACCCCAACATGCCAAACAGGCATAATGCAAGCAGTGAAAAGCAACAGCAGTTTCACTTTGCTTGCAAGCACAAGGACATACACACGTTCGTGACTTCAAGGTACCATGGCAGAAATGTCTCTGGATTGTTTGCAATGAGTTTATGGTCCTCAGAAGGAATGTTCATGTGCAGTTTACACAGTTACTTCAAGACCATTTCTCTATCTTTCCTTTTCACAGAGTTGCGTAATAAAAAACATAAAAATCTTACTCAAAACCCCATGCAATGCTACAGGCTGGGGTCAGAGTGGCTGGAGAGCAGCCAGGCAGAGAGGGACCTGGGGGTACTGGTTGATGGGAGGCTGAACATGAGCCTGCAGTGTGCCCAGGCAGCCAAGAAGGCCAATGGCATCCTGGCCTGCATCAGGAACAGTGTGGCCAGCAGGAGCAGGGAGGTCATTCTGCCCCTGTACAGTGCACTGGTTAGGCCGCACCTTGAGTCCTGTGTCCAGTTCTGGGCCCCTCAGTTTAGGAAGGATGTTGACTTGCTGGAACATGTCCAGAGAAGGGCAACAAGGTTGGTGAGGGGTTTGGAACACAAGCCCTATGAAGAGGGGCTGAGGGAGCTGGGGTTGCTTAGCCTGGAGAGGAGGAGACTCAGGGGTGACCTTCTTGCTCTCTACAACTACCTGAAGGGAGGTTGTAGACAGGTGGAGATTGGTCTCTTCTCCCAGGCAGCCAGCACCAGAACAAGAGGACACAGTCTCAAGCTGTGCCAGGGCAGGTTTAGGCTGGATGTTAGGAAGAAGTTCTATACAGAGAGAGTGACTGCCCATTGGAATGGTCTGCCCGGGGAGCTGGTGGAGTCACCATCATTGGAGGTGTTCAGGAGGAGACTTGATGGGGTGCTTGGTGCCATGACCTAGTTGTTCGGGTGGGTTGGATTGGTTGATAGGTTGGACGTGATGATCTTGAAGGTCTCTTCCAACCTGGTTTATTGTATTGTATTGTATTGTATTGTATAGGAAACCTCCTGCTTGGTTTAGAGAATTAACCAGGTTGGAAAAGACCTTTGAGATCATCAGGTCCAATCTATCACCCAAACACTATCTAATCAATTAAACCATGGCACCAAGTGCCCCAGCCAGCCTCTTCTTAAACACCTCCAGTGACGGTGACTCCACCACCTCCCCAGGCAGCCCATTCCAATGGCCACTCTTTCTGCGAAGAATTTCTTCCTAACATCCAGCCTAAACTTCCCCTGGCACAGCTTTAGACTGTGTCCTCTTGTTCTGTCAGTGGTTGCCTGGGAGAAGAGACCAACCCCCACCTGACCCTGCTCCTCTTCCTTCTGCTCTTGAGGAATGCCTTCCTGCTTAGTGTGACTGCTCTGCCTTTACTAGGCTGAGTCTAACTTTATATACTTTGTATTGACATTGGTATCAGTTTGGCTATTTTATTAAATATACTTCCATTTCAACCTGTGCATTTTTTCTCTCCTTTTTCAGATTCCCCTTCTCTGCTGGGGAAGGGTCATTGGTAGATCAACTGCTATAATTCAGTTCCACATACAGACAGTGTAGATTTTGTTTGTTTCTTCATGTTTATTTAACAGCACCTACATCACCTGTTAGCTTAGGAAGCTGTATCTGAGCCTCTAATCATTCTACAAACAAGATTTGATCTGCAGATGAGAATTTGTATTACTCATGAAGTAAATACAGATATATATATGTAATTCTGAGTACCTCCCACTTTAAAAATTTGGGACAAAAAATGGTATGTCAGAGGGTAATACTAAAAAGAAGAGTTAAAGAACTCAATAGACAATAACAATAGTGAAGGAAAGTCAGTAAGAGCTGAATGTATCCATATCTGAAGACCTAGAGAATATGATTATAAAAACACATTAAAATAACCAAACATGACTTGCAAAGTTAATGGTGAGATAGGTAATGGTCTGTGAAAGAGTAGATGGCAGGCAAGTGACATGAAAAAGAGGAAGCATTTAGGATGCCAGACACAGAGAGATAAAGACTGGCTGGGTCAGGAGACTAGGGACTTCAAGGGGGACTCTGACTCATAGACAAGGACTGCTCTGGAAAGGGGACTGGTGTCAGTCTGGGGATGTGGGAGAAGAAATTAAAAATTCAAGTAGGGTAAATTAAAAAGAAAGGAGAGAAGCATGCAAGAGCATCAGAACTTGTGATGAAGAATTGAAGGTAACAACAATCATGAACAGAGGATGGAAATAAAATCCAAGATTTTGAGACAGCAGGACTAGGGAAGTGATTGTGCCCCTGTACTGGGCTTTGGAGAGGCTGTACCTCAAACACTGGGTTCAGTTTGGTCTCCTCACTACAAGATGGACATGAGTGGTGCTAGAGCAGGTCCAGAGAAGGGTAATGAAGCTGATGAAGGGTCTAAAGAACAAGTCTGGTGAGGAGCAGCTGAGGGAACTCTGGTTGTTCAGCCCAGAGAAGAGCAGGCTGAGAGGAGACTTCATTGCTCTCTACAGCTCCCTGAAAGGAGGTTGGTCTCCTCTCCCTAGTATCAGATCATAGAACAAGAGGAAATGGCCTTAATTTTGCCAGGTGAGGTTTAGGCTGGGTATTACGAAAAATTTCTTCACAGAGGAAAAAGGTCAGACACTGGAACAGACTGCTCAGGGAGGTAGTGGAGTCACTGCCCCGGGAGGTACTCAAGAAATGTGTAGACATGGCACTTTGGGACATGGTCTTTACATGATGGTGTTAGGCCAATGGTTTGACTCAACAATCTTTGAGGTCTTTTCCAATCAAAGCAATTCTACGCTACTACCCTCTAATGACAGCTCTCATGTAGTATGGCAGTTGACTTAGCACTTACTCCATTGTGAATAATGAACACTACTATTTGAACAAGTGGCATGAATATTTCAAACATGGGGTTTGAAACTTGGGTCCCAGAATTTATTTTTTCTTTTACAGAAAGCAATTTTCATGCAAAGCATTGGAGGGGGGGGAAAGGAAAGAAAAACAAACAAACAAACAAACAAACAACAAAAAACACCACCAAACATTTTGCAAGATGAAAGAATCAAGTTCAGGAAAAGACAGCATAAGGCTACTCAAAGCCATTAAAATTTTTCCCTTTCACTGTATAAAGCAGGTTGCCATGAGAAGCTGTGGAAGCTCCAACCCTGGAACTGTGTAAAGCCAGGCTGGATGGGGCCTTGAGCACCTGGTCTAGTAGGAGGTGTCCATGCCTGTGAAGGGTTGGAACTAGATGATCTTTAAAGTCTCTTCCAACTCAACTCATTCTATCATTCTATATGCACTATGTAGTCTTCAATTACATAACCATACACTAGTTTAATGGGATCTGTCTCGTTCATGTTAATTTGTTTTTAAGACTGTTCTCTGTAAAATGAAAATTTGTGTGGTGAAGGAAGGATAGAATTATTTAAAAACAAGTCCAGAAAACTAAAACACACACACAAATAAAACAAAACAAAACAAACAAACCACCAGACCAAACAAACCAAAACAGACAAGCAGAGATCTAACTGAACCATGTTAAAGATTAGCTAAGAATAATTGAGGCATACAGGCTTATAAAACCTTTTCAGAGGTAGTCAGTAATTGCAAGCTTTTCTGGGCACAGATTTGAGGACCTGGCATCTAGCTCACAGAAGCGATGTAAATATGCAATGGACAAAAAAGAGACTGTACTACTAAAGCTCAGGACCTATAATCCTTACAAAGGCATTCAAAATTAATGGCTGTGTTTAATCTTTATGTGCTCACCTACAAAACAACATCTCTCTCTATTTTGCTGCAGTATTAAAAATAATGTAAAGAATGCACAGTATGTGGCATATAATATAGAAAAGTCTATGAGGAAATCAGTAACTGCATTCAAAGCCACATTAGTCTAGTGTACAACAAATAAAGCTCAAGGCCACCCACTGAACAATGGGGACAACAGTAAATATTGAGTAATTGCCCATTCTGTGAACACTGTCTGTACTGTGTACCAAATGAAGCAGGAATCCTGGTAGGGAAAAATAGCAAGCAATCATGTAATTAAAGACTGAATCACAGTACAAATGAAAAAGGAAAAGAATTACGCTCCCTCAGGCAAATTTAATTCCGTTGTGCTTAGGACTGTTTAGTGTGCAACCTCGATGATGCCGTTTTTGTCTATCGGCCTTTCATACCCAGTAATACTTTGGATACTATTAGCTGTCCTTAGCATTTGAAAAGGCACTTTCATCTTTCTAGCTCAGAACACTTCTACTTTTTTGTGACTGCTTGATTTTTCAATTAGTTAGCATAAAGGAGTATCCAGAAGAGTTGACAATTGTGACTGAACAGAAACATACATATAGTAGAAAAGCAAAAAATAAACTCAATGACGTATGTATTAACAAGCTAGGTAACAAAACATATACATAAACCATGACACCCCCTTAAAATGCTCAGACTTAGAAGAATAGGAATGACTTTGATTCGTTTTACTTATTTACATAACATTCCAGAATTATTTTGCAATCTCTTCTATTAGCAGCTTTTTAATAAGGTTATTTCATCAAAATACCATGCACTTTTACTTACATGACTAACATAAAAATGGTTGTTAATATTGTGCTTATCCCCAGATCTTAATGCAATAAAGTAGAACACACTAAAATATTTGTCATGCACCACCTTCTCCAAATAGTCTTTATAGGGCTACTACCTGCAGCTGTGCTTTCAAGAGCTGTTGCGCTGTAATTTTTTCTTTTAGCTGCATCATTTTTTCTATCCGTTGGTTAACTTGTTGATCTTTTTTAAGTTCATTCTCGTAAAATCTAGAACCCTGGAAGAAAATTGAAAAAACACTAAGTATTTTACTTGACATTTCCTATAAAGAATCACATTTGACCTTTAACTACAGAAAATTAAGAACACAGTAACAGTTTCTAATGCATGCTTTGGTTTTTCATGCAAATGACAGACAAGAGATATGAATAAAAGGAGATGTCATGAAAATATTAAAGAAAATCAACAATCATGTAGAGTTCATGCAATGCCACTTCTGTTCCAGACTCATCACAGAAAATAAACAATGAAAGAGAAAAAAAGAAGAAAATCCAAAACCAGCAGCTAAAATATTTTTCTTGTAATGCTTGCTTAGTGTGGTGGTTTTAGGCTATTCTTTTAAAATTTAGTTACAGCTTTTGAGCAGGAAAGTAGAAAGATATAAATAAATCACTATTGGGTGTAAAAAGGAAAACTAAAGATTATTCTAAACAAATTCATTGGAGGAATAGCTGCCATAAAACGGGCTGTACCTAAACAATTAATTTTCTTTTCTGATCTCTCTGCTTGCTTCACTTGGGACAGATTAACCTGCTTCTGCACTGACCTTGGCTTGATTGCGTTGTTTAGCTAAGTCTAACCCACTGCCTTCTCTCTGCTCCTCTTTCTCTCTTGGGACAGAGGGAGAGGGGCAGTAGACTGGCTTTCCTGGTCTCTGACCAGGGGGCTTTTTCGTGTTGTTTGCTGATTATAAATATCTGTATAATATTGTAAATACTGTATATTTTGTACATATTCATTGCATTCCATTGCAGAGTGTAGTTTTTGCTTGTAAATACATCTTTCATTTGCTTCTGAGTTGGTCTGGCAAAGTTAATGCTGCGGGGGGAAATTTCAACACACCACACTTAGCTTATAAAAAAAAAAAAACCATCTACATGCTGTTTACCAAAGCACCTCATATGGATAATTGGACAAATTTTTAGCTCAAAGCCTGTGCTAGTAAGTTGTCATTGAAGCCAAGAATACAGCTACCATCAAGGAAGAGTTAGGCATTTATACACAGGGCAAAAATAGTCACTGTTACGTTAATGATGAAAAGAAAAATTACAAGACTGCAATGTATCATGTCTCATTGATAAGAGATCTCTAATCAGAAGAAGGTAGGGTGTGTTTTCTTTCAATATCTGACACGCATTTAAACTTTTTGTCTTCTCTGCAATCAAATATGATTTGCTGAGACACACTGAAAGAATTAAGTCCCAAAATGTTTGTGTGGGAAGCAATCAAATACTTGTTATTAAGCTGTGGGGCTTTTTACATCCCTTGCAGTATTTCACAGCTGATATGCCATAAATTCTTGTTGTAATACAATTTGAGGCAGTGTTTATAGGTGTAATCCTGAAGACTAAAGGCTTAA
Organism: Colaptes auratus; assembly: GCA_015227895.2. Lineage (NCBI taxonomy): Eukaryota > Metazoa > Chordata > Aves > Piciformes > Picidae > Colaptes > Colaptes auratus. Next base: position 38,383,258 of record CM026897.1, read on the forward strand.
GAAATGCTTCTTTTCTGATTTCTCAAACTGTATCTAGTGTTTACATTTTCTAGCCTTTTGTGTATGTGTGTGTGTATGTGTGTGTGTAAGAGAAATACAATACCTATAGGCCTGTGTATCAGTTTTGAAAGCCTTCTTTACAGTTCATTCTACAAGGAATGAATCGGTAACTGTTCTGCCAAAACAAGTTATCCAAATATCATTAGTAGAGAAATATCTGACAAACCACTACATTTTCAAGAAAGAGTGAACAGGAGAAACATCTAATCAGTAAGGCGCTTGATAGCAAGTATCATCAAAGTGAAAATGCAAGCAATAAAAAAAGACAAGCAAGTAAGAGGTGTTTGTAGTATCTTTCTGCTCCCCCTGCAGTTTATCACAGAGCAATAGCAGTCAACATAGTATTCAAGAGCAAAATATGAAGCATGTAACCTAGGGCCACAGCAAAGTCAAATATTTTCACTTTTCTTTCCACAAATGTGTAAGAAAACCCATAGCTACTCAGATAAAATGTTATCCTCATATAGCTTTATGTGAAGACTCTCCAGTAACAAGTAAGAGGACTAATATTTAAATATTTTGTAAATTTGGGGGCCACAAATGCCTCTCAAACACTGAGAAGACAGTCAAGAAGACAAGCAGTAATCACAAAGAAATTCTACCTGAAGTATTAGAATAAAAAAGAGGTTGTAAGAGATTCATCAGCTACAGGAAGGTGATGAACAGAAATAGATATGCTTGGCTAAGTAATGATGAGGCAGGCAAAAGGAATGGAAAAGGAGCAAACAAAGAGGCCTAAGGACGCTGAAACATTCACAATTACCTCTGGACAATGCCATAATATTTATGTCCTACTTTGGACAAAATATTCCACACCTAAGGATGTACTCAGCTGTGTTCTTCCATGTCCCTGTGGATGAATCCAACAGTGCCCTATGGTACCCACAGAGCTACAGTTCCTTCCCTTACTTCCCACACATGTATTTCTTTATAGAAGACCTCCATCTACATGGAAGAGTCTTATGAAGCAAACCAACCTTGGTAGCTTTCATGATGATTTTATTGATTTTCTCTTTATCCAAACCTTGCATTCCAGCTTTGTTATCATTGAGGCCCATTCTAAGTAGAACTCCATCACTGCAAGAGCTGTTATCAACTTCCTTCATGTTGTCCATAGACTTCTTGAAAACAAGTACCTCTTCTAATGTTTAATATCTGGGGGGGAGAGGGGGATAAAAATCAAATAATGTATTTGTAAATTCCATCTGAAGAATACAAAAAAAGTTTAAGGAATTAATGTGCTGTATTTATTGAATAAGTATCTTATTCAGAAAACAAGATACTTATCACAAATATGAAGATCTGTATTCCTGTAAAGTGGATAACCCGCCACACTTATCACATAAACCCAGCTGTAACTCTACCAAAGTTTACAGACAGTAAGAATTTCAATTTTTATTAACTCAAAACCCATACTCTTTTAAAGAATATTTTTACAGAAACAATTGAGCACCACCAATGTCAACCAAAGGCTAGTATCTTTCACATGCATATGAAGTTTATGCCCATAAGTTATCTTGTCAGATGAAACAATACAGCCTTAAACACAAATACTGCTCACTAGAGTATTACATTAAATAAAAAAAAAACATTTTTTTTTCAATTGCAAAAGACCATTTTTATGGTCCTCATTCCTGCTTGAGACAAGCCATAGAGTCTTTTCCAGTAAATTCTACCTAAAATTCAAAACTTTTGTCTGTATTAAAGCTCACCTTAGAGAAACATATGGTTTTGGTTTTTAATAAAGTCCTATTGTTTAATGCAGAGTAAAATTCATGCATTCTTTTTCTCCTCATTAATTTGTACAGCTTACCAAACCTTTACTATTCAGTTGCTGCCATGAGCAATTTCTTATACATACAGGTACTTCTGATACGCGAACTTCTGACACGTTCCCTTGTTACCTAAAAAGGTAAATAGCTGAATCCTTTGATAGGCTCTAGTCTTATGGTAAACTGTGTAGTTATTGAATTGATCTTAGAAAACTAAATAATGTAAATTCTGCCCCTGTACACTGCACTGGTTAGGCTGCACGTTGAGTACTGTGTCCAGTTCTGGGCCCCTCAGTTTAGGAAGGATGTTGAATTGCTGGAGCGTGTCCAGAGAAGGGCAACTAAGTTGGTGAGGGATTTGGAACACAAGCCCTACAAGGAAAGGCTGAGGGAGCTGGGGTTGCTTAGCCTGGAGAAGAGGAGACTCAGGGGTGACCTTCTTGCTCTCTACAACTACCTGAAGGGAGGTTGTAGACAGGTGGAGATTGATCTCTTCTCCCAGGCAGCCAGTACCAGAACAAGAGGACACAGTCTCAGCCTGCGCCAGGGGAGGTTTAGACTGGATCTTAGGAAGAAGTTCTACACAGGAGTGACTGCCCATTGGAATCGGCTGCCCGTGGAGGTGGTGGAGTCACCTTCATTGGAGGTGTTCAGGAAGGGGCTTGATGGAGTGCTTGGTGCCATGGTTTAGTTGTTTAGGTGGGTTGTATTGTATTGTATTGTATTGTATTTAGGTGGGTTGGATTGGTTGATGGGTTGGACGCGATGATCTTGAAGGTCTCTTCCAACCTGGTGGTGTATTGTATTGTAAATTTTACCCTCCGCATCATGAATCTGTGGTCTTACTTTGCCAGATTAGAACCAGCAAAACCCAAGTGCAACACTGGTATAAATTACTTTACATGTATTTGCTACTAGAAAAGCGTATGGAAAGAATTTCTCCCTACCCCAAGGTGCTGATTCATAAACCACTGCAAATGTACTCATACAGAAAGAACATTCACTTCTAAACTTCCTCTTCCAACTGCTCCCTCTGACAGTCAGAACCATTTCCTCTTTCAAGGAGCTATGCCCTTTCAGCTGCACATACAGCAGCTCCACTAAACAATCACAAACTGCACAAATCTAAGCCTTGCATTTTTTCTTTAAATGCAACTTTCCCGCTACAGGATGCAAGTGAGTTTCATTATCAACCAAATTTAACTGCATTTTTGCATTTAGAGATGAATTTTTGCTATTAAAGAACCACATGGATGACTTTAAAATTATTGAATGGTGCTAATGTTCACTTTTTTCCTGAATATCTCCAGAAACATACTAGTAGCCAGCTGAAGTCAAGATATTAAAGAAAGCTATATTCTAAAAGAGTTCTGACAAAAATATCCCAATTTTAATCACATTCTACCAATTCAGATTATTTTTAGTGATGTCTTCCAAAAAGGCAGGATCAGGTAAGTAATGATGTCTTTATCTCCAGCTGGTTGTATTTCAAAGAAAAGAAGGTGCCATAGAGATCAGGACTTGAGCTACTACTACAACGGTCAAGCAGGAATGGAGTGGCTTCATAGCTTTTATGTGTTATCTGTTAAACAAAAGGTAATGATGACAAAAATATTCGGTTTTTTTGCAGTAGGAAAAAGTACTGCATCCCACACAGCTCTCCAAGTTTCATCTCAAGCTTGTAAGCATCCCTGTATCAATGCCTCCACAGTAATTCCATTGTTACTGGCAATCTATGGAAAATAACAGGCACAATTCCCAACAAATATTTTCCTCAAAGGAAAATATTTCTCCATTATTGCCCCTGGTTCTTTTTGCACTCTTTCCTTTCAAGAATCTGGAATGAGCACAAGATTGCTTCCACTTCCTGCTCCAGTGTTGGCAAAATTTTTCAGCTGTCCCTGAAAGTGTATTTATCTTGAGCATATACAAATCTTTTCCCCTCCTCATTTAGATCACTCTTAAAGGCTCAGTTTTATAGCAGAGGTTTTGAACACCAACTTGTTCCAGTCAAAAGCCTTCTCTATCACACTGCTATATATCCAGCAAGAAAAAAATTATCATGATGCTGCCGGCCATGGGGAAAAAAATTGTCTTCAAAAAGACTCATAAATGGTGATCTTCAGGTATGTTTAATCTTTTCAGCTTCTTGTATGGAACAAAATATATCGTTAGTGTCCAATGATAAAGTGTACAAATATAAAAAATACCTTCATCAACCGGTCACAGATGGTATTAAGAAGAAAATATTTATTTGAGGACACAACATTAATTCTCCAACAAAGCTTAAACATGTACAGAAGAGAAAACATGAATAACAACCAACACAATTTTCATCTGCTTAAGATAAACAGAAGATTTTGTTTCACATTAAGTAAAAAAAAAAAAAAAAGTAAGATTTTTAGCATATTGAAATCACTCACAAAAACTGTAATAACAAATTCAGCACTGTCAGATAAAATCAGTGGATCATCTGCCACAGACAAAGTAAAATGGACATATTTAAAAGGAACACAGGAGAAGCAAAATTTTGAAACACTGTGTAAAAGGTGACCAAAATGTCAGAGTAGGAACTGGTAGGAACAAGTAGGAACTGTTGTAATGGAGAACTGACCCTGAGAAAACATTTAGCTTGTGATGACATGATCTTGTAACATTTTTGCTGAAAGAGGGTAAAAGTTTAGAGCATAATGAAACACTCAGAACAGTCTAGGCAAAAGGTGACATATCTTTGACACGCTGTCCTCTCAAAAAGCTTCTGAAAGAGCTGTTTCCTCTAAGAGAACATGTAAAATGTTCCTCAGTATCATGCTGAGAAAGTCAGGTGTGAAAGCAATCAAATCTGTGAAGGCAGACTACAATTAAACGCTATCCTATTAATCTAATGATTTAGGAATGGGTGAAAGGAGCTGGATCTATGAATCATCTATTAATGCAGGAAGTAACCTTAATTGCTACTGAAAGGACTTCTAAAGGTAACAAGACTTTGGAAGTAGATGCCAACAGTTAACAAAAACCAAAAAGCTGGAAAGAAACCACAGAATAGCATTACTGTATAGCGAGCTTTCTAAGTAACCTGGGATGCTTGTAAGAGGAAAGGACCACTAATAAAGCCTCAATCAAGCTCTTCTACGGCAGGCAGAGAAACTCAATGAGTCAGACAGGGTTACACAGTACATAAAAGTATCAAGAGACTGAAACAGCAGTAAAATCAGAGCAATAATTTAATTTCAAGTGCCTCTACCTTTATTCAAATACGGCAAATTTTTGGACAATTGTCTGAACCTATCTCCAAACAGTAACATTACATTACATACGTTGCAGAAGAAGTGCACCTGACTTTTCCAAGTATTCATCTGACAAGGAAACATTCTGACTTAGGGGATCAAACTTAACAAATTCCTTAACTCTCATTTAATTGTAAACCCATGTTCCTCTGATTACAATTTAAACATACACTCCTCTTAAGTCTCTTTTACTCAGCAAGATAAACCACCAAGAAACAAAGACATGTCCAAGCAAGCAGATTAGACTGTCCTTCTGCACTGTCTGCTCAAAGCTTTTCAGTCACAGCGGGGTTGGTATTTACTTACAGCCCTGGTTTCCAAATAGCCCTGAGAAGAGGACTCCTGTCAGTTCTAATACTGTAGTGAATTACAAGACCAGAACTAGCAGGAGGAACCACACAACAACGTTAACAGCATTTAACACACGTGGTGTTAACCATATAGATTCCCTACTGAAGCATTCAAAACATCTACTGTTTCACTATTCTCTCTCAATATATAATAAAACCTAGCAGCCTAGAAACCAGAATCTTCTAAGAAAGATCTATGTGTACATGTGTAATAAACCAAGGTACATGACAAATTAATACTGAAAACTGGGCCAGGACTTATAGAAGTGAAAATTTCAAGTGCCCAAAGTGTCACAATAGAATGGGACTATTTCCACAAACAGCAGCTGACTCAGCATTTTACAAAAACATAGATCACATACAAGTACCTAAAATGAGTTTTCAGAAAGCAAATTCCTACAGTCACATCTTTTCTGAACTCATTGTAAGTGCAGACAATTCAATCCTTTTAAAAAATAAATAATTCACCCTTCATGAGCACATCTGAGACACTGCAGTTACTAATGCAGGTGCCTTCCATGGGACTTGACTAGGGCTAGTCTGAAGACACACTTCTTAAAGCACATTTAACATGAACATGAAAAGAAAACATATAATAGAGATTGTTTCTGACAATACTTAAAATCAAATGCCAAAATATGCACTTTATGCCATTTATCACACTATTTGAATAATCCTCTTAAGAAAAATAATCTTGAACTTAGGAGCAAATATAACTAAGCAAATATAACTGTAAGCATGAACATACTAGAAAAATAATTATACACTAGTGGTGAATGTGTTTTAGTGAGGACACACACACAACAGAAGGTACAGTAGTGGAAATAAGAGACATGAAAAGGGAGAAGAAAAAAAGAATTATAAAATTATCCACTTTATGATATTTATGACTGACATTCAGTAGTAAAATTTTATAACCCCTTTTTTTACTGAAAGAAGTAGATCAGTAATACAAAACAGCATTACAGCATTACTTCTTTTGCTATTCTAACACAAGTGTGATTATTTCCGGTTAAGACAATAATTTCTAAATTTCTCACAACCTCTAAGACGCTAAAAAGGGTTACAGACTGAGTACTGGGGTGTGCGATGAAATAAACGTAGCAATGAACCACAGAACAAAGGTCCAGTGGAAAAGGCATAGAAAGAAATGGAGAATAGTGAATGGCCTTCATCAGTGTATCACATTGATGGTCTCCATTTCCCATATCCTGGTTCACATTCCAGACTGGTCTTGGAGCAGGCAAACCAGGTTTCTTTAAAACTAAACTGAACTGGATTAACAGTGCTTCCAGAGAAATCACACTTACTAATGCAGCTGCTCCCCATGGGTCTAGACTAGGGCTAGTCTTGATGAAACAGTTCTTAAAGCACATCTAACATGAACTTAAGGTCCTCAGCAACAGATCTTTCCTTCAGAAATTTATTCTTACTGCAACATATTCTTGCTAACGTAGACATAGCCTGAACTCATTAAGAGTAATAGTAAGTCACAGATGAGAAAGATTATTAGAACATTAGAAAAAAGAGATAATTTACCTTCACAATCCCAATACACCTTTTGGAAGAATGTAGGCTGGTGACATCATGGAAAAAGTAAGACACATTAGGAAGATGTGGCAGATGTAAAAAAATCTATTATTTGTTATAGACAAATCATTATATGAAAAGACAAACCTTTTATCATCCAATGTTTATTAATTTAAAGCTTTTCTGCAAAATATTACCTAGAACAAATACTCTCTTTAACAAGACTTACTTTGTTTGTTAACTTGAAAGATTATCTATTCATACCATTTTTATTTTTTAACACGTTTAAGCCATAGTATATCCTAAACGGGGGGAAAAAAAGTAGAGAAAGGGGGGGAAAAGAGCTACTTCTGGGACTAAGTGAATAGCCCTCGATCAAAAATCATGACAGCACGTGGCTATCACTGCCACTATCAAGAGGATTTTGTTCAGACATGTCTCTGCCTCCTCGATCAGGGTAGAGAAAGAAGTTCATTCTGAGTTTAATGACGAAAACATGATTGGCCTTTAAGGTAATACCACTTGACTGATTACATGTATATTAGGATGTTTGCAACTGTTCATTTCTAATTGCTTAGGAAAATTATGCTATTTTACCAATCTTTCTCAGTACTGTAAATATCTTTATATCAGAGACTTACACTGGCATTAATATTTAACTTTGAGCTGCTACAAAGAATGCACATAAGTAACAGCGTGAATGCTAACAACTCCAAAAAATACAAACCCTCAATGTAAACTTTCAGCTAGTGTAATACGGAAGGAATTATATGGAACGAATTACACTACTAGTTGTCGTAATAGGGAAACCAGAGAAAATAAAATTGTGCAGCATTGCTCTTGCAATATAGCCAGAAGCGTCTGTTCTAAACCTGTTTCTTCAACCAACACTATTTAAGACACTTCCCCTTCTCCCCCTCCCCCAAGAAATTACGAGAAAGGAGAGGAGCCGGCACAAATCTTACATCCTTTCCAACTCACTGTATCTGTTCATAAATTGTGAAATGACACATTAAACTACGGTGTTTTTCTTTCCTGCAAATACTACTCCACCCATAAATATCAGCAACCACACATGCCTCAGATTAAGTCTGAAAGGGGAAAAAAAATCGCTTCGTTCCATAAACTGCGAAAATATTAGGCATATAACAGACAAGACACCACTACCTGGCATATGAAGCAAACTGCTGATCGCCACTTTCCGCTCTGCTCATAACAGGGCTTTAGGAGAACGAAAGCGGGCGGCACAGCAGCATCACTTCAGCCAGGTCGGAGCTGGCTGCCGTATCTACCCGCGGCGGCACAGCGCGTCTTCTAGGCACGCCGCGCCTAACCAGGCCCGCCCGCAAGGCGAGGGCTTCAGCAGCCTCTTCGCCCCACCGTCCCGAAGGAGCCCACCAGCCGCGCGCGGGGACACGGACTCCGTTAACTGTGGCGGGACAGCCCGCCTTGCCCTTACGCGTCGCTCGGGACACGGCAGTACTTCCCACCTCTTCCTGCAGGCTCCGCGGCCACCCTTTTGTTAAGGGAAAGGTCTGGCATTCACCTCCCAGTCCTGCGGACTCTAGGCAGGGAAGATGAGGTCACATCTCTCACGCTAGAAAGCAATCCCCTCCCCCCACAAGAAATAAAGCAAGCATCGCCCCAGACAATACCGCTGCCCTTCTGTGGCGGCGGCGGGAGCACAATTCCCCACCTCATCGGAGGCACGAAGACGAAATTCACTGCCTGCGCCGGAGAAATGACGAAGCTAAGATGGCATCCACCAGCCGACGGCCGCCGCGGCGGACTACATCTCCCAGAGCAAAGTGCTGCATTAGCCATCACTAGAAACTACCTTTCCCGAGAGGCAACTGCGTCCAGACTTGCAGCTGCGCGGGGCAAGACTACAACTTCCGTCAGGCCCCGCGTGGCCCCGTGGGGCCGGAGGGCGGGCGTGGGGCGGACCTGGTAAATAGTGTTACGGAGTATCCGCTCACGTAAGATGGCGGCGGCAGCAGCAGCAGACGCGCTAGAGCTCTGAGCGGAGTGCGCGGCAGGCGGACGTGCGCTCGCCCCTCCTCCCCACGCCACCTCTATGTTGTGGCTCTTGCTGCGGGCGGGGGCTGCGGACCTGCGGTGAGGGGGAAGCCTGAGCCTGCGTGCCTCGCAGCCAGCCAGTCGGCAGGGGCGGGTGGTGTTGGTGACACCCGCGGGCGCGAGCGGTGCCGCTCAGGTAGAGCCCGCCGCTCCCGTCCTTCGGCAGGAGGAGGCTGAGACTGCTGTGGGTGGGGGCCGCTTCGACTTTTCCCTGCTCGGCTGGCTACGGTTCTGGTCTCCATGTCGGACAACCAGAGCTGGCATTCCTCCGGCTCCGAGGAGGATCCTGAGACCGAGCTTGGGCTGCCTGTTGAGCTCTGCGGGGTGCTTAGCAAGGTAAGTTGTCTGTCCCCTGCCCTGCGGCCTCTTGCTTCCCCTTTCCGCGCCCCGATTCTCCCTCGCGCTTCTCGTTCATGCGAAGGCTGTCAGACCCGTCTGCCTCTCATCTGCCCGCTCCAGAGAATCAGGCCGAGGCACCCGGTGTCGGTAGAGGGGCCTGGTTGTGGGGCCGGGAGGCTCCACAGGAGGCACTGGCACGGCCGCGCAGCTGCCACCTGACGGCAAGGGAGCCTGCCGGGCTGCGGCGCTCGACGCCAACCGTTCGCACCCCCTCCCATAGCCGCGGGCACCGGTACGTCCCCGCCGCCGGGCCCCCGGTCTCTGCGCAGCTGCTCTACCGTCCCTCCACACCACGGGAGGAAGCCCTTGCTCCGGAGAGAGCCGCGGCTTCTGACCGTCTGGGTGGGAGGGGGCCATGTCATTGTCGCCCGGCCCTGGGGGTTCCTGTTTGAGCCCGCTGGCAGGACGGCGTGAGGTTTGGTAGAGCCGGGCCCGAGAGGAGGCAGTAGGGTGCGCCGAGCGAGGGCGTCTCCCCCATGCCTCAGGCTCCGGGCCAAAGCCGGCGGCGGGCCCGGGGCCGCACCACCCCAATTGCCTCCGGGAGCTCCCGACGGCAGGCGCAGCCTGTGTTGCTCCCCAGAAGCGGGCACTGGCACAGAAGCCGTTGGTCTAAGTATCAAAACACGGCAGCAAGAAGTACGGGAGGTGGGGAGAAGCGGAAGGAAAATGGCCCTAAAGCTTGTTTCCCATTTTAAAAATAAACATACTTTTTTTCTGTCTTTTATCGCTGAAAATAACATGGCTTGCAGGTATGTGCTTATTGATACTGATGAATTATTTATTTTTTTTTTAGGACTACGTTAAAGTGGGATATTGAATTACTAAGTTTGCACAAAGATATTACAGAGAATAGGTTCAGAATAATGTTGAAATATTATTAGAATTATACCACTGTGTCTTGATGTTTTTCCTTTCCTACAAGATAAGGCTGGACACAAGCTAGGACACAGAGATTGTAAGCTGGCCTTGGATGCTGAGAATACAGTCATAACAGGGCCAGGACTCTGCTCTTTGCGATGGACTTAGCAAACTCCTTGCGGCCTGGAAATGTTTTGAACCCCAGAGATGAGAGGAAGAGAAAGGGTTAGGAGAAGAAAAGGGCCTTGGCTTTCATTTGTAAGATCTTGTCATTTAATAGTGGTTGGGGAGGGAGAGCATGAAGTGTGAGATGCTGCAGCAGTTAAAATGGGGCTTTTGGTTTAGTGTAGCTTTTTTGTTCGGATGGTTGGGTTTTGGGGTTGTGGTGGTTTTTTGGTTTTGTGTTTTTTTTCACATTGTGGTCTTCCTTTGGTTAGATGCTTCCATCATTAGAAAGGGATATAATTTGTGCGAGGTAATTGATTTTTATGTTGCTGAAAGTCCAGGTGCTGTTTCTTGCTGGCATAGCAGGTGAAGCCATGGCTTCTGACACTCTGTCTGTTAGCCATTTGCAAACTACTTTTCTGGATGAGTGGGCTGAATATAGTTCATGTTGCCTTTCCTGAAGGAGCACTGGATGTAATCCGAATGGTGAAACCTGTTGCAGTGAACATGTTTGAGGGATAAGTGTATCTTCTGTTATTTGATGCTTTGGTAATACTTGAGACAAACTAATTAAAATGAAATGCTAGCATGCCAAGCTTCCTGCTAAAGAAAGAATATTTTTCTTTAGCAACTTACTGTGTATAATTAAATTCTAAAGCCGTAAAAGTAGGCTGCAGTCTCTGTATGCTCGTTTCATTTTTCCCCCCTTTGTTAAGAGAGAAGTTCTTTAGTAAGAAAAGCTTATTAGAAGTATATCCTGCTGGCCTCTTCAAACATTGCAGAACCCTAGACATTTTTCCATTGTATTTCCTATTAAGACTTTTTAAGGTGGATGTGAGGAATGGGCTTCAGTGTGGAAGAGTCTTTCTTAGAGCAGAAGAATCTAGATCCTTGAAAAAAGTGGTCTTTTCTTATGCCTACCTACTATACTTTAAGGAGCCTCAATTCATCGTGTGCTTTTATTGCAAGAGCAAATGCAAGATTGATTGCTATATTTGTCTCACTTAACCTTGTCAAAGAGAGAAACATGTTCTCCGTGTCTGTTGCTCTTTTACGCAAGATAACTTTGGACTCTGCCTTTCGTAGCTGGGGGGAGTTGGTAACATAAGATGTGAAAACAGGAAAGCAGGAAGTTGTGTACATCCACAACTGCTTGTGCTTGTGTTCATGTACTGAGTGCATATGAGGTTTTGTTTACCTAGCAATTCATGTATTGAGATGTCAAAAAGGGCATTGTTTTTTGAGAGCAAATTAAGGTCTTATCTATGCTTGAAAATTGTTATGGATTTCTCACTACAGAATTGTTTTATCTCTTATAATTACTGGAGTTGACATGTAGTTAAGACTTGCATTAACTAATGTGTGTAGTATAAAGTAGAAATGAGGTGGTTGTCAACTTTCTTCTCCCTCCATTCATGTATTGCAAAATAAAGAATAATGGTTAAACTTAAATACTAAAAAGGGGCTTATATTTTGGAGCGTTTAGTCAAAGAATGTCTATTATGATCAGAGAAGTGCTTGCATGATAAAACTACTTTGTTGTTTCCATTTTTTTTTCTGGCTTATAATTTTTGCACTGTTACTAAAGATCAAGCAGCAGTAAAAAGTCAGTTACAGAGCAGTCCTGATCTCCTAATGGTGTTGGGAAGGTCTTTTAAATACAAGATTAATAACCAGAACACTTAGTCACTTCTAACTCAACATCTGTATCATGAATCCAAGACTTGGTTTTGGAGTATTGGTTTCACTCCATTTGTGAATGGAGTCCCTAGAAAAATCTGAATAGCAAAAGGATGGTTGCATGTTTACTGATAAGTATCTTATTAATAAGAAAGTAGTTGGGAATTAAAACCTGAAGAAATTTTAATGGGTGATATTGAATTGGTTAAGAACTGATTACTGCAGGTATAGTAGTTACATACTGTAGAGTAATGGCATATTTGTATCTTGATACTTGAATAAAACAATTTTTCTAGAAATTTTACGTAAATTATTCCATGTTCTCCTTAAGTTTGGCTTTTGGTCTAACTCGAGATTTTAAATCAGGTGGCTAAACTTGCCTTAGTGATTTGTGTTTTATTTCTGCCCACCCCCCACCCCCCTCCCCAATTTTTGTCATTGCATTAATAAACTTTATTTTAACTGGTTTTGTCAATGCAGTTGCAGCAAAGACATCTGTCGTCCTACTGTTCATTTGAAACAACTGCTTTTTAGTGCCTTTAAGAATTTGTAAAATTATTTTGGAAACTCTGAGCAGAATAAAATTCTCAACTGGGAAGAACTTTAGGGTTTTTTGTCCTGATGCTTGGAGGCCTGAGAAATATTAGCCACATTGTCTTATTGTTATTTTTCTGTTCGCTGATGTTCTGAATTTTTTTCTCACAGTGGACCAACTACATTCATGGGTGGCAGGATAGATGGGTAGTCCTGAAAAGCAACACACTCAGTTATTACAAGTCTGAAGATGAAACAGAGTATGGCTGCAGAGGCTCTATCTGTCTGAGCAAGGCTGTGATTACAGTAAGTACTATTTCATTATTCCTGTCTCTTTATCTTTTGAGGTATGATGTATGTGTTGGCTAATGTCTGCTGAAAGCAAGCATGAGTATGGGAAATTCGATTAGATCATCTGTTATGAAAATTAGTTGTATCAATGGAGCACTGTGGAGCAGGGCAAGAAATTCCTTATAAGAAACAAGCTGTTCTCATTTGTGGCTGCAGTAAGCAGCTTTTCACTCCTGTGTTAGAGATTTCTGTGGGTAGGGATACAGATTGCCTGTAGAGGCTGCAAAGCTTTTCCAGGGCTTGGCTTAAGATTCTGAACCAACTTCCCAAAGGAGGTAACATCCATCAATCTCTATACTTTGCACTAGAGAGAGAAAGTACGTCCTCAACTGTACTTTCTGAACACAGTTCTGTAGAACATTTCCAAAAGAAAATGTTCTGCGTGCTTTCTCCTCTGAACAAGTTCATGTGTTGCTGTTTTTGTGTAATGCTAAAAGATCAGGTATTATATTGGTAAGAATAAAGAGCTTACATATAAATGAAATCTCATAAAGATGAGTTTGTCTTAGATAAAGAAAAAGCTGCTTTTTGTAGCTTTCTGGATTATGCTATGTATTATGGCTAATGCTTGTCAAAAAGCATGCTGTAGCTTTTCTGTTACTGTTACATAGTCATGTGATTTAGGGGAAGAAGTAGCTGCACTTTTGTGTAGCACACAAGTACTTACTATTTATTTTCTTACCTCATTAAATGTGATTTTTTTCAAACTGAATTAAGGATGACAAATGAGAAGTTTTCTTTCTTACTACTACTCAGCTTACAAAGAGTATTTTATTAACCATATCTTGGTTTGGAAAAAAAAAAGACTGATTACACCAACTGTATGCATTTTTTGGGGAAAAGGTTTTGAAGGAAAAGCAGATTTTTACATTTAGATGTCTGACCAGTATTACAGTAATTTAAAAATCAAAACAGATTACTTAATTTAAAAGTTATTTTTAAACTTTTTAAAAACTTTCTCAAGATTCTCAGGAGTTCTGACTTAAGTGTACTTTTGGCAGTCGGTAGTAGTACCAGCCTCTGATAAGGACTTCCAAAAAAGAATGTGGTGGCAAAGAGGTAGGCCAAGGGATGTCTGGAAGCATGCTGTGGAACACATCTCAGCATCCTGAATTCCAGTTGTGGAGGCAAAATGAGAAATTAGTGACGCTGCTGTTGCTGGTAGAATATTTTGTTGCACTTCATACATGGAAGATGGTAATCTTCTCTCTTGTCTAGGAAGTGCCTAAGACTAGACCTTCCTACGGACAGCTTTTTCTTCCCTCTTCTGTCTACATCTGGTAACAGGGAGTTGAATTGTTGCATTTTTTTCCAGCTCTTGAGCTTCTTGAGTGTATTGATGTCCTGGTTTGAGTAGGACAGGACTGATTCTGTTCAGCAATTTTACCTTTCAGCTCTCTCTCTTCTAATTGACTGAACTTTCTGAAGTTAACAACATGTTTTTATGGAGAGTATCTGCTTCCAGTAGTGAAAATGCTCAAGGTATAGTTAGCACCAAGGCATGGCATGCAGTCCAAGGTCACTGCTAAACCTTGTGTACCACTGATTCCCATGACTGGAATGTAGGGATAGACAGGTATAAGCTTTTTAGGAAGGATAGGCAGGGAAGGAGAGGAGGAGGTGTTGCCCTCTATGTCAATAACCAGCTGGAATCAGCGGAACTCCACCTGGGGAGGGATGATGAGATGGTTGAGAGTGTATGGGTTAGAATTAAAGGCAAAACAGGGGAAGGAGATACTACTGTGGGGTTCTCCTACAGGCCACCTGACCAGCAGAACCAAGCAGATGAGGCCCGCCACAGGCAAATAGAAGCGGCTTCCAGGTCACAAACCCTGGTCCTCATGGGTGATTTCAACCACCCTGACATCTGCTGGAGGGACAACACAGCAAGGCACCAGCAATCCAGGATGTTCCTGGACTGCATAGAAGACAACTTCCTCCTCCAAATGGTAGAGGAACCACCAAGAAAAGGTGCTATGCTGGACCTTGTTGTCACCAACAGGGAAGGGCTGGTAACCAATGTGAGGCTCAGAGACAGCTTTGGCTGCAGTGACCATGAAGCAGTTGAATTGAATATCCTCAGGGCAATCAGGAGGACCTATTCTAAGCTTATGACCCTAGACTTTAGGCGTGCAGACTTTGATCACTGCAGGAACCTGCTAGCCCAAGTGTTGTGGGACGAAGCCCTAGAGGGAAGAGGGACCCAGGACAGCTGGTCAGTATTCAAGGACCACCTCCTCTGTGTCCAGGAGCTATGTATACCAAGAAAGAGAAAAGCAGGGAAGAAGGCTAGGAGGCCTGCCTGGATGAACAAGAAGTTACTGGACACACTATTACTTAAAAAGAAACTCTACAGGAAGTGGAGGGAAGGACAGCTAGAACAGGGGGGATATAAGGAAGCTGCCTGAGCAGCAAGAGGCCTGGTTAGGAAAGCCAAAGCAGAGTTCGAATTGAATCTAGCCAGGGAGGTTAAAGGGAGCACTAAGAACTTCTACAGGTATATTAATGACAAGAAGAAGAGTAGGGAAGGTGTGGGCCCCCTCAGAAAGGAAACTGGTGAATTGGTCACAAGTGATGTGGAAAAGGCTGAGGTACTCAATAACTTCTTTACCTCAGTCTTCACTGCAAGGGCCTCCAGCCACACTCCTGGAGTCATGGCAGACGATGCCAGGGACGGGGAGGAAGAACTGCCCATTGTAAGTGAAGCTCAGGTTCATGATCACCTGAAGAATCTGAAAGTGTTCAAGTCCATGGGACCTGACGGGATACACCCAGGGGTGCTGAGAGAACTGGCAGACGGGGTTCCTAAGCCCCTCTCTATTCTATTCCAAAAGTCATGGCAGACTGGGGCAGTCCCCACAGACTGGGAAAGGGCAAACATTGCTCCCATTTTCAAAAAGGGTAAGAAGGAGGAGCCAGGGAACTACAGGCCAGTCAGTCTCACCTCTGTGCCCGGAAAGATCATGGAGCAGATCCTCCCGGAGGCACTACTGACTGAGAAGAATAGTGAAGAGGTGATTTGGAACAGTCAGCATGGCTTTGCCAAGGGCAAATCCTGCCTGACAAACCTGGTGGCCTTCTATGAACAGGGGACAACATTAATAGATGAGGGGCGAGCAACTGATGTCGTTTACCTGGACCTGAGCAAAGCCTTTGACAGCAAAGCTGTCCCGCACCACACCCTGGTCTCCAAACTGGTGAAGCATGGGTTTGATGGATGGACCACTAGATGGATACAGAACTGGCTTGATGGCCGCACCCAAAGAGTGGCTGTCCATGGGTCCATGTCCCAGTGGAGGCCAGTGACAAGCAGAGTCCCTCAGGGATCAGTCCTGGGGCCAGGCTTGTTCAACATCTTTGTGGGTGCCATGGACAGTGGCATTGAGTGCACCCTCAGCAAGTTTGCTGATGACACCAAGCTGTGTGGTGCAGCAGACATGCTGAAGGGATGCCATCCAGAGGGACCTTGACAGGCTGGAGGTGGGCACAAGCCAACCTCATGAGCTTCAACAAGACCAAGTGCAGGGTCCTGCATCTGGGTTGAGGCAATCCCAGGCACAAATCAAGGCTGGGCAGGGACTGGCTGGAGAGCAGCCCTGAGGAGAGAGACTTGGGGGTGCTGGTGGATGAGAAGCTCAACATGAGCTCTCAGTGTGCACTTGCAGCCCGGAAAGCCAATCAGATCCTGGGCTGCATCAGGAGAAGTGTGGCCAGCAGGTCAAGGGAGGTGATTCTCCCCCTCTACTCAGCTCTGGTGAGACCCCACCTGGAGTACTGCCTCCAGTTCTGGAGCCCCTATTACAAAAGGGATCTGGAGGTGCTGGAAGGTGTCCAGAGAAGGGCCACAAGGATGCTCAGAGGGCTGGAGTACCTCTCCTATGAGGAGAGACTGAAGGAGTTGGGGGCTGTTCAGTTTGGAGAAGAGAAGGCTCTGAGGTGACCTCATTGTGGCCTTCCAGTATCTGAAGGGGGCCTACAAGAAGGCTGGGGAGGGACTTTTCAGGCTATCAGATAGTGCTAGGACTAGGGGGAATGGAATGAAGCTGGAGGTGGGGAGTTTCAGGCTGGATGTGAGGAGGAAGTTCTTCCCCATGAGAGTGGTGAAGCCCTGGAATGGGTTATCCAGGGAGGTGGTTGAGGCCCTGTCCCTGGAAGTGTTTAAGAGCAGGCTGGATGAGGCTCTGGCCAGCCTGATCTAGTGTGAGGTGTCCCTGCCCATGGCAGGGGGTTGGAACTAGCTGATCCTTGTGGTCCCTTCCAGCCCTGACTGAAACTATGAAACTTCGGAAGTGCTGAAAGTAAGATGTTGCACCTGCAGGGGGAGTGGAGTGGACAGGACAGATGACCCTAAACTGACCAGCAAGGTCTGTTCCATATATGTCATATTCAGGTGTAAAGCTGAGGGATCATGAGAGTAAAGCTCTATTCTTCAATGGATAGCATCCAATGAGGACTCTGTTCTGCATCCATAAATCCAGTTCCAGTATCCAGTGAATACTGGAATGTGTCCCTAAATCCAGTTCCTGTCTGCTTCTGAGTCCAAGTCTAGAACTAACCTAGTGCCTGCCAATAGTGACAGTAACCTAATTGCTGTTAAGGAGTTGGGTTCTATGTTGATTTTATATCTATTTATGTATATTTCATTTTATTGTTTTCATTAATGCTGTTTCAGTTTTCCAATTCATATGTCTCTCTTACTCCTTTTCTGTTCCCCTTTTGGAAGAGTTAATAGCATCTGTAACTCATCTAGGGGCTGGTCCAATCCTACCCCTTGACAACTCTTTGGATTCAGTGGGGAATGAAATTACTTTCTATGTGTAGTTAACATGGACATACTATATTACTAGTAATACTTTGTTGATGCGGAAGCATAAATTTGTAAAGCTGCTATGGCTGAGTAGTCTTACTGTACTTCCATCAGTGAAGATCAGCCTAATGATGTCATAGTATTAATTGAGATGTCGATGTTGTATTCAGAAAGCCACAGTTGCTTCTCTTGTTTTATCATTTCTATCATGGTAAAGATGGACAGACAGATAATTCTACAGGGATATTTTTGTAAGACACTCGTTTCTCACCTCTTTAATGAGAATAACACTTTAAATTAGCTTGTCAAAATAGCTCCTCCAGGTATTTCAAGTGTAGGATTAAAATGTCATCCGTCTAAAACAAGTAGTTTCCTGTGACAACAGTATTTAACTGAATGAAAAAAGGGGGCTTGGTTGGACTGCTCACTATGTAAACCACCAGGATTGAAAAGAGCTCTTTTCTGGAATAGAGGACTAAAGGATGAATGTTTATTGTATACTCACTGGATTACATCAAGTAGTGAATTGCCAAGAACTGTCCATATGTGATTACTTTAATGGAGAGGACAGTGAAAATCAATACCTGAATCTGAGTCGCTCTTAGCCAGGTAAAGAAAAGCACCTTTAAGGTGTATAGTTTGTAACAGAGTGGAGTTTTGAACTTGTTGGAAGTTCTTTGTGGTCAAGTGGTGAGAAAAAATTGAGTATTATGAAAAGTTTGTATGTGCACAGGCTTAAGCTTTGTCGTTAATCTATCTTGGATATACTAAATTACTGTTGGTTGTCAATGCCAGATGGCATTTAGTAAAGATGTCCATGATTACCATATAGCTTTGCAGTTCTTTCATTCCTGAAGTCAAACTAGTCAACTTTGGAGTTGGAAGACACAGGGTCTGTCATGATAAATAGGAGTAGAGCTGGAAGTTCAACTCCTGGCAAACTGGCCTTCCAGCTTGTACAGCCTTTGTTCTACTAGGGCCGTTGCTGTTTTCATACAATGACTTGCACAAAGTCATACAGTCAGTGTGATATATCCAAAATAACCTGTTGTGCACAGAATAACTTAAGCTGGAAGGGACCTCTCGAGGTCACCTTCTGTACCTGTTCACATCAGGCAGTGTCACACAAAGGCCACCACTAATTTAAATCTGATGATAGTTCGTATGAATAGATAACTTTTTTTTTTTAAACCTATTTACAAATTTCTAACAAAATGTTTGTCTCATCAGTTCTGGTTTGTTTTTTTATTTCTACAAAGGATTTGATTGGTTGGGATAACTCTTTGCATGGATCCATATAGAGTGTCTTGAAAAATTCTTCCTTAAATGTCACGCTTGATACATTTAGGGAATGCTTAAAGTTAGTCGTGTGTACTTTTTTTTGTCACTAGAAGTCACTGCCTATACAGGAAGAGCTCCAAAAGCTTACGTTCCAACTAAGCCTTCAGATAGGAGTCATACTTCCCACATTGTTTGAATCCAGTGGTTGGTCTTCATCTTCCTTTGTGTATATATTATGGGTGTAGATAAACTTACGGATTTCTAATTTAGTAGCTTAAACAAGATGTAATGCAGTGATTTTCCTTGGTTTTGATTATACTGTGATTATACATACTCTGTGCTAGAATCTTAATGGAAATATGCTAGTGGTTATTCATCTTTGAAGAACAGATTGTGTTTATTGTGTTCAAAAGAGATGCTTTGGCAGTTCTTTGGAAATACCTGGCTCAGGAATGAGAAATAAATTTAGTTTGCATAAAGAGGAGATTTTTAGTAAATTAGGATTTTTGTTTGTTTGTTTGTTTTTTCCTAGAAAGGGTAATCAGAAAGCATTGTTTCTTAATGAATGCAGTAGTTATGTTCTATATTAATATGCAGGTTGCAAGTTGTTCCCCATCAGAATGGACTTCTGAAAGGATGGAATTCTTCTTGAGTACCTATTTTGAATATCTGGATCTTAGGACAGGGAATAAAATAGAAAACTGAAGTCTGCCTCTTTTTTTTGTTTTTCCTAAATAGCAATAAATTGCTGTTGTGAAGATCTTAATAGATATTCGTGTTATAAATTAGTGGTGGTATAAATGTGTTGGTTCTGGTTTAGGAAAAGAACAAGAACACAATGCATGAATGATCTAAACTGGAACTTTCCAATTTTAAGCTTCTCATTTCCTTATGTACAGACTGAAGAGAGTAAGATGATTCTTTCCAGTAATCAGCCATTAATAAAAAAACCCTCGCTCTGCTTTTTAAAGATGTGGTTAGTTGAACAGCTACCCTTCTTCACTCCAGCAGTATTTCTGGTTTATTTATAGTGTGATGCTGGCCACCATTAATAGTTGGGTGCTTGTGTGATAAAATACAGATTGACATTTTTAAAAATAGATTGACATGAACAGAAGATGTTTGAAGTTTTGTCAAGTTAAATAGAGGCTTCCTATGAGAAGAAAGTTTCAAACTCTGTTCTGAAACTTCAATTACAAACACACCTTTAAAAATATTTGATGTCAGTGCTAGACAATTACTTAGTAGCATTGTTTAAAACACTTCTAGTGTTAAGAATCATAGAATTGTTTCAGTTGGAAAAGACCATTAAGTTTGAATCCAACCATTATCTAACTCTCAAGTCTGTTGCTAAACCATGTCCCTTAGCATCATCTGTGTTCTTCAGACATCTCTGGAATGGGGCTTCAACCACATTCCAGGAGAGCCTATTCCAGTGTTTCATAACCCTTTCAGCAAAGAGGTTTCTTCTAATATCCAATTTAAATCTCCCCTGGTGCAGCCTGAAGTCATTTCCTCGCAGTCTGTCACTTGTTACTAGGGAGAAGAGACCAATGCTCACCTTGCTGCAACCTCCTTTCATGTAGTAGGGACTGGTAAGGTCTCCCCTCAGCCTTCTGTTCTTCAGACTAAACAACCCCACTTCCCTCAGCTGCTCCTCATAGTGCATGTGTTCAAGAGCCCTCACCAGTTTTATTGCCCTTCTCTGGATGTGCTGCAGGACCTCAATGTCTTAGTGAGGAGCTCAAAACTGAATACAGTACTCAAGGTTGGGCTCCTCAGTGCTGAGTACAGGAAAACAATCGCTTTCTGGGTTCTGCTTGTCACACTATTTCTGACATAGACCAGGATGCTGCTGGCCTTCTTGGCCACCTAAGTACATTGCTGGCTTATGTTCAGCTGACTGTTGATCAGCTTCCCCAGGTCTTTCTCTACATGGCACCTTTCTAGCCACTGCCCCAAGCCTGCAGTTGTTGCATGGAGTTGTTGGTGGCTGAAGTGCAGCACCTGGCCTTGTTGAATCTCATACAGTTAGCCTCAGCCCATCAGACCCTTTTCCCACCTTCAAAGAGATCAGTGCTCCCTTCTAGCTTAGTGTCATCTGCAAAGTGCTGGGAGAGTGTGTTCGATTTCCATGTCCAGACCACTGATAAAGATTTAAGATAACTGTCCCTAGTACTGAGCCCTGGGGAACACCACTTGTGACCAGTGGCCAACTGGATTTACCTCCATTCACCACCCCTCTGAGACAGGTCTGTAGTTCCCCAGATCCTCCTTCCTTTCCTCTTATAGATGGGCATCACATTTGTCAGTTTCCAGTCAACTAGGACCTCCCCCATTAACCAGGAAAAATGGCTTGGTGAGCATTTCTACCAGCTCTCTTGTGTAAAAAAGTCAGTAATTAAGAGAATTAAGTTTTAACAATGCTCATTACTTAATGTCTACCTCAAGATTGTAACTCATATCCATAGTTGATAATTGGAGCATTTTCGTGCCATGGAGCATTTCTCACAGTTGCTACACCAAGCTATGGAGAATTCCAGTGTTCATGTTTGGTGTCAAAAATAATTTTGTACCTCAACACTTTTATGTGTTTTTATATTGTATTATTGTTCAATCTGAATCACATGTTTTTAAGATTGATTTATGGTTAACTTACTGTGCATGGATACAGTTGGTTCCCTGCTCCAGGGGTGCAGCATTGCTCAACAACCCTGCTATACAACCAGCTGTTAATGATCTGATCTGTCTTGTGGTAGCCCTTAATAACAGTTTTAACAATACCAGACCACTTTCTGATATGCATTCTTAGAATGCTAAGTAAAAAGATCAGAATACTGTTGTTTTTATTTACTAGTATGCAGCCACACCAGCCCATCTGCTGTTGTGCTGCCTCCTAAAGTTGCTAACTTGCAAACTTTGTGCTTCTGTTCATATACTCAGATTGCTGCTTCTCAGGTGATTGCTTGAGTGTTATCTTTTTGCCTCTTCCTTTAGGCATACATTTTCCAATTACTGCTTTTTCCACATTCCTCATGAGTTCTATAAATGTTGCTTAGATCAGATATTCTGGTCATTTCTTAGTCTTTTTGGTGTTGAAATCCACTGTTCTTCAGTGATGAGGACCAGTAGAAATGGAATTTCCTGTACTGTGTCTCCATGCATTTAACCCGTACTGTATAGAGACCAGTGTGTTTAATATATTCTTTAAACTTTTGCACTTGCCCTCTTCTTAATCTCTTCCATGTGTAAGTATCACAGAGTCAGGGTTTGGAAGGGACCTCTGGAGATCAGCTAGTTCAACTTCCCTGCCAGAGCAGGTTCACCTGGAGCAGGTAGCCCATAATGGCATCTAGACAGGCTTTTTATGAGTCCAGAGATGGAGACTCCACCACCTTTCCAGGTAGCCTGTTTCAGTGTTTTACTACCCTCTAAGTGAAGAAATTCATCCTCATGTTTAGATGGAAC
Organism: Colaptes auratus; assembly: GCA_015227895.2. Taxonomy (NCBI): domain Eukaryota; kingdom Metazoa; phylum Chordata; class Aves; order Piciformes; family Picidae; genus Colaptes; species Colaptes auratus. The sequence goes on from CM026897.1 coordinate 38,405,879, forward strand.
TTCCTGTGTTCAAGTTTGTGCCCATCACCTCTTGTTCTGTCACTGGGCACCACTAAAAAAAGACTGGCCCCATCCTCCTGACAACCACCCTGTGGATATTTATAAGCATTGACAAGATCCCCACTTCACTTGTCTTTATGCTAAAAAGCCCCAAATCCTTCAGCCTTTCTTTATAACAAAGATGTTCTAATCCCCTATTTTTTTTCATAGCCATTTGTTGTACACACTCCAGCAGTTCCCAGTCTCTCTTGGACTCAGAAACCTGGAACTCCAATACTCCAGGTGAAGTCTCACCAGGGCAGAGCAGATGGGGAGCAGAACTTTCCTCAAACCTGTTCTGATGCACCTCAGGATGCTCTTGGCTTACTTGGCCACAAGGGCCCATTCCTGACTCATAGCCGTCCTATTGTCCAGCAGGTCAGCCCTTAAACTCTACTGATCCATGGAGTTATTCTTTCCTGGGTGGGGAAAGAAACTTGCCCTTGTTGAATTTCATGAAGTTACTCACAGCCCAGTTCTCCCAAGAGCCTTGAGCCTGTCCTGTTCTCACTGAATGGCAGAACAGCAGACCTCTACCTTAGCTGCCACTTTGCTATTTTCCCAGGATGGGAACTATCCATTATCACCCTGAGTAAGTCCAGGGTTCTTTTCTCTTTGGCGTCTCAGTGTAGTGCGGCAAAGCATAACTTTTGTCTTCTTGTGTTTTTATCTTCTCTGGGTGTTGCCTCATGGTTTCCTTGCAAATTCTATATTTTTCTGCAGAATGGTGTGAAATATAACAAAGATAATCAGTATGCAAATAGAGCTTTTTTTTTTTTTAGGGATGCAGAAGTTTGTATGTGATTCCTGCTGTATGTTACTGCCCTGTCAAAATACGCTTCAGTGACACGTAGGATTTCTGCATTCTCTTAAGACAATACAGAGTTGCCTTACTGAGTGATTAATGACTAGCTTCTTGCTGACCATGAGGTTCTTAATGAGTTCAACTTGGGGATTTCAAATCAGTTCTAAGCTGATACTTTCACAGGTGATGTAATTCTGATTTTTTAAAAGATATTTTTTATTTTAAGTGCAAAGGTTTTGTTTGAAGGAGTTCTTGAAGTATCATAAGCATTTTTCTGCAGGGAACTCAGTTCACTCATTTGGTTCATATCAAAACAACATTTTGAGTATCCCACTTCCTGCATGTGAGATAGGAGGCTCTAAAGCATGTTGTTATGACTTCAGTAACACTTAGAATTCTTCAGGCTGTGTTCAAACACAACAGGCCCATTAGTTACATCCTGATTTTTCATGGTGACTTATAAATTTGTTAATACCTCATCACTAATCCTGGGAGCGCTTGCATAGTGTATCTTAGTATCTGTCCCTAGTAAATCACTTGAGAAACTAGCTATGTGCACATACTTCTTTGTAGCAGATGTTGATAGTTGCAACTATTTCAGGCTTTAGAAACTCTTCTAATAAGGCAGTGCCACGTCTTTGAACAAAGTTTAGCCAATATTTCCAGTGCACATTTGTTATACTCTAGATCTCACTATTACAAGCCATTGGTTTTTCAGTAGGCAGTTGGCAGTAGCACGTGTCAAAGGTCTGTTTATATATGAAGCAATAATAGCATGACTCAATACTATGTAGTAATTCCTTGTCATTAAAAAAATTAATTGGTAAAATATTAAGTAACAAATTTGGTGTTGTACAGCTACAGGATAGTTGATTCACCACAAAAAATCTGAAAAATTACTTTTGCACAATCACTTCTGGATGTGGACCTCTGTAAAGAAAAACAGGTTTGCTATTGAGAACTGTATGTTTCAAATGTTGAGTGTGGTTTCACAGCGGAAGTAACACATACAGTATATTGTTTCATTCTGTAGAAAGCAATTCTCTGAGAGCTGCTTCATAATGGATTAAACCAAGCAAATTTTAAAGTTTGAGTAGCATGCTAGCAAATTAATACTAAATTACTTTGCTTTTACGGGTGCAGTGGGCATCTACTTTATCTAGGGTTTGGAAATAAACTTGTTTCAAAGAAAAAGTAGTGCTGAAAAGTAAATATCCTAACCCATGAACTAAAGTGAAATGTTTCAATAGTAGCAAAGAATATAAAAACATTTAATCATTATTTATAAGCATATTTTCTTGATATGATTTTTCTATATGTGTAAATTTACTATTTTGAGAGCTTTTTTTGTCATATGAAGCAAATTATTTGATGTCTTGTGATGGTTTAAGCCACACACATCAACAAAAGCTTGGCTGACCTCAGTCTGGGAAGCAAATGAAGAGGTATTTTACAAGCAATAATGGAATGCAATGAATATGTACAGAGTATACAGTATTTGCAATATTATGCAGGTGTTTACAAAAAGAAAACAGCACAGAAATCCTCCCTGGGCAGGAGGACACTGCCCCACTCACCCCCAACCTCTCCCCTCCCTTTATCCTCTGGTTAATTGGTTAGCAGGGGTCTGAGTGGCTGGAGAGCAGCCAGGCAGAGAGGAACCTGGGGGTACTGGTTGATGGGAGGCTGAACATGAGCCTGCAGTGTGCCCAGGCAGCCAAGAGGGCCAATGGCATCCTGGCCTGCATCAGGAACAGTGTGGCCAGCAGGAGCAGGTAGGTCATTCTCTCCCTGTACGCTGCACTGGTTAGGCCACACCTTGAGTCCTGTGTCCAGTTCTGGGCCCCTCAGTTTAGGAAGGATGTTGTCTTGCTGGAGCATGTCCAGAGAAGGGCAACAAAGTTGGTGAGGGGTTTGGAACACAAGCCCTATGAGGAAAGGCTGAGGGAGCTGGGGTTGTTTAGCCTGGAGGAGACTCAGGGGTGACCTTCTTGCTGTCTACAACTACCTGAAGGGAGGTTGTAGACAGGTGGAGATTGGTCTCTTCTCCCAGGCAGCCAGCCCCAGAACAAGAGGACACAGTCGCAGGCTGCGCCAGGGGAGGTTTAGGCTGGATGTTAGGAAGAAATTCTATACAGAGAGTGATTGCCCATTGGAATGGGCTGCCAGGGGAGCTGGTGGAGTCACCATCATTGGAGGTGTTCAGGGGGAGACTTGATGGGGTGCTTGGTGCCATGGTTTAGTTGTTTAGGTGGGTTGGATTAGTTGATAGGTTGGACACGATCTTGAAGGTCTCTTCCAACCTGGTTTATTCTATTCTAATTAGAAGAAAAGCGAAGAGGGGAGATGTTAGGGGAATTTCAGTTAGTTCAAAAGCTTCATTAGAAAAGCTAGTAATGCTTATTTCTAGTTTGCTGGTAAAGAGTCCTTCAGCAAAGCTGCCAGCATGCCAGCAGTAAGACAGAAGAGAACAGAATGAGAGCAGAATGTAAGATTGTAAAACTACATCCCACTCACCTGGCCTATGAAATTCACTTAGAATTATCTTTCTGATTTTCCTTTTTACACTCAACTATTCAGCTAGAGAATTTGCAGCTATATTTCTTAAAGGCACAGCCTAAACTGTCACATTTGCGTTTAGCCACTTAAAAGTATCTTCACTATTTTGGTAGGAATAAAGCCATCTTGTTAGCAGTAGGGTTTTTCTTCTATCCTGTAAAAAATTAAATGCAGCCAATGCATGTAACTAAAAAGTGGTTTCTTATTGTTGAACCTCAAGGAAAGGCAAGGTGTGGTGGTCCAGTTTTTCTGTTAGGTTTTGCTGGGGTTCTGGAATTCAGAAAGGTAAACTAGAGTGCTATGTTGTGAATTTTGCCAGACCCAAATTTGTACATCTGCTTGGATATTTTTTTTCAAAAAAGAAGGGGAAATACTACAAATAAAGCGAACTAGAGCTTGCATCTCTCTTATTTTCAGTACATATTTAATTGGTCAATCCAGAAAGTTAGATGTGTGATAGTTAATGCTGTTAAAAAAAACAAACTGACTGAAAACCCACGAACTAAAAGAAACAAAACCCTTGTGAAATTAAGTCCTTTATATAGTAACTTTAATATTTATACCTCTAAAGTCAAGTGTCTTCAGAAATAACTTGCAGAGACAAGAGTCTTGATGAGCTTTAATAGTAGCACTGGGTGTACACAGCAAGGGTGAGGGCTGTCAGGTGGCCTCTGTGAGGAGAGATCAGGTTGCCCTGACATGGGCTGGTTCCAGCTGGCTTCAGCAGACCCAGTACAGGACACAGCTGAGCCACTCGCCCATGGTGACGATGCCTCTAGCAAAATGCCACTCAGCAGTGTGAAAGAGGAAAAAGTGTAAGAAACAGCCCTACCAGAGATTGAAGTGAGAGCAGGAGGGAGGCAGAGGTGCTCCAGGCACCAAGCAGGAATTCCCAGCAGCCTGTGAAAGAGCACTGTGCAGCAGACTTTCATTATGGCCTGTAATGAAAAGGCCAGACCAGAGATCTATACGGCAGTCTGAGTACCCTATCATAGCAGCTGGATATGCTACAAAGGGGGCTGCAGCCTGTCTGTTGTCCATGCAGTTTTTTTTCTGAAGACCTACGATGGGAGAGAGTGGGAGGAAGGGACAGCATTATGAACTGACCATGGGCCCTCATTCCCCATCTGCCTGTGCTTTTGGTTTTGTCTGGCTCACTATCTAGTTCTAACTGGCAATAAACGAATTTTTGCCAAGTTAAGTCTGTTTTGGCTATGACAGATGTCCCTGATTTCATCTTGACCCGTGAGCTTTTCATCTTATTTTTTTCCCCCTGTAAAGCAAAGGAGTAGTGAGAGAATGACTAGGTGGGGATCTGGTAGTCACCCAGGGTCAACCCACTACAGAAATCAAGACAGTCATTATGGCTTGCCGTTAGTGGACATGTTTGAAAGAATGGGGATTGTTCCCAAGTAGAGGAAGGACTTTTAGTTCACATACTCAAACTTTGGAAAAGAAAGAAATCTCTAAAGGAAAACAGTGATAATACTCATTCAGAGGAAATGTTGAGGAAGGATGCAAGGAGGGGCAGAGCATTTGAAACAGCAGTGTTCAGTCCGTATTCTGAAAAATGAACAATGACTTCAGAAACAAACACACTTACTTCACAAAGCACTTCTTAGTGTTTAATAGGTCACGAAAGGCCATCTTTTAAGACCTGTCTTGCCCGCTGAAATTCTAACTAAACTTGGTAAAACACATTTTCATTCAGCTGATAGAGAATTTTTTCATTGATGACTTTAAGTACTATGCACCGTATAGAATTCAACTTTAAAATAGTCTCTGTGGTACTTAATTTCACTACCTTTTCTGTTCATTGGCTTTTTCATATTTAGCATGTTTTCAGCAATTGAAAATTTTGTAGGGAAATGGTGTGATTCCACTACAGCTTGGATCTGTCATAGATTAAATGCATTAGAAAAATTATTTTAAATTGTGTACTTTTTAAACTGGGCTCAGGTTTTTCATTTGTATATTTTTTCGTAGCTAATTAATCACAGCTTTTTCTAATTTCAAAATTATTTTACTATTCATTGTTTGCTTTCTAAGTAGGCAATGATGAAGTTTCAAAAAGAAGTTTGAGATCAATGAAGGAGGACTTCAGAGCCCTGGGAAGAATTGTTAAGGGGTCAAGAGCACAAGCAGTATTTGCTTCTGTTCCCCCACTAGCTATGCCCAGTGGTGGAATAAACACAAATATCCAACAGATTTAATGCCTGGCTGTGGGACTGGTCAACAGCAGGATTTTGGGTTCTTGGATCATGGGCCACTCTACAAGACTCCAGGCCTGCTGACTAGAGGAAAAAAACCTGTCTTTACAAGGAAAAAGAGTCCTGGCACAAGAACTGGGAGGGCTGATTGATAGGTCATTAAACTAATTTTGAAGGGGGAAGAGGGAAAAATGAGCCTTACTGAGGACATTCCTGGGGCAGTTGTGAGGCAGGGTACCAGTTTCACTGCTGTCCCAGGGGCTGTAGGGGATAGTGCATTATGCATCACCCACAGTGGTAACAGATGCTCCCCTGCTAAGTCTCTGAAGTGTCTGTATACCAATGCAAGAATCATGGGAAACAAGCAGGATGAACTAGGAATCTGAGTGCAGTCACAGGGTTATGATCTTCTTGCAGATACAGAGACATGGTGGGACAGGTCCCACAACTGGAATGTGGTTATGGACAACCATGTACTTTTCAGGAAGGACAGACTGATAAGGCGAGGTGGTGGAGTTGCTCTCTATGTGAATGAGCAACTAGAATGTGTTGAGCTTAACCCGGGGGGAGATGATAAAAGAGTTGAAAGGTTATGGGTAAGAGTGAAGGGACATACAAACATGGATGATAGGGTTGTGGGTGTTTACTGCAGGCCACGGAACCAGGAGGAAGCTACTGACAGCCTTCTACAGGCAGCTGGAAGTAGCCTCAAGATAAGTTCCCTGGTCCTCATGGGTGACTTCAGCCACTCATATTTGTTGGCAAGATCACACAGCCAAGCACAAACAGTACAAAAGATTCCTGCAGTGCATTGATGGCAACTTTCTCCTGCAAGTAGTTGAAGAACCAACATAGAGAAGTGGAATGCTGTACCTGGTATTAACAAACAAAGAAGCACTGGTAGTAGATGTTAGGGTTGGGGGTAGTCTTGGTTGCAGTGACCATGACATGTTAGAGTTTAATATCAATAGACAAAGAAGCAGGGTGATAAGAAAAATTTCACCCCTAGACTTTAAGAGGGCCAAGTTTCCCCTTTTCAAGACCACTTAGAAATATCCAGTGGGCTAGGGTTCTGGAAGGAAGGGTGAGGCCCAAGATAGCTGGTTAATATTCAAACATTACCTCCTCCAAGCTCAAGAGAAATATATTTCCTTGGTTGGGGGAGGAGGGAAATCAAGGCAGACAGAAGACCTGCCTGGATAAGCAAGGAACTCTTAGTAAAACTCACAAATAAAAAGGAGGTTTAGAGTATGTGGAAAACAGGTCTGGTCAATTGGGAGGATTATAGAGACACTGCCAGAGAACATAGAGATGCAACAAGGAAGGCCAAGGCCCTCCTGAAACTGAATCTTGCCAGAAGGGTGGAAGAGAACAAGAAGAGCTTTTTCAGTACAATACACCAGGTTGGAAGAGACCTTCAAGATCATCGCGTCCAACCTATCAACCAATCCAACCCACCTAAATAGAATACAATACATACAATACAACCCACCTAAACAACTAAACAGTGGCACCAAGCACCCCATCAAGCCTCTTCTTGAACACCTCCAAGGAAGGTGACTCAACCACCTCCACGGGGCATAAAAGGAAGAGCAGGCAAAAGCTAAGCCCACTACTGAATGATGTGGGAGATAATGGTAACTGATGTTGCAGGGATGGCAGAGTTGCTGAGTGCCTTCTTTGCCTCAGTCTCTACTCCTGAGACTGGCCCTCAGGAACCTCAGTCTCTAGAAGCAAAGGAGCAGAACTGGAGAGATGTGGATGTTCCACTGGTCAGTCACGAGCGGGTTAGGATCTCTCCTAAGAGAGATGCTTATAGACATAAGCTGAAGACATACAAATCCATGGGGTGCATCCATGAGTGCTGAGCGAGCTGCTGAGCCTCTCTCTATGATCTTTGGAAATTCCTGGAGAAGAGGAGAGGTGCCTGATGACTGGAAGAAAGCAAATGTCACTGGAGTCTTGAAAAAAGGTGAGAAGGAGGACCCAGGCAACTACAGACCAGTTAGCCTCAGCTCCATCCCTGGCAAGATGAAGGAGCAGCTCATCCTGGAGGTCGTTGCTAACCACATGGAAGAGGAGAAGGTTATCAGGAGTAGCCAGCATGGATTTACCAAGAGGAGATCCTGTCTGACTCATCCAATAGCTTTCTATGAATTTGTGACCAAATGGGTCTATGAGGGAAGAGCAGTGGATGCCGTACAGCTTGACTTCAGTAAAGCTTTTGATACTGTCTGCCAGAACATCCTCATAGACAAGCTCAGGAGATGTGGCACAGATGTCTGGTCAGTGAGGTGGATTGAAAACTGGCTTGACAACAGAGTTCCGAGGGTCATCACCAGTGGCACAGAGTCAACTTGGAGGCTTGTGGCCAGTGGTGTTCCCCAGGGATCAGTATTGGCTCCAGTTCTGTTTGCTATCTTTGTCAACGACCTGGCTGAGGGGATTGAGAGTACCCTCAGCAAGTTCAATGATGATGCAAAACTGGGGGTGGAGTTGGCTGTCACCCCTCGGACTGTGCAGCCATCCAGCGTGACCTGGACAGGTTGGAGAGCTGGGTGCAGGCAAACCTCATCAAGTTTAGTAAGGACAAGTGCAGGGTCCTGCATCTGGGGAGGAACAACAACACGCACCAGCACAGGTTAGGGGCTGCCCTGCTGGAAGGCAGCTCCATGGAGAAAGACCTTGGAGTGCTGGTGGACACCAGGTATTCCATGGAGCAATGATGTGGCCCAAAGAGCCAATAGTATCCTGGGATGCATCAAGAAAGGTGCATCCAGCAGGTCTAGGGAAGTTGTTCTACCATTCTACTCTGCCCTGGTGAGACCACACCTGCAATCCTGTGTCCAGTTTTGGACTCCCCAACTCAAGAAAGACAGAATTGCTGAAGAGAATCCAGTGGAGAGCCATGAAGATGATTAGGGACTTGAGCATCTCCCCAGTGAAGAGAGACTCTGATCCCTGGGGCTGTTTAGTCTTGAGAAAAGAACTTTGAGATGGGATCTACATGTGTAAATATCTGAGGGGTGGGTGTCAAGTGGATGGGGCCAAGTTCTTTTTGGTGGTGCACAGTAATAAGACAAGGAACAACAGGTTCAAACGTGAGCATAGAAGCTTTCACCTGAACATGAGGAGAAACTTCTTTATAGTGAGAGTGACAGAGCTCTTTAACAGGCTGCATAGGGTGTTTGTGGAGTCGTCTTCTCTGTAGACTTCCAAAACCCACCTGGATTCATTCCTGTGCAGACTACCCTAAGTGATCATGTTTTGACAGGGGGTTGGATCCAGTGATCTCTTGAGGTCCCTTCCAACCTCTAATATACTGTGATACTGTTACAGGGAAGCTGAAATGCAGTTTTTACAAGTACTTTGAAAATCAATTCCTTCAACCATACATCACAAATTTTATACTACATTTTTTGTCTCTGGGTTTTTGTTAGCACCTCAATGTAAGTACATCTAGAAGTGTTCATATAACTTTTCATTCCTAGAATCTGGTAAGCTCTTCTTTTAGTTTCTTCCCACAGTGTAATATGCACTCACTACTCGGTAACTTCAGTATTTCTGATTTTGATACATGGTGCTTCCTTAAAATGGTGAAGAGTTTTGGTTTGTCTTGGTTTGGTTTTTTTTTGTTCTTACTGGCTTCCCCTTTTCTATTGCATCAAATCAATTACTTTGTAAGGTCCTCAGCATCACATTTTATTGCTCAGCATGTAAGGAAAAACCAAGGAAATTTGTTCTTGGCCTACTGGGAAGGAGAATATAACAGATGATGCTGAAAAGTTACATACTTAAGTCTGCCAAGTTACCAGTGAAGATGAAATGTAAACTAATTCCTGATTGAGGGAAGGGTTAATTATCAACTTCATTTGTTCTCTGTTAAGAACAGGTCACATGTGATTTGGGTGTTTTATTTACTCTTTGTAAAAGGTGTATTAGAGTACAGGCCTCTTCATATTGTATCAATTCAGGGTTCTCATGGTGGAGCCTGTACTTGGAGGGCAGGGGTGGGGGGAGGGGTGTGAAGAGGAAAAGGAGGGGAAATAATGAGTGTGATATCAGGTGTCAAAAAAAATTGGAAAACGGACAATTAAAAAAGTACTGTAGGATGGTAAATGGGTAGCATGCATCTATTATGCACAAATCATGTGTCATCTGCCTGACTCCCCAGTAAAGCAGTATTTAGCCTTGTTGATGATATTTTTAATCTTTAAGCAACTTGTCTAACAGGAATAGCTGATCACCTGGCTTTTTTGTAACATGGAACTGCACAGCGAGCTGAATATAACCCTAGACCTGATGGCCTGGTCTCTTAACTGTAGGTAATCCAGAAATATGCATGTAGTGGATGGCCCAGAAAAATGTTTACAGGCTTTAGCAAGATCTTAAGGAAACATTTCTCTTCCTCTCTTAGCAACGAGGCATAGATTTCAAATATATTAAAATGGAGTTCATACACTTGATGTAGAAGAGAGTAGAGAGCTGATGGGTTTAAATCACATTACAAAATGTTTAGGTGAGAGATAGGGGAGGGAGAAAACCCAAACAAACAAAAAAGAACCTAAGAAAAACTGAACTAAGTTGTGAATGCATGTATGGAATCAGTAGTACTGCAGGCTTTTAGGATTAATTTTGGCAAGTTTTTCTGTGTAGCATGTCATTGCCTCTCAGAGGACTTCAGACAGAGCTTGAGTGGAGTAATACTTTTGCAGCAGGAAGAATTTCAGTAGTTGATTCTTGTACATTTGTGTTTTGGGTGATTTTGGGGAAAGATATTCCATTATTGTAGATGCACATTCCCCAGCATTGAAGGAGAACCTGCCAGACAGGTGGCTGGAACAGGCATAAAAGCCTGACACTTTGATGTGGTAGTTTTGCTACCCTAAAGCAGATAGTCTTTCTCATCTAGAGTAAAAACAATGTCGCAATGCAGTTTGAAGAAGAGGGGGCTGGTTGTATTGAGGTGTCAAGGTTCTGATAGTGGGAACAATACAGAGGTTGTTTCTGTGAGATGATGCCAGCAGCTGCCCTCATATCTGAGTGAGTTAGTTATGTCTGGGCTCAGACCAGTTAGCGATCAAAGCTGAGCCAATTAGTCCCTCTGTGATAACATTTAATAGGAGTGAAAACTGCGGCACAGCAGCAGCTGGGAGAGGAATGAGAGTATGTGAGAGAAACAACCCTGCAGACACCGAGGTCAGCAAAGGAGGGAGAGGAGGGGCTCCAGGTACTGGAGGAGAGATTCCCCTGCAGCTTGTGTTGAAGACCATGGTGAAGCAGCTTGTCCTCTGGATCCCTTAGAGGTCCATGGTCAGTTTCTGAAGGTCTACACTCCATGGAAAGGACCCATATTGGAGCAGTTCACAAGGAACTGCAACCCATGGTAAGGAATTAGGTTGGAGAAGTTCATGGAGGACTGTCTTCCCTGGGAGGAACCCCATGCTGAATCGAGGGAAGGAGCAGCAGAAACAAAGTGCTGGACTACCCACAACCACCATTCCTTACCCCCCTCCACTCTTAAGGGAGAAGAGGAAGAGGAAAATTGTAAGTGAAGTTCAGCATAGGAGGAAGGGAGGCGTGGGTGGGAAGGTGCATTTACGTGTGGGTGGATTTTTTTATTTCTTGTACTGGCAGTAAATAAATACTCCTAAGTCAAATTTGCTTGGCCCATTGTTGGTGACTGAACTCTCCCTCTACTTATCACACTTGTATTACCTTTTCTATCCACTTAAGAAGGGGATTGATAGAGCAGCTTTGGTGGGTGCCTGGCATCAGCCAGGGTCAACCCACCACATGCTCCTTCTTATATTTCTATGCTCTGTGGTTTGAAGGTAAAGCAGAACCTGTTTTGAAAGTTACTTGAATTAAGTTGAAATAGGCTTAAATATTTAGTAGCTGAAGTTTGACTTGATTGTCAGTTTTGCCAGTTGCTGAGTGTTTTTCTGTGACAAGTTTAAATATCTTTACACTGAGTTTAGGTTCAGGTGCTTGACCTATTTTGTGGTGTTTTTTTTTGTTTTTTTTTTTTTTTTTTTTAGTGAAGCATTGTGTATTATTTTAAAAAAAATCTTTCTAGCTAATTTTTTGTTTGCTAATTTGGCTCCTCTTGAGCTTTTATTCACCTTTAGTATATTTAAACAAGATAGATTCTGTATTCTGTGTAAGTAGTTTCTGATTTCTGAGTCATCTTGAAAATAATTCTGGCTCTGGACTGTTGTGCATGACAACAAATGAGACTTGCTTCTACATTTTTTTTTCCAGAGTGTTTCATGAATAATCCACAGTGCAAGTTGAATGTATTTGCAGAGTGGCGCTTAAATTGCAAAGGATATTACTAATAGTGTAGTCTTATTTTTAGCTTCTGGAATCAGTTTACTGTCCTTCAGATTGTGCAATTTGCTTATTAGCATCCTATGGTTATTTGCATGTGTGATTTTATATTTTTCCCCCTTGTATTTAAATTGGGAGAGGTATTCAGCTATACCTGTTACGTTTCTTTATGAGTAGTTTCCAAGGGAGTGGGGATGGTTGGCGATGTGTTTGATTGGATGTTTGCTAGGGAGTAGCTTTGAACTAGCAGTGTCAGGGGACAGGGAAGATCAGGTAAGTTTGTTTCCCTCTACTTTCCTTGCAATCTTCATTGTAGTGCAGGTAAAAGCACTTCCATTCTTAAGGCATGTAAACAAAGTTAAATGCTTGTAAGTGGTGATATCTGATGGTTTTGTCTTACATGGTGAAAATGTTGGGGCAGAGGGTGCCACAGTTTCCTTTAGTTCTGACTTTTCTATGTCATTTTGCTATAGTATATTTTTGTGGCTGTATAGTGGTACTTTTTGCTATGATGTATGTATTCCTTCCATTCAAAATTAATGCTGATAGCAATAATATTAACATTTTTTTTCTTGCCGTGGAATTAAACATAGTTGTACTTTTCCTGTCTGTGCCCAGGAGTTTTTTCACTAAAGGATTGTTTGAAAGGATGAGGTTTTGGTTAATGTTGGTGTGAAACCGTTTGAGACGTTTTGTTTAATGAGAGTATCTATTAAACATACTTTTTGTACTATGAATGTATACATTCATTGTTTGAGACAGCTGCATAATACAGTCTAGGATGAATTGAAGACAATATAGAAATGTTTTTTAATTACAGTATTTTAGAGTATCAACATCCTGTGAGGTACTGTTGATCATTTTACTAGCTTTAACTACTCTTACACTCTCTTCTGTCACAGCCCCATGACTTTGACGAATGCAGATTTGATATTAGTGTAAATGACAGCGTTTGGTACCTCCGAGCTCAGGACCCAGACCACAGACAGCAGTGGGTAGATGCAATTGAACAACACAAGGTATGTTTTGTGGTTTTTTTCCTTTGTTTCTCATTCTTTCGTTACATCTGGTGGTGCTTGCAGAGAGTCATAAGCTTCCCTGTACAGTCATTAGAGTACTCAAGCTATGAGAGGTAAAAAGTTGCAAGATTGAAACAGTGTGTTAAACCTGTTTAAAAGGAATCAATTTGCTCGCTCTTCATAGATAAGAGAACTGGGAGCTAACAACTGTGGACTTTTCTTGAGCCCTCTAGACTGAAAAAGAAAAAGCTTGCATTATGTTTAACTTTTTAATGGTTTCATCTGCCCTCTCTATCCTAGATGAGTTTTAGAGTCAGTTCTCCTACGTTATCATTCTGGTTTTAGTCTTCTGTCTTTCTGGCTGTTTTTATTGTATCTGATTACTGGCTTCTGTTTTTTAAGGCCTTACTCTTCATCAGCATTTTGGTTCACTTTTCCTGATCTATTCCTTGCATCTTCCAATGAGCTCAGTTATTTTCATTTTACATAAAGGGCTTGAAGATGAGGTATTTTTCAAGTAATGCATCATGTAAAACATCCATATGCAAGATAGGCATTGCCTTGAGATGTTGAGTTTAACTACAATACCTAACAAGATGCAGCTTCTGCATCTGAGTTACACAGGTGTTACAGGAATACATAATAAATTTATTAAATAGAAATTAAAACAAGATGTCCAAGTGGTTACATATCTAAATGTGTAAACATTCCTTAAATGCATATGTAATTGGGAAGTTTCACCTTTTATTGGACAATCCTTACAGTAAGCATACATGCTCTTAAATTTGAAGTGCTGCCTATTGATAACAGTTCTCTTTTTTCCAAAAAATCGTCTCAAGAGTATTCATGCATTTATAGCATGATATTTTGCCTTCACTCTGATAGAAAGATAACAAAGTTGCAAAACAAGGATTCCTTTCCGTGGACTTCTGAAAGAATATCAAGTTATCTATGGTGTATTCGTGAGACAAAAATACTCTGATTTGTTAGGATGGCAATAACTGAGAGATGTCTCAAACCCTAAACAAGTTGCTAGATTACATGTCCTTAGAGCTAGCATTTGAAATGTTTTATATGAATCTTCAAGTGTGGGATTGTGGGGATATGAAACTCGATAACCCTGGACTAAAATTTAAACTGGATTTTAATTTGCCTGGTGAAATGCAGAACTTAACCTAAAGTCCAGTAAAGGAGAAGCATGGGCTGGGTCACTGTATACTACCATGCAGGAGTAAATCAGTGGGGGGAAAATGCCCAACCAAATCCTTTATTAGACTCTGCTCTGCAGAACCTCAAAAGTGAAGCCTTTTTGGTGCTGTATTTGCCTTTCTTCTAGAGCTGTCCTTACTGGTAACTGATTTCTCAGCTTCCAATTTTATAGAACCACCTATTTATAGATACCAGGTGGTGTTAGTTTAGAATTTGCCAATATATGTATAAATTTGGAATTGCTTTTTTGTCACACAAAAAATGAAATCTTAGTTATCAATACAATACTCTTCTGCATTACTGCCCAGCCCCTATAATAAAATATCTGTTTGGTGTTCTTTTTCTGTCTGGTATTACTAGTGAACTTGTTCAACCTCCTTTTCAGATGACTGAGTGAGGAGTATGAATTGTAGCATTCAAAAAGTGCCTCCTGTTGTGAAAAAGCTTAATTAATTATGCAGGTTTTCCCCTTTTTTAATGTAAAAAAAGGCTTCCTTTGATATTGAGTTGTTTGGACAGTTTAAACTTCCATGTTTTTAAAGGCTGTGATGTTTCTTTTTAAAAAAGGAATTGCATCTCTGTTTTCCTATTGAAAAGGGTGGAATGAGAGGTTTCTTTAATGTCACAATTCATTTGGACTGCCATTTGGCAAGAGAGCTGCTCAGGACTGGCATGCTCGAGCTGAGAGGTGCTCTATTTTGGTTTCTTTTGGGGGCTTTTTGGGGCTGGAGGACCTCAGCAGACAGTGAGGACCGGCAGGGTTGTCTTGTGTGCCTGCTCAAGATCATGACATCAGCTGTAGGAAATTTAAATGAGGCAGAGCAAAGCCGTGCTACTGCCATTTGGCACGAGAGCCTCCTGGCTGGATTGCAGCTAGGGGCGCATGTTGGGTCAGCCGACAGAGTGCAGAGGCCTCTGTGGTAGCTTGGGCAAAATATAGTAGTCAGGTGGAAAATAGGGGAAGGTTTAGGCTGGAGGTTAGGAGAAAGTTCCTCACAGAAAGTGATTGGCCATTGGAATGGGCTGCCTGGGGAGGCGGTGGAGTCAGTGTCCTTGGAGGTGTTCAAAAGAGGACTGGACATGGCACTTGAAGCCATGGTTTAGTTAGTCATGAGGTGTTGTGTCATAGATTTGCCTTGATGATCTCTGAGGTATTTTCCAACCTTGTTGATTCTGTGATTTTTTTTCAGTATTTACTTACAGAATGAGGATAGGGGCAATGAGTGTTTTTTCTTTATTATTACCTCTCTGCTCATTGCTAAAATGTGACTTATGTTTTGCAGTGGTATAACTAAAGAAAGTCTGCAGTTGAAGTGGGAATAAAATTCTTTCTATATATGCTACAGTAGAACGGATTAGTTCAGTTTGCATCTTGCTGTCCTAATGTAACAGACTCGATTTGACTTTTCTGGCTTTTTCACTATGTGCAGTTTGCACTTTCATGGCTAATTAACATTTTTCAGTTCTTTGCATACTCATATTTACTTTGAAGTGTTTAAAGTATTCAAGACAAATGGCACTTGCTTTTGTTCTTTAAGGGAAATACTGTGGCACCTCACTTTAAGTAAACAGGCAAACTGTTTAATATATTAAAGCAATACATTATTGAAGGGCATTCGCTTTGTAGTATGCAAATAAATACCATGATCCAGACAAGGCAAGACAAACAGCAATAGGTAATGCAGGCTTGTACCAATAGCTCAGTCTCAAGCTAAAAGTACTGTAATTGAATCCTGGAAAGTCAGTTACTAGAAAATTTTTCTCCAGTGCAATATTCTGTTGTCTACATATCACAGTAGCAACTTCATGTGACAAATGTTGTAGGTGTTGAGGTGCATCTGTTCACACTCAGACAGAAATTTTATCACCAGCCTTTAAAGAGTACTATATGCACATAAATAGGTATTTAATGTAATTAAACATAAAACAGATATTCAAATCCAGTTTTCAGTCTGGTTATTATTAATATTCCATGAAGGTGTCCCCAGATGTCTTGCTCTTATATTTTCCAAATTGATTAGTGCTGTTCTTATAATCCTGTAATTTGTATACAACTTTGTAAAAAAAACCAAACCCACCACCAACAACAAAAGACCCCAACAAACCAAAAAACAGCCTGTAGTATTTCAGAAAAACATTCCTGGAATCTGAAAAATAGGTTTTATTGGAGTCTGAAAGTTAATACCATTTTTCATTTGTCTTTGTAGGGACACCTCTGTGATTTTCAGTTTCAAGTAACTTTTCACCCATCCATTAGTTTTTTTCTGCTCCTGTGGAAGTTTTATGTTTAAACATTTGATTAAGAATAGATGGGCTTTTATAAGGTGAACTATCCTATTTCACTGGGAAGTTCAGATTTTTCTCTTGATCTGAAATTTTCCTCGATGAACTTCCTGGGCAGTTTACCAAGGCTCAAGCAGAAGTTTCTTGATGAGCTGTTGTTACCAGGTAAAAACTGGTTTTGTTTGAGAACTTGGTTCTCACATTGACGCAATCTGAAGAAAATTTGAGAGAAAGGGATTGCCCTTACTAAGCAGTATTTTGATTGAGTCTGGTGCTGGGTTTTGTTTTTGAAACTGCGTTGCTTAGTGAGTGAGTAGGTGGTTCTGGTAGGCTGTTTAAGCTGTTTGTTAACAAGTATTTTTCTAAGACTTATTGTAGCATGTCACAAGGTTGTTTATCTTGAGTGTATGAAAGGTGGACATTAACTTTGGCTATTATATTGTGCTCTGAACAGAAGAGACAGATTTTTAAATGAATATTCTATGAAACTTTATTAGAGCAAGGTTAGAAAATCTTTCTGCTTAGCAGCACCCAATGAGTAGCTGGTAGCAAAGAAACATCTAGTATTCAAGCATAAAAGCTTTTAGAATTTGTTGTTTGGTTGGGTTTTTTTCAGTTTTTGCATTAGCCTTTTGTGTTGAGGTTCCTGAATTATTAATAGATTAAAAGTTTCAAGCACGGCTTCTGAAATGCTTATTTATCTCCTTAAGCTGGAAGAGGGAAAAGTCTGAAACAGCAATAAAACCAGTGGTGAACCGGATGAGGAAATAATTAGTTAATGGACAACCAGGAGTCCTTTCTTCTACTGAAGTGTTTCATTGAATGTACTAAGCAGGTATAGTCAGGTGTTTTACAGGTAAGGATGTATCCCTACCCTGTGTGATAGCCAAAACTAGGATGGTTGATGGCCTTTTCTTAGATTGATCTAATAGCAATTTATATGGATGAAGAAAAGAGCACAAGACTGGACTAGGTTTCCATATTCCTCAGGAGTGAAAACATTGAATACAGAATTAACCAGGTTGGAAAAGACCTTTGAGATCATCAAGTCGAACCTATCACCCAACATTGTCTAATCAACTGAACCATGGCACTAAGTGCCTCATCCAGTCTTTTTAAACACTTCCAGTGATGGTGACTCCACCACCTCCCTGGGGAGCCCATTCTCATGGCCAATCACTTTCTGTGAAGAATTTCTTCCTCACATGCAGCCTAAACCTTCCCTAGTGCAGCTTGAGGCTGTGTCCTCTTGTTCTGTCTCAGGTTGCCTGGGAGAAGAGACTGACCCCCACCTGGATACAACCTCCTTTCAGGTAGCTGTAGAGACCAGTTGAGTTCTCCCCTGAGCCTCCTCTTCTCCAGGCTGAACACCCCCAGCTCCCTTAGCCTTTCCTCATTGGGATTGTGCTCCAAACCCCTCACCAACCTCATTGCCCTTCTCTGGACATGTTTAAGTGTCTCAATATCCTTCTTAAACTGAGGGGCCCAGAACTGGACATGGGACTCAAGGTGTGGCCTAACCAGTGTTGAGTACAGGAGCACAATGACTTCCCTGCCCCTCCTGGCCACTTTCTGATGCTGGCAGGGATGCCATTGGCCTTTTTGGCCACCTGGGCACACTGCTGACTCATGTTCAGCCAGCTGTCAACCAGTACCCCCAGGTCCCTTATTGCCTGGCTGCTCTCCAGCCACTCTGTCCGCAGCCTGTAGCACTGCATGGGGTTGTTGTGGCCAATGTGTAGAACCCAGCACTTAGATGTGTTAAATCACATGCTGTTGGACTCTGCCCATTTGCCAAAGTACCAGTGCTTTTCAGAAATCACTCTCCTTTTAAATAACAAATTGAAGGAGCATTGTTTGAAATACAAAGTATGGCATTTTTAAACTGACATAAGAGAAACCAGCTCACATGTTAGTTCCATGCTATAAGGAAACTATCTGGGATAACCTGCAGAGAACACAAACTTCTGCAGCGTGCAAGAAAACAGATAAAATTAATAAATATTCGGTATTATGAATGGACAAGTTCTACTTTTTCACTGAACTGGAAAATGTTTCTTTGTACATTAATCTTATCCAGAGTTCTGATTCTTTACTGTCTGCTCTGGCAGAGTTGATATGCTAACTTCCAGACTTGCATTGTTTCCCAAAGGTATAGATGAGGGAAGTGATTTGCTGTTAGCTGTAAGAACTGTCTGGATAAATAAACTTATTTTGACCAAATTAACGTGAACTCCTGAGATCCAGATAATTATTTTCTGTAATGTTTGCCTATTACCTGAGTTGAAAATTTGCTAAGAATTTGTTAATAAATAAATGCTTACAAGAAACTGCATCATCTTAGGTTTGTCCCCTCTTGTTCTATCTGAATTATTTCCATGCAGATTCTGTATGTGTTCATTATTGATTTTGACTCTTCAGCAAAAGTGCTTAAATCTTGAATTTTCAAAATCTTATGTTCATTAACTTGAAATGCTGTTTTAGGTGTTGCTGAATTTCTTACAATACCTGTCTTTGGTGTGTCAAACTGGAAAAGGTCATTCTTCCTGGGCGCATCCAGCTACCCAAAAAGTTTGGCATTTGAGGCATAGGTTCCTTTTATTTCAAGGTGGTGATATACAAGGTGTTTATACCTAGAGTAGCAAGCATGAATTTCAGTCTGTGAAAGGCACCAAATGACTACTTTGCTGATTTTACTGTCAATTAGTCACTGGGAGGACTCAGCTCCTTAGAATAATGTTATATAGAAATGTTGGGGGAAAGGTAGAACTTGCATGTCTCCTAGTTATTTTCTTCTGAAATAGCTTGGGGGAGGGGAGTGACAGCCTCGGGGGGCAGGGGTCAGGTGAAATGTAGTTTAGCTTCTAAGTAATTCTAGAGAGTGAAATTCTTAATATACTACAAGTTTGGTTTTCAATTTATCACGTGTCAAACAATAGGAGACTTCACATCCTACTTTCAATATTGTTGAAATATATGTCAAATTAAGATGGTGAAAAAGGCAAAAAAGCTGTATTTGGTGGGCTAGTAAAGTAACATTTAGGCATAAGTGTTAAAGGTTGGTTGTGGTAGGGTGAGAAAGTTCCCCCCCGCACACACACAAAGAAACCACAGCTAACTCAGTCGGAAAAGCAGATGAAAGCTATATTTACAGGCAGAAATGGAATGCAATGAATATGTACACAAATATGCAATATTTACAATACATACAGAAATATACAGCAATGAATGTAATGCAGAAAAGCCTTTTCCCTCCAGCCAGCCAGGGGGGTTCCCTGAATCCCCCTCTCTCCCTCCCTACCTCCCCTTTTTCCCAAAAAGGGTTAGAGAGAGAGAAAGGCAATTAAGGAGAAAAATTCTGTTAGCTCAAAGCGTATGCAAGAATTAGTTTTCTTATCTGGTTAGCTTTGTTAATTCAAGGTCGCTCCTGTCCGGCAAAGCTGTCGCTTCAGCGAGAGAAACAGGCCCACACGAACAAAGGGAAAGGTACAGAATGAACACAGCCAGAACCCAGACAGAACTGACAGAACTTAAACCTACCAATGAAACTAGTTTAGACTATCTTGTTGTCATTTAAATATCAAAAACATTCAGCCAGAGTGTTCAGCAACTGTCTCTTTCTTAAAGGCACAGCCTAAACCGGTCACATTGGTCTCCTCTCTCTAGCAACTAGCACCAGAACAAGGGGACACAGTCTCAAGCTGCGCCAGGGGAGTTTAGGCTTGAGGTGAGGAGAAAGTTCTTCACTGAGAGAGCTGTTCGCCACTGGAATGGGCTGCCCAGGGGGGTGGTGGAGTCACTATCCCTGGAGGTGTTCAAGAGGGGTTTGGACGTGGCACTTGGTGCCATGGTCTAGTCATGAGGTCTGTGGTGACAGGTTGGACTTGATGATCTTTGAGGTCTCTTCCAATCTTGGTGATACTGTGATACTTCCTTTATTAAACAGTGATACATTTCCAAACAAGTAAGTGACAATTGAAACATTTTGTTTTGAGATTGTTTGAATGTGGCTTCTAGTTGATAGATTAATTTAGAAAAATTCAGAGTGAGTTTTTGAACAGCTTCATTTTGATTGCAGCTCGTAAGGACAATTTACAATATTGTTGTGTAATAAAAACCCAAAACGTACAGACACGGTGTCAGCTTGAATTTTTCATAAAATGCTTGTTAGCTACATAAAACACATTGTTTGGGGTTTTTTCCATGTAACCTAAAAAAAGTTGTTACCTTAATGCATGCAGTATTAAGAGTCATTGATTTCACTCTTAAGGTCATCTGGATGTGCTGTTAGGCATTGAAAAATACTACTACAGTAACTATGATGTTGAAGAAAAGGCAATCAGATTAGGTGTCTGAGGAGAGGACAAGGGATAGAAGGTGGGAGTTTGCTGGTCTAACATGCAACACCATACAAAATCAAAATTAATGGCTTAAAACCAAGCAGCATAGCATGGTGCACTTGAGAAGCATGTTAAATATAACAAAATAGCCTACAGAGTAGTCTTAAAAGAGCCCACTCAAACTGTTCTAGTTCTGACTCTAAAAGGTCGAGTTAATGTCAGGTTTCTTAAATCTGTTGGTAATACAAATCAACTTCTGGGTAAACAGGACAAAGGACATCAAGTGAAATATTTTTAAGTTCCAAGAAGTAAATCTGGCCTTCTGTTACATTATTTCTCTTATTAACTCAGCTACAAGAGATTATGAAGGAGTAACTTTTTTCAAACTCAGAGGAAATGTTAATTTTCACTTTCAATGTCATGATAAGCACCCAGAGTATCTTAGTTCCCCATGTTATGTTCTGTAATTGGAATACTTCACCTTCAGACTCAGAAACAAGTGCATTTACTCATTCATTCAGCCTAATAGCTGCTCTAAGAAAGTTTTCATTAACAATTCCTGAAGTCAGGTTTTTGTTTGAATACTGCATATAAATATTGATCTATGAAATTAATTTGTTAGAAACACTGAAAAAATGCTATTGGAGGCAACTTTCTCATGCCAGTGTTTTATGAGGAGTGTACATTTCTGCTATCAGTAAGTTTTATACATTAAGCTTATTTTTCCTATTCTCTGGCAGATACTCATGGAACCACTGAAATAGTGTTTGTGTAGGCTATGTTTAAAGGCATGATGAAACACTGTAAGTGGGCTTAAGAAGTCTGTATTAGTGTTACAACCTTTATAAATCTGAGGTGGGTGTTTTGGGGTATGAGTTTAATATATTGCTAACAAGTAAGCACTGTTGAATAATTTCCAGCAAATGGTATCAGTTCTAATGTTGATGAGTGAATGCTAAGTACTAATACAACCTTGTTGGTTATTTTAAAATGAAAAACTTTTCCAATAGTGTGACTTCAGATGCCATACAGAGGGGAACAACAGGAATAGTGTCTGCTGCCATTCTTCTATCTATTTTCTCTCCTAGAGTGTGGATATTACAGTAATGTGTGATTGCTAAGTGATTCAATTGCACAGCCCAAAAACTCGTGGTTTTGGCCCCCTACTCAGCTGATTTTATTTAGTTATTTATTTATTAATCCTTTGCCCCTACTTTGGCTCTGTACCCAGTCACAAATATGACTTAAGGAAAAGCAACAGTGCAGGTGAAGGACAAACCAGGAGGTATGCAAGTAGGCAAATATTTAACCTATTTCTTAAGTTCATAGTAAGAATTGGGGAGTGATGATGGGGCCTCTGTTTTGCTCTCTTAATATCAGTGGTCTAAGTGTTGGAACAAGTTTCTTAAGTAATCTATGTTAACTGTTGTTCCTTATCAAATTGATTTGGGTTGTCTTGTTCTGTTGTCTGATGCTCTGCAGCACTTCACTAAAGTCTAAATCTTTGTTTGACACTTCGGATTCTATAGAATACCCTGTTAGCTTCTGTTGTACCATATGTTTCTTCAGAAGCTAGTTCCCTACTCTGACTGTGGCATTGCAAGGCATTGACTTGCAGCTTCAGTGGAGCTTCCCTGAGGAGTCTGGAGAACAGTATTCAAGTATCCGTGTTAAGTTGTAAAAGTCTGTTACCTGTTTCAGCAGACTTTAAGTGTGTAGGCAAGTCACTGATAAGCAGTAGAGACACATGATTGGAGGTGTTGCAAAAGCCCTATGTACTGGTTTGAAACTAGAAGAACATGAGCTATAGCTCAGAGTTATGCAGGAACTTAGATTTGTTCTTGTTGCTTTTTGGTCACTCTTGTATGTTGATAGAAACTGTAAATTAAGTTCTTGAATATTCACTTTTGACATCTACGTTCAAAGGTGAATTTGAAGTGTTTGCAAAAATACTCCTGAAAGTAAACAAGGAAATAATTACAGAATGGTATGGGTTAGAAGGGACCTCTGGAGATCATCTAGTCCAACCGTGCCTCCTAACACAGATATACATGGATCAGATTGCAGAAAAACACATCCAGGTGGGTTCTGGAAGTCTTCAGAAAAGGAAACTGTTCAGTCTGGCTGGGCAGCCTGTTCCCGTGCTCAATCACCCTCAAAGTAAAGAAGTTTATCCTTAAGTTCAAATGGGGTTCAAGTTTGTACCCCTTGCCTCTGGTCCTGTCACTGGGCACCACTGAAAAGAGCCCAGCCCCGTCCTCAGGTCCTTAACCTCTTACATACTGATAAGTATTGATAGCTTCCCTTTCAGTTTTCTCTTTTCCAAGCTGAAGAGCCCCTCTTGTCATAAGAGAAATGCTTCTGCCTTTCAGTTGTCTCCATGGCTTTTTGTTGGACTGTCACCAGGACTGAGGGCCAGCCTTGTCAATTAAGTCTTCTGAACTCTTAAACAGTCAAAAGCTCTCCATGACAGAGTGGCAACACAATTTTTTCGTGGTCTCCCTGAAAACAATATTGCTCTTTGACACAGGCTTGTGTCAAACTTGGTGTAGGTGGTAAATGCCTCTTCAAATTAGAGGGAGCTCTTGATGTCAAGATCAGAAACTGCAGATCTGCAATGTGGAAGTAACAGTTAAACAGTTAAGATTTACTTGGCAAGTGTCAACTTTTTATGCAGTTTACTCAGAATTACTACTCATCAGCTCTAACAACACTGTGCAGTAACAGTTCAGTGGAAAAATATTTGATACTCTTGCCTGTATCTACAAAATTCAGCCCTTTTTTGTTTCTAAAAATACTTTTAAAGGGTTGTTTTTCTTCAGTGAGCTTTCATTACAGTGAAACTCATTCAGTTTCTGTTACAGACCAGAGTTACTGTGGTGGCTTGACCCTGTCTGGGGGCCAGAGGCCCACCAGAGCTGTTCTTTGATGGACCGGGAAGAGGGAAAATATAACCAGAGGCCTGTGGGTCAAGATAAGAGCAGTTTAATAAAGAAAAAGCAAAGGTTGAAAAGAGAATAGCTTCAGGAGTTAACAGGTCTCTAAAGAGATGGGGAATTTAAAAAACAACAGCAACATCTCAGACAGCATCTACTTTAAGTGTCTGTTTGCTGATATTGGAAGCTCTTAAGGTAATTCTGTAGTTTCCACAGTAGGATGACAAAAAGAACCTTTCTCTGAACACAGGTAACACTTGAAGATACACTTTTACTATTGCATTACTGTCATCTCAGTGAATGGACTTACTGCAGAAGAACCAAATTCTGGTGTCTTGAGCGTGTCCATTAGAAATGGGAGGATATGAAGAAAGTTTAAGTACTAACTGGTGGTATTTAAACTATATTGATTTATATGGACATAGACATCCAAAAATGTTGGGGGAGGTGGGGGTAGGAAGAGAGAGAGCTGTCCCATCTACAATACAATACACCAGGTTGGAAGAGACCTTCAAGATCATCGCGTCCAACCTATCAACCAATCTGCCCCACCCCGGGAGGGGGAGGGGGTAGTGGGAGAAAAAAAGAAAAAGGGAAAAAAAAGGGGGGGGAACACATCACCACACAAACCAACAAGCAAGCAAGCAAACAAAAAAGGCTGACCAAACAGGAGCAACTAATGGGAATTGCTTTAAGCATGTGAATCTAGCCAAGGCAAGAGTTTCTTGCCCTGATGTACATTATGATGCTGGTATTGAAACTTGCAGGAGTTTTAGAGAAGCTGTCCTTCCATGGGAAAAATACATTAATTGCTCAAGTTACTAGTTGATTACTGGAAAGAAAATAGTTGGTGTTTTGTTTTTAATGGAATCAAATATACTGTTTCAAGAATGAAACACATTCCGTTATTTTAGCACTGGGATCAGCAGGAACTTGTATGTATGTGTATAGCATATATATGTGTATAAAATATATATATGTGTATATATATAATACTGCTTGTCATTTAATATTACTGAATTTGATAGAAGCACTTACTGCTGGAAACTGAATTTCCTGAAAGAAGACTTTAGGGGAAAGCTAGTGAGTGAATCAGCAGTTTCAGATGACTACACAAGTATATGCTGCAGTAAACCTAAATGCTGTTATTTCCAAACTGTTGAAACTTCCCTTTCAGGACAGAAGAAAAGAGTTCTTTGTCTGTCTTGGCACTCTTTTGCCACTCTTTGGCCTATGTTCAAACAGCAGCTGTAAGCTGCAGTTTTATTAATAAGTAGTTGCGGTTAAGACTAAAGCTGGACTAAAGTTTTTAGTTCATTCCATCACAACTTAGTTGATTAATTATAAACAGTGAAGATTGTTTCACTTTGACTAGCCCACTGTTTCTTTGCCTGTGTTCCTATTGTGTTTCATAACGATCCCTTTCACTTTGAAAATAGGTAATTCTCTGAAGAATGCATCCTGATGGGGTGGAGGCCTGGGGGGTTTAATTGGACAGACTCTTGAGCATGAGGTGGTACTAGAGACATTATGCAAAATAGTCACTCTGATTCTGACAAAATTACATTTCACAGAATCACACAGCATGTTAGAAATTGCAAGGGACCTCTGGAGATCATACACTCCATCCCCCGCCCTTGAAAAAGCAGGATCACCTAGGGCAGGCCACACAGGAACACATCCAGGTGTTTGAGTAGAGGGAGACTTTATAAGGCCAAGGCAGGTCCAGTCCTTATCACCTTGTTCCAGTGGCAAGAAGATGGTGGTGTGACATGCTCCGCCAGCACAGGAACGAACAGTATCCATAAAAGTTTTCTAGCACTGACTTTTTCCTTTTCCCGAAGAAATAACAGAAGTGCGAATTGTAGGAAGATAATGAGCTGTTCTGCCTCAAACTTTCCTGTTGCAAGATCCTTGTCTTCACTTTAAGCATTTTCATAGTTTTCTCTAAGATGCATGTGAAATAGTCCAAGTTTTGATGACCATAATCTAGTCAGTTCATTGTATTAGATGTTAACAGGGCTGAAGAACTTGGAGGTTAGTAGCTGATGTGGCAGAATGGGG
Source organism: Colaptes auratus (assembly GCA_015227895.2). Classification (NCBI taxonomy): domain Eukaryota; kingdom Metazoa; phylum Chordata; class Aves; order Piciformes; family Picidae; genus Colaptes; species Colaptes auratus. Next base: position 38,431,676 of record CM026897.1, read on the forward strand.
AACAGGAAAGAAAAATCAGACATAATTTAAACAGGAAACTCAAGGATTTTTTTTTATATGCAAGTATTATTCATAACCTTATTATTTATGGCAGACAATTATTCTTCAAAACCTCAATGGGAATATTGAGGAAAAGCTAACCTTTTTCAGGTGAGGGCTGGTATATTTGTGTACTCTGTATGCCCTTCCCATTATCTCAAGGTGTTTCTCATTTATTTATTGTATCAAACAGAGATTTGTTTTACTTTTTCACCATTAGGTAAATATTTCTTCTTTATTAGTGAAGGCCACTACTAACAGTAGTTTCATACTTACAGGTAAAGTAAATTTTCTTATTCTTTACATAGCAGTTCAGTGCTTCCATTCTCATGTCATAGTATCTTCTACTTCACAGAAATTGACTCCTCATTCCTATCTTGAAATGATCCTTTTTAACAGAGTGAAGCTTTACTGCCTCCATTTGCCAGTTTTCTTGTGTTGTAAATAAAAGATCATGCTAAACTATTTTCTTGAAGGTTTGTTTATTCTTGCACTGTTTGAAAGTGCAGTTTCTACCTATTTATAGTCTCTTTTTATACCTGCTTCCAAGTATGATAAATGAGGTTGAACAGAAAACAAAATACCTGTTTCATGTGCATTGGTAGGTTTGAGGAAATCTGAGTAAACCTGCCATTTTGAAATGTAAAAAGTGCAAAGATAAGCAAAGCAGCTATTTAGGCTACTTTCCATAATCTAATCAAACAACACATAGGACTTAAAGTTCGTGCAAGTGTATCTAATCTTCAGAGGGTTGGTATGGGTTGTGTTTTAATTATTGAAAACAGTGATCATCTAACAGTACTAGTCATGTATATCATCTCTTTTTGGAGTATCCATGGGAGTAAAGATTAAAGATACACTCCCATTATGTGTTTGGGCTTGGTCCTATGAAAAGAAGTCTGCAGTATGTGACCTGAGACTGTAAAACTTGTTAGAAAGCAAAACTTGTTATTCTCTTTCTGGAAAGGTTTGGGGCTTTTTTTGCTGGCATTATTGTTATATATTGTCTCAATATAAAATATTTCAAGAAAGCTACATGATTATGTTACGTTTGAAAGGGTGTGACTAGAACTTTTTTGTTCTGATGCTTCTCAGTGCATACACATACAGAGAACACTAGTTCAGTGAGAACCTCTTTAATGTGTGCTCTGTACATGAAGAAATCCTGTGCCTGTTCATCTGGCTGGTATATAAAACTGCTTTTCATGATAAGCTATGTGCTTGACATCTGCAGACTGAGGGCAGAGCAGGTGAATGTAGAAAAAGTCTTCTATTTGGACTTAGTACTTGAGACAAAGGTGCCTGATTTTCTGTATGTCACATAGTAAGTGTTCCTTTTTGAAGCTGAATTACATTGAGCCTACCTAATTCATGATAAGAAATCTGTTTCTAAGCATCTGTTCAGTGTGTAATTCCGTGCTTATGACTTCAGACAATCCTAACTGGAAATTAACAGGTTGTTAGTTGGATCACTCTCTTGAACTGGCTGAGGTGTGACTTCAGAATAATTTTATCCATCTCTATGAAAAAGTTCGGATTCACTGTTACTCTTTCAGCAATAGATGTCATTGTTACTTCTTGTAGACTGTGTTGAAAACTTTATCCTCACTTGGTAACGTGTCTCAAATGTAATTATAAAGGCTAAAGGTAAAAGTACTCTATTTTTAATTGCCTGCCAAGGAAAGGAGGTTTATATGCCCAGGGACCGAAGAGAAACAGGATAAGGGTTACTGTTGGGCTTTGACCAATAGTAACCTCTAGACATGGCTGTTTCCTTTGTGCTATTTCCCTCTAGTGGTCACACAGAATATGGGCGAGGGAGTTTACACACATGAACTGACACCACCTATTCAAATGGTTGTGTGTAACCACGGAGGTAATACCATGTGTATGCAAATCTAATTTGCCCGGACCTGCTAGAACGCAATGTATTATGATATGATGGGAGGACATACTCTCATACTCTCAACTAGGTTTTAGAAATTATCTCAAGTTTTAACCTTCTAGATGCACAGATGTACCTTTTACTTCAAACTGAGTCATACAGAACCCTTGGCATAAACTAAATTTGCTTCTACAATCTATATGGGAACTGCACTATATGCTTGCCTACTTTTCTGTCTAGGTCTTGTGTCTAAATATTCATAGACTAGATCTTATGTCTGAACATTTAAAGTGTTAAGAAAGTTTGTCACATTAGCATTTGATTTTTATCATGTTAGACTTGTTCTTGACCCACAAACTAATGTGAGATTTATAGAATCGGTTCTAGTCTTTGTACACAAATCGGTGTTTTCATTTAACTTATTAAAAACATTTGGTACATCCATTGTGTATCAGGTGTTTGACTTAAGATCTAGCTAATGCTTGTTATCATGTAAGCGCTTTTCTACTTGTCATGCAGAACTGTTTTTTTGGTTTTATAGTTATACTTTCAGAACTTAATAACTGATATTTTCTATGTAGTCAGTTAATCTTTTGTAAGTAATTAAATTAACTTTGGGTAGGATTATTGCCTAGTTCAAGCTTAAGATGTAGGACCTTTATGTTGCTGAATTGATGGCTTCTACTGATGGGTGGATTCTCTGTGCATTAAGAGCTTTTAAACCAGGCTTGGGGTTATTTCTAAATAAATGCAATTTTTACAAAAATATTAGGACTGTTTTTATGAAACATCCATCCCAGACAGCTTCAGGAATCCAAAAGTTTATCAGGAACATGACAAAAATATGCATATCCTGGGGAGTCCCTTATTTCATGTAACTTCTGTTGTTCAACTATGTAATGGGAGCTTAGCTTGGTTTTGAGGGAAATGAGTGGTGAGACCTGATAAAAACAAGAGCTACAGCAAGAAGGAAATAATAATGTTAAGTAGGAAGGGATTAAGTTTTGGAAGACAAGGAAAATATGTGCAATTTAATAGTGAGAGGTGCAGAACAAGTCATGTTGTAAGTAAACTCTTTACCTCCTTTTCCCAAGTTACTGTTGCTAGATTGCAGCTTATGCTCAATGTGTTCTTCGTTTTCATTGGGGTGTAAGTTCAATGTTTCTTCAATCCTGTTGGACAGAATATGGACTTTTCCATCTTTGAGAATTTCAAATTTCATTCTCCTATGGTGCTTATTTACTGCATGTTCAGGCACATGTGAGACATTTAATAGATGTCTGATGGCTAGATAAAGGTTAGAGGATTGAGTGGAGGGAGGAAAGTCTTTTCCTGTGTGTAGTAGTAACAAGGTAACTGCACTGGGTGAACAAAAGATTTAATAATTGTTGTGATTTTTGGCAAAGCATTTGCTTTGATATTTTTCTGCTTCTTGATTAGCCCTGATGATGGGTTTTATTTCCAACGTGTTATCCCCCTAACTCCACCCCACCCCAGTCACTGTAAAGGTCTTGCAGTTCATTTTCTCCTGTGCAAATAAAAACTTTTTGCACATTGGTACTTGGAATTCTAGGGTTTGGAGATACAAAAGTGTTTCTTCCGCATAAGCAAAGTGGTAGCCTTCTCAAGGCCAGGACCAAAACGAGTTCAGGCTTGCAACAAACAACATTTAGCAAAGGTGAAGAGGAAAAGCTTTGCTGTTTAACTGTGGTCTGTCCTTTGAAATCTGCTTAAGGTCTTTAGACCGGGATTCTTCAGCATCACACTAATTGTCAGTAGGATCTTCCACTTCTGGACAGAGGTGATATTAATATAATGCTTCATTATCTTAAAATCAGTTTTAAAAGCCCATCATGTGGAGTGTAAGAGACAATCATTCTTGCCTTGCCACTTTGAAGGATATAGTTTCATAGTTTCATAGTTTCAGTTAGGGTTGGAAGGGACCACAAGGATCATCTAGTTCCAACCCCCCTGCCATGGGCAGGGACACTCTACCCTAGATCAGGCTGGACAGAGCCTCGTCCAGCCTGGTCTTAAACACCGCAAGGGACGGGGCCTCAACCACCTCCCTGGACAACCCATTCCAGGGCTTCACCACTCTCACGGTGAAGAACTTCCTCCTCACATCCAGCCTGAATCTCCCCACCTCCCTGTTAACTGAACATGGCCTTTGGTTCAGTCCTGTTTAGGCTGTAGGTAGGAACAGGGTTGTCCTAGTGTCCTTCCCTCTCCCTCCTAAGCCCCTCCTTGGTGCGGAGTGTTCTGGGGCTGTTTGCACCTCCTGCTTCTTTGCTGCCTCCTGTGTGTTGAATGATCAAATAGCAAATAGCGTTTAATATAACTATTAGTCGTATAATGGGTTAGGTTGGAAATGATGGGAATGAGGTGGAAAATGTAGATGCTACTAGACTTGAGATAACAAAGAAGGTAATCTCAACAATTCAATCTTATCTTTGTTACATGCAAATAACAAAGAGCTTCTGTTAGTGCCTCACCAGAGGTTTTAACCAGAAATTAGCAGGGTGTCCTCCAAAGATATCAGAAACTGAACACTGCCTGAGATTCTGAACTTCTAGGTCAGAGGTTTAATAGGCAACTGAACAGTAACTTTTCTTCCCAGAGAAGTGAAGAACCTCATTTAAATGAACATGTGGTGTATGATGTAAGGCGGAAGCATGTAATAGGCAGGCCAGGAACTCTCTGTATTCTGAGTACCTCAGCCAATGGGGAAAGAGGACAGTATCACAGTATCACAGTATAACCAAGGTTGGAAGAGACCCCAAGGATCATCAAGTCCAACCTGTCCCAACAGACCTCACAACTAGACCATGGCACCAAGTGCCACGTCCAATCTCCCCTTGAACACCTCCAGGGACGGCGACTCCACCACCTCCCTGGGCAGCCCATTCCAATGATGAATGACTCGCTCAGTGAAGAACTTCCTCCTCACCTCGAGTCTAAACCTCCCCTGGCACAGCTTGAGACTGTGTCCCCTTGTTCTGGTGCTGGTTGCCTGGGAGAAGAGACCAACCCCCTCCTGTCTACAACCACCCTTCAGGTGGACTGGGAATTTGGAGTGGAAGGAGGCTGCACCTTCTGGCAATTTAAGAGAACCCACTGGGTTTCTGCTGTGTGAGATGTCCTATTATTCACATAACGTTTTACAGGACTCTTCTGTCTCCATTGTGAACATTAATCTCTAGCAATGAACCCAGTGGAGGCCAGTGACAAGCAGAGTCCCTCAGGGATCAGTCCTGGGGCCAGGCTTGTTCAACATCTTTGTGGGTGCCATGGACAGTGGCATGGAGTGCACCCTCAGCAAGTTTGCTGATGACACCAAGCTGTGTGGTGCAGCAGACACGCTGGAGGGAAGGGATGCCATCCAGAGGGACCTTGACAGGCTGGAGAGGTGGGCACAAGCCAACCTCATGAGCTTCAACAAGACCAAGGGCAGGGTCCTGCATCTGGGTCGAGGCAACCCCGGGCACAAATCCAGGCTGGGCAGTGACTGGCTGGAGAGCAGCCCTGAGGAGAGAGACTTGGGGGTGCTGGTGGACAAGAAGCTCAACATGAGCTCTCAGTGTGCACTTGCAGCCCGGAAAGCCAATCAGATCCTGGGCTGCATCAAGAGAAGTGTGGCCAGCAGGTCAAGGGAGGTGATTCTCCCCCTCTACTCAGCTCTGGTGAGACCCCACCTGGAGTACTGCCTCCAGTTCTGGAGCCCCTATTCCAAGAGGGATCTGGAGGTGCTGGAAGGTGTCCAGAGAAGGGCCACGAGGATGATCAGAGGGCTGGAGCACCTCTCCTATGAGGACAGACTGAAGGAGTTGGGGCTGTTCAGTCTGGAGAAGAGAAGGCTCCGAGGTGACCTCCTTGTGGCCTTCCAGTATCTGAAGGGGGCCTCCAAGAAGGCTGGGGAGGGACTTTTCAGGCTATCAGGTAGTGCTAGGACTAGGGGGAATGGAATGAAGCTGGAGGTGGGGAGATTCAGGCTGGACATGAGGAGAAAGTTCTTCACCATGAGAGTGGTGAAGCCCTGGAATGGGTTATCCAGGGAGGTGGTTGAGGCCCTGTCCCTGGAGGTGTTTAAGAGCAGGCTGGATGAGGCTCTGTCCAGCCTGATCTAGTGTAGGGTGTCCCTGCCCATGGCAGGGGGTTGGAACTAGATGATCCTTGTGGTCCCTTCCAACCCTAACTGATACTATGATACTATGATTTTGCTTACAGAAGGGACTTGAGGTCATTTACTCCAACTCCCCTGCCATGGGCAGAAACACCTCTAAATTAGACTTGGTTGCCCAAGGCCTCATTCAGTCTGGCCTTAAATATCTCCAGGGAGAGGACATCCACAACCACTTTGTATAACCTGTTCCAGATGCAATTTGTTACATAATTTTGTATATGAGAGAATTATATGGCATGTTTTTCAGTTCGAATCAGAACTGTTCATATTTTTGAAGGTGCAGTTGCACATGGATTATTCTTAAACTAACATCAAGCAGTATATGTTTAAATGAACTTTTTCTTTCAAATCTGCCTATTTCCTCCAGCTGTCAAAGCATTAAAGAAAGCAAGAACACTCACTTCAGTGACTTGGGAGCCGAAGCCAGAACTTTAGTATTTTTCCTGACAGTATCAACAGCAGAATGGATGTTTCTAAGACTCCTGTAGCTCTAGAAATCTGATTTGTCCCTCTCCTGACAGCCCAGATTCGTGGGGACGAATTTGCTGTGTCCCAGTCTTGCATATACCCTCATGGCCCAACAGTACAGAGTGATGGGGAGTGTACAGAGGGATGCGGTTACTGTTAGCTTGGGTTTGGGTATTTTTGCTCATGGAAGACTGATTCTGTAAAATCCTACTTTGACACAATGGTTCCCAAGCCTGAAGAGCAGGACAGTAAAGTCCTTCTGTTGCTCTGCTTCTCTGTGGGCTTCTGGATGTCCTGGCTGTTCTTCATCCTGCTTTTGGAGCACCTACCTCTCCCTATTCAGCTTTTGTCAAACCTCAGCATCTAAAGATATTAAATATTTGTGGAATAGTTTTCATGTGTACATTAATAGTCAAGAGAATTCATGCAAAAACCCAATACATATCTGTGTAACTAAACATCAGTGTGAACTATGTGAATAAAGATTATCAAAGGCCAGTCATTTGCCTTTAGTTATCTCCTTGTTAACCTGTGTTGTCTCTGCAACCATCATTGATACTGGTTCTCAGCCATTTCCCCTTTTTTTAGACAGCAGTATGTGGTTCCAGGGCTGATCAGACTGTACTATTCTAGCTCTTGCAGCTGATCAAGAGGCTTATTATCTGCAGTCAGCACAAGGTGATTTACCTAAACTATACAGAGTTTGAGAAGACCTGAAGGATAATCGTTACTTAGATTGCAGGGCTGTAGCAATTACAATGATCTTATGGCTGTCCTGCTGTAGCATCTTGTCCTGCTGTAGTATCGGGGTTTTTTTCAGTTGTCATCTTGTACTTGTTTTTCAACTCTGTTCCTGGTATTTTCCTTCAGTGCATGTTTTATGGTTATTTACTGTGGAATTGTACATTTATAACCATTGGCAGTAAAACATACCTACATTTTATCTGTTTTTGCAGTTGCAAAGAAAGTTCATATTAGAAGTTTCTTTGCTTTCCAAGTAGTCTCCCACACTGTGCTTGGAAAAGCTGTCATCCAGCTGCTGTGATTAGGATAGTGGAATTCCTGCCTCTGCTTTCTTGTTAATAACTACCTTGCTTTTGAAACCTTAAATTTTCCATTGTCAGTGGCTGCTGAAAATCTGAAAAATCAGACCTGCAGACACATGTTGACTGTATCTTTAACTTCAGTCCTCAGGAATACATCCTAGACTGATCTACCTGAGGTGTTTGTGGTGTTCTTACAGCTATCTTGCAGCTGTCTTACAGCCATCCTTTAGCAGAACCTTCCTTTGGCACATCCTAGGGGTGTCACTTCTTTAAGTATTTGTTGACGCATTTGCAAGTCTAAAACTGCCCTGGAACATAGATGTTTTACAGAGCTTGTCTGCTTAGTCTTCACTACATCTTTCATAGTACCTTTTTCCTTTCAAGTTTTTTCTATGCTCTCATAAATACTGAGGTTTAGTCTGTTGGTATTTTAGTATGATTTTTCACAAATACTGCAGAGAACATGGTTAGAGTCACTGTATCCTAATGTCTGCTTTATCACCACCTAGAGTGAGCCCTGTACCTTAGAGGGAGGAGCTGCCAGCTGCTTCTGTTATATAAAATAATAAATAATTTATAATGCTAACTGAAAATACCTGTCTTGGTGGACAAATATTCAGGCACTGAACTGAGACACAATCAAAATAAGTCCTTGAAGATATGGGAGAATTGCCATTTTCTTTCCTTTTTTCCTTTTTTTTTTTCCTTTGGTTTTGTGAGAGAGCTTTCCTGTGAGTCTGTGCTTTACTCGAGAGTATTATTGACCTACTTTAGGAAATCTGTAACTGGCAGATCAGTGTGAGCCATAATGGAAGTCTGCGATACGATTCTACAGACACTTGGCTAGTATACTGAAAGCAGCTTTTCTGACCTACTGCCTTCTTGTCGATACCAGCACTTGCTCCAGTGGAGAATCACGTAACTCTTTGGATCCCTTGGCTTCCTCTCACTTATCGAAACAAAAGGATTAATGGCTTTTGTGCACCACCTTAAAAAGCAGGAGGTGTTGCAATGTACCTAACAAATCTAAGTTTTACTGTGGCTTTGAAGCTATGATGTATGCCTGGAATTTCAAAGAGCTGCATCTCTATACCAGGCATGGTAGTTCAGCGTTAGTGCCTGATGGTATGAATTGATACGACCTCTGCAAGTTATTTTATTTCCAAACAGAGACTGTTAGCTTCTGTTGTATGGACTCTACCTACTTTTCCAGTTTTTGTCTTGGAAAATTACAAATAGCATAAACAAAAGAAGCTTCTGTCAACAATCCTCTTCTCAATGTAATTGAGTATTTCTGCAGTGAATAGATAATGATCTGCTTTGCAAGACGTAAACGCAGCAGTGACCTGCTCTTGTTTAGATGTTGCGGTAGTAGAATGGTGGGGCTTTGCATGATGCATGTGTTCGTTGTATTAAGCTGCTTGCATGTGTTTGCTCTGAGCTTGTTTCTTCATGGAAAAGAAAACTTTTGTTGTTTTCTGACAAAAAAGTATTCTTTATCTAATATTCCCCCTTCTCCTCCCCCCCCCCCCCGTGGCTATTAAAACATAATTATTTGAGACAGTTTTGTGAACATGTTCTGTAAATGCTTTAGATTTGTGTTGTGTGCTGCTTGGTCTGCTGTTCTTTCTGCTGAATTTGCTCTCTTGTAGCAAATAATTAAAACTGCCTACATGTTTTTTATATAGTACCTTTTTATTTATAGGACTTGCAAGCTAATAGCTGTATTTGCTGTCTTGTATACAGTTTTGAAGTGTGGATAATCTGTTTAGTGTAATTATTAATCACAAGCATAAATGACAGTCAAATAGCCTGCTGAAAAGGTGCCTTCAAAATGTCAGATTGATATGGAAAGAATTTTTTTTTCTTTCACCCATTTTTTATGTTGTAAACTAAGTTAACTTAGCATTGACTGTATAGGTAATAATGGAAGGAAAGGATTTAATTCAAGTGGAGACCACAAGTCACCAGATTTTCTGTTTCTAAGATCACCTCTATTCTTGTAAGTTCTAGAGAAGTGCTATCGAGATGTGACTTTGATTAAATCTTCAAATAGAGAAATTCTGAAATTTCACTTTCAAAGCTTAAATCCAGGTTTGGTATAGGAATGCCTTTCTCACTTAATGGAGGAAGCAATCAGAAGACATTTACTGTTCTTAGTTCAAATGCCCTGACATCAGTGTGATGAATATTTTGGCTACATAGTGAAATCAATCAATTCATTAGGTCATATACTATGGAAATTAAAATTTCCTTTCTTTTCAGTATGTACAACTTACAGAGGAAAAAAGATGAGTATCTAGACTAAAACTGACTGTAGCAGAAGTTTGTTCAGAGTCATCTTAATATTTATAGCATATAATGAAAAAAACACTGAAGTTACCAGTGAAACTTTTTTGATTTGCATTTGGAGGAAAATTTAAATGCTTTGTACTTCCAAGTATTATGTGACTTATAAAATGCTCTTTTAAGGCTTTTGCTCATTAAACACTTCTGAAATTGAATAATTGTATGCCAGAAATTCTGACTTGTCTTTTTAAAAATCCTGTTATTCCCTTGCCTACTTAATTTTTACTTGTCAAGTCTTTGGAGGACTTAAAGGACACGAAAAGATACAAAAGTCTATAGTTGGGTTTTAATAAAAGCACTAATCAAAGCTTTATTATTTGATTTCTCTTACACTTAGAATTATGGTTCAGTGAATAATGGTATATTTGCACTGAATTACCTTGCAATTCAAAATATGGTCCAATGTCTCAAATGCATTACTAAAGCCAGCTATGCAACTTAACACCTGAACTGATATTCTAAAATAGCTGCATGTATCCAGTGTGAATAAAAAAATAAATATCTTTATTATGAGCTTTAAAATAGCTATCAGGACTAATCTTTACAAAATGAAGCTTCTAGCACATTGCTTGCTACACTTGGTAGCTATTTTTCTAGGACTATTGGTTAGTCTAAAACAGCTTTCACTGCATGCTAACAGTAATAGTTTGCTTTTTTGTGTTCTCTGTTTGTTTGTTTTTTTTTTTTTGTTTTGTGTTTTTTTTTTTTTTTTTTTTTTTTTTTTTTTTTTTTTGTTTTGTTTGTTTGAAATAAGATCTGACTGGAAGGATTGTCTGAATACTATTGGTTTTCAGTTGAACCTTGTTCATCTGGTGGCTAATTGTAAAATACTTTGTTTTTAACACTGAGAATTGCTTGATAGGCATTACAGAAACCAAAATAATGGAACTGTTTAACTCTTTGTTCTTTTGGGGGGAGATAATAGGCTATAGATAACTAATTCTTTATAGATCGTGGTAACAAAAAAGAATATCTATCTGTAGTAATTTTACATAGCTGTCTCAACTGATTAAATATGCAAGCACAATTTGAGTTAAGTCTGTGCTGCTGATATCAGAGGAAATTACATTAATCTTGCTTTCATGTTTTGTTTTTTTGTGTTTTGTTTTGTTTTATTAAAAGCCTCAGCACTCTAGTTTTGTGTGATTTGTTTTTTAGACTGAATCTGGGTATGGCTCAGAGTCAAGTTTACGACGTCATGGCTCCATGGTGTCTCTTGTTTCTGGAGCAAGTGGATACTCTGCAACATCGACCTCTTCGTTCAAGGTTAGTGAGTAAAATTTTCACTGTGCATAAATAACATGTGCAACTGGAAAAGAAATAACTTGTGAAGTCTCATTCACATCACTGCAGGAAAAAATACAAAATACTTGGTTTACTCTAAGCATTAGTAACTCATCATAGGATGGTAAAATGGATCATACAGGAAGTTCTCTTGTGTCTCTGTGCAGTTAACCCCATCCCTTTTAAATTGCAGTGTCATCTTCCACTGGCAAGAAAATCAGACCTGTGGGAGCGCTTATTAACCTTTCCTATTTCAGTCCCCAGAACAGCAGGGCCTCTAAATTAAAAGGAATTCTCATTCTGTGATTTAGTTAATAAATTTGATTAATAGTGGTTGAGAAATTACAGCTTTCCATATCTCCTGTATTTAAAAATTTAATGTAAGAGTATGGGTGGGATGTACTTCTGGGAGAGCAGAACAGGACTTGATTATTTTTGAGTATACAGAAGCACGTCAGGCTTTTTTTGCCTTGTATTTTCAGAAGGGCCATAGCTTACGTGAGAAGCTTGCAGAAATGGAAACCTTTAGAGACATCTTGTGTAGACAAGTGGATACTTTGCAGAAATACTTTGATGCCTGTGCAGATGCTGTTTCCAAAGATGAACTCCAGAGGGATAAAGGTAAAACTGTAACAGCAAACTCATACCTCTACAGAACTTACATTTTTACACAGTAATAGGCCTTGAAATAATTACAATAGCATTTGATGCCATAAAAATAACATGTATATCTTCATGTATATCTTGAATTTACTTTTTGGTCTGGGGGTCAGTGATAGGTATTTCCATGTAAACACAGTTAACTGTTTTCACTTCAGAAGTTGAATTCCCATAAGAATCTACTTAATATTGACCTATACCTGTCAACTATAGAAAAGAAATGTTTTAAAGTGTTTGGTGTTATCGAACAGTCATTGTTGACCCCCACAAGATTAATTCAAGTTAGTTTGTCACTATATCTCGTATTTGGACATTTGTTTCAATAAAAGTGATACATTCTTTTAAAAAAGCTCTGGTCCTGCCATAGTGAATGCTCCTGAGATACAGTGGCTGTAACTAACGTTGATTACAGAGTGTACCTGGGTGCGTCCTCAGTGTACCTGAGATCCTAGTAGGACTAAAATGTGGATGCCTATACATCTCTGAGTTCCTCTTCTCTGAGCACAGCTTGTTGTCATATCTGTGCATTCTCCTGAGGCATTTATAGTCATCCTTCAGTTTGATCTGGCAGTCCAAAACTTCTTGTAGTAAGAGAATAGTAGATAAGCACAATTCCACTTTGTGAACTTTCTAGTTTAGAGGTGTAGTTTCTGAACCATGGCACCCTTCTTATCCAGTCGTAACACCAACATAATGTTGTCCCTACCACAGAATCAAGTGTTAACTTCAACACAGAGAAAAATTTAGTGACTTGATGGTTTCTGAAAGTAATGTCAATAACGATCTTGGGTACGAAGGAGGGGAAATGGGGGCACAGTCATGACTGTTACAGGAAAAAATTGGAAACACTGCTTAGCAATGAAGGTGTTCTTAATTCTTTCTTGTATACTAAAGACTTGGAAAAACTTTGTCACTCATAACACTCTTTTTCAAATTTAGTGGTAGAAGATGATGAAGATGACTTCCCTACAATGCGTTCTGATGGGGATTTTTTACATAATAGTAACAGCAGTAAGGAAAAATGTAAGTGCCCCAACTTTTGTCACTGAAAATTGATTGGTATATAAGCCTCATGCATGCATGACAAGTACTTATGCTCTTCTCTAAGCAGAAAATGGCAAAACAGTTATGTAAGTGTATGTGACAAGAAATTCCTATTCATATTATCATTCATTAATATTGTATGAATTAAAGAGAGAATCATGAAAATTAGTTAGTCTTTCCAAAATGTAATTTCCTATTCTGCATCTACAAACGTTTTCACTACACAATACTTTTAAAAGAGCTACATCATTGAGATATTCAGAACTTGAGATTTGTAACAAGTAGTTGCAGTTGTTCTTGCCAATGTTACCTGCTTTGAGTGTAGAGGAATATAATGCTTTTCCAGTTAAATATGGCCCAAAATGTTTTTTCCTAATTCTATGGCTATATAGAAGTGTTAAGTCAGCATCATTACTGATTTTCAGTCACTGTAATTTTAGCACTTTTTTTCTGTGTAGTCCATTGTTATGGTGAAGAGAATTTTGATTTTTGTTCTTATCATAAATGATCTTGTTATTTTACTCACCACATCCACACAGTGGATATGAAGAATTTGGATGTCTCATACTCTTCTAGAAATCTGTTGCTTCTGGCCTGGCAGAATTTGTTCACTTACAAAATCTGTGTGCATTCTTCTGAAGGATTTCAGTCTTCACATTCTCTAGATACTGGCAATTCAGTTAGTCTTAAGGTATTTCTCAGACTTTGATTCACAAAACTTTGAAGTTGCAGTACATGAAGTTTCAAATCTGACTAAATCTCCCGAAGTACTCACCAACGATTGTTTGAGTTTTGTTTTGTTGTTTTGGGTTGTGTTTTTTTTTTTTTTCAAAATGCAAACATTCATCAAGAACCTGGAAAACTTATGCAAAACAGGCCTTTTCTGTGTCTTCTGTTTTCTCCTTAATTGGCTATTTACCCCAGTTTACATCTTTCCTTGCTGTATTGAAGGGCCCTTTCTAAAGTATAGCCAAAACTTCCAGGATATTTTCAGAATTTATGAGGGTAGATTTTAAGTTCATATTTTGTATAAAATGTTTGTTTTACTGAGGATTGATCATAATGGTGATTTCAGAGATTAAATAGCACATAACTGAAGTTTTTACTCTTTCTTGGATCTTATCATCAAAGATAAAGTTCACACCATTCACTGGTAAGTGCACAGTTCCACTAACCCTACAGTGTAGGTATGTGGGGGGTTTCTGTTTGTTTGCTTGGGTTTTTTTAAGGACTGCTAAGTCAGAACAAATTTCATAACATGAAAAAAAACTTCTTTAAAAAATGTTGTGAGAATTTAATTATACTGCATGATTCATTTTGAAAGAGATGTCTTTGTCAAACTTAATTTTTGTAGGATCATGTAGGAGTTTCAGCTTAATTTACCTTCAGAACATTTCTTCATATCCACATTCTTCTGGTTTGTATCTTACATATTCCCATACAATATGGGGAATGTCGCTAGGAAAGTCTGTATTTTTAGTAGAGCAGGTCATCATAGAATATTTAAGTACACAGCAAGTGCATTCACTTTTATTATCACCGATTTAAAAGGAATTTGAAGTGCTATCCATATTTATTTTCTGAAGTCCTGTATCAAGTCATTGTGAACTTACTTGCTAAGTTGCTATTACAGGTACCTGTGTATAAACTAGCTTTCTGTAGCTCACTATAGAAAATCATTTGTGCAACCCCTTGGGTTTTTTTGCAGAAGTTCTAGTTCCAACTGTTATCCCTGATCAGTTATGTCTATGAAAAGCTTTATCTCCCTTTTAGTTTTTCTGTGCCTCAGTTTAATAAATGTAGCTTATAGAAATGAAATATTTAGTAGTTGCCAAGCTGCAAAACTTGATTAGAAATTAAATATTAGAGTGTCTATTCTAAACAGGAATCATAAGTCATGAGTGACACAGTAAGGGAAGTAAATGTCTCAGGCCGATAGCTATGCCTGTGCATTGGGCAGAAATCTATTCAGTTTAACTGGTAATGAAATACTTACTCAACTTCATTCTTTCATAAAGCTCAGCCTCAGAACAGCTGTTAAAATTGTTTCTCAAATTTAAGGTTGCCTTTTGAACTCTATCCAGTCCTGGAAGGACCATAACAGTCTTTAACAGTAACTGAGAAGTGGTTGCTTGTCTATTCTGAACCTGTTCTGCAGTCAGTATTCTATGAAGTGAGAAGCATGAGTCCAACCTCATTTACCCTACAATAATGAGTGATTGAGCCTACTGTTCAAATGACCAGTGCACCAATGTAATGTTCCAGTCATTAGGTACAAGACTGACTTGAGAGGCCAAATTGACATTGTCTCTTGGAATTTGTTTCCTTCTGCATCTTCACTGGTTGGAAGGAAGTAGACAATATTACTATAGAGATGTGTATACTATGAAGATGGCATTTTACAAAGGGAAGCTTTTTCTTTTTTATGTTCTCTATGATCTCTGAGTGAAGAATACTGTGGAGATATTTAAATCTTTTGGACACATTCCAGTTAAATCTGGTAACTCTCCCTGGTAACCAAAGAAGGGTCTGACATGCATATTCACCCACTGGGATCTTAAATTCTAAGAATGTAGAAGTCTTCCCCTCCGTCTGCTTAGGAAATTGAGCATATTTGGACTTAAATTATGCAAGAATAAGAGCAGCAGGTGACACCTACTTAAGGAATATCTTTGAAGACAGAAAGCATTTTGGTACTGAAACTGTAAAAATGGACATGGTACAGAGGCTGAATGAGAGAAACTTGCTGTAAAATGCAGTAAGATTTATGCTGGCATTTTGTGTTGAATGGAGGAAGAATATTCCCCAACCTTTTGCTGAAATAATGAGGTTGTTCTTAGAGGAAATCTAATTGTTGATCCTACTGCTAGCCACAGAGCTGGAAAAACAGTAAGTATCAGTAAATAAGTGATGCACCCAAGTGTGGTGTGGTTTTTTTTTTTTCACTTTATCATGGTGGCATAAAATGGAAAAGATAAAAAATAATTTCTTCTTACTGTCTTTAAAATTATTTTAATTCTCACTGGAAAATAAATTTGATCAAACACAGGATGTTGCAGGCACCAGGGAAAGTGTTACAAACAATCTTAGGAACAAGAAGGGAAAACTGACACAACCTAATGAACACAGAGGTGGGGGAGAAATAGGGTGAAGAGCTGTTCAAGGCTAAAACATGGCATGAAGAGCCCCTTACATGGAAGGTGAGAAAAAACACATCAGAAATAAAGCAAAATGCTTAAAGGACAGGATAATTAAAGGCATAGTTTGTGAGATCTTGAAATTTATGTAGGAGAAAATTCCCGCTATGCTTTTTCAGTTGGCTGCATGCAGTTTGATCACCAATCTAGAAGAGCAGTTACAATAATAAATGTTATTTCCTATTAGTCTTTCTCTTGAACTATATTGATCTCCTCATGCCATATTTCACTTAGTCTGTAGTTGACATGAAAAAAAACAGGCATAAAAAAAATAGGAAAGACATTTGAGCTCTCCAAATAGGAGCTCGTCTGACAAAGATTTCTAGTGTAGCTGAAGCTCAGCTTTTACTGAAAAAAGGCTTGATGTCATCTTCTGACTTCTTCTGGGAAGACAAATGCCTTCTCTGGTTAGGAATGGGTCAAAATACTCCCACCTTAAGGAATGTTACAAGTGGTTCTCTCTTCTAAGAAACATGCTTTTTACGTCTTTCTCCAAGAAGTTAATTTTTGCCAGAATTATAATGGCTGAAATGAGGTATGGACACTGACTTCAAAACTGCAAGGTCTGTATTTGTCATTGAACTTCAACTTGTAGTTAAGGAATGGCTTAGAATTTATGGAGACTGAGACTATGTGGAAATATTAGTGAGCTGTAGCTGAGACTTAAAGACAACAAAAGCTGGCTTTCTTCCAGGAAATGAGGCTGCATCTTTCTTAAAATTTACCACAAAGATTCCTAAAATGATTTTGTAGTATTTCAGACAGTGGTAGTTTCTTAAGCATGTGTAGCATGTTACATAATTAAGAGAGAAAAATCACATCTATAAGGATGATAGCTGTCCTGGTAAGCCTGCATATGGACACAGTCTACACCAACAGGACAAATTACTAGTGTAAACTGTCATTTTCAGTTATGAGGTGTTATGGGTGAAGCTCTTGTGTAGTTTCTGTTACTCCCAGTGAATCCACTGCATTGCCTGGCTTGCCAGCTTATACCAGCTTCAGTTTTAGCCTCCTCTGTGCTCATTCTGCAGCTATTAGGGGGAAGGAGAGCTACTCTGTTCATCAGTTCCGAAGCAGATTTTTCTCTTGCTTTCCCTTTTTCTCCAACCCCCATCTTCTATGCCCTGTACAATTCTTAATTAATATGAAGTAAATAAATTGCATTCTACCATAGTACATATGTTTATTGACATATATGGAGTACTGTGTAGTCTCTAAATGTGTTTTTTAAAAAGTTGTGGTTTTGTTGTGGTGGGTTTTTCTGGTTGGTTTGTTTGTTTTGGTTTGTGTTTTGGTTTGTTGGGTTTTGTGGGGGGTTTTTTGTTTGTTTTGTTTTCTGAAAGGAAGGCATATAAAATCTCTAGATTTAAAGCACTGCTTAAGACCATGTGTCAATTGCTTTCTGTTCCCGGTGTAGATTGTGCTCTAACATTAGGAAACAGAAATTGTATTTCTCTTCTCTGCAAGAATTGGTCTGTTTGAAAGCTCTGTTTTGCCCTTACTGACAGATGTGGGATAAACTTAAACAAGTATTTATTTGTACTCTTTAAAATACACCGGTGGGATGTTGACAAACTCACAGATTTGGGGGGGGATGCTCAGAATGACATCCAGCTAGGTGGTAAGTCTTTAACTTGCCCTATAGCGTATCAGGAGTTACTTTAGCATGATCAGCTCAGGCTCAGTCAGCTTCAACATGAGTGTTACTTCTGCTTTCTAATGTTTTCTGACATTAATATGTAGTATTTGATTTATATCAACCTACATAGGGGTTGACATATAATAGGTGCTTTTTTGTCACATGTTTTAAATGCCTTGTTTAAATAGCCCGAGCAACAGATGGCTTGGTTGACAGAGTGAGGTAGTTGTGGAAACTGCAAAATCCACAGTATGTGCATAATTCAACACATTTGATACTTTTACCATGCCTTTTTATTTTGAGGTTTTTAAATCTAGAGTTATCTGCTTAAAGCAGCCTTCAATGTTACATTTTCAGTTTGATTGCGTTTTGAAGTCGTTCCTTTCTTAATGCTGCATCAGATACGTTTTAAGGTTGCTCTGTGCTAATTAGGCCCCACTTCAAGCTGTCAAACTGCTATTGTTACAAAGTATTACCACTCCCTCCACCCACAGGATTTGCTGAGTTCAGAGTAACACAGCATTACAAGCAGACTTGAAATGCAGCATAACAAGATGAAGCTGAAGGGATGTGTTCTGCCTTTTGAATCTCTTTGTTTATCATGTGGATAGTTGAAAATTACTAGCATTTTTAATTTTTATTTGTAAATTAACTTTCAGCCAGTCTGTTTTCTTCAGTCAGTTGTAATATAAGGCATACATGTAAAATGCTTAGGGAGTTAAAATCGGCTGTCAGTAAATGATTTGTGTTTGGTTTTAGTGTTTCCAAATGTGATACCTAAAGGAATTAATGGCATAGACTTTAAAGGAGAAGCTATAACTTTCAAGGCAACTACTGCTGGAATCCTTGCTACTCTCTCTCATTGTATTGAACTCATGGTAAAACGTGAAGAAAGCTGGCAAAAAAGGCTAGATAAGGTAAGACAATATTTATTTTACTTTTATATGGGGGGGGAAAAAGGTGGGTTTTGAGCTTGAAACTGAAATTTTAAATGAGCTGTTAACTTTTTATGTACAGCATTTATTAACTTTAGGTGCTTACATTATTTATTATTCTAATAAAATGCTGAACCTCATCCCAACTAGTCATATAGCAACATTACTCATCACAGCCTCTTTTACCAGCTCTTGTTCAGATGGATATATAAAAAAAAGGAAATATTAGGACTACTATTGAGAACTAAACAGTATTGCATAATACTAAGTGTATCACTTGCAGCATTTTAAGAGACTAAATTATCCATGCTTGCAATATGATGTGCAAATCTCTGAAATGTTTTAGCTGCGATAAAAACAACGGCAGTGCTGAGGAGAACAAGTTCTAACTTTAGATGTCTCTAAGATACAGTGATACAGAGCTCAGAGCACTGTGATCACTCTAGCTGAGGGCCTGTGGTTCGTGGTGTTCCCCAAGGGTCAGTACTGGTCCCGGTTCTGTTCAACACATTCAGAGACCTGGATGAAGGGACTGAAGATATCAGCAAACTTGTTAAGCATGGTACAAAACCAGGAGGGGTGGCTGATAAACCAGAAGGCTGTGCTGCTTTTTAGTGAGACCTGGACAGGCTGGGAAGCTGGACAGAGGTGGCCCTCATGAACTTGTAGCAAGTGCAGCTGTAGAGTCCTGCACTAGAACAGGTTAGGGGGTTGACCTATTGGAAAGCAGCTCTGTGGAGAGGGACCTGGGAGTGCTGCGTGGATAACAAGTTAACTGTAAGCAAACAATGTGCTTTTGTGGCCAAGAAGGCCATTCATACTCTGCAATGCATTAAAGAGTGTGATCAGCAGGTTGAAGGATGTTCTCCTCCCACTAGGCTTAGCCCTGTTGAGGCCCCATGTGGAATGTTGTGTCCAGTTCTCATTCTCTAGTTTGAGACAGGCAGGGAACTTCTGCAGAGAGTCTAATGGAGGGCCAAAGAGATGATTTGGGAACTGGAGCATCCCTTTTAGAAGGAGAGGCTGAGAGACTTAGTGCTCTTCAGCCCAGAAAAAAGAGAATACTGAGAGGGGAGCTTGTCAATGCTTATAATAAGTGTAGGTGTCAAGAGAATGTACCTGGACTGTCTTCAGTTGTATTCAGTGACAGGACAAGAGCACAAACTAGAACATGGGAGGTTTCACTTGAACTTAAGGAGAATCATCTTTACTCTGAGGGTGGTGGAGTCCTTGAACAGACTGCCTGGAGAGTTTGTGAAGTTTCCTTCTCTGGAGACTTTCAAAACCCCCTTGGCTGTGTTCCTATGCAGCCTGATCTCAGTGAACCTGATTTAACAGGGGGATTTGACCAGATAATCCTCAGAGGTTTCTTCCACCCCCTTGCTATTCTGTTGTTCTGACATTTCACTTTCTTTTAGGAGATTGAAGAGATTAAATAATGTTTTATACTAATTGGTTACATTTTCAGGTGTGCAGCATTAGAGTAACTGTTGTTCTAATGACAGTGGTAGTTGAAACATGCTAAGCATAGTCAACCACTGTAGCAATTTGAAAAGAGCCGTGTCATCTTTCATGAGATGTGCTGTAGTCATGGATAGGTTGTGGTTCAGGCTTTGGTTTTGAGGATGGTGCTATCACTTGCAGGTGTCTGGTGCAGTCCTATAGCTGTTGGGTCTCTTGGTTTTCATTTAACATGTTTCTTTGTGTTGTGTGTCACACTTAAATCATATTCCATGTGTTCTAGTGGTACACAGTTCAAAGAATGAATGCATTCAAACAAGATATATCCATGTTTAAATCTTTGCCCCTATTTCCTGTGTTGTCTTTGTCCATATGTCTGAGCCCTGACCCTAATAGTATTGTGACTTCTGTCAACACTTAATTTGCTACTGCTTCATCTAAGTAATTGGAGAAATTACAGCAGATCTGACACTTGAATCTTGTTCATAGGATCATATGAATCTTGTCCATAGGTTCGGGCTGGACTAGAGACCTCAAGCGTGTCTTTCTCTCCAACTTATTCTTAAAGGAGGGACAGCTTGGGATTAGAATGAGTTGCTCAAGGCTTTATCAAGTCTGGTTTCAAATTTTGAAGGCTGGAGGCTTGCACAGCTTTTCTTGGCAGCTTGTTCTGCTGTCCTGCTGTTGTTGCTTTCTTGGAGTAACTCATTTCAGTATCTGCCTGTTGTTTTTCACCACTATGCTGTAGGCTACTGTGAAGATTCTGTCACAGTTTCTTTATTATTTTCTTGGAGGTATTGGAAAGCTATTGTTAGGTCCCCTGCAAAAGCCTTCTTTCCAAGATAAGCAAATGCAGTTCACTCTCATTGATCAGACTCTGCTTAGAGTGTGGAGGAAGTGAATTTTCCTTGTCCCTAAGTTAGTATATATTAATACAGGATAACATTTTAATACAGAACTTGAATTAATTTAGATTAGTTATTTGTCACTTCTTTCTTTTCTATGGACTAACTTTAAAGCTGGAAGTGGTTAATGAAGGCAAACCTCAATTTCACATTCCTCATACAGAATGAATAAATATATTTTAAGGGGGGGTCACAATCTGATTTGGACATGTTTCCCAGGAATTAAAATAGCAAAATCTTTGAAATCCTTGCAGGTTTTAAAAGTTGCCAGTCTACCACAGGGTAGCAACTTACAAAGCCACATTTGTCAGCAACACTTCTGGAGTTTGCAGGACACTTATATTTAAGTACTTCAATTCTAATATAAAATAATTACTGTTTATTAGTATTCCTCTAATTTCTAGCCTTTGGGGAGAGATTTCTTTTTTAATAATACATAACTGTAATGAGCAACCTTTGGTAACAGCTGAGGTCCCACCCAGTTGGCCACCACTTGTCCAGCAGGATTAGAAGGATAAGTATGATAAGAAAGCTCATGAGCCAGAGAAAGCAGGGAGATTGCTCACTCTGGTTCTTTTAATGACAGAACATTCTTAACTTGGGGAAAATCAATTTGTTGCTGATTGACAGTAGATGCAGTTAACAGGAAACAAAGATTAACACTAAAACAGCTATCTTCCCCCATTTCGCAAGCTCAACTGCAATCCTTCACTGCAGGCCTCTATACCTGCTTCTTGCTAGCTCAAAGCAGTATGGGGTCAATCATGGGAGCCTTGCAATCTAAAACAGTTCATCTCTGTCACTCCTTCCATCTCACACTTTTTCCCTGCTCCAGTGCAGATTCTCTCCATGGATGTCAGTAGTCCACAGGGGGGAAATTCCTGCAGGGAATGTCTTCCTGCTTTGGCATGGGGTCCTCTATGGGTTGCAGTGCAGATACAATCTTTGCCCTGGAGCCATTCCTCCTCTTCCAACCTTGGCATCTTCTTTGTTTCTCATTTTGTGTTCCCCTTCTCTCTCTCCTCAGGGTGGTTTTGCTCTTAAATGCATTTTCAGACAGATTCTGCACACATGGTAAATGGGCTCAGCTGTGTACTGGCATGGGTTTGTTTCAAAGCTGACTAGAACCACCTGTGCCTGACCCAGGGCAGCCCCTGGCTGCCCCACATAGAGGCCACCCCTGCAGTCCTCCATCACTAACACCTTGATGCCTGTGCCCTTAAAGACAGCACTTGAATGATTTCACACCTCTGCTAACACTATTTTGCTTCAGTTGTAGAGTTACTTTTGTTTTTATTTTACCTTAAGTAGTTAAATATGGTTTTATATGAGTATCTTCTATAACTATGGGCCTGAGCAAAACACATTACCATCAGATAAACAGGTGAGAGGAGAATAGTGCTGATCTCTGTACTTCTGGTTTTCTTGGACAGAAATGTAAACTGCTCTAACATGGAAGTAGATGTAGTGGGATTGTGAGTTCAGAATACTTTCCCTAAGAGATTAAAGGGGGAGGTTATATTAAATTGGGCAGGTGCTTGTTATAGCTGAGAGGGCTTTAATGGTCTTACTGTCTAGCAGTGGACAGACTTATAAAAAATCACCTTGCAGAGTTGAAAGGCACAGTATCATGTTTGTCCTTTGCTTGTCAGCAGATTCACACTACTGACTCTGCACTGTGCAGGTTTGTCACAGAAGTAATATCTGTCAATGGCTAAAATCAGTGATTTTTTTTTTTTTTCCTCATAACTAGCATGTGGCACTGCAATCCAATTTGCTCTGCTTTGCTCTCCAGTCTCCTTACTCTACTAGCTTCAATACTACCTTTTATTACACAGGGATGATTAGTAAGAGTCCTGCTATCTCGACAAATTGCACAGCTTCCCTCTTGTAAGGGTCTAGTTTAGCCCTAGTTTGCTGAACTTGAAGTAAATGTATTTCAAAATTATAGCTGTTCTAAAAGCATTCTCATTAAAATAAGCTCAGGTGCAATAGCGTTTGAATCTGGAAGGTGGCTACAATGTGATTAGAGATTAATGCAGAACTTGTGTTATCAATACTTTCAAGTATTTTTTTTCTAAGGGGCTTAAGTTACGTTCTGAAGGTTGAAAACTATTTCAAAATCTTTGAAAAGGTTTATTGTGAAAGCATATTGTAACTTTTAAGGAGACTGACAAAATAATGCACTTAACAATTGTAGGTTTAGAATTCTGTATTTTGTTTTCTTTGTTACCCAAACAGTCAGATGGCCGAAGTAAACTTCTTTACCTCAAGGTTAACATGTTTAGGCAGCTTCTTTTCTTAAATTTTAGTATTTGTAACTTAAATATCTTAGTAAATTCTTCTGCTGTCGGTTTCCCAGTTTCTGCCTTATTTAATGTTGTGGCCAAGAGATGCTGGCAGATTTGGAGAGTTGTCTTTTGACACATGAATTAGGGCTAACTTGCAGATTGAAGTACATAGTGCAGAGATTTGGGGCAAGTGGGAGGAGGAATTTTGTGTGGTGTTTGTTTTTCATTCCAGGTGTTTTGGTAAAACTTCTATGCTTTCTCTTGGTGCCTTACTCAAATCATGCTTTATGCAGCTTTAGACCTATGCAGTTGCTTTCAAAAAAACTTAAACGCACAAAATGTTGTGAAAAATTAGGTGTTAGGAGGTATTGCCTCCTTGTAATAGTTTCAGAAGGTGAACACCTACCTTCATAGTTAAAGACTATACTGTCTTCATCTAAAATCTGGCATCTGTTTTACCTCCAAGAATTTTCCTGTGAAAAAGTAAGCTACTTCCCTTTACATCAAACCTGTTGCTTTACTTTTCAAATTTCTATTTTAGAAATTGGAAAATGTATTCCAGAGTGAATGATATCACTAATCTTCCAGTGAATAAATTAAGCCTTTCGGTGTTCTTCAAGGGTTTTTCACTGAATTTTTACAGTTGACGTTGGTTTGCTGAATAATCATCAAGTAGTAGTATGTAGTGTCCAGTTGTCACCTGTAAGACTTAACTGTCTTCCACCTGAAGGGATTCTGAAAATGGACAGAGAAACAGCTCATGTATTAAAGCAGAATTAAGGAAAAATTTCAGAAGTGTTTATAGCTTTTTTCACTGAGAGCATCTGGCAGTATATAGAGCTTGCTGGGGAAACATTAAACTTAATCGGATTCTGGCATCACTGTATTTTTATTCAAAATATACAGTGATAGAGATGTTGCTGGTGGCTCTAGTACAGTCACACAAGTATTATGGGAGAATGATGTTGGCTTGTTAGTTGCTGTGTGGAGTTCACAGAATGATTCACATTGAGCCTATGCCAGCTAATTCTAGATACAACTTAGATGTTGTGACTCATTAGTATCTCGCCACATTCAACAAGTTAGCTTTTTACCAGTCTTACTTTTCACTCTTATCACTGCCAAAGCATCTGTGTTGAGGAGGTTTATATAAACTGTCAGTCAGATAGAAAGTCTGACCCTCAAAGGACGATGAATAGCTGTGCTTATGTGACATACTGATTTTTGCTTACAGATCTAGTTTCTTCCACATGACAGAAGATATTCTTGGAGTAACGACCTCCTCAAGCTTTGTACTATATATGCTTGTATATAGGCACATAAATCGTGTGCAAAAAAAATCAGAAAACCAGCAGCTTTGCAGTTGTCACTTGCAAAAAAAACCCTATGCCAGCCATTCCATTTATTAACATGTTGACTCTTATTAGTCAGCTCATTCTCATCAAATGATCATGTAATTTTATAGGAAGCAGAGAAAAGGAGGAGAACTGAAGAAGCTTACAAAAATGCTGTGACAGAACTGAAGAAAAAGTCCCACTTTGGAGGGCCAGACTATGAGGTACAAATTCTCCTTTTGAAATGTTACAAAATGCTATGACTTTTAAAGATTGATTTGTTTCTCAAAGTGGGGAAAGTAGCGTGTAAATCAAGGTGTTGGGAAGCTTTCCACTCCTGGCTTCCACGTTCCACTTTTGTTGAAAGTGGTTTGCTTACAGGTATTTTTTTGTTGGGTTGTTTGGTTGGGTTTTTGTAGGTTTTTTGGTTGTGGTGGTTTGGGGGTCTTTTGGGGGGTGGGGAAGGTGTTTGGTATTTTGAGTATTTTTCTTGTACATTTGTTGCTGTTTATATGCAGTAGTTTTGTATTTTTTACTGGTTCAGTTTTATAGATAGGTAAAGCAAACCTGAAAACCCTGACTGCAGAGGCATTCCTAGAACATGAATTGAACTTGAATTGATTTTTAACTTGAATTGATTTTTAACTTGTCGCTGTCACTTGAAATTTTGTGTTGACAAATTAGGTGAATTTAGATTCCTCTCATCTGTTAAATTGCATATTTCAGCAGCTTTCTCCTCACTGAGGTATTTTATTAACTTCTAAGATGCTTACTAAACTAGCTTCTAAAGAATACTGTAAGCTAATGTACCTATAATGCTGTTTGTGTAGTTTTTTAGAACTTGACCCTTTCATGTACATTCAACATCCATGTTCCTGCTCTCAAGTAATAGCATGAGAAATAGCATTGATAGGTTGGGATAGTTTAAAGATACCTAACTTAGGTTCTCTTTCACTGTACCATACACTATAAAAGAATTGGATAGGAAGTGAGACTTCCTGTCTGGTTGTGAAACCAGCTGCTTCTCCCAGGTATCCCTGTTGTAAAGCACTTTGTTGACATTTGCTGGACCAGCTTGTGTTACAGTACAGTAAAAGCAGTAAACCTGTCTTTCTGAAGTTACCATTTGACTTGGTAGACTTAAGTTTTTAGTAATTGACTTAAACTTACCTGATGTTTAGTGAAAAAACAGATCTTTGCAAGAATTGTCAATAGAGTTCCTCATAGTCTTGTCTTGTTACATTTTGGGCACATATCTGAAATCAGCCCTAAGGCCTTAGAATACCTGGAAGTAGTCTAGGCACACAATTATGTTAATGTGTAATTTCTTAGACACTGTGAACATTTTTTAAGAGAAGATACATGTTAATTAAAACCTAAATCTGATGTTGAAACATGTTGACGCTGTTAGTTTCCTGTTTGTTTGTTCTGTTAAATTGTTGTTGGAGGTAGTAACTTCTTTTTAGCAAGTAAGGTTTTCAGAGGAATTGTCTAAAAATATTAGTGAAACTATTCGAGACCTATAGAAGATGTTTGCTTCCATTGGTTACATGCCTAATAAGTAATCGATTTCTATTATTAAACTGAAGTGAAACTCTTACACCTCAAAAATTTTGAACTAGTCTTCTTATGTTCTAGGAGGGTCCTAATAGTCTGATTAATGAAGAAGAGTTCTTTGATGCTGTTGAAGCTGCTCTTGATAGACAGGATAAAATGGAAGAACAGGTATTGATATTGAAAAACATCTTGGTGATGGGTGCTTCATGGGAGACTTCTGTGACTTAATTTGAGTCCTGGAATGCATCTGCCAAAGCTCTAGATATTTTATTCTGACACTGATAGGGGAATAGCTAATATTTTGACAGTTAAATATTGTTGTTTAACACTGATTGTGAGAAAATTATCTCACAAGTTATATAGAAAAGGACAGTGTAAGTAGTACGTTAATGGAATGTCTCTATAGTTTCCAATTCCTAAGCAAGTCTCCTGCATAAAATTGTGTGAATATCAAACATTGCAGACATTTCTCAAAACCTAATTATTACTCTGATGTTTTTGACTCTAGCAGTATGTGAAATACAGTTTCAGTGGTGTTTGTTTATTATTTAAAGACTCTGTAGGCTCTGGCTACTTTAACTCATTCTTGAATAACCTCCAGTAACAAGGATCAAAAAGGGATGCATATGAGAAAATATAGAATGTGAGGCTGTATAGCAGCAGATAAAAATGACAGGGAATAACAAAGTGGTGCATCCTTTGTTTTAAAAGTTTTAATGCTTATGAATATAGTGATTACAATGACTTGGTTAACAATTAAAAGGCCTTCCAATGGACATATGGCACCCCACAGCATTTACCTGTGTTGGGGTCTGTTAGCAGAGAGTAAAAGTTTTGAAAGACTGGTTTGCTGCTACTTGAATCCTCAGTGCTGATCATCTGTTTTACTTAACTTGGAAATACATCTTGTAATATGCACAAATCTTCAGACCTATTGACTTACTGGGAATTCCAGCAGCATGACAACTTCATGACTGTCATGGATGGCATTAGTTGTTGTAGCCACTGTGTAGATTGAAGATGAGTCAGTCTGTTTCACAGTCCACCCAGAAGCAGCTGACTACTACTAATGAAGTATTATTTTGTTGCAGTCCCAAAGTGAAAAGGTTAGATTACACTGGCCAACATCCTTACCTTCTGGAGATGCATATTCTGCTGTGGGGACTCACCGGTTTGTCCAAAAGGTAAGACATTTCTGATGATCCCCTCTGAATGATGGACTGATCCATGATATTTCTGGATAATGTTTGTATGAGTAGGTGAGATTTACTTATTTTTTCAGATGTTTCTAGTAACTTTCAATGGTTTACTGATTTTTGGAAAGTAGTAGCTGGAACTGTAGAACTGTTTTCTCTCTTGGCTCCGAAAATCTTCCATTGATCTAGTCTATTTGGAATCCTCTTGACTAGTATCAAGCTTGTCACTTATCTGATGAAGGAAAAATCCCAACTTGCTAGCCTCGCTGCTTTTATTTTTAAGATAGCTTCACCAAAATTCAATTAATTGATTTTATGTATTTTAAAAAATCCTGTCTCTTGTGTCAGGATCAGTTGACTTTTTTACTGCTACTGGAAATACTAAGCTCCAGTCAAGGCTATGCTGGGAGCGTAATACATAATAGGTGCATGAAATCAGCATTCGCTGCTGTGCTTGCTGCTTATGGTGCTTTTGTTTTCCTTTTCTTCATTATCTTGTGCTTGCAAGTTGGTACTGAATGCTCTGTTGTGCCTTTGTTCTGATTACTTGGTTTTTTCTTTGTCTGTCTCTGGTAGCCCTATAGTCGCTCTTCCTCCATGTCTTCCATTGATCTAGTCAGTGCCTCTGATGATGTTCACAGATTCAGCGCCCAGGTACTGTATTAATGTGTAGAGTGGGGGTTGCATATCTTTGCTGGTTTTCATCCTCTTCTCTAGGACCTGAGGTTTTTTGTTACATAAATCACTGCTTGCTTTAAACTAGTACATTGTGACAAAGGCGTTCTCTATTCCTATACTAAATGGTTGTCTTTTCACATCCAGCAGGCATGTGTATCACTTCTGCATAGGCCTAAATCTTGTGAAATTGTTGGATTTTAGTTCAGTAACTTTATTAAAAATGCCTACAATTGAAAAATGTTGCATTTCAGATTATAACAAAAGTGGAATAACATCTGTTTCATGTGGGCTGGAGATGATCTTTGCTTCGTATTGAATATTTTTTCTTGGTTTTAAATCAGAGATTTTAATTTCAGCTTTGACATTTGTTTGTAATGACATTAAGATAATAAATGCTGATGTTCACTACTATTTTTCACTTCTACAGCTACTTTTATTACTGAAAGGTCATAAAGTATGTTGACAAGATTGTGGGTATGAGAATTTTTACTGAGAAGTATGTTCACTTTTCCTTTACAAAATAAGTCTGACATCCTGAATGTGTCAGTGTAGTCATAGTGACATATTCCAGTAATGTACAAAATCACTCTGAAGATCCTCGTTTAGCGTAGAATTAAATAGATAACTTCATGCATTTTTTTCTTCACTCTCAAAAAGGCTTTCAGACATAGCATTTGTACCATTAGCTTCCTTCTGCTGTGGTCTACTGTGATTGTGAATGTGGAGCTTCCTTTTATTATTTTGGAGAGGTTGTTTGAAGCTAGCTAATTCTGCAAACAACCTGCATTTTGAAGGAGGAAAATGGATTTTCTTAATAGAGCTTGGAATTGTACCACTTGCAGACCTTACTAAGAGCTTTATAAGCAGGACCCTAACACTTTAGGGCTTGCTTATTGAACTGAAATCCCAGTGCTTGCCTTTTACCTTTTTGCTGTCAATTTCTGAAATTTTAATTTATCACAAGGGGAAAAATACGTAGGTCATATTGAACAACATTGATAGATTTGGCTGCAGGTAGTGAATTTAGTTTTTCCTGGTTTTTTGTTTGGAAGGAGGGAGGAAATCAAGTAATAGAATAGCAAGTTTGATTCCAAAGGTAGGAACTGATGATCAGGCTGTGGATACATGGACAGTTTAATATAAGGGAAACTCGTTATTGCTAAAATATGTAAGCCTCCTGATTTTAACTTGTTTTTTTTTCTCTTGTGTTAACTTTTGTACATTCATATGATAAATCTGAGTATCAGTACTAGTGTGGCTGCAAAACAAATTTAAAAACAAATCTGGGGTAGACTCCCAGTGCTTACCACAACAATGCAAATTGAGGTTAAGGGTCAGGATCAGATGGACTCAGGTAGAGTTTTTGCTCTTTTCAACTACTGCATGGATACTGCTGTGTAGAAGTTCCTGCTGAGTGCTTTTTGAATACAGTTTCATGTTAAGAGACTCAGTGTAGTCTGTGATGGCCTTCTTAAATTAAACTGCTCTGCCCACATACACCCCTGATCCCCAGATATTTTCCATAGAAATTTTTTTTACCAGATGAATTAGTCGGTCCACCTGCTCTGGAGTTTCATTACAGGTGAAAGACAGTGAAAAGCATGAAGAGAAAATCAGTGCACCACCTTCTGGTGGGCTTTCTCCTGTGACCTTACCAATAGGAAATTGTTGGCAGGCTTGTAGAAATGCAAGCTATTATCTGGATTCTGAAAAAATGTGACTTGTTTATAGACTTCATTCATGCAAAGTGTTTTGGTATCAGCAAATGTCAAGTAGAAACTTGCAGCCTTCTTTTTAAGATTGAGAGGTATAAACCTGTGTTCTGATGGGAGCTGGTTGTGGCCTTAAGACACCATAGATATTTTGCAGAACACTGTCTTAAAGGGCTATCAAATTTTAAAATACATTGGGCTCTTCTGAGAACTTTTGAAGTGAAGAACTTCCTACTTAATGTTGTGTGGTTTTAGTTCATTATAACTCAAAACCAAAGTAAAACAGGAGAAAAACACCAAACAGGACTGCAATGTTTTCATTCTGTAGAGGAGTCCATAGTTAAAATCAGAAGCTAGAATTTCCATACAATGGATTTTATTTTGATCTTGTACTTTGGGAATTTTGACTTGATTCAAGTCAACTTTTTTGTTTGGTTTGGTTTTTTCTTTTGTTCCTGATCTTAAAGCCCATGGAGTGTGTAGTACAAACAAAATTAGTGCTTTAAATTGAAAGTAAATAACATTTGAGTCTATATCGTACTAAAAAAATCATTAATCATTCATAATTGTGCTTTCTATCTGTACTATTTGCTCAAATATGTTTTATATTATATGCACACTAGGCTTCATATTTTTGTAAGTTGTGCAAAATCACTTATGGGTTCAGGCTATTAATCTTGCAGTTGTGCGATTTGAACTAATATTTGTGTTGATCAATTAACTAATCTTTGCTTGTAGTCTCTTGTCTGTGGTTTTGTTGGTGTGGGTTTTTTTTTAAAGGTATTTCTAGTTATCAGTCTGATGAAGTTACTTGCTGTGACATGTTTTAGTGGTTTTAGGTGGAAGAAAGGCACTGAAGTGTTTCCAGTACTTGTAAACATTATGCAGCAATTGAAACCATATTTTTTTTGTTTCTATTTTTATTATCTTTTATATTTTTGGGAGGCCTTGGAAAGGGATAGGGAGCCAAGGAAACAGAATAAAGTTGCAGATGTAAAATACTGAAAACATCCTGTCCCAGCGCCCATTTTCATGCATATTGTAAGGAATTAAGAAAATTGGATAGTCACGTAGCTTGATTAAAATGCATTAAATACTTGACTTAAAGCACACAATTGTCTAGTTAGCTTCTAGAAGACTGTTGTGGTGGTAGTCACTGTATCATTGCAATTTTTTTGAGTGTAAACATTTCTGTAATTTTTTTTTTTCCTAACTAGTAACTGTGCAAAGATGCCAATGTAACAGAATAGGCATACTTTGCTCATGACTGTTGCCTTCACTGCTCTGGCCAATATGCCTTGTAATATGCATTTGATTTTTAGAGCTTATCTGTCTTTGTCCCAGTCTCCTCTGTGTTTGCTCAGCTTTTTAAATGCTCTTCAGGGAATATCATACAATGCATTGTCATTCTATTTAGAGGTATCTGAAGTTCCAGTGTGCTGCATTAAAACTGTTGTAGGCAGAAATAGTGAGTTTGACTGTTTAGGAGTGCAGAGGAAGGATAAGAATGTCACGACCTGGTATCCTCAGCCAACCCTGAGCAGCAGAACAGGCTGTGCTAAGATGAAAAAAACTTCCTTGGAATAAATAAAAATGAGCCAACACCAAGTGGCTGTTGAGTGGGGTTTATTAGAGCCAAAGACAACTCTCAGTAGTGGACCACAGAACAGGGGAAAATGGGAAGAAAAAGGAGAAAATAGAGAAAAAGAGAGAAAGTTAAGAAAAGGTATCACTGCTCCTTGGATCCAGCAAGAATTTTCACAGGAATAATCCAGGGGTGTGGTGGTGGTGGTGCATTTAGGAAGGGAGTTGGCAGGTCTCACTGACAGGGCTTTAAACTAGATTTGAAGGGGCAAGGGGCTGAAACCAGTCCCCCCCAGACAGGAGTCTGGGGGTGGTAAGCTGGAGTCAGGGGTGAAACCAGCAGCCCAGCTAAAGTGCATGTACACTAATGCATGCAGTATGGGCAACAAACAAGAGGAGCTGGAAGTGTTATTACAGCAGGAAAGTTACGATGTAGTTGCCATCACAGAAATGTGGTGGGATGATTCACAGGACTGGAGAACTGTAATTGATGGCTACAGGCTCTTCAGGAGAGACAGGCGAGGGTGGATGGGGGGGCCTGTACATCAGGGAGGCTCTAGATGCAATGGAACTAGACATGAAAGATGATCAAGTTGAGTGCCTATGAGTGAGAATTAGAGGGAAGACCAACAAGGCTGACATCCTGGTTGGAGTCTGTTATAGACCACCCAACCAGGATGAAGAGGTTGATGAATTATTCCGTAGGCAGCTAGAGGCTGTCTCAAGATTGCCAGACCTTGTTCTCATGGGTGACTGTAACCTGCCTGATATCTGCTGGGAACTTAACACAGCAGAGAGGAGGCAGTCTAAGAGGTTCTTAGAGTGTATGGAGAATAGCTTCTTATTCCAGCTGCTGTGTGAGCCTACCAGGGGTAAGGTTTTGCTTGACCTCCTCTTCCCAAATAGAGAAGGGCTGGTGGGAGATGTGGTGGTTGGAGGCTGTCTGGGGTCCAGTAACCATGAAATAATTGAGTTTTCAATATGCAGTCAAGCTGAGAGGGGCAGCAACAAAACCTTAACTCTGGATTTCCAGAGGGCGAACTTCAGATAACTTAAGGAACTAACTCAGAAGGTACCTTGGGAAACAGCCCATAAAAACAAAGGGGTCCAGGAGGACTGGACCTACTTCAAGAAAGAACTCTTGAAGGCGCAGGAACAGGCTGTGCTAATGTGCCAGAAGATGAGCCGCCAGGGCAGATGCCAGCCTGGATGGGCAATGAACTTCTGGGTGAATTAAGGGGAAAAAAGAGGGTGAGGCAACCCATAGAATGTTTAAGGATATTGCTAGGTCTTGTAGGAAGAAAATTAGGGAGGCAAAAGCACATTTGGAGCTTAAACTGGCCTCTGCTGTGAAGGACAACAAAAAGTCCTTCTATAAATATACTAATAGCAAGAGGAGGGGCAAGGACAACCTCCACTCCTTAGTGGACATGGAGGGGAATATTGTAACAAAAGATGAGGAAAAGGCAGAGGTACTTAACACCTTCTTTGCCTCTATTTTTAATAGCAGGACAGAATGTCTTCTGGACAACTGGCCTCCTGAGCTGGCAGGTGGAGTCAGGGAACAGTATAGTTCCCCTGTGATCCAGGAGGAAGTAGTTAGAGACCTGCGCAGCTACTTGGATCCCCCAGAAGGCCATGGGACCAGATGGGATCCCTCCTAGGGTGCTGAGAGAGCTGGCAGATGAGCTGGCCAAGCCGCTTTCCATGATTTTTCAACAGTCCTGGCTCACTGGAGAGGTCCCAGGTGACTGGAAGCTGGCCAACATGATGCCCATCCACAAGAAGGGCTGGAAGGAGGAATTCCAGACCTGTCAGCCTGACCTCAGTGCCAGGCAAGATTATGGAACAGGTCTCCTATGATCAGGTGACCCACCTCATGGATGTGGGGAGGCCTGTGGATGTAATCTACCTGGACTTCAGCAAGGCCTTTGACACAGCAAACTCTTGGCCAAGCTGGCAGCCTGTGGCTTGGACAGCAGCACTCTGTGCTGGGTTAGGAACTGGCTGGAGGGCCAAGCCCAGAGACTGGTGGTGAGTGGTGCCACATCCAGCTGGCAGCCAGGCACTAGTGGTGTCCCCCAGGGGTCAGTGCTGAGCCCCATCCTGTTCAATATCTTTGTTGATGATGTGGATGAGGGGATTGTGTCCACCATTAGTAAGTTTGCAGATGACACCAAGCTGGGGGCAGGTGTTGATCTGTTAGAGGTAGGAGAGTTCTGCAGAGGGACCCTGACTGGCTGGACAAATGGGCAGAGTCCAAAGGCATGAGATTTAACACATCTAAGTGCCAGGTTCTACACATTGGCCACAGTAACCCCATGCAGTGCTACAGGCTGGGGTCAGAGTGGCTGGGGAGTGGCCAGGCAGAAAGTACTGGGGGTACTTCTTGATGGTAGGCTGAACATGAGCCTGCAGTGTGCCCAGGCAGCCAAGAAGGCCAGTGGGATCCTGGCCTGCATCAGGAACAGTGTGGCCAGCAGGAGCAGGGAGGTCATTCTGCCCCTGTACTCAGCACTTCTGGGCCCCTCAGTTTAGGAAGGATGTTGACTTGCTGGAACGTGTCCAGAGAACAGCAACAAAGCTGGGGAGGGGTTTGGAACACAAGCCCTGTGAGGAGAGGCTGAGGGAGCTGGGATTGCTTAGCCTGGAGAAGGGGAGGCTCAGGGGAGACCTTCTTGCTCTCTCCAACTCCCTGAAGGGAGGTTGTAGCCAGGTGGGGGTTGGTCTCTTCTCCCAGGCAACCAGAACAAGAGGACACAGACTTAAACTGTGCCGGGGAGGTTTAGGCTGGATGTTAGGAAGAAGTTCTTCATAGAAAGAGTGATTGTCCATTGGAATGGGCTGCCCAGGGAGGTGGTGGAGTCACCATCACTGGGGGTGTTTAGGAAGAGACTGGATGGGTTGCATGGTGCCATGTTTTAGTTTATTAGATAATGTTTGATGATAGGTTGGAGGTCTTTTCCAACGTGGTAAATTCCATTCCATTCCATTCCATTCCATTCCATTCCATTCCATTCCATTCCATTCCATTCCATTCCATTCCATTCCATTCCATTCCATTCCATTCCAGCAGGGTCTTCTGTGTTAAGTGCAACACGTGGACCCTGGAAGTTGCAGTCTTTTATACCTTTTTGGCTGGGGGGATGGTTCTCTGTATCACACAAAGTGCATGAGTGAGGTGTGCAAAGAGGGGTGCCACTGGCCTTTCAGTGGCACTGTTGCAGTGGTTTTAAGATAAGGAGGGAGGGAATTTCTGCCTCCATGGAAATTATCTCTTTTTGATTGTTAAGCCATTCTGCCAGGCCAGTGTCTTTCCTGGAAATCTATTAAGGCCATCAAAACCACCACCCTGTCTATCAGACCAGGTAATGTTACACCTTGTTTGAGATGCTAATTGGCAGCCCTACCCTGCCACATGCATTGTTTTGAGACAAAAGAGTCACTGGGCTCTTACAAGGAAGTATCCACAAAGAATGAAGTTGTAAGTTCAATTCTAAGTTTGTCTTTTGTTTCTGAAGGACAGAAACATCTGCTTGTTCTTAACCTCTAATAGAAAGCTTTGTCATCCAAATTCAGGTTCGGCACAGGATTTGACTTGTGGCTTCCAGTACTGCATGTTCTATGTCCAAGAATATGGAATGAATGAGTTTAAAATGTTCTTTTTATTTCTTTATTTTCCCTTAAAGGTGGAAGAGATGGTACAAAATCATATGACATACTCTTTGCAAGACGTAGGAGGAGATGCCAATTGGCAGCTAGTGGTAGAAGAAGGAGAAATGAAGGTAAATATTTAGGGAATTTTGAACATAACGTGATATGCTGTCAAGACAAATACTTTGTCTGGTGGACTTGGCAGTGTTAGGTTTACCGTTGGTCTCAATCTTGAAGTGTCTTCTCCAACCTAGATGATTCCATGGTTCTCTGGGAATACTATCAGTCAGGAAGCTAGGGTGTTAAAATCAGAAAAACATTTTCTGAATTAGGACTGTGGTCCACAGGAGCTGTGACTTCTATTTATTCATCCAAAATAATCTGTGTAACTCTTGCAGTAGCGTTGTTTTTGCAGATTTCTTTCTCATTCTCTTCTACTTAAAACTTGGCATGAACATAATGTGTAAATACAATGTATGAAAATGTAATAGAGCAGCAAGTTACTTTGTTGGGTACTGTATTGTGTTTGTTTGGATCCTTATGCATAGTGATAAATGAGCTTAGTAATTTTTGGCACAGAGATTCTTAAAATACTGTTATTTTAATATGAATTGCCACTTAAGAATGTCTGCATTGGTAGTTACTAGAGAACACTGACATGGCAAAATATTAATGTTTTAATTTTCTAGGTAAGTGGGGGTTTTTCAAGGCCTGATGTGTGTTAACAAGTAAAACACGAACAGTTTTGACAGTTTGTTCCACATTTATTTCTTTTTATTTGGATATAGGTATACAGAAGAGAGGTGGAAGAAAACGGAATCGTTTTAGATCCTTTGAAAGCAACCCATGCCGTTAAAGGGGTAACAGGGCATGAAGTCTGCCACTACTTCTGGAATGTTGATGTTCGTAATGATTGGGAAAGTAAGGAACTGGTTCTTAAGCTTTGCATGTTTAACATCAAGGATACTGTTCATACCATTGACCTAATACTTGTGCTTGATTACTGATGAGTTTTCTTTTCCCCCCTTCTCTTTTAGCAACAATTGAAAATTTCCATGTTGTGGAAAATTTAGCTGATAATGCAATCATCATTTACCAGACACATAAGGTAATAACACTGTATGCATACAGTATGCAGCCATGTGCATACTGTACTGAGACAGTCTACAGTCTGGGGCATATGTGTTCTAATCTTACTCTGAATATTTTAAGAGCTTAACAATTTAAAGTACTGTTCAGAACAACATTTCAGAGCAAGTTTTCTGTTAAACAACTTTTATTTTTCAAACTTGTTTTAGTAGCATTATTTATTGTGCATGTATCTGGTAGAGCTTGTAATAACAAATGAGGACTGGTTTTAATCTCCAAAGATATTGCTGCTGACAAGGCAAGAGTCATCTAAAGAAACAGAAGCAATAAATCAATACTCACTAAAAGGAAAAAAACCTATACCAGTGTATTGTATATTTTGTTGCAACAATGCAAACTGTAGTTGACCATAATTAGTTGACATGCATTTTGAGGTATAATTGCCAGTACAACATTTGTTCTTGTAACTGTATTATGATTCCCTCTCTCTCATCTAGTTCTGGTGTAATTTATTAAAATGTTCACTTGAACATTGAACCAAACAACTGTAACTTAAAGGTTCAAAAATAAAATATGAATGAAGTGTATGGATACATCTTTAATGTTGCATGATTCCAAGCACCAGTAGGCTCCAATATTAAAGCAAATACGATTTTACCAATTAAATGGCTTCCTTAAAACTTCTCTAACAGGGGACATGTGATTTTGAGTAAGACAGATGTGTAAAGTGTGGAGTGTTAAGATAAAAGACACCTTTCATCTATTGAGTGTCAGGAAAATAGCTTTGTATATTATTTTATTAGACACTTGCTTCTGAAATTTTCTTAGATAATATATTTGACATATTTATCTACTGAAATCATAGAATCAGTAAGGTTGGAAAAGACTTCAAAGATCTACTCTAACCTGTCACCCAAGACCTCATGACTACTAAACCATGGCACCAAGTGCCACGTTCAGTCCCCTCTTGAACACCCCAAGGGATGGTGACTCAACCACCTCCCTGGGCAGCACATTTCAATGGCTAACAGCTCTCTCTGTGAAGAAATTTCTCCTCACCTCGAGCTTAAACTTCCCCTGGTGCAGCTTGAGACTGTGTCCTCTCGTTCTGGTGCTGGGTGCCCAGAAGAAGAGACCAACCCCCACCTGTCTACAACCTCCCTACAGGTAGTTGTAGACAGCAATAAGGTCTCCCCTGAGCCTCCTCTTCTCCAGACTAAACAATCCCAGCTCCTTCAGCCTCTCTTTGTAGGGCTTGTGCTAAATAGTAGCTTACCACGACTGAGAGATGGGACAAAGCTTGATGCAAGCAGAGTGTCAATTTTATGTTAGCCTATATAAAGAAAAGACTTTGTACAATAATCAAAAGCAACTTGTGATTGGTTATTAGATGTCTGTGTGACAGTTAGAGACTCATGATTGGCTGTCGAAAAAATGCCAGGGAACACACATCCCTTGGCAAGGCTCAGGCAGGTGTTAAACAAAAGACAAACGATCACACATCTCTTATCTAAGTTCAAACGGAAGACAAAAGACTCTATTGCAATGTTTACCAGCTCTTATTCTCAGGTCGTTGTGTGGCTCCCCTGAGTCACAATGGTCGTTGGTAATCAGCTAGATACTTTTTTCTCTCTACACAGCTGCAGTTTGTTCCCAGGGTTTATTGCCCATTAGAGCTAAAACATTTCCTTCTATCAGCTGAGCGTTGCTTGAGATTCTACTCCCTAAATTCAGTCCGTCAGTAGCTTTTTGAAATATTTAACTATTTGCTGCCCTTCTTACCCCTCTTTCTGAAGACATAAGTAATAGCAGTTGTTTCTATTTATACATAACCACTAGTTCAGTTTGTAGCTTACAATTAAGTAAAATGTAAACCTGAGGTTGAGGTAACAGCAGGGGAACAGTCTACTGGAAAAAAGTCATTGCAGCTTGGCTTTCTGCATTTTGAAGGCCTTAAAGCTGTGCCTTAAATTTTAAAGCATGAAGCATAGCCATATAAACTGAAGTGTGTCTGTACAACAGCTATGTTCTGTTTCAGTTTTGAAGATGAATTTACTAATCCAAAGACAATTTTTTTCTTAAATAATATGACTGACTTGGTTTTCCTTCTGGGTTTTTGTTGGTGGTTTTTTTTTTTTCCCTTTACTTAAAGATAGTAAGTGTTTAACTTGCAAAACTGGAAAAGCTTATATTTAGGTGTTTCTCTGCAGAGGGTGTGGCCAGCTTCTCAGAGGGATGTGCTGTATTTATCTGCCATCAGAAAGATACCGGCATTCAGTGAGAATGATCCTGAAACGTGGATTGTGTGCAATTTCTCTGTGGAACATGACAGTGCCCCTGTAAGTATTGTTTTCCTTCTGTCAGGCTCTGATTTTAAGATAATGTATCTGTTACATAATGCGCATGCAGTACTAATGTGAGGGAGGTGGAGGTGTTATGCAAAAAGGCAATTTCTTTAAATGAGGTTATAAAATGGCCTGATAAAGGCATTCTGAGCCAAAATCTTAGGAGCCTTATCTTAGGAACTGGTAGATTTAAGGTCTTGCAACAGAATGGGAACAAGTGTTCCGGAGATGTGAAAACATTTTAAGACCTGAGGTTATTTCATATGGAATCAAATCACTAACTCTTCAGTATTCTCAGATAGAGGCATAGACTTGTTTAGTTGTAGATACAGAATCTGTTAAACCCCCATCTTACACAGTTCTGCCTTGGTTCTGGACAGTTACAATGATTGTTTTCTTTGGAGTGTTGGTGTGCTGAGTGCCATGCCATAGCTGCTTACAGGGTGTGGTGGGTTGAAGTTCCCCCCAGCATTAGCTTTGCCAGACCAACTCAGAAGCCAAGTGGAAGCTGTTCATTAGCAATGTCTGTGGTAACTAATTATGTGACTAATTTTAAAGGCATAGCCTAAAACCATCACACAAAGGAATGTTCCTAACTGGTATTTGTAAATGCTAGCACATTATACTTTACACACTTATTTAATCATCACGGTAATTAATGTAATTCACTTGTATATATTAAGGAATCAAAAACCTGAGATTCAGGCATTTTAGTTCAGTTCTTTCACTACATACCATATACCTTTCATTTTACAATCATGTTACATCCATGGAGCACTAGAATGCAAACTCCCAAGCACAGCTTCTGGAGTGTCTTAGACTTCATAGTAAATTAAAATGTTAGGAGTCAGTATGCTGAAACAATTTAGCTTGAGGCTTACAAATGTTTCATTCTTTCGGCAGCTGAACAATCGCTGTGTCCGTGCCAAAATAAACATTGCTATGATCTGTCAGACATTAGTAAGCCCACCGGAGGGGAACAAGGAAATAAGCAGGGACAACATTCTATGCAAGATTACCTATGTAGCTAATGGTAAGTCTGACTCTTTTCAGTATGACATTCACAATGTGCGCTAATTCTGGGGAGCTGAATACTGGCAAAATAAGCCCTTAATTCAGTTCTCTGCTAAATGTATATCTCACAACATACCTTAGGGTTTCATGTTCAGAAAGACTTCAAATGATGTGCTACATGAATGAGTGAATGGGATAACTCATGGTGTGGCATTCTGGGAAAAATACAATGGAAGTGCTCTGTAGTTCAGTCCTAAATGCAGAACAATGTCTGCAACTGGGATGACTTGGCATACAGCCTTTAGTTTCATTAATGGAATGGGTTTTTATGTGTTGCTGTATCATCTTGTAAGTCTGAAAGGCTGCTGATAGCAAAGATACAGCTCATGCCCTCAGTGTTAAGAAGGAGCACATGTGTTTTGTGTGAAGATGTCTGCAAGGTGTATAGTCTCATTTACTTTTTTTAACTGAAGTCAATACTAAGGATTCTATAAGTTATCAGAGCCTGACTGTGTTGTTACTGTACTCACTATTTAGCAGTGTATTATAGTTTTGAAGTTATATACTGATTATATTGAAGTTATATACTGATTGTGCAGCTACAGAACACTTCAAGAGTAGGTCACCTTCCTGTTATGTTAACCACCTTTTAGGACTTTCTAAAGACTTAAGTCTGACAAATTGGTTGCATAATCTTTGCCATGTAGGAGTGATGTAATTCATACTAAGTCCTGTAGAGATAGTATTATATGGTGATAAACTCTGGGATAAGCAGCTTTGCTTCCTTTTTATGGAAGTTTCCCAATTACTTAAATATGTTGATAAATTCTGAACTATGATTATATGGGAAGTGGCAGCTTTTTCACCTAAATACTTGCTCTGTGAATCAAAGGGTATTTTAGAATCAGTTCAAACTTTAAAGTGCTTGAAAAATATTCATTGGCAATGTAGCAATTCTGTAGACACATAGAGCAGTTATTGAAAAGTTAAGAATGACTTCTGTTTCTTTAAAGTA
This sequence comes from Colaptes auratus, assembly GCA_015227895.2. NCBI lineage: Eukaryota > Metazoa > Chordata > Aves > Piciformes > Picidae > Colaptes > Colaptes auratus. The sequence continues at coordinate 38,472,243 of CM026897.1, forward strand.
ATAAGTTACTCAAGTCTTTCTGTTGTTTCTTGGAAGTCCTTAGAGGATAATATCTTCTGCTTGGGCATTGCCCAAAGACTCAAAACATACCACATTTTCTAAATGGTCCATCACAGAACTGAACTGAGCTTGAGTATTAAGAGTAAAATGTGCTACAGTACAAGCTGTAAGGGCATTAAACAATCTGCTGATCATTATTCCTGCCTGTTACTTTGGAAGGAGTTGCAGGAATAATGAATTTAAATGTTCTTTCCTATCTTAAGCAGATCCACTGTCTTTCATTGTCTTTTTTCCCCATCTCCATCTAGTAAACCCAGGAGGATGGGCGCCAGCATCAGTGTTGCGAGCAGTGGCAAAACGTGAATATCCCAAATTCCTGAAGCGTTTTACATCATATGTGCAAGAGAAAACAGCAGGAAAGCCTATTTTATTTTAGTACTAGCAGGTATACATTATTTTTCTTCATTCTTAATTCATTGCTGTAAATCTAAAGCCAGATGGAAGTATGCAATCTAGAAATGTCTTGCTATGGTTAGCATGAGTTCAGTGCTCAGTTTTAATATATGCATGCAATACAGTTTTTAAAACATTCATATAATTTGTTTATGCCATTAGCTGCACAAATTACAAAGTATTAGCTTTTATAGACTTCTAGTTTGTCTTGGAAGTTTTTGCATATGTCTAATTCTTATCGAAGTACAAGAGGATGAAGTATCATGGTTTTTTTTTCTCAGCCTACACAGGTATTTTACCCTTGTTCTGAGAATAATACATACTGAAGTTTCTCTAGAGCCTTATGAGGTTTTGAGATCTTAAATTCTACTTAAGATTGTTGTGGGTGGGAACTTTCTCACCCCACCACATATTTTAATTGTCTCTTTCTTAAAGGCATAGCCTAACTGGCATGTGGCTCAGTTGGTAGCACCTAAGACTCTTACTGGGAAGGTCGTGAGTTCAAGCCTGCAGTGGGCAGGAGTGTTCTCTCTGGGGACCAATGTCCTTTCACTTGGTGCCATGTTCTAGTCATGGGGTTTGTGGAGACAGGTTGGACTCGATGATCTTTGAGGTCTCTTCCAACCTTAGCAATACTGTGATACTGTGATACAATTGTATATGTCACAGAGTAGTTTTCATCTAAGGTTATTATTAATGGGACTTTCCTGACAGACCAGTGTAAATTACGAGGGTACTTAAAAGGCTGTGATTTTATTTCTTAACCATTTTGATGAGCCTAAGAAAAAGGCATTTACAAATGCTTTCTGAAGTCAGTAGAGCTATTTTAATGGGCTAGGTAATTGGACTAATCTAAAATTATTTTACTATGTAAATGATAATGACACTAGGAATACAATTTCTTTATTACTTTTGGGGCTGTCTTGGTCAGATAGAAACCACAGTGCTGAGTAAGGCTTTACTGAATTTTTGTTTGACATGTTATATACTTCATGATGTGGAACTATAGTTTCAAACATCAAATTATATTTGATAGTTCTAGAATTTACAGCAAGATCTGAAAATGAGTTTTGATCACTCTTTATATGCATGACAGACTATCTGTTTTATAATTGTTATGTCAGAGTCCAAAAGTCTTAGTCATTAGATCCTTTTAATAACAGGTAGCCCTGTTAGCATGGCCATACCATGTTCTGACTCAGACTGGTGGGTAGGGGCAGCACTCTGAATTAACAGGGTACAGTGATTCAGTAAGTTTCTAAACAGGAAGAGCCAACATATCAGGGTCTGGGTCTGGCAGGATTTGGATTGATTTACATGACGCCAAGCCTGCTGGTAACAGATGGGATATACCTGCCTCAAAGAGGAAAAAGTATCCTGCCCAAGAGCTATCAGGGCTCACTAAAAGAGCTTTAAACTAGATCTGAAGGGGGCAGGGTACAAAACTAGGTTTGCTAGTTCAGGGATGGTGTGCTGTCAAGGTCTTTGTCTAGCATTTATAAACGTGGAGGTCACCCCTCAGTCTCCTCTTGAAGCTAGAGACCCAGCTGCTTCAGTCTCTCATCATAAGGGAGACATTCCACTCCCCTAACCATTTTTGTGGCTCTGCACTGGACTCTTTCAAGTAGTTCTCTGTCCTTCCTGAACTGAGGGGCCCAGAACTGGACACAATGCTCCAGACGAGGCCTCACCAGGGCAGATTGAAGGCCAGTATAGCAGCCAGTTCCCTTTAGTATCTTTATCAATGACCTGGACAAGGAGATTGAGCGCACCATCAGTAAGTTTGCAGATGACACCAATTTGGGTGGGAGTGTTGATCACCTCAAATGTAGGAATGCTCTTCAGGGGAATCTGGACAGGCTGAATCCATAAGCAGAAATCAGTTGTATGAGGATTAACAAGTGCTGGGTCCTTACTTGGGATACAATAACCCTCTGCAGCACTACAGGATTGGGGCAGAGTGGCTGGAAGCCTGCCCTGCTGCCCACGGAGGTGGTGGACTTGCTGTCCCTGGAGGTGTTAAAACACATAGACATGGCGCTTCGGAACATGGTTTAATGGCCATGGTGGTGTAACGGCCATAGGTGGGTTCAGTCTTAAAGAACTATTTTGGTTGGAATCTCTGATTTGATGATTTTAATTGTATGTTATTAGGGAACTAGTGTAGGTGAACTATTCAAAACACAACTGTCATGAACCAGTAGTTCTAACATCATCATAACAGTGCAGATACTGTTTAAGGTGTTTAACAAGTTCTTGTTTTCCTGTTAGAGTTCAATCTTTTCATGCTGTACTTTTGTCTTTGCATACCTGCAGCAATCAGAAGACTGGGTGAGCATTCCACGTTGGAGACGTGACCATGCATAAAGCACTCCATGCTGGAACGAAGGATCTACAGTCTTACAGCCCAAGTTCTAGGCTTTGTGTACTGAAGTGAAGAAGTGTTGCAACACCACAAGGCTGAATATTTAACCATAGCTCTCTCCTGCTAACTTTTTCTTGCTCAGTGTGTAATTTTAAATACATGTACTGATAACATGTATATGGCTCTATTTTTATTTGCTTGCTTTAGAAGAGGAAGAACACTTACAACTTTGAATCACCAGTGTAGGTTACTGCTTTAATTTTAAACAAGCTTCAGAGTTTCACAGTCTGCCTTACTGAGTTACTCAAGCAGTTTTTGTGCATGTCTAAAAAGCACAAGAGACAAACTCACACAGAGCATACTGTATGTGCTTTGTATGCACAAAACTCTATGTGGTATTTTAGCGGGGAGGGACTTCAGTAAAGCCTAGGTGACTTATTGGCAGGTTTCATTTTGCTTCATATAATCATAATTCATTGCTGCTGGTTTCTGTAATGAATCATCTTGTTACGTAAACTGTCAGTTAATAACTGAGGGCTGTCAATATCCTTATGACTTCGCCTTTTCTATTGTCTTACTCTTATGATGACCATTGGTTCTGAAGGAGTAAGAGTGTGAAAAGCTTTATTTTTTCCAGATATCTTTATATTTCTATTGTAATTTTTAGTTATATAATATGTGCTACAGAATTTTTGTTATTAAACATCCAGAAATACCTACGAAGATTCTGTATGAGAGAGCAAGAGACTGCCTGAAAGCCAGAAGTCATCTGTCTGTGCTGTGGACTGCTTTCTTGCACGATGTCCAGGGCTTTCCCGAAGCTGTGAGAAGGTACACTTTAATATTTATTGAAGTAATTTGGACTATGTAAGAAAACATTCCCAGTCTAGAATGAGGATGAGTACATTATTTTCAGATCCTGCGTGTTTTCCTCATCTTAATAAAGCCATACTGTGAGGTTCATGTAGAAGACGATTTGCGTCATGATCAAAAACCTGTTAAGAGCTATAAGGATATGCAGAGTTGTTATTGGAAAGTCACCTTTAGTTGCCGTGAGAACGTAAACGTCAGGGTTTTGCCTGCCTTTGATTCTAGAGATGCTCATTAGGAGAGGACTGTGGCAAGACTGGTTCTGACTTTTGAGGTCTTGTGTTCATGTCCCTTAGTTGGAAACTCTGTAGAGACTGCTCAGTGTTTCACTAACCTGTGTGTCTCAAAAAAAAAAACAAAGCCAGAAGCTTCAGATTATTTTTCAGAAAGTTGCGATTTTATTTGTTACACTATGGTAGGTGCCTGAAAATATAATACAGTAACTTAATGGGGATTTGTTAAATTATTAAATGTGATCTGCACAGTGCTGAAAAACTTTATCTGTTCATCTCTTTGTAAAGATGAAAGCGTACATAGCGTGCATGCATATTTCATGCTCCGTAGCTCTCCCATTTTTATTTGCCTTTCTCTAATGGCGTGCATGGAATATGCCTTATTACAGAGTTATTCTGTTAATTTGAATATGTAGAGAAGTGCCTATATGGTAATGCTAGTAAGGCAAATAAGATGAAAATTTGTACGTTTACTATATCACCAGTGAGCATTTTATATAGCGGTGTTACAAATCTTATACCTCAAATGTACTTCATCTTTTTACAATCAGCCGAGCAGTGGTTCATTCCACCATAGCCACTCATGGGAATTTTAAAAATTAAAAAAAAAAAAAAAAAAAAAATTAAACATCCAAACTATGAAGAGTTTAACTCCTTGATTGCCATTTCTGGTAATGGTTGGAACACAGGAGAGTTGATTAATAATTGGACAGCTTTATTTTACAAAGGTATGGAACGTTTACAAGGCAGTATATAAACTTCTATCGTTAGTTGCGTTTGCACTAAATGTGATGTACTTTTGCAGTTTATTCTGTAAATAAAATTACACTACAGATACTATTTGTAAAGAATACATTCTACTTTTAGATAAAGGCACTGGTACTTCACTACAGCTAGCCCTGTCCAGTTGTAAGAGGCTTCTTAATATGGAAGGAGTTGCAAGACTGAGAAATCGGTGTTAATTGACCTCTTTATAAAAGAAATGAAAAAAGGGCAGTTCTCTGTAGGCCTCTCAGATTGTCTGTGTGCAAGCAGCCATTGCTTCTATGACTCTACGAAATTTGCTGTCTTTTGAGCCTTTCCCTCCTTTCAGTCACTGCCATGTATCTGTGTGCTCTGAGTTCACTTCTTCCTGTTAGTGAATACAGCTGTGGGGGTCCTTGCAGAAGCAGCTCCTGATGCTAGAATGGATGTTTTTATACGCTGAACTAATTTGAAGGCTTGAAAAGGCATCAGTCTTTTCCATTAGCGTTCTCTGAATATCTGCATCCATTTGGAGAATTTGGACATTGCCAAACCAGATCTGAAGAAAATGACCTAATATAACTTGTATTGTGAATGGGGATGATATGGTCATTTTTTTATCCTGTCTGAGAACCTGAACATCTTATTTAGACAAATATATCTGTGAAAAATGTGATGCACTTTTTTTTTCAAGGCAATTACCTTTTACTTAATTGGGCTGAGCTGGCTAATTTGAAGTTGTGCAGATTCTCTTTAATCAGATTGTCCACCTGTATTTTTGTCAAGTTGTACAGATAACGCTGTATTTGAATTGCCGCTGTTCATTTACAGATTTAAAACATGAATCATATTTTTGAGTACCTTGAGTGCATAGAGTGTAATTGTTCTATAATAGCTTTATGATCCTAATGATAAGTTTTCAAAATTTAAAGAAGTTGGCTCTTCCATGTTACAATCACAAATTTAAAACCAGTATTTGAAAATGAAAAGTATTAAAAATTATGATGAAAGATCCTTGTTTGTATTTATTATTAACTATCTTTGGAGGAACTTACTGAAGACACTTTACCTTTTAACAAAGTTTTAGCTCGTGCATAAAACTTACATACAATATTATTATGTGTGGAAAACATTAACAGGAAAGCAGTTTGCTTGTATTTATGAGGTTACTGTGATGAAGCCTTGAAGGTGACATAGCTTTATATATTGAAAAGCTCATTTTGTAACAGTATATCAGCGGCATGTTAAAAGATTTACCTCTGCAGTGCTCAGTCTTAATACAGAATGTTTCTGGAGTATTTAATCTCTTGCTAATTCTGTACAAAGACATTATTGAAGTTTCCACGGGAAGAATAGACATCCTGGAATCAGGAAAGACAGGATAAACTTCTGACATTTTCAGAAGTGTGAAGAGTTTGTAAGAAATTAGCTTCTGCAGAGCAAACTTCTGTAATAGCAGAAGCAGCTCATGCCTAATAGATCCATAAGAATCCTATCTTTTATTTGTTATGCATGGATTTGTACTAACACAGTAATAAAGTTGTAGAATCATTGTAAGTATGCAAGAATAGAGAAACAGTTTGGCATAACACAGGGTTTTATTTGCATGGAAAGAAAACAAGCTGCATCAGGGCTTGGGTAATGTATTTGAACAAATAGCAAGTCATAGAATGCTTAGGATTTGAAGGAATCTCTAAAAGCCATCTACTCCAACCCCCTTGTAGTGATGACAGATGTCTAACTATATGACCTTGCTCAGAGCCCTGTCCAACCTGGTATTGAATGTTTCCAGGGATGGGCCCTCCACAACCTGGCAGGGCAACCCATTCCAGTGTTTCACCAGCCTCAAAAAATTCCATATGTCTAGTTGAAATCTGCCCTCCTTTAGTTTAAAACCTTTGCTCCTCATAACAGGCACTACTAAAAAGTATGTCTGCATCTTTCTCATTGACCTTCTTTAAGTAGTATTATAAAGCTTCCAGTAATGTCTTCTCAGAGCCTTCTCCATACTCAAAAACCCCCAACTCACCCTCTTTGTAGAGGTGCTCCAGCTCCCTAATTGTTTTTGTGGCCCTCCTCCCGACCCTCCAGTAGGTGCATATCCTTGTGCTGAGGGCTGCAAGGGTGGACACATTGTTCCAGGTGAGCTCTATGACATCAAAGTGAAGAAGGGGAGAGAATTGCCTCCCTCAACCTGCTGGCCACACTTCTTTTGATGCAGCTCAAGATGCCATTGGCTTTCTGGGCTGCAAGGGCACATTGCTGGCTCATGTCCAGGTTTTCATTTACCGGTACCCCCAGGTACATTATCCCCCAGCCTGTGTTGATAGTGAGGGTTACTTCCACCATGGTGCAGGACCTTATATTGGCCTGTATGAAGCACATGAGGTTCACACAGTCCCATTTCTCAAGCCTGTGCATGTCCCTCTGGATGGCATCTCATCCCTTTGGCATGTCAACTGCACCACTTAAGTTTGCAGGGTTTTCAACTTTTATCATCAATTGGATTTCTTTATTATGTCACAAGAGACAAGCCATGAATCTTGAAGTCTGTGCCATGCATTTCCTCACCAGTGTTACACTAGCAGGATGTTGCAACAGCCCTACCAGTTTGGAACTGCAAATGAATCATGAAGCATCTAGCAATCTCACCTACCCCTTGTCCTCTGGGAAGTGATGCCCTGTAAGAGTATTCTAAGAAGTCCAATGAACGCGAGTCATGCATGGCAGTTTTAGGCTACGACTTTAAAATTTACATGCCTAAGTATGAACAGAAGATTTGTGGGTGCATCCCTACCCTCCAGAAAATATTTTCAGTCTAGGTCATAAGCAGTCACACAGGTGACCTCATTACTTACACTCTGCTGGAAATCATTGCTGGCTATCCAGCATAATGGCATTCTCCAGGTGCTGTTCCAGTCTTTAATTGTCCCTGCACCCCCATGTGGAACGTGAGACACTGCTGTCAGTGAGCACCAGTCCAGTTCTCATTGCTTACCTTGTCCAAACTCCAGTCTTGAAAATGCAGCTATTGACCCTAGAAGGCTTTTTGTGAAGCTTTCTGTGGGAGTGGTTGGTGTCTTACAGAAATGAGAAATGGTTGCCTTCTGTGAAGAACTTGAAAAATTGTAAATCAACCTCTTCATCTTTGTTGTTTTCCCAAGATTTTTTATGTTTGAACTGTGTTTAGTAACTCTAGATCCTAAATCAGGTATTTATTTAAATACAGTAACTGACCATCCTTTAGAGAGGTGCTCAACAAAACCATGTAACTTAATGGTTTCTCATTAGCCAAGACTGTCTTACCCAATTTCAGTGAAGAAGATGGAATAGCATCACAAGATCTGAAAGCTTCTTGAAACTGTAATCCTGCTCAATCAATTTCCAACACTGGATATATTTGAAAGTTTCACTGAAGTATCTGGTCTCCTTCCTACACATGTACCATCACTTTACTATTCCACTGTAAACAGGTGTACACTTGACCTTTTATACTGCATAGTTTCTGGGTTTATGCTTGTGTTAAACACTACTCCCTGCATGAAAGGTTATTAGCTTCATGCATGTAAGAAGGAGAAAGGATAGGACACAGGCAGAGGAATTATGCGTTGGAATTAAATTTTTTTAAAAAAATACTAAAAACACAAAAGCAAGCAGCACCGGAACGTGGGTACACACATGAATGAATTGCACGGAGTTCAACATTTTTGGATTGTTAGGCAGTATGCCTTGTAGTAGGTATCTCTCCCACAGGAGATGCAAATCTAGAAATATGGTTTTGAGCGGCATCAATTCAGTGTCCTTTTCTGTTCACATCCACATCTGAAGGTACAAAGTCTGTAACTGCAGTTAACGGAAGACTGGTATGTAGCCCTTTATCCCCCCCTACCTGTTTTGATTTGCCCTTAAAAACAACTTTAGAAGAGCAATCCTCTTCATGAACACTAATAAAACCAATGCCTTAACTTTCCAGTCACATGAGCCTTTTGGGGTCAATTTTTTCCAGATGCACTAGAGGCTTCAGCTGCTCAGCAAAGTTCCTCATGTCATCAGAAACTACATCCTGTCCTGCTGGTGCTACCACGTTGAGCTCCACGAGGTAGGAGAGGGAGAGTGGCTCAATGCTTTCTGTGTTTCCCGGCATTAGAATGCGGAAAATCTTGTACACCATGATCTTCATGATGCCCTTGCGGAACACATGTCCTTTGGCCACAAACTCGTGGTCCATACGGAAGCCCATCTCCACTAGGAAATCCGTCAGGTTATCCGATGTAGCAATGTCTACACAGTTGCGCACGAGAGCGTGGCGGTTCTTGTCGCCTATTTCTGGCTGGCCCAAGTAGCGCAAATGCCAGGGCATGCCGCTCTTGTCCATGGACCGGCGCGCCCGCAGCACAAAGGGGCTGGCCTGCTGCCCTTTCAGCAGGAACACCATCTCGTGGTCCAGAAAGGTCTCCGGCTCCATGTTGTCGCACAGGCCGCGCAGGCGGTGCAGCAAGCTCTCCAGGCTCTGGTCCAAAACGCTTCCTGTGGCGGGCGGAAACAGCACATTAGCTACTCCCTCCCTCCCTTTCTCCCGGCTCGGAGGCGAGCGGGGCTCCCTCCGCAACGCGGCCGTCGCAGCCCTGCTCAGCCTACGTCCGGCTCCGGCTCTCGACCCCCGCGCCCTTCAGACCCCCGCGCCCTTCAGACCCAGCTCCCCGGGGCCGCCCCTCGCCGAGGCGGCTGCGGTCGGCAGGCTTGCGGCCCGCCGGCTGCTCTCCTCGGGGACGGCAAGGAGCTACCTGCCAACCCCCCCCCCCCCGCTTACCCTGGAGCAGGTACTCCATCATGTTGATGGTACCGCCGGTGACGGGCATCATAGTAACGGGGGGCGCCTCCATGGTGCGTGTGGCGAGCTCAGAGCAGGCGGCGGAAGTGGCGGAGGGAGCAGCGCGCACGCTAGGGAGCGGCACCGCCCCCTCGCGGCCCCACGGCGCGCTGCGGCGCGCAGTGCCGAGAGCCGCGGGGCACGGCGGTCGGTCACGGAACTAGACTTACGGAGTCGGTCCGGTTGGAAAAGACTAATTAACATCATCGAGTCCACCCGTGGACCTGACAGCACCGTGGCCATCAACCATGTCCCGAAGTCCCATGTCTACACGTTTCTTGAACACCTCCAGGGACAGTGACGCCACCACTTCCCTGGGCAGCCTGTTCCAACGCCTCACCGCATCCCACTCTGTTACTGAACATTTTTTTCCAAACACCTAATCTAAACCCCGCCTTGGCGCAACTTGAGGCCTTTTTCACTCTTCCACTCGATACTAGGGGGAAGAGACCAAGACCCACCTCACTACAACCGCCTCTTAGGGAATTTTGGACAGCAGTGAGGTCTCCCCTCAGTCTCCTCCAGAGGACACAACGCCAGCTCCCTCCCGCCGCGGGCCAGCCTGCGCGGCTCCTGAGGACGCCTGCTTAGCGCGGGCGGCCTTGGCGGCGGGGCGGCGGGGAGCAGGAGGCCTGACGGCGGGGGCGGCCGCCCGCCCTTACCGCTGCTTCAGCCGGTGGGGGCCCGGGTGGCGGGAGGAGCTTCCGCTTCCGCTGTATGTGCAGCACGGTGCCTCCCCGCTGCTGTCCTACACAGTGAAAGTCGCCCGGGTTGTCTCCTGCTGCCTGCCAGTCGGCACCCGTGAGTCCACTAGTCTATGGGAAGATAGAGCAAAGGCGTCAGGGCACCAAAATGGTTTTCAGGTATCTACTGCAAGCTGGGTAATAAAGTGTTGCCAGGGGTGAAATAAGAACAATGTGTGTGTTTGGAAAGGCAGAAACCCAACACGACAAGTTTCTCTGGACACGGTACATTTTGCACAGTTTCTAGATGGGAACGCCTCCGTTTTCAAAGGGTGGCAGAAATGCCTGGTGTGTATCAGTAAAATTGGGCCCCGCAGATCCATTTGTCTTTTTGCCTTAGCCGTTTTTATGGCAAGCCTTTCTGCTAAAGAGAAAGTAAACATGTCTGTCTTACCAGTATCTCTAAAGAGCTGTGGTGCCTCATGTCTCCCCCACATGCTAGTAGAAAACAGCCCATTAAGATGTGACACATTTGCTTTCACAAAACCTATGTAACCCTGCTGTATAACATAATAAAGGTCTTCACTTGCTTACCTGAAAGCATTGCTCCCAGGCGAATCCGAACATCTATACTTTTACAATATAGAAATGTAGAATAAACATGTTATTCCCAGCCACCTACATAAGTTCTGTTTAACTTCCTCTAAAACCCTCTTTAAACACCTGTCTCTGTCAGAGAAACAGGGTGCCCATGCAGGGCAGTGCTTCTGGTGTACAGAGCAGTGTCCTCCCTGTGGACCTCAAGCAGGAAAACCTCTGGTGAAAAGTGTGATCCAGCTGTGGGCACACATTGAAAGAACAAGAACAGTAGGGAGGGTCAGTCAGATATAAAGTGGATGAAAAGGTTTATTCTTCCCTGTAACTAAAACTATTTTTTTTTCAAATGGCCTCTACCATAGAGTCATAGAATCAGTAAGGTTGGAAGAGACCTCAAAGATCATCAAGTAAAACCTGTCACCCAAGACCTCATGACTACTAAACCATGGCACCAAGAGCCACATCCAATCCCCTATTGCGAAACACCTCCAGGGATGGTGACTCCACCACCTCCCTGGGCAGCCCATTCCAATGGCAAACAACTCTTTCAGTGAAGAACTATCTCCTCACCTTGAGCCTTAACTTCCCCTGGCACAGCTTGAGACTGTGTCCTCTTGGTGCTGGTTTCCTGGGAGAAGAGAACAACCCTCTTCTGGCTACAACCACCCTTCAGGTAGTTGTAGATAGCAATAAGATTTCCCCTGAGCCTCCTCCAGGCTAAACAATCCCAGCTCCCTCAGCCTCTCCTTACAGGGCTTGTGCGCTTGTCTCACCAGCCTCGCTGCCCTTCTCTGGACGCGTTCAAGAGTCTCAATGTCCTTTTTAAACTGAGGAGCCCAGAACTGGACACAGGACTCAAGGTGTGGCGTAACCAGTGCTGAGTACAGGGGCACAATGACTTCTCTGCTCCTGCTGGCCACACTTTACAATACAATACAATACAATACAATACAATGCAATGCAATAAACCAGGTTGGAAGAGACCTTCAAGATCATCGCGTCCAACCTATCAACCAATCCAACCCACCCAAACAACTAGATCATGGCACCAAGCACCCCATCAAGTCTCCTCCTGAACACCTCCAATGATGGCAACTCCACCACCTCCCTGGGCAGACCATTCCAATGGCCAATGACTCTCTCTGTATAGAACTTCTTCCTAACATCCAGTCTAAACCTGCCCTGGCGCACCTGAGACTGTGTCCTCTTGTTCTGGTGCTGCCTGCCTGGGAGAAGAGGCCAACCTCTGCCTTCAGGTAGTTGTAGAGAGCAATAAGGTCACCCCTGAGTCTCCTCCAGGCTAAGCAACCCCAGCTCCCTCAGCCTCTCTTCGTAAGGCTTGTGTTCCAAACCCCTCACCAACTTCGTTGCCCTTCTCTGGACACACTCCAGCAACTCAACATCCTTCCTAAATGGAGGGGCCCAGAACTGGACACAGGACTCAAGGTGTGGCCTGACCAGTGCAGTGTACAGGGGCAGAATCACCTCCCTGCTCCTGCTGGCCACACTGTTCCTGATGCAGGCCAGGATGCCATTGGCCCTCTTGGCTGCCTGGGCACACTGCACCCCATGCAGCCTACCATCAACCAGCACGCCCAGGTCCCTCTCTGCCTGGCAGCTCTCGAGCCACTCTGACCCCAGCCTGTAGCACTGCATGGGGTTGCTGTGGCCAATGTGCAGAACCCGGCACTTAGATGTGTTAAATCTCATGCCATTGGATTCTGCCCATCTTGCCATTGGCCTTCTTGGCCACCTGGGCACACTGCTGGATCCTGTTTAGGCAGCTGTCAGTCAGCACCCCCAGGTCCCTTTCTGTTTGGCAGCTCTCCAGCCACTCTGACCCCAGCCTGTAATTCTGCATGGGGTTGTTGTGGCCAAAGTGCAGCACCTGGCACTTGGACTTGTTGAATGCCATCCTGTTGGACTCTGCCCATCTGTCCAGGGCTTGCCAGTATCAAGGGGATGTGTACTTCTTTCTCTCCTGCACCAACCACAAGTAGGCTGGGGATGGGCAATAGCCTGGGAATAACCAGGACAGTTGATTCCAACTGAGCAAAGGGATATTCTGTACGTTATGGCACTGTCTAACCCTAAAACCTCAGGGAAAGAATGAGAAACTGGGGACATTCCCAGTTATGTATTGTTAGCGTGCTGAGGTGCTGCCTGCTGATGGGAAGTAGTGAATAAATTCCTTATAGAATCATAGAATCAAGCAGGTTGGAAAAGACCTCCAAGATCATCCAGTCCAACCTATCACCCAGCCCTATGCAATCAACTAGACCACTAGGCCATGGCACTAAGTGCCTCTTCCAGTCTTTTCTTGAAGATCTCCAAGGACAGTGACTCCACCACCTCCCTGGGCAGCCCATTCCAATGGCAAATCACTCTCTATGTGAAGAACAACTTCTTAATATCCAGCCTGAACCTCCCCTGGCACAACTTGAGACTGTGTCCTCTTGTTCTGTTGGTGGTTGCCTGGGAGAAGAGACCAACCCCCACCTGGCTACAACCTCCCTTCAGGTAGTTGTAGACAGCAATGAGGTCTCCCATGAACCTCCTTTTCTCATTTTGCTTTGCATATACAGCTTCGTTTCACCTGTTAAATGGTCTCTCCCTCAGTCCACAACTTTTCTTGCTTTTACCCTTCCGGTGCTCTCCCCTGTCCTGCTGGGGTGAGGTAAGCAAGCAGCTGAGTCAACCCATCATGCTTTCCTAGGTAGCCTGTGCAGGAATGCTGCTGGGTTCTGTAATTGGGAAACCATCCATGAAAGTTGGGACTGAAACTACTAGTAACCCCTGGATAGATTAAGAAGTGCATTGGATATAATAGAACAGTGGTGAAGATGTGACATAAGGCAGTTTCACATTGTGTAAGAGGCTGAAAAAGCCCGAGAGAGCCGCAGGGAGAAGGTTGGCTTCAGAGGCAGACCATGTCCCAGAGGCTGTGTCCTGAAGGGTCAACACCCCAAACACGCCCTAGCCCAGACAATGGGCTAAGCACCTGCGAATGTGCAAACCTGGACACTTCCTGGGGTCGAGACAAACATGTACCACAGGTAATTAACTTCGTAACACAGCTGTGAACTGTGTGTGCCCCTGGCCATGTTTGGATATGCCCCAACCTACAGGTCCAGTGATCAAGGTTCTGTGTTACCAAAGGGCATTGTCTTGGGACAGTATTTAAACCAGCCAAGAAGTCAGGCAGCTTGCCTTGTCCTCACCCAGACAGCAACAAGAGCCAAATGCTGCCCGAGTGGCAGCTGAAGAACCTGCTCTAGCAGACCAACAACTTCACCCAGGCCTTGCACCGGGACCAAGGCAGGAAAGAGAAAAGCTGCAAGGGAATCGAATTCCAGAAGAGGCTACAGCCCAGCAATAGAGCACACAAGAGAGGCCCCTAGATCTCTCTGAGCCAAGGACTACTCGAATTATAGCCACAGCACCTGGGAAGATAACAGAGGAGCAAGCCATGAGTACCTGGCTAATCTGCCACCGAATCCCCTTTGTGGGAAAACTACAGATCACAGCACCTGTGTTTCCAGTTTGAATTGCTGTATTGGAAATTCTAGATCTGCACTTAAATCATTTCACCATCTTTGTATGTGGAATGTAAAACCTACAACTGAATAATTAAACCTGTGAATACCTTTTGTAAATAAGTTACAGTGGTGTTTGAAGATACCACTCCCCAAGGTAGTAGTAAAACATATAAAAATCATAGACTCATAGAATTGTTAGGGCTGGAAGGGACCTCAAGGATCATCTAGTTCCACCCCCCCTGTCATGGGCAGGGACACCTCATACTAGGGCAGGTTGCTCACAGCCACATTCAGCCTGGCCTTAAAGACCTCCACAGATGGGGTTTCTACCACATGCCTGGGCAACCTGTGCCAGTCTCTCACTACCCTCATGGTGAAGAACTTCTTCCTAACATCCAGTCTGAATCTACCCATTTCTATTTTTGCTCCTTACCCCCTTGTCCTATCATTACCTGACACCTTAAAAAGTTCCTCCCCAGTTTTCTTGTAGGCCCTCTTTTAAAATACTGGAAGGCCACAATAAGGTCTCCTCGGAGCCTTCTCTTCTCCAGACTGAATAGCCCCAGCTCTCTCTCTGTCCTCATAGGAGAGGTGCTCCAGCCCTCTGATCATCCTTGTGGCCCTTCTCTGGCCATGTTCCAGCACCTCCACATTCTTCCTGTAATAGGGGCTCCAGAACTGGATGCAGTACTCCAGTTGGGGTCTCACCAGAGCTGAGGGTGAGAATCACCTCCCTTGATCTGCTGGCTATGCTTCTCTTGATACAGCCCAGTATGTGATTTGCTTTCTGGGCTGCAAGTGCACACTGGTGGCTACTGTTGAGCTTCTCATCCACCAGCACCCCCAAGTCCTTTTCTTCAGGGCTGCTCTCAAGCTAGTAACTGCCCAGCTCATATTGGTGCTTGGGATTGCCCCAACCCAGATGCAGGACCTTGCAGTTGGTCTTGTTGAATCTCATGAGGTTGTCATGGGCCCACCTCTCCAGGCTGTCAAGCTTCTTCTGGATGGCATCCCTTCCCTCCAGCATGTCTGCTGCAACACACAGCTTGGTGATGTCAGCAAACCTGCTGAGGGTGCACTTAATGCCACTGTCCCTGTTGCCAGCAAAGATGTCAAACAAGACTGGTCCCAGTACTGATCCCTGAGGGACTCCACTTGTCACTGCCCTCCACTTGGACATGGACCCATTGACAGCAACTCTTTGCTGGTACAGCAAGGTGAACTTGGGGCCAGCAGTAATCTCTAGGTACAGAATTGTCAGCACGAGGAGTTTCACTGAAGGCACAGCACTGTATTTGCATTATAGGTAAGATGCAAGAATCTCCTGAGGCAACAGAGAGGGTCTATGGAGCAGAGGAAAGTGTTTGCTGTAGCCCAGATGCTGCTTAAAGCCCAAACCATAGTCTCCTTGTTTCAGCAGGTGTCAGCAATGTTCCATAACCAAAGCCAAATGGAAAAGATGACACTGCCTCAAAAGTGGTAGTGTGTTGCAAGAGACCATGATATGTAAGATACATAAAATCAAGGCAGTTGAAAGGAGCTAAAGGACAGATCATTTACTACAGCTTTTCTCAGTGCTGTATTCACCTTACTAGCAGGGTTCATGTCCAAGGATAAAAGTTAGCCAGACAGTGATATCCAGACACACCTGGAGCCTGTATATTGAATGCTCCTCTGAGAAAGCAAATGGGCTCTTGGCCCATGCTCTGTTCTGGGAAATAACGTGCATCCTACTACTGAGCTCAGCAGCACCAGCAGATGGTGCAGGCATCTGGTTATCACAGCTGCATCTGGCATGGATGTAGTTTGTATCCCTGTGCTGCGTGAGCAGAAGCTGCTCCTGCTGCAAGGAAGATTCAGTAAGGCATACCACAGGTAAGGGCTTTTGCTAGCTGAGAGAAACCAAAGTGCAAAACTGTGTTATTGGAGGCAGCTTCCAAGACACACAGCTCAGAAACTTCCATGTCAGACATCCAGGAGTGGTGTGGAGCAGGGGTAAAGTGAACATAAAGGAGGGAAAGAGAGTAGCAAACTAGGTACCAGATTCAAATACACTCTTTTTTGCCCCCTAGGGTTTTAATTGTAACAGTATTGGATTTAAGTTGCAGCAGCTGTGGAAACAATTCCAGAGAGCTGCTTTTCTTTTGCCATGGGCACAAAACAATCTTACTACAGCAGTTTTGCAGTGATGTTGAAATATACTCTGCTATAGTGTATTGTCAGGGACAGAGACTGGAGTCAATACAGACAAGCAATATGATCTCGTATTGTTCCTTTATTGTTCCACTATTATATGAGCATAGTGCAAGCATAGTATAGTATAGTGCTAATTTAGAGCGAATATAGAAGGCAGTATAGTGCATATTAAGGGAACCTTTACAGCTTATAGAGACTTGGAGAGCATCATTGGCATAGCTTCATTGGTTCCCCATGGGTGACCACGCATTGCACTATTACAGATTACTGGTCAAACTAGTAATGACATGTGAGGTTGTTGATGCAGGTGTGGGTCCTGTTATTCCCAGATAACTCCCTGTGTTTATAGCTACCAGTGTCCTGCTTTAGTTACATGCTGCAGGCATAGCACTGTTTTGCTACACTGCTAGCCAGTTCTGCATTTATGCTGAGCATGGCCTACCACCATGTCAGGCTCTAGGCCTACACTGCCAGGTTGCTCGCACTGCTCATCACTGGCATTGCCACAGTGTATGGAGGGGAACGATGCTTCAGTCCCCTGAACTTTCTGAATCATTTGAAATGTTGATTTCTGCTTCTGGTATAAAACCTGAAGTGCTGAGGAGAGTGGACTGTAGTGTACATCCTGATCCTGGTATAGACTAATGGGACATTACCAAAACCAAGCATGGGAGTTAGAGGACTACGGTGGAGAGGAGGCAAAAGAAAAAAAAAAAAAAAGAAAAATAATAGGTGTTGAGGGGAGAGGAGGGGAATTTTGTGTAAGTTTCCAGGATCTGTAGCAAGGCACTGACTAAAACTGTCTTAACCACTTCTCTGTTAACATGCACTATCCCTTTCAAAGAATTTCAAATAGTTCTTGATATGGTACAGGTAAGTTCTTTTACTCTTCCATCTTAACTGGTTTTGCAAGAGTATACAATACTGTATATTTTGATAAAGTCAAGTTTTCCTGGTGAAAGCAGTGTTTAAAACTCAGCTATCAAGTTAAAAAGCACCTTTGAAACTTTGGTGGCTATATGAGAATCTGCCACAAGTATAATTCAACAGTTTTCCAGATGATAGGAAAAGTGTTCAAACAGCAGAGAAGTGAATTGGTTCCCCAGCTTGGCCAAAGTGCCTAATTCAGTTTTGAGGACACTAAGTGAGTACAGGCTTCTTCAAACAACATGAGAACTTCTGGTGTCATATCCCCACTGTGTTTAATACTGTTTGGCAGCCACGTTTTCCTTAATCCTCTTATTTTACATTGTCTAATAAGATATGTCACAAAGCCATGACGTAAGCTTAAAATACCACAATGAAGCCAATACATTTTCCATTGTTTTACTGAAACTGAAAAAGTAGGTCTGTACCAAAATGTACACACTTTAGTAATAATACAAAATGTTAATTCTGCAAGACAGAATGTCAGTTAATCCCACCAAAACGAACACTGAACCACAATTTATTGCTAGGACAGTGTTACTTTAAATAAGATCACTGAATGAGCATAAAGTAGTTCCAATTTTGCTTAAATAAAATGGTAGCTATTAGCAACAATACTGCAGGAAGATAAACATCCAGGGTATTTACATGTTATCATAACATATCCAGCATGTAGTATGTCTTCATGCTTGTACCTTATCGTTATAAGCTCATTGCAGCAGTAGTAATGCGTTGACGTACTACAGAACCACCCATTGTGATTGACATCAAGTTCGCCCATTAGAAGAGCACCTCTGCCAGTCACCCCTTCAGGAGTGCCAACGCATTCCTGCAAGAATCCTAGTCCAGTCAGCGATTCCCCCCATAAAAATCCCCAAACAAATCAATCTAAGCTAAACATAAAAATAAATCCCCATTATCAAGCATATTAATAATGTTCCTCCTGTAATTACCTAGGCAGGGTGATGTGTTTAAGCAGTATTTCTAGAGGCAAATCAAACCAGAACACATCTAAGATTTCTGTATATTACATTAAAACACCTGAGACTGACTCACTGGTCCAAGTACAGAATTTTAATACAAAAACCTCCTTGTTGTAGTAACATGTCACTTCACAATAAAGTACTTTTCATTGAAAAAAGAATTAAGATTTCTTTTTACAATAAATAATCCCCCTTCAGAAGAAGTCTGAAAGAAATTGAAAGATAATAAAAGAAAAGAAAGTGTTAAAAAGAACAGTGTGCTTTCCTGGCTTCATTTTTTTCTCAGCTTAAGCAGTGAATACGCACCTACTCCTGGGGAATAAGCATCCAACATTTTAAACAATAGAATAGTTAGGACTATACAAACACACCGTACCTTAAGAAACATCTTGTAAAAGAAATGTAAACATCTGTTCTTGACTCCTGCTGTTTGAATGCACTCCTACCAGAACAAAAAGTTTGGGAAACCACATTTGCTTTAATTATTAACCTGTCTGACACATAACCATTTTTAGAGTTACTGGTTTCAAAAATCTAATTTTTTCTACTTGAATAAAACAATGAAGTGTCTAAGGACACCGCATTTAACAGTTCAGAACTTTACAGGTAATAATTTTTTCATAAAGGAATAACCTAAACTGTGATGTTAAAAACACTGGATGTGGCTTAGCTGGAGCACCAGCTAAGTACAGTATGCAGATAGAGGTTTCTATAAAATTAATGATCCAATAAAATTTTCTAGGACCCAAGTTTTACATGTGAACAAAATTAAATTGGGAGCTGATGGGAAGTGATTAAGCTTGCCATCACTTTAAAAAACATGGCAAAGACCAGTGCATTCAAGCCAAGTTTAGACCAACATTTTTTGGTTTGGTTTTGTCTTCCTTTTTCCCCCCCAGACATACAAACTACATGACATCACTTTTCAGCTTGGTAGTCACCAGGAGCTTAGTCGTCAAAATAGTATCCACCTGTAAAAACCAGAAGACTAATTCTTTAGAAAATGCTGTGCAGGAGTGAGAATTCCAAAGCCATGCTCAAGACATCTGACAAGACTTTTTACATACAGTCATCTCTAACCACTGAAGGTCAGAGGTCTACTTAGTCTCACAGAAGTCTGTTGAACTCTCAGTCTACCTTACACAGACATTGGGTTGAAGGTGATTTTCATTATAAACTTCACAGATTTTGTTTTGTTCCCCCGTGCATGTAGTCAGCTGCTAGGATAATTCTTCATTGCAAAGTCGATTTAGCATTCAAGCCACTTTCTTAGTGCAGGTTCCTTGAAGATCTTGTAGGTTTATTTTAGACCTAACAAAAGCAGTACAATAACTACATTACACAGTGAAAACGTTACACTGTTGTTTTATGTTGCAATCATTCCTGTAATTATTATAGAATCTCGTGTACTTGAAGGGCAGAACAGCAGAGATAGACAAGACTTTCTCCATTTCTTACCTGTTGTGGATCATGTGGCTCTTGACTAGATGCCCAGCTGCAAGAGCTGCCATTAGTGACAATTCCCCTGCCATCACTGTAGCACAAACAATTTTAGCCAGCTGACGGGCATTTTCACCAGGGTTATCTTGGCTTGCACCTTGAACCCCTAACATCTGGAAAGACAAGTAATATTATGCTGTCAAACCTAAGTAAATTTACACTAAATGTAGTGTTAAAGCAGTCTTTTCAAATTATATCCAAGCAACTAGCTTCGAGGTTGGTATCAAACATCTTAAGCTTTAGAAACCAGACACATGAAAATAATTCATTAGATAATTCTAAAATTTTCATGTCAAATCCACCAAGTTTCAAGAGGCTCTATTCCTACAACATTACTTGGACACAACACGTACAGCATGAAGAAGCTAATTTATTTTAAACTTTCTGATTTATACCTGCAAACAGGCCTGCTGTGGGAGCAAGTTGGTTCCTCCACCAACAGTTCCTACTTCTATGGAAGGCATTGTGCAGCTGATGTAGAGGTCTTCATTCATGGAACCAGTTCGCTCCATCAAAGTGATGCAATTAGAGCTGCCCACGTTCTGTGCAGCATCCTTCAGATGAAGAAGAAACAAAACAAAACCAAGATACTCAACTAAGTGCTTAGTTAAGAATCACCAAAGAAAAGTTACGTTAGTGTAAAGTAAACCTACCTGACCGCAGGCAATGTAAATAGCTGTCACAATGTTGGCCGCATGCGCGTTGTAGCCACCGATGCTACCAGCCATTGCAGAACCCACCAAATTTTTGTTTATGTTGACTTCAACTATATCTTCTGTAGTTGTCTTCAATACCTAGACAAAGTGATACACTTTTACTACATTGTTCCTTGTTAGCAGTAGAAATACCCAATTTAAGCCCTCACCCCTCACTTGCTTCCATATGGAATGTGACACAATCATTGTCTGAGGTAAGTACTTCTATTTTAATCAAAATGCAGGCTGCATTATCTAAGTAACAGTAGAAAAAACATTGTGAAGGGTCTGTACTTGCAGAGTCCTTGAAGAAAAAGCTCACAATCTACATTCTCCATTTCAAATTATCATTTGTCTTCAGAATGAAGTAAAACCCTCTTGGCAGAAATACCTCATTAATTCACCTTACATGATGGCAGCATGCCTCTCAAGTTGCTCCAGACATTGAACCCTTCCCAGTTTTTACTCTGCGTAAGACTCTTGAGCTAAACTGAAGCGCTCAAACACAAACCACTGTGCTACACTGGTAAATTAACACTGCACAGTGTTACCACGTTAAGTGGCATATTTATACTATACTGGCTGTATTTTGAAACTTTCAGGTAAGGGATTTACACTGAATTAAGTATAACAATGACCAAAGGACAAGAAAAAGTAGTGCTGTGGGTAAAATTTAAGATATTCCAGTGCTGTGGGAATAGCAACTGATGGCAGAAATTGCACAAAAGTCTACAACACTGAAAAAAATACAAAGCTTATGTATTAGAAATCAGTCTAAGTAAATGCAGTGATGCACGTGGCTGGAGGTTGGAGAAAAACATCTCAAACATACCCCAAACCTATACAATATAATAAATCCAGGTTGGAAGAGACCTTCAAGATCATCGTCTCCAACCTATCAGCCAATCCAACCCACCAAAACAACTAGATCATGGCACCAAGTATCCCCATCAAATCTCCTCCTGAACACCTCCAATGATGGTGACTCCACCACCTCCCTGGGCAGACCATTCCAATGGGCAATCACTCCCTCTGTATAGAACTTCCTCCTAACATCCAGTGTAAACCTCCCCTGGCGCAGCCTGAGACTGTGTCCTCTTGTTCTGGTGCTGCCTGCCTGGGAAAAGAGACCAACCTCTGCCTGTCTACAACCTCCCTTCAGGTAGTTGTAGAGAGCAATAAGGTCACCCCTCAGTCTCCTCTTCTCCAGGCTAAGCAACCCCAGCTCCCTCAGCCTCTCCTCATAGGGCTTGTCTTCCAAACCCCTCCCCAACTTTGTTGCCCTTCTCTGGACATGCTCCAGCAACTCAACATCCTTCCTAAACGAAGGGGCCCAGAACTGGACACAGTACTCTAGGTGTGGCCTAACCAGTGCAGTGTACAGGGGCAGAATCACCTCCCTGCTCCTGCTGGCCACACTGTTCCTGATGCAGGCCAGGATGCCACTGGCCCTCTTGGCTGCCTGGGCACAGTGCAGGCTCATGTTCAGCCTCCCATCAACCAGTACCCCCAGGTCCCTCTGCCTGGCCACTCTCCAGCCATTCTGAGCCCAGCCTGTAGCACTGCATGGGGTTGTTGTGGCCAATACACGCCCATTACCAAAGGTCTGGGTCCCTATTACCACACAGGAATGAAGTCACGAAGTTATAATAGACATTGCCATTGAGTCAGCCTTAAAAATACTAACAATATGAGAGTTAGGAAACTACTAGGAAGCCCCTGGCACACTTGTTCTACATCATAAGAACTAGCTTATATTCTCTTGCACCCAATCTCAAAAGACTGGCTGTGTCAGACCAAATCCATTATCTGTTACCTGGTTGCCAGCACTGGCCATGAGAGACAATATCCCTGCTTATAAAGGCTACCTACCCTTCACCATGCAGGTCTCTAAGGCAGCTTTGGAATTAAGTGAAGCACGTGACTATGTTATCATTGTAGTAGGGCACCTATCAACTTTGAAGAGAATGGCAGGTTTGTGCAAGAGACAACAAGTGAGTGAAATGGTTCTGTTCAATGACAGCCAAACCCCCACGTGATAAAAAGTTAAAAGCACAAATCCTAATGCCTTCAATAATAAAATATCTACTGTGTCAGGGAAAACTGGCTTATCCTACAGCAGTGTCTGAAAATATAGGTAGGAATGATCCCTACCTATAAAAAACCAGCCATTGTTAATAATATAAGACAGCTATCAGTTTTAAAAAAATAGAAGCATTCTTATAAGCAAGTAAAAGATAGCAGACACTTACTTCTCTAACAACCTTGGCTGGAATGACTGCTTCACAGACAACGGACTTCCCTCTTCCTTCTATCCAGTTTATAGCAGCAGGTTTTTTGTCTGTACAATAGTTACCACTGATAGCTATAACCTGAAGATCAGGAAACTCTTCACTTAACCTTGTCAGTGCTTTTTCAGTGCCCTGTTAGAAAAGAAACAGGTAAAAGTCTAGCATATCATTACAGTTGCAAACCAAGCTACGAAAGGACAGCAAATGGCCAGACAGAATTAAGTCTAATCAGATCATCAGTTACAGCTAAGGAAAAGGACATTTTCAAGAAGAAATGTGAAATAAGGTGAACCCCCTTCTGCCCCCCCAACTCCTCTAATTACCACTGTCTTTTTTTCTAACCACTTTAGGAATTACATGTGGAATAATTAGTTCTTCCTGGTACATATGGACTCTCCAGATACACTCTAGGTGCACACAGCTACCATGCTGAGGATAAAACACAAACCCAAGTCTAACACTGCAAGCATGAAATGAATTCACTCTGGATGGAGTGGAAAGGGCTTCTCTACACTAGGATATCAGACACAGAAGTATGCTTTATGTAGTACCTATGACCAGAACCACTTATGTTGTGGATCTTGGACTTAAATTTTACCTGAAATAGGCAATCAGTATTAATCTCAATCAGCTCAAGGCATCAGTCTATGGGTCACATCTCAAGTTTTTCCACAGATCTGCATAAAACCAAAACCAACCAACCAACCAAAGTAACACCCCTTTGCTGCCATTTACCAGATTCCTAATCCTCTATTTTCAAGGAAGTCATAAGCACAGTAATACATTAATTACTGCTAAATAAAATGTTTGGCCCAAAGATACAGACCAACCGGCTTAACTTCCATATTATCAAGAATACTTCCTTTAAATAATATAGAAAAACAAAAT
The DNA here is from genome assembly GCA_015227895.2 of Colaptes auratus. NCBI lineage: Eukaryota > Metazoa > Chordata > Aves > Piciformes > Picidae > Colaptes > Colaptes auratus. The sequence goes on from CM026897.1 coordinate 38,496,077, forward strand.
ACAAAACAAAAACAACCAAAACAAGTTACTTTCTTCCTTCATAATGTTCATCTTATTTGTGGTTACACTTGACATCAATCACTTCTACTGTTTTACAGGACTGTGAACTGTGCTGTGTCTTATGTTTCTGTCTTCACAGGCCAAGCATTCAGATGGGTAGGGTGTAATTTATTTGTTTTTAAAAGAAACACAGATTATTTAAAAGACCTAAGGAGGCTGGTCCTTACTTTTGAAATCATATTCATTCCCATTGCATCCCCTGTTGCGGACTGAAAACGGATATAAAGGTTACGACCAGCCAAACTGATGAGAAGTTTTTGTAGACGGGCAAACCTGTAAGAAAATTTTACTATCACTTACAATCCTCAAGGGAAAACATTAACTTAAGTGACAAAATGACAGTAAATCATCGCAAACAGTGCTGTTAGCTACACTGTGTTCTTCCTTCCTCAAGGCAGGAAAAAACCTCAGCCACCATGTATAGTTCTCTTGAGCAAATCTTTCAAAGATGTTCATGGCAAAAGTGTTCACTGCCTTTTTTATGCTTTCTATCCCTTGACTTCCTAAGATCTCCTGAAATTCTAACATGAATTTAAATTCATTTGTAAACCTTAAAGCATGCAACTACCAGATAAAATAAAATACAAATGAGGCCTTCTGAAATTCTTACATCAATTTTACCAGCCAGGCAAAACTCATGCTCTCAATAGTGGAAGCTCCACAAGTCAAACATAACCCAGGAAATGCTGCATTTGAACAGCAGCAGGAATTGATTCTGTCCAAAGTACAAGCATGCCCCTTGGTTGACATTTGTAAGATCAGTAAGAAAATTTCTCTGAATCTTCCTAATGAAAGCAGATAATCATAAATCTTAAGGGGGAAAAAAAAACACTAAACTCTAGAGCTAGAAAGAGACTTATTCTTAAAACTGTATTGCAGTCTTAGCATTTCAATTCTAGAATTAGTTTATCCTCTCTTCTCTGGAACCTTACAAATCAATTAACAACACTGGTAATACCATCTGAAAGGCTAGGTTCCAAACTTTAAATTACTTTTTGCACAGAAACTGCCAAAAATGCAAAGAAACTTTTATGCTTATTTTTCAAATGCTTAGGTAAAATAAATCACAGATTAAGTACTACAGAATCTGAATATATTTATTGCTAAGACAGAGTTGTTTACAACTTATCATTGGAGAATGTTTATTACTAGCCTTTGTACACAGAGTGGCTTTGGTTCTCCTAACATTCCCACTATTTGGGAGACCCACAATGAGTATGTAACTTTCTGTACTGCAGCACACACACACACAAAAAATGATACACAATTAGGAGCCTTCTACTATCTATAAAAGTCTTATGTCAAGAAATAAGGTTGGAATAGCTATTATGTTAACCTGCTTGTGCTGTCAAAAGCTTCCTTCATTGTTTTAAAGCCTTCAGGGCTTTCAAGCCAAACTTTCACTTCTGCAGCCTGGCAAGCAGTGGGCATCCTTACAACAGGTCCTCGAGTCATTCCATCTGCGAGAATACAGCTACTTGCTCCTCCTCCCAGCTAAAAAACAAAATGAAAAACAAACAGAAGGGAAACTAAAAACTACTGAAAGTGAATTTCAGTTTTAAGGAAGCAAAAAACATGACTTCTATCATAGAATGATGGGGGGGGTCAGCCTAGATATGTTTTATAATATAGGAAGCTTTTCAAGCTAGTTCAATGATACTTACACATATTGCTCTACATCCTCTGTTTGTGCTTGCTACCAGACATCCTTCAGTTGTTGCCATTGGCACCTGAAACTCTTTGTTATCCAAAAATAGCGGTCCTGCTATGCCTACAGGAATAGGCATATATCCAATCACGTTTTCACAGCAAGCTCCCATAACCTTACAAAAATAATACAGTATCATTAAGATCACACTACAGCGGTATGGCACAACATGTTAAACACTATGCCTGTGACTACAGCAAAAACCCCACAAGCCTAACCATAAAACAACCAGCTTCCACCTCAAGAATTTAAACTCCTACAGCTATCAACAGATAATACTGTTCAAGTCTAGTGTTCTTCCAGATGAATCTTATGAAGTTTTATAATAGCACTTAAAAATGTATCAAATGAGTTTTAAATAAACTTTGATTTTAACCCAAGCTCAAAGCAGCATTATCATTCAGCTGCCCATGCTCAGTATCAGTAGCATTCTGCATTTCTGATATAAGGCAGCTGCATGCTTTGGTGGGAATTATTTTTTGAGTATTACAGAATTAACACACCGCAAGAGCAATCCAAGTGCCTGATGATTGCCTTTTCCATCTGCATCAGTTTTCACCAAGCTCATAGTTAATTCATACACGTCATTCTAAGCATGGTCATCATGTATTTGGAACAAGTTTTGCTTGTCTGCCTTTTACTTACCAAAGAATAATTATAATTCCTGTAAGGAAGATACTGCAAAGATGAAGGATTAGAGAGTTTCTTAGATAACATCTGTCGGCGAATGGACACACCTCGCTCCTGAGTTTCCATCAGGGTTTCCAATTTGTATGCAGGAATATGCTTAGCATTAACTAAGCTGATAACCTCAGTATCAGTAAGGAATTTGGCTCCTTTCTGGAAAAGCAGAAGATGAGGAGAGAGAGCACAGATTCTCTTAGTGAAAATATTTTTATGTGTTTCCAAATGAAAAAAGGTAGCAAACTTTACTGGATGTTATTAGAGTACATCTAAAAGGAACCAACTGCCATGGTCAGGCTTTACAGTAGGCCAGGAGATGATCAAAAAACTTTTTACTCAGACATCCAACTATGTGCTTACATGACAAAGTTTCAATGACTTGGTATGGCATGAAGCTGCTTCCCCTTTCCCCTCATTCTGACTGACTAGAGGACAAGTGACTTATAAAAGGGTTTTTAGTTGTGATCTTCCACTTAACTTATTAAAGCTTTCTATTTTTCTGAAGACTGACACTACAATCAATAGGATCATTTAAAAGCTGGAAAACGAACTGCCGAGATTCTTAAACCAGATGTTCCAGTGAAGGTTTAAAAAAGCCCCACAAGTTCTTTTTTCATACCTCTGCATTTTGAAGTATACGAACACATTCCTCAATGGAACGTGGCTCTGCAGGCAACTCAATTTCTCCCTCTTTTCCATTAGGAAATGAAGATGTTTCCACGGGGCTGCAACTGCCAACTACAAATGTAGCCTTGGCTGATGACTCCGCTATTACAGGTTTTATGACTTCCGCTGCATAAAGACATTTAAAATGAACATAGGTTTACAAAATTCCTAAGTCTTGATTCCAAATACAATATGCTAAGAGATTTCACTGTTTGTTACAAATATTCAGTTACAGGCTCAGACTTTACAACGTTAAAAATTACCATTTCCATCTTTGGGAACTAAAACTTCTTCTACTACATTAGATTTATGGCTGGTTTTCAGAAGTACAGATTCCTTCCTGCAACAATTCTCAGGGACCTTTTTCTGGACCATCACTGGAGATGTTATAGGATTCTTCAGTGAGAGTGTGGACTCGGTTTCTGCTTGCTCGAAGAAAATATATTTGACAGCAAGAAGAAGGGCTAATCCAAGAGTGATTACTTGTTCAATATCCATGCTGGCCATTCTAAAACAGACAAATCGAGAAGTTAATACAAAATATATACAGTTTGTTGTTGGTAACAGCATTCTGACAACCCTTTGCTTTAGAAAGGGTAATGGTTTCATCCTAATTTATACAGTTGCAGAAACTACAGCAAAAAGACATTTTATATCAGGACATTCAAATATGCTTTGTTAGGATAGAAAAGTCATTCTTGGTATTAACAAGAGAAGACTTTTCAGATGTCCTCAAGTATTTACTAAATCTTAAATAAAATACATCCCAGGGAGATAAATGACTGTGAAACATTCACTAAGAGCTACATCAAATTGATTTAACACCTATCTCCCAATGGTAAAGCAGAAAGTTGCAGTTAGCATCCTTTACCAGTAACAAAAACCTTCCTAGAACAGACTGTTGAGTTTTCAGAAGTAATATGGAAACACAGATGTCACTGACTTCAGCTGAGCTGGAGGGAAAGCAATAGTGATATGGCTTTTACACTTGTGTGTGAATGGTCAAAGGCCCTGCACAGATAATTGCTCTAGTGTAGTCAGAAAATTTATTCACCAGTGTGCTCTGAAAAGTGTCAGTGCTAGTGGGAAAAGGTAGTGCTTTGATACATACAAGACAGCTGGCTCCTGATCTTGCTCTTGATCACTTCAAGAATACTGGACAAACAACATAACATTGACATTTCTTATGAAATGTGATCTTTGTTTCCAAAAAATCCTACACCGGTCAGATCTGCAAATTTACAAGTGCTGTACCTTAGGACCATAGCTTAGTAGCACTGGAGGATACACCTTAATGAAGGAAACACATTCTTCCTGGGAAGTCACCTACCGAGAAAGGTAGAACTGCCATAATGAAACATTAGGCTCAATTCTCTTTGGTGCATTGTCATCCAGTCCCACAGAATTTTCTACGGTACTGTTCTGAGCAGCTGGTTCCGCTATCCAACGACTGTGGGCGTGAACAAGAACCAACCCCAGCGACTGTATTAAGAACACAAAACAATAAACAGGTATTAACTTTTCAGCTGTATCTATACATCTACCCTGCTGAGAGTAAACATAATCTTTTTTTAAATTTGTTTGGGTTTAGATTTTTGTTTGTTTGTTTCCCACACCACAGAAGTCTAAAGCTTAAGGCTGGTGTTCTACCTCTCATCAACATCCTTTCTGGCCTGCAGCACTGAGCCTGTCCCACCACATCCTTCCCCCTGCTCAAGCAATAAGCAAAGGAAGCTGAAGGTAACTTAAGGGTAAGAGGGAGGGAATTAGTACACACTAGCTCAAAGTTTGGCATAGGAATGACATAATGAGGATGAGTTTAGGTGCAGATACAGATGTCATTAAAAAACTACCACAGTAAACTAGACTAACAGGATGCAGAATACAATTCTATAGGAAACAAAAGCTGGATTCATTGCACCAGGACACCTTACAGACTGCATAATAATGGGTGAAAAAGAGTCACAAACCATAATCATTTTGACCCTCTGTGTTACAGGATTTGGCTTGTTTTCTTCTTCTTCCAGAACACGAGCAAAATGGCTAAGTTGCCATATAGGGCGTCCCTCACGACTCTCTCTCGAAAGCTGCAAAAAACCACAACATTTAAGAATAGGTCCTATTTAGCATGTATTAAAAGAACCAACAAGTGATCTTCAGCATTACATTTTTATTTGTTCATAATGAAAATGCCAATAAAACAGCTCGCCAAAGACACTGTTTAGCCTACATTAAGACTTCAAACAGTGGAAAACCCTGCACAGACAATAACTTATGATATTTACAAGGGTTTCCTCAACTTTACATCTCCCTGTGAAAGACGGGTGTGACTGATCTAAAGTAGAACGTGATTCCTTTAGCAGAATCTTAATGCCACTGTATCAGCTGAGGTACCCTAACACTTTTTGCATATTCCCTTTGTCCACTTTGAAAGGAAGACAAACGTGCTGTTGCATAACTCCATGATGAAACGCACAGCCTACAAGAAGCCCACGTTCTGCATACTAAGCTTGATGCTGTCTTGTAAGACGGCCTTACCTCCAATACCAAGGACACACAAGCTGGAAAGAAGGTCATGAAGACAAAGTAGTTGGCAAGTACAGACATACAGCCAAAGCAGCACATGATTTCAAGCTGTCGTACACCTACATAAAAAGAGAAGACATTTTTTACATTTAGATATGCAATGGGATTTCTGTGTAGTCAAGCACTGCAGAAGCAAGCAAGCATTAAATGGGCACTGTGCATAACACAAGGAACTGTCTTAATTATGAAAAACAAGTATGCTAAGCCCAAGTCACTGTGTCTGAGCTTATTCTAACCACAGCATGTATTTACGGTAAAGGTATTTACAGAAAACTTTTGAAGTGTAATTCTAAACAAATACCAGTAACGAATATTCACCAAGATTTAAAACTTCACATTGAGAGCTGGCAACTCCTCACTTATCTAAGCAAAGAACAATCAGCTGACATTATGTATTGAAACCCCTTCTGAGAGATGGCCAATGAAGTGTTCAGGCACTAAGAAACAGTCTGTACCACACCTACTGTTTTACAAGCCTTGCAGAAATAGTCATTACAGCATGGCCTTTAGTAGAGATCAAAGAGCTAACAGCATAAATCACTGACTTTTTTTTTCCAATCATCTTTATGCAACACCAAAAAAAGAGCGTTTCTTCCCAGATGTAAACAGGAAAACAGCTTAGTAATACACAAGACCCAGAAAAGATGCAAAAGTAGTCTGAAAACTGACTGCTTTGAAATACGTCTTTAACATATGCAAGGCAGTATAAATAAAACCCACACATAAAAAACAACAAATAAAAATAAGCATGCAAACAAACCCCCACTTTAGTCCTTAATATAGAACTTTGATTTATTCTGCAAAGCAGTTCGTTATTTACGTGCAAAACTCCCTTGCTTATTCATTTAAATATCCTCTTGATAAGGAAAGAGAACTGCTACTGCACATGGAACTGATGATGATTAGAAGATGGGGTAGGAAAGAAAATAATTTAAAATTGCTTGGGTTTAATTGAACTCGAGTAACTTTCCGCACCTGCAGTAGTTTTGAGAAATACTCCATTTTGTGAGAAAAGTAACTGTGCATGCACTGAAAGTGTAACCAGTTTAAGAATGCCCAGCAGGTAAGTTTAGCAGGTTCTTTATGATGTTAACAGGAGTGACTGGAATGATAGAAGGTCTTAGCTTTTTATAAAACCAGCTGCATGCAATCCATTACTGCATGACGCTCAAGGAAAGCTGCCATCTGTATTTCAAACTTCTCTTCAACATGTATGTATTATCCCCATCTGCAGGAAATTAGTACCACAGGCTAACTATATAAGCAAATAAAAAGCTAGATAAATAGCTGAAGTCACTCCACTCTCAGGGACAACACTTTTTATTTCACTGTCAATACTGCAGTGGCTTCCAAATCTTTCTCGAGTGCAAAGATTTACAGCCATAGGCTGTATAGCTCACCTGACATAGTGCCAACACCAATTACAAGACACTCCACGAGTGCATCCAGTGTAAATGTAGGGCCTAAAATTGCCATTCCACGTGAAATATTTTCTCTTACTTCATCCTAAAACGAAAAAGTTCATTCAGACAAAAATCAAATTAAGGGAGTACACATAACATGATCAGTACATGATTAGTAAATTGAGTGGTATTATGGTGACAAGGCCTTATAAAATGTATTGAAAATTAACTGTTATAATAGTTTCTTTGATTCCTTTATTTTCTACAATTATTGTAGAAATTGTGATTAATATCTCTACATTTGACCCACTGTTATTCTAAGCTCCTAAAATACCGCTAGGCACAGACATTAATTACCACATATATTCAGAAGAACAGGATGTCTGCACTTTAAGATATAAAATGTCATGGTATTTTTGAAGTTCTTGCATTGCATATCTGTATGCTAACTTTTATCACTCTATTATTTAACTCTCCAGCCTCAGCTGACATGAAAGAGGACACAGAGACACTGAATCTTTCCCTTGGAGGAAGAGCTATTTCCTCCAGAAGCCAGGCACAGCAAACCATATCTAGAGTCTCATGATCTATGTTTGGTGGTGATGGAGGATTTGGGGGGAGAGGGCAGAGAAGCCGTAGGGAAAGCCTATTTATGAAATACTTTCTTGAAACTTAATTTCAAATTCTGTACTCACAATTACCACAAAATAATACAGAACACATTATAACAATATTGCACGTACAGAAGGTGTGCAATATACTTTAACATACCACATATTAAAATATGATCTGCATTTATGTTCAATTACTATGTGCAGTATTTTATAGGTATGAACTGGATTTCCATAAATATACTCTTATTTCAGAACTTGAGAATATTAAGGAAAAAACATTACAACATATGATACGCTCTCCTGTCAGCCCTTCTGTTGCACTGTGGAAATTGCACTAGAACATTGCTGTTTCTGTCCACATGTATGCTGTTTTTTCTATTATGACTTTGTCTAGAAATATGCTTTTTACAGTACCAGTGCTGTAACATTAGACATCTATCTACATAATGTTCCTGAGCCCTATAAATTTTCTATCAGTAACTGGTTTAGGCACTTTAGCCTCCTTAATAGAGCAGTAAGCGTTCCTTAAAGCTGTGAACCTGCATGAGTGCACACGCTCATTTTACATCGGTATTACCCACTTGAACACTCATCTCAGAAGAAGACAAGAGAACACAAAATTTGGCTAAAACCCCATCCTTTTTATATTATCATCACTATGGCATTCATCTTTATTCTCTCTATCTGCATTATTCATAGCATGGTTTAGACTGCAAAGAACCCAAAGCTCAATGCCATGGGATAATGCTCATCCCTTAACATTAAATTCAAAAGCTCCCACCCAAAACAAACATACAAATATGAAAATCCAAACCCTCTGACCTGTGAGTTGGAACTGAGAGCAAATTTGGCTAATGCACTCGCTCTTGAGAGATCAATCAGAAGCAGGAAGAATGGTAAAGCTTCACTGAAAATAAAGAAAAAAAAACAAAATATGTATGTTAAAATTTAAAGTTTACTGCATAGGAGGGGAGGAAAGGAGGGCAAGAAATCAGAAACAACAATTCATTACTTACTTTAAACCTGTCAGCTCTTTATCCAAGAAGTGAATTACCACTGTACTAAAAACAAAACTTGAAAAGATTGTGAAGAGGCCAGCAATACCTTTAGGGAAAAAAAAGAAGAGAGAGAAAATTTGTTTAGATATATTTGGGATTAAAAAAATTCAGATAAATTCTGAAACAAAAATGACAATTTTAATCCCTCAGAGTGCATTAACATCAACTGAGACACAAACTGAGGTAGATGCTATTTACATACAGATATACAGCATTTAAAGTAAGACTAAGAAATAACAGCCACATGTCTTCTCATTCATTACCATCAAATATGGAAACTGGCTTTAACAGCTCTGCATTTTTAAATGTTTCACACAACATGCAATTATTTTAAAAATTACATTTCCCGTGTTTGTATCAAACCACACAGTATCTCTTAAAAAACTGTACTCTGATCTACGCAGAATATTCTGCTGTCTAGCAAACAATTAAAAAACCCCTCTTCTGTACATACATATTAAAATTCCAATATTTATTACCAACTCATGTTTAAAATACAATTCAAATACAAAACTCAGATACAGTACCTAAAATGTATTTTGATCCAAGCTGCCTTAGGTTCTGAAACTGGAAATATATATAAAGGATTGCTATACAGCGCGTGATTGTCAGGATGATGATGTCACTGCTCAGAACATCCTGTGTGAAATTCAATGTGATTCAGTTAGCTTTGACATTAAGCAGTAACTTCTCGTTAAGTTTCAATAATGAAAAAAAAAGCAATTGTGAAGATGCACTAAAAGTGAGGTTGCAGAACAAAATACTGTACTCTGCCTTTAAAACTAAAACACTGCAAACAATATATCGAATCTGTTCACCTGCAACTGTTCACTGTGCAACTGCAAGTTAAATTTAATGAAAACCTCCTGCAATCTACCCCTGACTGCATACAGTTTTAATATCCACAGCAGGGAAAAAAAACAAACAAACAAACATTAAAGCTTCTGCTACTTTTCTCCTAATACATCATAACCTGATCTTGTTCTGCAGAAAGCCCTCAATCTAGTGATTGACATTAAGTACTAGTAACAGGAATTAAAATCCTTACTTCCTCGAGTTTGGGGCACTTATAATTCCAGCCACAGATCTTATCATTCCCAGTGAACATCTTCATGGACATCATACAGATTGTGAGAGTCACTGTCCCCACAATGACTTCCCATGGATGAGAGGCTACAAAAAGGCCATGCATTCTAAAGAGTCTGGACAACATTTTCAAGACTTTTTCTGTACTTCACTGACCTGCAACAAAAGAATATTTCATATAAGGAAGTATGAAATTCAGGGGAAAAAGACAGAACTCTACAAATTTCTGCAAGTCATTCCTCAGAAGAAAATCCACAGAAAGAAAACTGGCTAAGTAACAGCTGAGTAAGACAACTAACCAGCAGCTCTCAGCCTTCTTCTATCTACTACAGTATGACCTGATCTTGCCTTCCGATGTTTTAATACACACCTCCACTGTTCCTTCAAGGTCTTACTAACAAACCTCCAACACCCTCACATCTCTTAGTATCTTCCTATCACACAACTGGAATATTTCTGGGGTGTATTACTCTACGTAAGCAGTTACTAAATTGTTACTCTTTTCTGTTTACTCTTCCTACAACAAAGATTGATTCACTTCATTTTAAGAATGCAAATTACCACTGCTGGTAATGCTCAACTTCAACATAACGAACTGCAATGCAATCTTCCTCTGACTTTGTTGTCTTTATTTTCTGCTCAATATTCTTCAGTTGTTCAAGCTAATCACATTCAAAACAGTTTCTTCCTCATCTCAAGCATGAGTGCTTTTCACATACAGCATTCTGTGACAATTCTCTTACACCCATAACTACTTTCCAGGTTACTGACAATCCCCACTGCTTTAAACAGATAACAATCAACAGAAACTTTCACACCTCTCAGGTAACTGAGAAAATTGATGTCCTCCATGCCCTTCAGTTACAAACCCCACAATTCAGTCTATCTGCTCTGTGTTGTACCTCTAGAAAAGTTCATCACAGATTCTTATTTACACTTTATAGCACAGGAACAAAATACCACAAAATTCTCACTTAAATACATTACAACTGGGACCTCTCTTTTCTTGCTGCTCAAAATTAACAGCTTATAGAATTCTATAATGAATGTTAACATTGTAAAGTTCAAAACCTGCTCAAACAGTAAGCCAGGCTAGCAGACACAATCCATTGTTCGGTATTTACATGTACAAACATAGCACTGTGAAAATTTCCACAGATGGTTGGGGGCTCTACACGCTGTCATTTCAAAGTGGATACAAAAATACCTTCACGTTGCCTTAAAAGTAATAATTCATCCACCAGACTTCTCAAATGACAGACTCTCATTTCTTTCGCTTGACCATAAAAAAAGGAACTGTCATTCAGTGGAGAAAAACAACAAGGCATATCTACCTACTTAGTATTCCTGAAGATACCAGAACAATCTTTATTTCCTGCCAATGCCAGTCTTGATCATATACAGCACCAATATATTTTTCTGTAACCCTTCCACAGTGTAAGTGTGGCAAGAGTTTTGTGTGGCTCATGGAACCAAATAGGAAAAATTATTCAAGGGATTGCCTTCCTTACAAACACATTATCCCAACAAGCATTTTATTTTTAATACACAGACAATCCCACCTCCAAACAAGCAAACAAAAAAACCCAAACCAACAAAACCCAGAAAAACAAAGCACAACAAATCTATTCCTTTTAAAGGCCAAACTAGTAATATATTTTTCCTCAGCAGAATAGGGGTACCTTTTAATTATGAATATTAGAATAAGTCAGAGGAGTATCTTGGTTTTGGAACAACTAAAAAAGAAAGAAAAGAAAAAAAAGAAGCCATAACAATGTTCTACGAAACCACAAATACTTCAAGTACTTTTGAGTACCACATTATTTCATGAAAATCAGAATCAGTGTTTACTGCATGGCTACACAGTCCTACGGGTCCTACAACTAGTAACAGAAGTGCTAAATACTGACAATTGTAATTATTAACTAGGCAATTAACAAACTCTTTGTAGTACAGCTAGAAAGATTTCAGAAGCTTTCTTCAAATATAATTTTTAACATTTCTAAGCAACATTAGTTTACTAAAGTATAAATTTCACAAATCCATTAGGTAAATTTGGGACCTTGATCATGAAAGCAATGATCCATAATACATATTATTAGCCAATATTTTATAATTAACTTCTGATAAGAAATACAGGATGACCTACTGCTGATCTTTCCGTTAACTAAGTGGCAGTAACTTCTCACCTAAAAGGATTCTTTAAAGCCTTCATGTTTATTTACCCTGACTAAAGTGCATGGGCTGTGCAGCTGACACTCCTCTAAAACACTGATGAAGATTTCGTACACTGATTCTGCATTGAACATCCGAGTCTAATTGAGAGGTGTCCCTGCCCATGGCAGAGAGATTGGAGTAGATGATGTCTAAGGATCCCTTCCACCTTAAGACACTCTATGATTACTGAGAGCAATCGAAACATAATTCAAGGGATATAATTGGCTCGCATTTCTAATTCTGTTTAAAATATTCCTATTGTTACATTGATTTAGCGCTTCAAATCAGCAATACAATGGTAAAGCTGAAGTTCATCATCGAGGTAATTCTGATAGATTTCAAAATGGTGGGTCAAAAGGGATGCTTTATAAATCCTATCATTTTCCTATTAAATAAAGAAATCCATTCTTCGAGCCAAAACGAGAAGAAAACCAACATCAACCCCTTCAAAAACTTAACCAACGTGCAAAAAGCAAATTAGATAGGTTGTACGCAATTCTTTCGAGCATCTAATCTGCCACGTAACCGCGTAACTATTTGCTTGAACACCTAAACCTTGTCACAGCTCTCACTAACTTCAGAGAGGTCATCCGCAACACCACCTATCAGAACACCACAAATCTCCCTTGCTGGCTGACTCAGCAACTGCTACAGCGTTACAAAGGAATCGAGCAGCCATAACTGAGCGAAGACATGTGCAGAGTTCACCTGAAAAGCATCTGACATCCACCAGACAGTGTCAAACTGTCGGGTGGCGTTTCGTGATTTTAAGAAGGTAAACCACCCTGACACCGGCCCGACACTACAGCCCCTCAAACCCTGAGCTAAGTGGGGGCGGGGAAGGGGTGCAGCCCGGAAGCCGGGACGGCTAGGGGCTCCGTAGGCTGCCGGTCGGGGCTGAGCAGTCCTGCGTACCGGTAGCGCGCTCTGGGACGTAGCGCCGTCAAAGCACCGAGACAGCAGCTCTGACCTCTCTCGCCCGTCACACAGGGCGGTGGCTACGTTGGGCCAGAAAGCGGGGGCGGCCGATGCTCCCTGGAAGCAGCGATAGTGACAGTGCCGCACAACGCGGAGCCGTTATCCCGCCGACCTCCGCGAAGCAGCTAAGGGCGTGGAGCCGCAGGCCGGCCCCCCAGGCGCTGAGGACCCGTGCCGCAACACTGGGCTGGCTCATTGCGCCTGACCGAAACGCGGCCCGGCTGCCCTCCCCTGCCCGGCTAGGACCGCTCACCTGGCGCTACACGGTCGCACGCGGGCAACACCCTCCTCTTCGCGCTGCGCTGCAGACTGAGGAGTCCGCTCCTCTCCGAGAAAGGACACCCTGGCACGACACACCAGCAGCCGCCATCGCCCGATCGCGCAGCCAATGGCGAAGACCCGATACGCCCAGCCTGCGCTGCGTCACTCGCTGCGTCGCTCGAGTCTCGATCAGCAGCGGGGAACACGCCATCGCGCCATGGGCTGGCCGCCAATCGGCCACCGCGCTCCACTGCGCGCGTTCCGTGATTGGGCAGCAGGCTGTGGCTCATTTACATTTGCTGATCGACTGACAGGCCCGCCGCGCCCCCGGCGCCAGGGTGGTGCCGCCTGCCACGAGCTGAGCAGCCGGCGCGGGGACCCCGCCCCCACCCCTCCCCACCCCTCTCCTTTTCTACTCTCCCCTTCCCACTCCCCCCAGCCACTGTAGTCCTGGCCCTGTCGTCTCCCCCGACTCAGGTTGGCAGCCAGGGCCAGGTGGTGTTGTGCAAGGCGGGCAAGGCCGGCAGGCCAGCGGGTGAGTGGGTAAATTCTAAGAGTCTTGATGCCTCTACGGCTCATGCAGATGCTGACCCACAGCCTTGATATGCTTTACCACGGCGTTAAGAAATAGTGTAATAATTCACGGCTCTCCGGCTGGAAAGCAGGGGTGCCCGCGACGTTCCGAAAAAAAAAAATAAAAAATTGTGACTTTCATCCAAGAAGGAAATGCTGGTTTTTGCTCATGAAGCATGGGAGACTCCTTACTCTCTCGGCACACTGAGTCAGGTGCAACACACTATTGGTGAAATGCATCGCTCCAGTTCTGTTTGTTACCTCTGGGCAATTGCTGACACGCTTAAATACAAAATGACCTGCAATAGTGTTGCACTGAATGATCTACAGTCCCGTTTTTCTCCAAAATGCTTCTTGCATTTGTCATTTTATTTAGAAAAATTTCCGGTAGCTCCAATAGGAGTGAAGTGCTAATGTGATTCTCAAAAAAAGTATACACTGATTACAAAGTTTCCTAAGAACTCCACCCAAAGTGGTTGCAGTCAATGATGGAATCATCCATGCTATCTCAGCCTTTCTACATGTAAATACACCTTTCTTTCTCATCTGCAATGTGATGCTTATAAATTGTAGTAACTTCTTACTGTGCATCCATCTTCCCTGCCAGATTCTTTCGTAACATGTTTTCTTGTACATCTCCTGCATTATATGAACAAAAGTATTACTTTTGTCCCTCAAATGGGGTCATTCACCTGGTGTGGGCACTGCCAAAATACACACAAAGCATTCTGGTTGTATTAAATAATTGCAAATATGGGCATGCAGGGGTGATGAGTCACTCAAGCAAGAACCGAATCACACAAATCGATCATAATTTATAGATCTCAGGTTAGTAAATCCTTCCCATTTAATACATATTAATTAATATTCTAGTGGTAAGTCCATTCCTCATTTCACTTTATAGTATTCAAAAAAAATCAAGGCACATGGCTCTGGAAGATGGGATTCTTCAAGAAGGTGCCAATCTTAAGAGAGGAGGTATGTCAGCAAGGTGTTAATCACATTATAACGAGCATAGTTCAGGCAAAGTTAAACTATACTTACTTTTATAACCACTAAACCTGGTTATTTTGCCAAATTTATGTGGTCTGTTTAGCAAGATGATTATACCTCTAAGCTCTTCCAATGCTTTTTCTATCTCCTCATTTTTCAAGTCGTGTGGTCTTTCAGCAGTTATTCATCCATTGTTTCTTAAGACCTATGGTCATTTGGCTATCATTCATTCCTACCCTTGACATTACAAGCAAAATTCAGAAGTGACTTGATAATATGCACAGCAATTGCTATAATTGCATGCGGATGTGACTAAGTCAAAGCAAAATACCAGTTTGTACACAGTCGCAACAGTTACATGTAATTGACACAGTATTTTATGACCTTTAGTATTTTGCACTGTTTCCCACAATTTCTCCATAGTAGTGGGTGATGGATATGATTTGCAAGTACTAAATGTGATAATTTAATGAAGTTCACTGGAAGCAGAAGTTTCTAGGATTTGGAATTTGCATTCTTTACAAGCATATGGCACCACACTTACTGCTAGGAAGTTTTATCTGTAGCTCTGGCGGTGGTCTGGGGCAGCCCAGCTGCACACTGGGTAAGCAGCACTGGCACTGCTGCTGAAGAGTTGGAAGCCAAATGTCTCTGAGGAATATGTTGCCATAATCAACAGAGGACTGCTGGATTATGAACAAAAGCACTAATGCAAATACTCTGAAAATATTGGCAATTAATGATTTTGGTTACCCCAAACACTCCTACTCATGAACATTGTGCTCTGGACAGCAGATGAAGTTAGCTGCTTAGATGTGGCCACAGACACACCCAGATTAGAAAAAGGTGCAACTGTGGATGACATGTAGGCCAGTTGAGTATGTTAAGTGCTTTGTGGCTGTGTTGATGAATGTGCATGTCAGGGCCTGAACCAGGAGTCCAATACTAGCGAGAAGGCCCAGCCCTTTGTCAAAGGTGTGGGGATGGCATTACCACCCCAGTCTGGTGGTGCTTGAGGGAAATTCATCTCAAAGGCATTGAAGGGAGAGCTTTATTTAACATCACTCCATGCTCATGGGGCTGTACTTGTTGACGATGGGCTCCCCTCTCCCATTCTGCCTCTCCCCTAATCCCCGCCCCGGCTGGCAGATGCCACCCGAGAGGGGTACTAAGAGTTGCTGGGCGCTAAGAGTTGCTGGGCGCTAAGAGTTGCTGGGCGCTAAGAGTTGCTGGGCGCTAAGAGTTGCTGGGCGCTAAGAGTTGCTGGGCGCTAAGAGTTGCTGGGCTCAGCCTTCTGTAAGATGGCTGCCACCGCTTCTACGGTGGGGCGCCGTGCGGCGCGCCGGGGACAGGGTGGGCTGCTGGGGGCGCCAGAGGAAGGGGAAGAGAAGAGAGGGTGGAGTGACAGTGGCGTCATGGCGGAGCTGGGCGGCGGCGACGACGACAGCCATAGCGACGAGACTATGGTGGAAGGCTCCGTGACGGATAGTGATGTGGATGAAGAAGAGTTACAGAGGAGGCTGCGGTAACGCAGTTGTTGCCTTGAGCTGTACCGGTGCGATCGCGGCGGCAGGTGTCACGGAGAAAGGGGCGAGGGGCCTGCCATGGCGGGCTGAGGGGGCTGCTCCTGGCCCGCCCTCCTCAGCTGTGGGTTTGATCTCGGGAAAACGCCAGTCAAGGAATCATCCTGTCCGGCATATGACGTACTGGAGAGCAGAACAGCTCTCCGCAGTGATTTAATAAATGTGTATTTGTAGGGTTGGTTGGTTTGCTTGCTTCTGTTTCGGGCGCACTGGTTTTGTTAGGATTTTTTTTTTTCCCGTGGGGATGGTGGCCTTTCTTTTATTTGGTTGGTTTGCTCAGACCAGTTTTCTGCTTCCTTAGATTCAGTAGTTCTCAGCTTTCTGCAAATAGCTCAATTTATTTTACACACACCTCGTGGTCGATTTTGTGTCTCCAGACCTTCCTGAATAAAGTCAGTGGAAGCGAAATGCGCCAGAACCCATCTCGCAGAAAATAAAGAACACACCATTACATACAGCTGCTGCTGCTGTTATTTACCAAGCAGCTGCACTTCTTCATACTGGCTGTGTGACTCAGTATTGCTTGGAAATACATAAAGCAGCGATGTACCTTCTTACCTAAGGTTTTCTAGGCAGAGTGTCCTTACAATTTGGAGGTCCCTAACTGTTGGTGTTTGTGTCGTGTGCTTGCCCATAGCACGATAAGCAGTGTAGTGACAGCAGAGGCTAAGATGTGTGCCCTCAACTGCGATTTTAATTTATAGGACTGCAAAGCAGAGCATACAACTGTTTAAATATTTTTATTATTATTTTGCAAAGGTTGCCTTTTCTTGATACAGACATGGCTTTAACAGCTCAAACAAGAATTGATGGAGGTAGGAAATATTCTTTTTGCCAGTCTATTTTTTTTCTATGAATGGTGGTTGTGAATGTTGTGTGAGTTCCTGTTATTTAAATCTAAGTGCTGCATGAAGTTCATTCTTACAAATTATATGTGCTCTCTCATGTCCATAGTTTTAGCTTTTATTTTAGAAGACTATTCAGGGCATTTTTTAATATTTGAAAAATAAATCTGCTGTTAATTTCTCCTTTGTGCTATGACTGAGGATGCCTGGCATGGGAAGTGCTTGAACTATGTGTAGGAATGTAATTTTTATTTATCATGTTATTATTGATATTTTTATGCTTATTTATACTGTGTTTGAGCAGGATAAAATAATGGGAACTAGTCATGTAACAGTAATGGAATTTATGCACACAATAGTAATATGTAACTATAGTTGCATATAATACTTTTTAAAAAAATACATTGTTAGTATAGCCATAAACTTTTAATTTAACATGCAAAATTGGGGTAGGGATATTTAAGTGCATTAATTTAAATGTGTTATTAGAATAGTGTAAATGTAAATGCATGCACATTGATTTAAAGCCTTGAAATCTTGCCTAATAATTCCCTTAGAGCTGATTGTGTGAGCAAGCATACTGGAGCTACACAGTAGTTTTACTGGTACCTCCTTAACACTTTTATATAATATGTTTGACTTGCACCCTGTACATTTTATTCCAGCACTGCAGAGACGACCTATTCTTAAGGTGGCATGAGGTGTTCTAAGTGTTCTTCCAGATTGTATTTTTCGTTTGTCTTTTTACCAGTTTGGAGATCAGGCTGGACCATTGTTTTTTATCAGCCTACTGTGTATTAATGCCTTACCTACAGCCCACTGAAATCTGCAGAAACTTTTCCTATGGCTGTGATTTCCAGATGATGAATCTTTTATAGTTGCTCAATAGTTTTGTCTGACTGAAAAAAAACCCTGTGTTTTGAACTTATTTGTGGTTACCCACTTTAATTAAAACCCAGCAACATTCAACATGCATGGTTTAAGCTATGTTTGAGTTGCACGGCGGGGTTTTGCCTGAGAGCTGTCTCTGTATAGATAATAATGATTTTTTACCATTCTGCTTGTGACATTTTACATTCAATAAGTTGGAATTAGTATTTAATTATTTGTGTATGTGTGCATACCTGTATAGTAGTGATTTGCTAATGAGATACGTAACGTAAAGATTAATTTAATGAGTATTTTATTCGTATCAGTAACAACAGTTTTGTTTTGAAACCTAAGGGTGCAGCCTTAAGGGTTCTCTTTTTTCCTAGAGATAAATTCTTCCTTTGCAGAAGTCTTTTTCATCAGAAGAAGAGTATTCCATAGAGGAATATAGATACTTTCAGTCAAACAGATCCATTATTTTACCTAAATCACGGTCGTTAGTTTAAAAAACAGGAGGAAAGAGCTATCTCCAGTATGAACTGTGAAATGTTTCCAGAACACTGAATGAAATAAATTCTGCCCCCAAGCTGGTTTTATTAATTTCTTACCTCATCTGTTTAGGCAGAGTGTTTGACCACTTGAGTCCTCCATTACTGTGTTACACAGAAATTCATGAAGAATTTTATGTAATTATGGAAAGTTATTTAGAAACTAAAGCAACCAAAACCTACTTTAATTACTGTATTTTTCTGTTCTGTTTGTTTATCTGGTTGTTTTTTTCCTAGGATCTCGCTCTCCAGAGATATATTTTATAAGTAAATTTCATGAACCCACCTGTAGTCAGAAGGAAGAACAGATAAATCCAGTAGGTATAGAAATCATGTATTTTCTGCTACACGTATCTAATTATTCATTATTAGTAAACTCACTGGACCTCCCATTTTTTATGTACAAAAGAGCCTGTTCGCTTGCAGCTGAAATGAATTTTATGGCAAGATACTTGTCCTGTGTGTAGCACATTCTTTCCAGGAGTGTGTCAAAGGCTCTTCCCTGCTATTACATGAAGCTATAAATTTTCAAATTTGAGGACAAGCCTATGACACAGATGAAGAAGTTGTGGAGCACAAACTTTATAATATGTTCCCTTCAGGAGCTGAAAAGTAACCATTTGAATTAACCATGGCAGACTGTGCCCTTAGTTACTTATTATGAGATTAGCTGTGATCCAATGATCAGACAATTGTTTATTTAGAATAAAGAAAGAAAATACAATCTGAAATGCAGAATAAAATACTGCTTTTGTGATGATGGATTGATTATTCTACTCTATGAATAATTTTGCTCTGCCTAATCTACTAATTAGCCATCATTTTATTTGCCACAGTCAGCAGCTAGCCATAAATTATCATAGAATCATAAAATCAGTAAGGTTGGAAGAGACCTCAAAGATCATCAAGTCCAACCTGTCACCCAAGACCTCATGAGTATTACTGTTCACCTGTGCAGTCACCTTTCCACCTGCATATGATATATTTACAAAGTAATCAGAAACAAGTAGAAAAAGGTTTCTACTTTTTAACTGACATTGTTTAAAACCTGTTTCTGTTAACGCTGTGTTAGGGCTGTAGATTGACCACTACCCATGTATCCTTTTTCCAGTATAGGAGGATTTAAAAAAAAAAACTGTACTGCTTCCTAGATGTCAAAAACTATATTGAAAAAACATACTTCTTCTACTAAATTGAATGTTTCCCCATTGCAGAACTGAAAATTAATTTGTCTCCTCTGAAAGCAGAGGAAACTGTGAAAAAGTTGGAAAAGATGCTGTTATTTCAAAAGCTCTTCTTCATAAGTTTATTTTGCTGCTTGCACGTCCCAGAGTTGTGTTGACAAATTTATCACAATTTTCTGAGGACAGAGGAAATAATGGAATTTCACATTTCCATCCTGATCTGAGTATCTGCTGCCTAACCCACAGCTCTAGCTACCTGGCTCTCACCAGAATAGCCAGTCTGCCAATATGGGATTCCTCCACCTCTAAGGACAAATCCCCTGTCTGTGAAAGGAAAGGTCAAAAAGCAAAGAAACCTAGTGCTTTTCACAAAAAAAGTTTATGTAACTCTCACTGTTTGCTTTTTTTGGTGACACTGAAACAGCATGCCACTGGCAGCTTAATCACGTATAGCATGGGGGCAGAACGGAGTTTAAATCTGTATTGAGTGTTCCCAGAAATGCTTTTGGCCTATTGTCCTTGATACTTGCATGTGTAGATTGCACCAGTGTGTACCACTCAGATCATCTTTCCTTCACTGTGTCCTCACAAATGATCGTGTGTGAATACAGCATCTTGATGTGATGTGGTATGGGGCCGTGCTGTCCATAGTGGCTGTGAATTTTTTTTAAGGAAATGTAACATCTGTTGCAGTAGTTCCAAAGAGTCTTGACTTTGTACTTCATGTGTGCTGGGGGAGGCTTGAGATGCACAGTTGTTTCTTTGATTCCACCACACAAGATTTAAGACTTTCCTTTCACTGGGGATACAGTAGATATTCTGACAGAATTTGTAGGATTCAAGTTCTTTCCAACTGACAAGTCAAGCTGTTTCCTTTATCTATGAACACCTTATTCCAGGGCTTGTTCAGGCAGGCCTCAGGATTGTAAGTTTGTGCTTTCACCTTTTTCTTGCCCAGTTTGATGAAGTGCAGCTGAAGTTGTTAGGTGGCATTTACAGATTTTAACCATTAGTCTTTTTTGTTTCTTTTCCCTTTTTTTTGTTGTTGTTGTTGGCTCAGGCTCACATCTAGAGCTCCCTCAGATAGTTGAATGTATAAGTAAGTGCTTAAGTAAGAAAAATCACTTTAATTGTGTAGGAATTTCCTTACCAAAAGCAAAAGAGCAGGGCAAAAGGCTGTTTGCCGTACTTGCAGTCAGTATTTGTGTAACTTTTATGATTTGAGAAGAACTCTCAACCAATCAACAATACACTGATTTTGCTTAGAAGATACTTTTTTGGAAGACAAAATATTTCCTCCTCTTTCTTCTGAGATATAACAGTAGTTCATTTAGCTTTAAGTTCCTGTCTGAGTCAGTGAAGGAGGTTTAGCGGTTCGTTCATTCTCCTGACTTCACTTGGTGTCTGGATAAATGTTCTGTGTAAATACCCAGGCTGATTTGTACAAAGGGTGCATTTAGCACAGTCAATAACTTTCTGCCAGCTATCCCTCTGCTATATTTTGAAACTATGTCGGTAAATAGTTGTTGCACAATCTGTTCTGTTCCAGGCAGCCCTTCAGCAGTCATTCCTACTGTTTCTACCTGGTGCTCTTCAGCCCATTGCTAAAATGGTTGTTCTTACTTTGTTGCTGATGGCTTGTGCAAATGAGATAGGTCATCACTTGTCAATACCAGAGTTTTCCTAGTGCTATGAGTGCTCTCCACTGTGTCAGTGATTTGTTTAGAATTGTGGTCAGTATGCTGATAGTCCTCTAGTAAATCTGGGTCTTTGATTAATCCGAAAGAGAATCATTCTGCAGTTTACTTGCCTATCTTAATCACAGGATCATAGAATCATTTTGGTTGGAAAGCACCTTTAAGATCATTGGCTCTAACCATTATCTATCTCTAACAAGTCTGGTGCTAAACCATATCCATTAGCACATCTACACATCTTTTAAACACCTCCAGGGATGGTGATTCAACCAGCTCCCTGGGGAGCCTGTTCCAGTGTTAAATAAACCTGTCAGAGAAGTGGCTTATTCTAACACTCAGTCTAAACCTCCCCTGGTGCAACTTGGGGCCATTTACTCTCATCCTATCTGTTTTACTAAGGATAAGAAGCTTGACACCCATCTTGATGCAACCTCCTTTCAGAACTCCCCTCAGCCTCCCTTTCCCCAGACTAAACCACCCCAGTTCCCTCAATTGTTTCTCCTAAGGCTGATTCTCTAGACCGTTCATGAGCTTCTGTGACCTTCTCTGGAGTCACTGTAGTACATCAATATGTATCTTGTAGTGAGATCAAGGTGTGGCCTCACAGTGCTGTGAAGCTTCCCTTCCTGCTTGCCACAGTATTCCTGATAGAGGCCACTATGTTTGTAGCTTTCTTGGCCACCTGAGCGCACTGATGGTTCTGTGTTGAGCCAGCTGTCTGTCAGCACCCTCAGAACTTTCTCTGTAGGGCAGCTTTCCAGCCACTCTTTGCTAAGCTGGTAGTGTTGCATGAGGTTGTGTGACCCAAGTTCAGGACCCAGCATTTGGTGGTGTTGAATCAAATTCAGCTGGCCTTGGCCCATTGATCCTGCCTGTCCAGGTTGGTTCCTCTATAGAGCCTTCATACCCTCAAGCAGATCATCACTCCCTCCCATCTTAGTGTCATCTGCAAATTTAGTGAGGGTGCACATTATCCCCTTGTCTAAATTGTTGATAAAGATACTAAAGAGAACTGCCCCAATACTGAGCATAGGTATGTTTTCCTTCTGAGTCAGTGTTGTCTTTCATAATCCTGATTGATTTTTCAACACTTTTCTTGAATAGAAGAAATAAAAAAATATTTAAGTGTAACGGCTTTTCTATCTTGTTAGTAATATGTATGTAAAGACCTAAAAATTCAGTTTCCTAAATCACTTAGAGAAGGAAGATCATAGAATCATATAATTGGTTTGTTTGGAAAAGACCTTGTAAGATCATTGTGTTTCACCATCAACCTAACATAACCATGACCATTAAACCACATCTTGAAGTGACATGTCTGCAGTCTTTGAACACCTTCAGGGACAGTGACTCCACCAGCACCCTGGGCAGCCTGACCACTCTTTCAGTAAAGAAGTTCTTCCAAATATTCATTCTAAACATCCCCTGTTGCAACCTAAGGCCATTTCCCCATGTCCTATCACTTGATACTAGGAAGAAGAGACCAATACCCATCTCACTACAACTGCCTTTCAGGTAGCTGTAGAGAGCAAGAAGGTTTCCCCTGAGTCTTCTCTAGTCTAAACAACCCCAGTTCCCTCAGCTGCTCCTCATAAAACTTGTTCTTCAGGCCACTCACCAGCTTTGATGCCCTTCTCTGGACATGCTCCAGCAACTCTTGTAGTAAGGGGCCCAAAACTGAGCACAGTATTCAAGGTGCAGCCTCACCAATGCTGAGTACAGGAGACAATCACTTCCCTAGTGCCAGTGGCCACACTATTCCTGATACAGGCTAGGATGCTGTTGGCCGTTTTGGCCATCTGAACACACTGCTGGCACGTGTTCAGATGGTTGTCAACCAGCACCCGCAGGTCCTTTTCCACCATGCAACTTCCCAGCCACTCTGCCCCAAGCCTGTAGCATTGCTTGGGGTTGTTGTGAGCCAAGTGCATTGGTCCTTGTTAAATCTCCTACAGCTCGGCCCATTGATCCAGCCTGCCCAGATCCTTCTGCAGAGCCTTCCTACCTTCAAGAAGCTCAACAGTCCTGCCATAAGCATGTAGTAAACCTGAGAAAGTAAGTAATGCAGCACTTTGTTTACTAATTTATTAATTCGTGGGGTTTCCCCCATACAGATACATCAAGAGGCTTGCACATCTGACCAGTCTCAGTCTCTACTGCAGTGAGTATAATACCTCCCACAGGAACTCCAGTCAGGCATACTGTGATTAACAATTCCATTATACCTCCATTTGTATGGTGGTTTATTTATTTATGTATGTAGGTATGTTCTCTGTGTTCTATTGTGAAGCAGTTTTCTTGTTTGCTTAGTGAAAGATCTCTGTGCCCAATATGGGTTAACCTTTATCTGTGTTTTTATTAACGATACTACTTTTAATAGTGTAAGGGCATAAGCAGCAGGAATGACAGTAAACTACTCAAGGAAAATCATTAGACAAATAAGTAAAAATGTGTAATAAATACCATTAGACCTTTTGTTCTTAGAAGTTATAGAAAGATGTCAGTAGAAGATGGATTTACAATTGAAATACTGAAAGAAGTCATAAAAAATAGGAAGGGTCATTTTTTTGGTTAGAAAATGAGTGTGCAAACATAGCCAGCTCCACTTAGGAAATCTGGAAGTCTTAGTTATAGATGCCTTGATTGTAACTGTAGTTATTTCCATAAATAATTAAGTACAAAACTGCATAAATAAATTGAAAGTACTATGTATATTTTCTTAAAGTGAGCAGATTAAAATTCTTTCAGAATAAGAGCTTTTTACTGGATTATTTAATTCTAGGGGTTGGATAAACTGTCCATCAGCTACTGAGAATATTTCTAAGCCTGATTTTTCACTAAGTGCTGCAGTTGAGGAACAGCAAAATAATTCTGTAGGTAAGTGGTATTTTGTACAAAACTGAGAGTTGATCTAGCTATGGCAAAATCATTCAAGAAGCTGAAGATTTGTATCCCTCTAGGTTTATTTACAATCTGACTCTGTGTGGCCTTTGAAACAGTTTTTTAGTTTTTCATATGTTGTCTTGGATTACAAGTTATGTTCTTGTAAGTATTCTGATAGTATTTTCTTTAAGAAGTAGCTGTTGTTCCAAGCCAGTGATGTATGTCCATTGCTGCTTAATCTTCTGACACCAGTTATAGGTCACCTAGCACTCAGGTGCTATATGGATGTGTAAAACAATCGTTGAGTGTTCCAACATGCTTCTTATTAACACATCCAAGAATGGAAAACATCTGTAAGAAAGGCGAAACAAACAAGTTACTGGTTATTCCCTAAATCTGTGTGTCACCTGCTGGTACTTTCAGTTGAGCCTCCATTCCTCTGTGCACCCAGCAGTGCAGGGCTGCCCCATCTGTTTTGCCTTGTATCTCCTGGAAGTAATCTTTGCAAATCTGGTAGAACCGTTCACTGTATTTCTGATGAGGAATTTCCCAGGGAGTCATATAAACGTTGAAACATGCTGATGGGAGCTAGGGGTATGGGACCAGCCCCTTTCAGAAACAGTAAATTATTGAATTGTTTTAGCTGTCTTGTCTAATTACATTGTAATTACAGAGGGCAGGAGATAGGTCTCATGCTGTGGAATGGGTAGCAATTTCATATGCTGATAGTCTGGAAACACAAGCCTCTAAACCTCACTGAAGAAGTGTGGTGAAATATCCCTACCAGAGCCTAACATTAAACCTTACAGTCAGTTCCACTTAGGGAACATGACTACAATAATTTGTAAGGATGTTTGCAACTTTAGTCCTAATCAGGAAGTGAGGCCATTTTGTTAGAGATGATGAGATCTTTCAGAAGTGGAATTCAATGATAGTACAACTGAAATATTTGTTTACTTTCCTAAATTTAGGTATTGAATTGAATGGAGTTCAGAAAGATTCAGAAGAAAAGGTTAGTGTGTTTTTAAAACTGAATGTATATAAAATATCATTTAATTCAATCAACATTATATAATATTTTACTGAAAAAATCTGGTTCTTTCCTTTTAAGAAGTAGCTTAAACTAACTCTGAGTATATTGGATGAAAATGTTTATTTTCTTCTCTTTAGGTAGGAACTGCAGTTATTAAGCTTGCAGGGCACAAGGGTGAGAAGCACAGCAGTAAGTGAAATAGGAAATACAGGGAACCTACAAGGGCTGTTACTAATCTAAAGCACTGAAGACTTGTAGTAGATTAAAACATGTCTCCCACCAGTCAAAACTTTGCAAGAGGCATTAGAAAAGTCTTTGAGGATGAACAGACTTTCTGTAGCTGTACTCCTCTTTGGGAGTAATGGCTTTCTGTGGCCAAAAATAGATAGTGACAGTGTCTTTGTTACATCTCTTTCAGAATTCTAAAGCTGCTCATGAGTAACAGATTTCAGTGCTGATGATGGGCAGGAACAATCTACTCTCAGCTGCTCAAGGCCTCATCCAACCTGGCATTGAATCCCCAAGGAGGAGGCATCCACAACCTCTGTGGGCAACCTCTTCCAGAGTGTCACCACTCTTGCACTGAAGAACTTTGTCCTAAGATCTAACCTACTCTCCCTCAGCTTAAAACAAATTTGCCTTGTCCTATTGCTAGAAACTCTTAGGAAAAGTCCCTCTTCAGTCTTCCTGTAGGATCCCCAAGTATCAGAAGGCTGCTATAAGTTCCCCCCACAGTCTTCTGTTCTCTAGGCTGAACAACCCTGGTTCCTTCAGCCTTTGCTCACAGCAGAGGTGTTCCAGCCCTTGGATCATCTTTGTAGCCCACCTCTGGACTCACTGCAACAGTTCTGTGTCTTTTTTATTATTGAGACACCAGAACTGGATGCAGTTTTGGGCAACCACTGTCACATGCTGTTAAATTTTTTTAGTCCTAGTTTTCAGACAGGTTATCTTTTCAATCCAGCTTCTCAAAAGAGTAGATAGGTGTCAGGGCAGCATAAGAAAGGATTTGCAAATCCACAGCTGAAGGCAAGTAGAAGAAGAGGGATTGTATTAGCACTGGTTTAGATGAGGGTAATCTGAATGGTACAAGTGTAGCTGACAAATTAGACTGATAGCCACTAGTGGTGTCCCCCAGGGTTCAGTGCTGGGCCCCATCCTCTTTAATTTCTTCATTGATGATCTGGATGAGGGGATTGAGTCAGTCATCATCAAATTTGCAGATAACACCAAGTGTGGAGCAGATGTTGATCTGTTAGAGGGTAGAAGGGCTCTGCAGAGGGACCTTGACTGACTGGACAGATGGGCAGAGTCCATTCAACAAATCCAAGTGCCGGGTGCTACACTTTGGTCGCAACAACCCCATGCAGAGCTACAGGCTGGGGTTGGGGTGGCTGGAGAGCTGCCATACAGAAAGGGACCTGGGGGTGCTGATTGACCGCATGAGCCAGCAGTGTGCCCAGGTGGCCAAGAAGGCCACCGGCATCCTGGCCTGGATCAAAAATAGTGTGCAGTGTGCAGTGGGAAGTCATTGTGCCCCTGTACTCTGCACTGGTTAGGCCACACCTTGACTCCTGTGTCCACTTCTGGGCCACACCGTTTAAGAAGGACATTGAGACACTTGAATGTGTCCAGAGAAGGGCAATGAGGCTGGTGAGAGGCCTTGAGCACAAGCCCTATGAGGAGAGGCTGAGGGAGCTGGGATTGTTTAGCTTGGAAAAGAGGAGACTCGGGGGAGACCTCATTGCTGTCCGGGCATCGAGTCCATCATCAGTAAATTTGCGGACGACACCAAGCTGGGGGCAGGAGTTAATCTGCTGGAGGGTAGAGAGGCTTTGCAGAGGGACCTCAACAGGCTGGACAGATGGGCAGAATCCAACGGCAGGAGATTTAACACATCCAAGTGCCGGGTTCTGCACATTGGCCACAACAACCCCATGCAGTGCTACAGGCTGGGGTCAGAGTGGTTGGAGAGCGGCCAGGCAGAGAGGGACCTGGGGGTGCTGGTTGATTGTAGGGTGAACATGAGCCTGCAGTGTGCCCAGGCAGCCAAGAAGGCCAATGGCATCCTAGCCTGCATCAGAAACAGTGTGGCCAGCAGGAGCAGGGAGGTCATTCTGCCCCTGTACACAGCACTGGTTAGGCCGCACCTTGAGTCCTGTGTCCAGTTCTGGGCCCCTCAGTTTAGGAAAGATGTTGTCTTACTGGAGCGTGTCCAGAGAAGGGCAACAAAGTTGGTGAGGGGTTTGGAAGACAAGCCCTATGAGGAGAGGCTGAGGGAGCTGGGGTTGCTTAGCCTGGAGAAGAGGAGACTGAGGGGTGACCTTCTTGCTCTCTACAACTACCTGAAGGGAGGTTGTAGCCAGGCAGAGGTTGGTCTCTTCTCCCAGGCAGCCAGTACCAGAACAAGAGGACACAGTCTCAGGCTGCGCCAGGGCAGGTTTAGACTGGATGTTAGGAAGAAGTTCTATACTGAGAGAGTGATTGCCCACTGGAATCAGCTGCCTGTGGAAGTGGTGGAGTCACCTTCATTGGAGGTGTTCAAGAAGAGGCTTGATGGGGTGCTTGGTGCCAGGGTTTAGTTTTTTAGTTGTTTAGGTGGGTTGTATTGTACTGTATTGTACTGTATGGTACTGTATTGTATTTAGGTGGGTTGGATTGGTTGATGGGTTGGACGTGATGATCTTGAAGGTCTCTTCCAACCTGTTGTATTGTATTGTATTGTATTGTATTGTATTGTATTGTATTGTATTGTATTAACTATCTGAAGGGTGTTTGTAGCCAGGAGGGGGTTGGTCTCTTTTTCCAGGCAGCCAGCACCAGAACAAGAGGACACAGTCTCAAGCTGCAACAGGGGAAGTTTAGGCTCGAGGTGAGGAGAAAGTTCTTCACTGAGAGAGTCGTTCACCATTGGAATGGGCTGCCCAGGGAGGTGGTGGAGTCACCATCCCTGGAGGTGTTCAAGAGGGGATTGGATGTGGCACTTGATGCCATCGTTTAGTCATGAGGTCTGTGGTGACAGGTTGGACTTGATGATCTTTGAGGTCTCTTCCAACCTTGGTGATTCTGTGATAATCTTAGTAATTATCTACTTGCTTTGCATGTGAAAGACAGAAAGGAAAGTAAGTAGGAATTCCCTGGCAACTTGCAGAAAACACAGTAGCAAAAATTCAATAATACATATATCTGAACTGTCCAACCCAGAAATATGCTGAGCAAGTGTTGATGGTTCTGCAGTGATTAACATAAACATCCAGTAGTCAAATTTTCCCCTGATTCCTCTCTACTTCCCCAGCCCCTTTTTCCTTTCAGCAGTCCCTCCATTCTTGGTTTGCAGTCAGTAAGTTCAAGCAGCAGTGAAGGACTTGGGCAAATTTCTCTCCAATGAGCAGTGAGAGTGCTGGCAGCATTTCATAAAGGGGTTCTTGGCTTTTCCTTCTGTATTGTCTGTCTATATGCTGTAACCTGCAGCCATGATGTTATTTGTGTGTACAGAGAATCACAAAATGTTAGGGGCTGGAAGGACCTTGAGTGATCATCTAGTCCAACACCACTGCTGGAACAGGATCACCTATACCAGGTCACACAGGAGCTCATGCAGGTGGGTCTTGAGTATCTCCAGAGAGGGAGACTCCACAACCCCCCTGGGCAGCCTCTTCCAGTGTTCCATCAGCCCCACAGTGAAATAATTATTCCTCCTCTTTTCATGGAACTTCCTATGCCTCAACTTCCACTCATTGCCCCTTGTCCTGTCATTGAGCATCACCAAGAAGAGCCTGACTCCATCCTCTTGCCATTCACCCTTTACGTATTTATAAACATCAATGCGGTCACACCTCAGTCTCCTCTTCTCCAAGCTAAAGAACCCCAGCTCCCTCAGTCTCTCCTGGTAAGGGAGATGTTCCACACTCTTAATAATTTTCGTGGCTCTCTGCTGGACTCTCTCAAGCAGTTCCCTGTCCTTCTTGATCTGAGGGGCCCAGAACTGGACACAACATCTCAGATGTGCCCTCACCAGGGCACAGCAGAGAGGGATGAGAACCTCTCTTGACCTACTGACCATAGCCCTTTCAATACAACCATTTGCCTTCTGACAAGACATGTGAAGACATTGCTGGCTCATGAATATATTGAACAGTACTGGTCCCAGTACTGACCCCTGAGGGGCTCCACTAGATAGAGGCCTCCAACTAGACTCTGTCCCATTGACCACAACTCTCTGACTTCTTCCCTTCAACCAGTTCTCAATCTACCTCACTATCTGATCATCCAGACCACACTGCCTCAGTTTAGCTCTAAGTATGCTGTGGGAGATAGTGTCAGATGCATTAATGAAATCAAGATAAACCACATCCACTGCTCTACCATCATCTATCCACCTGGTTATGTCACAGCTACTTCTGCATTATTACCTCCTTCTGTTGCCCCTCTGGGGCACAATGGATTCTGTGCTTTTTCATGTCCCATCGTAGTTGATACCTGGTTGGTTCGTTGCTTTCAGGCCTACGTATGCTGGACAGCAAAACTGTCCCTGAAATTTGCTCCGTTGCTATTTCTGGAGCAATGTGTTGTGCTTCAAGTTGAACCTGCTGCTGATGCTCAGTATCACACTGCTCTCATGCCAGCTGCAAAATGAAAATGCTAGCTGGAGCAAGTATCATGAGGCTGGAAGTTCAGATGGTAACATGAGAGGCTTCCTGTTCCAGTTCCTGCTTTTGGTTTCCAGTTAAGGGGTGTTGGTCTTTCCCTCTAGGCATTCTGCAGCTGAAGGGGGGGTAGGGGAGGCCCCTGGCTTCTGCTGCTGCTTCTGCATTTTGCACACTTTTCCTGCAAGTGTGTTACGTTGTGTATAGAGAGGGGGGACTTGTGAGAGTGGGCTGTGTTAACCCAGGACACAGAGTCATGGACAGTTTTAAGGATTTCTGCAGCACTAGGACGTCATTTGCATGCATTCTAGAGAAACGAGAGGATCTTACTGAGGAAGACCTCAGTGAGAGAAACCAATACATCACAGGATTCTGTGTATCAATTTGAAGAAAGGGTGGGACAAACACCTTGACAGCCAGCAGTGAGTCACTGGGCATATTAGCTTTGTGTATCTGTTTCTGAAAATACAAGAGAAATTCATTAATTAAGGTAACCTCTGCACAGAAGTCCTGATGCCATAAAATGAGTCTTGTTGAGTGTTCTTGATTTTGATGACATAGCAGGTTTGACTGCCTTTGTGGTTAGTCTGTTGATAGTGGGGCCAATGCTGTTCAACGTCTTCATTTATGGCCTGGAAAACGGGACAGACTCTGCCCTCAGAAAGTTCAGAGGTGGTTTTGGGAGGAGTGACTGATAAACCAGATAGTTTTGTTGTCATTCAGTGGGAGCTGGACAAGTAAACTCGTGAAGTTTGACAAGGGGAAATGTGAAGC
Organism: Colaptes auratus; assembly: GCA_015227895.2. NCBI lineage: Eukaryota > Metazoa > Chordata > Aves > Piciformes > Picidae > Colaptes > Colaptes auratus. The sequence goes on from CM026897.1 coordinate 38,527,027, forward strand.
CACACATCCAGAGAGGAATAACCTCAAGCTCCATCACAGGCTAGGGACCAGCTGGCTGGAAAGTATCTCTGCAGAGAAGGACCTGGGGATCCTTGTGAGCAATAAGATGGCCACAAGCCAGCAGCACACTTTTGTGGCAAAGAAGGTGAACAATATCCTGAGCTGCACTAGGAAGTTGTCATGGTTTGGGAGAGCAATCCTCCCACCACGGGCAGAAATAACGACTCAGACAAACGGATTGCAAAAGTGATGGAAAGTTTAAATAGAAAAAGAAAAAGGAACAACAATGAAAGTTTTACAGAGAACCACAAGCACCAGACAGAGAGAGATCCCATCACCACCTGGGGGGTACACCCAAAACCCCACCAGGGCTCTTTCTGCCCCCCCAACCCAGCCTTGGGCCTGGGCAGGCCCAAGGGAGGCAGCTCACACCATTTTACCTAGGCACCGGCAGGGGACGAAAAAGGAAGTGAAGTCCCCATGTGGATGTTTTATAGGGGAGCAGGGCATTATGGGAAATGGAATACCTGGTTTCCTGTGACCACCCCCCTGGGCTGGGCCCACCCCTTGGGACCTCCCAGGTGTGGGCTGTGCAGTGGCATCCGGGCCAGCACCCAGCCTAAACCACCACAGAAGTGTTACCAGCAAGTCAAGGGTGGTAATCTCCTACTCAGAACTTGTAAGGCCACTCCTAGAATTTTGGATTCTTCGTATGAGAAAGATATGGAGACAGTGGAGTGAGTCCAGCACAGGACTATAAAGATGATTGAAGAAGTGGTGCATCTGGTTCTGTAAGACCTTTGACACAGTTCCCCACAACATCTTACTCTCTAAGTTGTAGAGGTAGGATTTGATGGGTGAGCTCTTTGGTGGATGAGGAATCAGTTGGTCACATCCAGAGGGTAGTGATCAACAACTTAATGTCTGTATGGAGATCAGTGATGAGTGTTCTTCAGGGATTTATAGTGGTTTGCATGTATCACCAAACTGACATATCTGAAGGATGGGATGCCATCCGGAAGGACCTGGAAAAGGTCAGGGACATGGACCTTTTGGAGGAGTCCAGAGGAGGGCCACAAAACTCATTGGGGGCAGGAATACCTCTCCTATGAGGATAGGCAGAGAGAGTTCACAGCATCACAGGATGTTAGGGGTTGGAAGAGACCTCTGAAGGTCATCAAGTCCAACCCTTCTACCAGAGCAGGACCACAGAATCTAGCACAGGTCGCACAGGAACACATCCAGATGGGTCCTGAAAGTCTCCAGAGAAGGAGACTCCACAACCTCCCTGGGCAGCCTGTTCCAGTGCTCTGTGACCCTCACAGTGAAGAAGTTCCTCCTCATGTTGAGGTGGAACCTCCTGTGCTGTAGTTTATATCCATTACCCCTAGTCCTATCACAGGGTGCAAGTGAGAAGGGGCTGTCCCCTCCCTCTTGACACCCAGCCCTCATAGATTTATAAATATTAAATCCCCTCTCAGTCTTCTCCAGACTAAACAGCTCTGGGTCTCTCAGCCTCTCCTCACAGGGCACATGCTCCAGTCCCTTAGTCATCCTGGTAGCTCTCTGTTGGACTTTCTCCAGCAGATCCCTGTCCCTCTTGAACTGGGGAGCCCAGATCTGGATGCAATATTCCAGGTGAGGTCTCACCAGGGCAGAATAGAGTGGGAGGAGAACCTCCCTTGATCTGCTGGACACACTCCTCCTGATGCACCCCAGGATCCCATTGACCTTCTTGGCTACAAGGGCACTTTGCTGTCCCATGGATAACTTGTTATCTACCAGGACTCCCAGGTCCTTTTCCACAGGGCTGCTCTCCAGTAGATCACCTCCTAACCTGTACTGGTGCAATTTATTATTCCTCCCCAGACACAGGACTTGGCACTTACCCTTGTTGAACCTCATTAGGTTCCTCTCTGCCCAGCTCTCCAGTCTGTCCAGGTCGCGCTGAATGCTGCACAGCCTTCAGGCGCATCAGCCAAGCCTCCCAGTTTGGTATTGTCAGCAAACTTACTGAGCAGACACTCTGTCTGTCTGTCTTCTCATCAATGTCATCGATGAAGATGTTGAACAGGACCGGACCCAGCACTGATCCCTGGGGGACTCCACTAGTTACAGCTCTCCAGCTGGACTTGGCACCATTGACCATCAACACTCTGGACTCTATTTTGTAACCAGTTACTAATCCATCTCACTGTCTGTTCTTCTGTCCCACACTTCCTGAGCTTACTCAAAAGGATGTTGTGGGATACAGTGTCAAAGGTAGGTCAAGGCAGACTACATCCACTGGTCTCCCTGCATCTACCCATTCAGTTATGAGATCATAGAAGGCTGTCAGATTAGTCAAGCATGATTTCCCCTTGGTAAATCCATGCTGACTACTCCTGGTCGTCATCTTGGGGTTGTTCAGCCCAGAGAATAGATGGCTACAGAGAGACCTTGTTGTGGCCTTTCAATAGGGGATCATTAAGAAAGATGGGGCCAATATTTTCAGCAGAGCCTGTTTGCAATAGAACAAATGGTAATTGTTTTAAACTGGAAGAGGACAGATTCAGACTAGACATAAGGAAGACTTTTTTTTACAGGGAGGGTGGTGAAACACTGGAACAGGTAGCCCAGATTGGTGCTAGATGCTTCATCCCTGGAAACGTGCAAGGTCAGATCTAGGAGTTGTGAACCTAGGGAAGAGAACACCTGGGGGGACACTTGCCAACATATATGAACACCTGCCAGGAAGGAATGAAGAGGAGGAAGCTGGAGTTCTCAGCAGTGCCCACCGATAGGTCAAGAAGGAATAAAACATGAATTTAAAATAAATCCTATCTGAACACACAAAACCATTTCTTAATTGTGAGGATGGTCAGACACTGGAACAGGTTGCCCAGATAGGCAATGCATTTGCCTCTTGTGGAAGTACTCAGAACCCGACTGGAATGGTTCTGGGCAACCTGCTGCAGCTGATACTGCTTGAGTGGTAAGGTTGGACTAGATAATCCCAAGGCTGGAGGTTAGGAAGAAGTTCTACACAGAGAGAGTGATTGCCCATTGGAATGGGCTGCCCAGGGAGGTGGTGGAGTCGCTGTCATTGGAGGTGTTCAGGAGGAGACTTGATAGGGTGCTTGGTTGCATGGTTTAGTTGATTAGGTGGTGTTGGGTTATAGGTTGGATGTGATGATCTTGAAGGTCTCTTCCAACCTGGATTATTCTATTCTATTCTATTCTATTCTATTCTATTCTATTCTATTCTATTCTATTCTATTCTATTCTATATCACTTCCATCCTCAACTGTTCTGCGATTCTTTTTGCATCCCTCATATCCCAGAATATTGCAGTGATCTTCAGCTCAACATTCTCCCAAATGCTCGTAATGTTGATCCTTTGGAAGCTTTAGTTACAAGCATATATTGAAAGGCTGAACCTCACTGCTGTTGTTCGACTCAGGACTAGCAAACAGAGGAGTCCGCTTAACATTTCCACTCTGTCTGTAGTATTTATGCTTCAGTACTAGGCTGTCCAGTTTTACAGCGCTTGCAGTCTGCAGTCTCTGACACCAAATAGCCATCAGTTTCTTAGTAACTTTGTAATTTTTCTCAGACACATGGAAGAAAGATTCCTGCATGTCAAGATTCACCTATCTTACACTGTCTGCTGCAACTCACAGGCCAGATTTAAGCTTGCTAATATAGTGCACAGGGAGAGGTAGAGAACAAAGGCTTGAATGAGCCTAGCTTACTCATCTGCCTTTGATACAGTGAGTTTAATAACACAAAGTTTTTTTATATTCATGGTCAAGTAAATTGTTTTTTCCAGATGAAGACCTCTGTCGTCTTTATCTTTCTGCTTTCACTGGTGCAAGGTTCCTAAAAAGCTGAGGCTGGAGTTGAGTGTGGCTGTACTTAGCTCTTACTGAGTGTGTGCTTACTGGGCAAGACAGGGAGATGAGAGATTCTGGGCTGTTGCTAGTGGGTCAGCACCATTTGTACTTGGATTAAGAAACACTGTGATTTGGATTTGTACTCTAAATAACTGAGACATGAGGATGGTGGGATTTAAATCAGTTTATGAAGTAGTGTGCTTATGCTTAGTGGAAGAGATTCACAGCTTTATGCCAAATAGATGCTTTTCGGACATTGTTTTACATAGGAATCCCATTTTTAAATTAGTTGCTTGAAGCATCATCTTCTGGTGAAGGATGGACCTTAATCTGCATTTAGCACAATGCTGATATTTTACTTCTGAGTTGCTAGCTGAGGGGCGATCCTGCTCCTCCTGTGACACATATTTACTGGACAGGGGTTCACAGGAGAGAATTCCCAGTTTTGGTTCAGGTCCCAGCAGGTGCAGCCTTTTTTCTTCACCAGAGTCTCTTCATTTTCAACAGGCATTTGAAAGGTATAGGGACCTTAGTCACCACTGGGGCTTTAAATGTAGTTATGGGTAAGTGTCAGCTGAGGATGGCTTTTAGGGAAGGAAAGGTTTGACTTTTAATATGTTCTGCAACTTTTAATTACTTGTAGAGCAAGTCCCACAGGAATTTTGCCAACAGAAGGGAATGCCAAGGAATTTAGGTACCTGTAGCTGGATGAAGGTTTTGTGAACACCAATCACATTTAAGTGTTAGATTTCAATTGGCAATTGGGGTTTTAGGATCTTGCAAAATTAGTCATTTATGCTTGCCCGATCCTTCTCCATTAATATAAATGGAAGTTTAAGCTGCCCTTTAACAAATGAACCAAGCCTTTTTTCTTTTGTAATACATATACACACTGTTTATTTCACAGTTCTTCAAGTGCAGAAAATTATGCCAGTGAAGTTTCTCACCAGTTGTTTAAAGTCTGCACAAATTAGAGAAGTGATCTGAAAATAAACTGTAATTCAATACAGCAAAGTAAGACATATCCAGTCCTTTAAAAGGAGCAATCAACTGTGCAGGTAACAGAAAAGGAAAGAGCAGATAGCAAAATAATTTTCAACAAAGAGTCAGGGATCTGTAATGGCTTACAAACTGAGTATGAATCAATGCTGTCAGATTACCGCACAGTTTTATTTTGTGTCAGTTTTATCAAAATTGTTACCAGTGGTTAGAGTGTTCTTGCACTACCCAGAATGGCCTCTTGTTGGCAGCAAGAGTCTAAAAGTGTGTTAAGATTGTCTTGAGATCCAATATTAGCAACAGCACTATTATATGCAAATGTTATATAGAAAAAATCCCGTTTAACTCTGCCAAGGCATCTGGTTTTCTCCTCTAGGAGCATTTGAAACAAGGATAGGATAAAAACAAAGAAGCTATCAATTAGTATAAAAATTGATGCATCTCTTGAAAACACCTAAAACTGATTGTACACCCAGTAGTTTTTCCCAAGAACACTTAAGGTTTTGGGGTTCTGTACTAAGTGTAGAAACTCAAGTGTGCAGTTTCCAGACATACTCCTAAAGCTGTGAACAGAACTTTGTGAGGCACAAATACTCCATAGCTGTGTGGGATCCACATAAACACTTAATAAAAACTCATGTATTGTATACTAACGTATACTAACATACATGTACACTAATTACACTTTTTATATTATTTTTAATATGCTTACTTCCATTATTTTGGGGTGACAGAAATTTTTTGTGCCTTTTTCGTTTTTCTGTGAAGTCCTTTAGCACTCTCAGGTGTTAAAGGCATACCACCTTTGACTTTGTAACAGATATAATCTCTCTTACTTGGGATTTTCACTGCTTGGGAAGTCAACAGCTGAAGTGCTCTGCTTTTGAAACTGAGATCTAACTCTTATTAATAGACTGTATGAGTTCACAGGGAAAATTTTGAGTTTTGCAATGTATGCAAAATTTGCGTATAAAATATGTGCATATATATATAGAGAGAGAGGGATGACTCATGGATGTTAATTACAAGCTTTTTAGAAGGAGTTTTTCCATTCCTTTTTGTAAACAGTGGTATGGGCTTTTTAATGTTTAGATTTCACAGAAATTAAGTATTGAAGATGACTTCCCAGAATCAGCCTCTGTCTAGGTGCCCTTCTGGTGGATGTCATAGGAGTTCCAAAGGAACAGACACCCAAAGATACCTTTCCACATACTTTTGAAGATTTCCAGAGAACCCATGTGACGACTATTGAGACAGATACAGAGTAAAAGAATATTCTAATACTGATGCAGGGCTTTCACTGACATCCTCAGAGAAGATTTTCATGGAAGCATTCACTGATGGAGTATAGAGACTGGTGAATTTCTGATTTGTTGAGATCCCTTAGTGATACTGAGGGTCTTAAAATGATAAACCTGAGAAGTTAATGGCAGGGTCCTGCCTTTCCTCATCTGTAGATGACAGAAGTAATGCTTTGCCATTAGAACTTGGGACAGCATTGAATTCCTTGTCAGGATCTTCTGTACAACCTATCAGTCCTGTAGGGCCATGTGAGAGCTTAATACCAAGGGTGAGAGCAGTTAAATTCAGAACCTAGAATTCTGTGGTTAGGTGATGACTGCACACAATTAGCAAGCATGACTGAGCCTCAGCTTGCTACAATTCATGTCGAAGAAATAAGAGCTTTAACAAGATCTAACTTGGAGACAAAAAATGAGCAAGTATATGCACAGTATTTTATAGAACAGACAAATTACTTAGTGATTTGAGTAAAGAATAAATTGACATCAATAATTTGCATGTTTAATACATTTCAATTGGTTTTGTTTTAAAAGACCAGTAGTGGTTTTCTGTTCTGATATATGCATGTTGTGAAAATGGCTGAGCTTGCTTGGATGAGAAATCCTAATAACGCTGGTTTAGTGACTGACATGGAAACCTATGTCTTGCATTCGCTCCAAAGGAAGTTCCAAACCCCTGTCCTGTTATTCCATTGTGGCCCTCTAGGTTCCTACACACTCCGGTTCTGTTTTTTTCTCCAGACTATAGTATGCTGTCATAGTTCTCACCACTGTAGCACATGAATGCTTTCCAATACTACAAGAGAAATTACAGCTGTGTCTTTGCTGTAGACTGGAAAGATTATTTAATGGGATTTTTAACGTGTATTTAGAAATGCATTGATTTTGCTTAGTTCTGCCTGTGTGAGACTTACTGAAAAAGATAGAGGCATGGTTTTGTGGTCATGTCTTCCTGCAAGAAGCCAGCATGCACAGATACAGCATGTTATCTGCCTTTTTTCTTCTCTTGCCTTGTGCTGTTCTCTCCACAACATTACTGTGCTGTAGAGGTGATTTGGAAAAGATGTCATTTGGATTCAGCAATATGGAGGCAAAAATCTGGAGAGGAACACAATGCTCTTCCTATTTAGATTACAAAAAGGGAAAGAGAAGAACACATAGGAGATGTACTTACGCTATGGAATGCAGCAGATAGGCCTAGTAAACCTGAAATAAATTTCTCCACTCTGTGTTGTCTTTGAATAATCTGGAGCTGCAGATCAGTGATGAATCACATATAACTACCTATTTAAGGTGGCTTTACAGTGTCAACACAATGGCAAAAGGCATCCAAAGAGGAGGAGCTAATTCTGTCTTTTGCTAGTGATATTCATAGATTCATAGAATGGTTTAGGTTGTAAGGGACCTTAAAGATCATCTAGTGCCAACCCCCCTGCCATGGGCAAGGACACCTTCCACCAAACCAGGTTGCTCAAGGCCTCCCTCAGGCCTTTAACACCTTCAGGGAGAGGGCATCCATGATGTCCCTGAGGAACCTGTTCCAGTGTTTCACCATCCTCACTGTAAAGAATTTCTTCCTAATCTCCTATCTAAATCTGTCCTCCTCAGGCTTCAGTTCATTCCCCCTCATTCTATCACTACAAGCCCTTGTAAAAAGTCCCTTCCCAGCTTTCTTGTAGGCCCCTTTCAGGTACTGCAAAGCCTCTATGAGGTCTCCCCTGAGCCTTCTCTTCTTCAAGCTGAACAACCCCAGCTTTTGCATTGTGTCCCCACAGGGAATGTGCTCCAGCCTTCTGATCATATTTGTGGCCCTCCTTTGGACCCACTCCAGCAGTTCAGTGTGTCCCTCTTGTGTTGCAGGCACCAGAACTGGACACAGTAATCGAGTTGGGGTCTCACAAGAGCAGGCTAGAGCAGGAGAATCACTTCCCTCATCCTGCTGGTCACCTTTTTTTTATACAACCCAGGACATGGATGGCCTTCTGGGCTGCAAGTGCACAATCCTGGCTCATGCTGAGTTTTTCATCAACTGATATTCCCAAATCCTTCTTCTTGGGGCTTCTCTCAAGCCACTCATCATCCAGCCTATATTTATGCTGGGGATTTCCCTGACCCAGGTATAGGACCTTGCACTTGGTCCTGTTGAACTTTATGAGGTTGGTTTGGACCTACCCCTCAAATCTGTCCAAGTCCATCTGGATGGATTCCCTTCTCTCCAGCATGTCAGCTGGGTCACACAGCTTAGTGTCATATGAAAACCTGCTGAGGGTGCACTCATTGCCACTGTCGATATTGCTGACAAAGACGTCAGACAGCACTGATCTCAGTCCTGACCCCTGAGGGATGACACTTGTCATTTAGACATTGAGCCATTGCCCACAGTTATCTGAGTGCAGCCATCCAGCCAATTGCTTATCCAGCAAGTGGACCATCCCTCAAGTCCATGCTTTTCCAATTTGGTGATGAGGATGTTGTGTGGGACATAGTCAAATGCTTTACACAAGTCCAGGTAGATGACATTAGTTGCTCTTTCCGTATCCACTGATGGTGTAACTCCAATAGAAAGTCAACAAGTTTGTCAGGCAGGATTTGCCCTTGGTGAAGCTATGCTAGTTAGAACCAACCATCTCCATTTTCTGTATGCCTCAGCAAGACCTTCTGGAGGATCTGTTCCATGCTCTTGCCAGACACAAGGTGAGACTGACACAACTATAGTTTCTGGGGTCTTCCTTATTTACCGTTTTGAAGCAAAGCCTTTGACACTGTCCCGCACCACATCCTGGTCTCCAAGCTGGTGACACATGGGTTTGATGGATGGACCACTAGATGGATACAGAACTGGCTTGATGGCCGCACCCAAAGAGTGGCTGTCAACGGGTCCATGTCCCAGTGGAGGCCAGTGACAAGCGGAATCCCTCAGGGATCAGTCCTGGGACCAGTCTTGTTCAACAGATGAGGTTGCAGATGAGGTTGCTAAGCCCCTCTCTATTATATTCCAAAAGTCATGGCAGACTGGGGAAGTCCCCACAGATTGGAAAAGGGCAAATATTGCTCCCATTTTCAAAAAGGGTAAGAAGGAGGAACCAGGGAACTACAGGCCGGTCAGTCTCACCTCTGTGCCCGGAAAGATCATGGAGCAGATCCTCCTGGAGGCACTGCTGACTCAGAAGAGTAGTGAAGAGGTGATTGGGAGCAGTCAGCATGGCTTTGCCAAGGGCAAATCCTGCCTGACAAACCTGGTGGCCTTCTATGAACAAGTGACAGCATTAATAGCTGAGGGGCGAGCAACTGATGTCGTTTACCTGGACCTGAGCAAAGCCTTTGACACTGTCCCACACCACATCCTGGTCTCCAAGCTGGTGACACACGGGTTTGATGGGTGGACCACCAGATGGATAAAGAACTGGCTTGATGGCCGCACCCAAAGAGTGGCTGTCAATGGGTCCATGTCCCAGTGGAGGCCAGTGACAAGCTCAGTCCCTCAGGGATCAGTCCTGGGACCAGGCTTGTTCAACATCTTTGTGGGTGCCATGGACAGTGGCATGGAGTGCACCCTCAGCAAGTTTGCTGATGACACCAAGCTGTGTGGTGCAGCAGACAGGCTGGAGGGAAGGGATGCCATCCAGAGGGACCTTGACAGGCTGGAGAGGTGGGCACAGGCCAACCTCATGAGCTTCAACAAGACCAAGGGCAGGGTCCTGCATCTGGGTCGAGGCAATCCCAGGCACAAATCCAGGCTGGGCAGTGACTGGCTGGGGAGCAGCCCAGAGGAGAGAGACTTGGGGGTGCTGGTGGACGAGAAGCTCAACATGAGCTCTCAATGTGCACTTGCAGCCCGGAAAGCCAATCAAATCCTGGGCTGCATCAGGAGAAGTGTGGCCAGCAGGTCAAGGGAGGTGATTCTCCCCCTCTACTCAGCTCTGCTGAGACCCCACCTGGAGTACTGCGTCCAGTTCTGGAGCCCCTATTACAAGAGGGATCTGGAGGTGCTGGAGCGTGTCCAGAGAAGGGCCACGAGGATGATCAGAGGGCTGGAGCACCTCTCCTATGAGGACAGACTGAAGGAGTTGGGGCTGTTCAGTCTGGAGAAGAGAAGGCTCCGAGGTGACTTCCTTGTGGCCTTCCAGTGTCTGAAGGGGGCCTACAAGAAGGCTGGGGAGGGACTTTTCAGACTATCAGGGAGTGATAGGACTAGGGGGAATGGGATGAAGCTGGAGGTGGGGAGATTCAGGCTGGACATGAGGAGGAAGTTCTTCACCATGAGGGTGGTGAAGCCCTGGAATGGGTTGTCCAGGGAGGTGGTTGAGGCCCCGTCCCTGGAGATATTTAAGAGCAGGCTGGATGAGGCTCTGGCCAGCCTGATCTAGGGTAGAGTGTCCCTGCCCATGGCAGGGGGGTTGGAACTAGATGATCCTTGTGGTCCCTTCCAACCCTAACAAACTATGAAACTATGAAACATCTTTGTGGGTGACATGGACAGTGGCATTGAGTGCACCCTCAGCAAGTTTGCTGATGACACCAAGCTGTGTGGTGCAGCAGACAGGCTGGAGGGAAGGGATGCCATCCAGAGGGACCTTGACAGGCTGGAGAGGTGGGCACAGGCCAACCTCATGAGCTTCAACAAGACCAAGTGCAGGGTCCTGCATCTGGGTCGAGGCAATCCCAGGCACAAATCCAGGCTGGGCAGTGACTGGCTGGAGAGCAGCCCAGAGGAGAGAGACTTGGGGGTGCTGGTGGACGAGAAGCTCAACATGAGCTCTCAAGTGTGCACTTGCAGCCTGGAAAGCCAATCAGATCCTAGGCTGCATCAGGAGAAGTGTGGCCAGCAGGTCAAGGGAGGTGATTCTCCCCCCCTACTCAGCTCTGGTGAGACCCCACCTGGAGTACTGTGTCCAGTTCTGGAGCCCCTATCACAAGAGGGATCTGGAGGTGCTGGAAGGTGTCCAGAGAAGGGCCACGAGGATGATCAGAGGGCTGGAGCACCTCTCCTGTGAGGACAGACTGAAGGAGTTGGGGCTGTTCAGTCTGGAGAAGAGAAGGCTCCGAGGTGACCTCCTTGTGGCCTTCCAGTATCTGAAGGGGGCCTACAAGAAGGCTGGGGAGGGACTTCTCAGGACATCAGGTAGTGCTAGGACTAGGGGGGAATGGGATGAAGCTGGAGGTGGGGAGATTCAGGCTGGACATGAAGAGGAAGTTCTTCACTATGAGAGTGGTGAAGCCCTGGATTAGGTTGTCCAGGGAGGTGGTTGGGGCCCCACCCCTGGAGATATTTAAGAGCAGGCTGGATGAGGCTCTGGCCAGCCTGATCTAGTGTAGGGTGTCCCTGCCCATGGCAGGGGAGTTGGAACTAGATGATCCTTGTGGTCCCTTCCAACCCTGACTGAAACTATGAAACTATGACACTAAGATGGGGGCTATATTTTCCTTTTTCCATTCAGGAGGGACTTCACTATATGGCCATGACTTTTCAAATATGATGGGCAGTGGCTTGGCAACCTCATCTGCCAGTTCCCTCAGGACCCTGAGTGGATCTTGTTGGGCCTCATGGACTTGTGCACTGTCAGGTTCTTTAGATGGTCTCAAAGCTGATCTTCTCTTATGGTGGGCAGATCTTCCTTTTTTCACTCCCCACCTTTGTTTTTCTGGAGCTTGGTGGTTGTGGTGGTTTGAAGTTGCCACAACGGTGATGAAGCTAGAGCCATTGCTGGTGAGCACTGAGGCAAAGAAGTCATTGAGCACCTCAGCCTTCCCTGTATTCATCATGACCATGACTGAATATAACAGTACACAATAAAACATGATACAGGGACAGCTAATTTCAAGGTGCTTAAGGATCTCAAGTGTGATTGTCTCAGAACCATGGAAATTTACAAAGTTCTTTCATGGAAACGTTGATTTCTGAAACCAGTAGCACAGATGTGTGAAGCTTAATGTATAGATTTCCTCAATACTACAGTTAATAGAGAGTCCTATGGGGGATTTCCAGCATTTTGTTTGTGCTTTCATCTACTGTTATTGAAGGCAGGAAGTAGGAAGATAATCACAGAATCGTACAATTGCCTAGATTGGAAAGACGTTTAAGATCGTCAAGTCAAATCATTACCCTGACACTGACAAGTCCATGACTAAACCATATCCCTGAGCACTATGTCTCATTGACTCTTAAATGTCTCCAGACATGGGGACTCCACCACTGCCCTGGGCAAGCTGTTCCAATGCCAGATAACCCTTTCCATAAATAAATTATGTCTAATATCCAGTCTAAACTCTACCTTGGTACAACTTAAGGACACCTCCTCTTGTTCTATCACTTGTTATTTGGTTGAACAAACTGATCCCCCTTCTCTACAACATTCTTTCAGGTAGTGTAGAGAGCAATAAGGTCTCTCCTGAACCTCCTGTTCTTTAGACTAAACAACCCCAGATCCCTCAACTGCTTCTCACAAGACTTGTGCTCTAGGCCCTTCACCAGTTTTGTTGTCCTTCTTTGGACACACCCTGGTGAACCAATGTCTTATTGTAGTGAGGGGCCCCAAACTGAGCACAGTATTTGAGATACAACCTCACCAGAGCTGAGTACAAGGGTAAAATCACTTCCCTGGTTGAATGAAGAAAAAATCCCAGTTTTTTTTTTTTTCAGTAACTGTTGCATTCTAACAGTACGTTGTTCACCTTGTTTTTACCCTTATTTCTTCAGAGAGGAGGGCCTGCCCTGTCCTGTAGATGTGATTAGGATGTTGGATAACCCATCTGTTTTAATACATGGGCCCTTAGAAAGCAAGTGCCTTTTTTAAACTCATTAAAACATTTTATTTTTCTTCTATAATCCTCCTTCCACAGCAGAGGTAATACACTGTAAAATACTGCATTGATAGTTTTGTAAATTTGTTTTTCCCCAGCTGCCATGTCCACATGCATTATCTCAACCTGGAGGAACCAGTTCCAGGAATGCAATCCATCTCTTCACAGCCTGTCTGCTGAAGAGTTAATCAGCAAATCCTTCATTTTCATCTGTGTCCCAAGAGAGAACTAACAATTTCTCCCACATCACTGTGAAAGAATTTTAATGCATGTGTGCTGAGGGTGTGTCCTAAGAGCTTTCAGCATTACTCAAGCTGAAGAGTGCCCAGGGTTCAGCAGCTTGAATAGTACTTAGCATCACAACGCACTCGCTGCCTACAACAGTGAATAAACTCATGTAACTCAAATTGTCTGCTATGGGATGACATCTATTTAGGGCGCGATTTCACTCCTTTTCTGTCAGAGAAAAACTTCTGGTATACACCAGTCATTTAGGTGTATACCCTTTGCACAGTTTAGGACAACGTGAATCATCTTCATCTTTGAAATTAACACTTCCTCCTCACCAGTGGTGGGGGTGCCTAGTGTCATCTAGGTGCCTGGCTTTTAGAAGGCTGGAGGTTAAATGAGGTGAATCTCATCTGTGCTGGCAGTAGCTCAGGGATGGTATGGGTTTATAAATAACTTCTCAGCTAGCACTTACTGAACCTTAGGTTAAACATGGTTCTTGATCTTGTGCACATTTCAAGGCTTCTGCAAGAGTGAGATAAGATGAGCTAGCTTAAGACATCTCAAACATCACTTTATTTTTTAGGACAGAAGCTCATGTCAGGGGGAAACTGCAGTGTATCTGTGAAGTAATTTCCTATGTTCAACTAAACAGCTTTTAGAAAGTTTCAGCTTTTGTTTCCTGTCAGCCAGCCTAGATTTATTATTTAAGTAGTGATTCTGAGTATGCTAGTTCCTTTGGCTAATTCTGCTGGGTCCACGCAGTGTGACATACGTCTTGGAGTGCCTCTTCTATGTGATCTGCTGTGTTACAAGCCCTATGAAGAGAGGCTGAGGGAGCTGGGGTTGCTTAGTCTGGAGAAGAAGAGACTCAGGGGTGACCTTATTGCTCTCTACAACTACCTGAAGGGAGGTTGTGGACAGGTGGAGGTTGGTCTCTTCTCCCAGGCAGCCAGCACCAGAACAAGAGGACACAGTCTCAAGCTGCGCCAGGGAAGGTTTAGACTGGATGTTAGGAAGAAGTTCTATACAGAGAGAGTGATTGCCCATTGGAATGGTCTGCCCAGGGAGGTGGTGGAGTCACCTTCATTGGAGGTGTTCAGGAGGAGACTTGATGGGGTGCTTGGTGCCATAATCTAGTTGTTTAGGTGGGTTGGATTGGTTGATGGGTTGGATGTGATGATCTTGAAGGTCTCTTCCAACCTGGTGTAGTGTAGTGTAGTGTAGTGTAGTGTAGTGTATTGCGTCATATCTGCAGAATTCATTACTTGCTTGAGCAGCCTCTCTGTTCTTGGAGTTCGTATTTATACAGCCCTTGTTTTAACTACATACTTAGCAGTTGCTTGCAGTATTTCTTTTTGTGACAGCCTGTAGGCAATCAGCAAAGAGAGAAAGAAGTAATTTCAGATTACGGTGGTGTCACCTCTGGTGAAGAGCAAACTGGTGAGAGAAGTTCCCATCCAGTGGAGGCTGCAGCATGTGCAGAAACAGCCCAAACAACATCAAGAAATGCAACACAGTTAAGAGAGACCCCCTTAAAATGCAGAGATGTTTCCAGTCATCACCAGATCTCAGAAGACACTCAGCAGGGAACATCTCACAGTGACAAAGCTAAGAATTTTGAGTATGACAATTATTCTTAAATATTCCTTAAATGTTTTTTTAAATTAATGTAACAAATCCAATGCATAGAGAGTACTCATTCCTTGTGGGATTGGCTTTAAAATTATCAAAAGGGAAAAGCTGAACTTTTTTACAGAGCTGAGAGGTAGTTTCTCCTGATTTACTCTTTATTCAGTATTACCTAAGTTAGTCTATATACTTGCATGGTATTACAGACTTCCTTTGGAATTCAAATGCATTGACATTCTTAGCTTTACTATAAATATCAATTTATATAGAGGAAATCATATTTTTGTTGATTCTAAGCAAATCTCTTGTCAGAAAATATCAGAAATCTAAAGACAAGAATGATCTAGAAATCAACATATATGGAGAAATGATGCAGAATGAGGATGGAAAAGAGAGAAGAAGAAGCAAGAGAATAGAAAACAAACAGAGTAAGATACTCTCTGATCTTTATAATGAACTTTTTTTTTTTAATGTGAAAAACTGTACTGAATCAAATATGATTTATAACCTTTCCAGTATATTGTGGCATGGATGGTTTCCCTTCCTTGTTTAAACCTGTATATTAGCAACTGAAGTTTATTTTTTTTTGTTTTTTCACAAAATTTTTAAGAATCATGAAATTTTTTTTCGGGAGGCAATCTTTTATTAGTGTTATATATGAAAAAATAATGGTGTATTCTGAAAAGCAGAATAAAATATTCTTATGCAGAGTGAAAATGTAGATCCTGATACATATTTATATATGCTGCTATAATCTAATACTGTGTACAAAATCATTCTGAGAGCAGTGCCATCCCCAAGAACTGACCTGTGCAAACCAGTTTATTTTATCTTGAGTGCTTGCATTTGTTACCCTGTTTTAAATATATTATAGGATCTTCACTGCTGCAGTCACAGAACACTCTCTGAAGTATTTTTCCTTGCAGTGTCCTTTGTCAGAGAGAAAGATTACTGTTTTTCATCCTTCTAATATGTGTGCAGAGAAATTCTATCTTACAGAGGATGTGTGTAAGAGAATAGAGTCTCCTCACTTAAGCACTCTTTCCAGCATGTCTAAAACTGGGTTCTTCAATTATTTTCCTTTTGTTAAAGCCCACTCAGTCTAGATTAATCTATGTATTTAAAATAATTTAGATACCTTACAAAGTATGGAAGTGTTTGAACTGTAACAGCTACATTATAGAGATTACAAAATATGAGTAATTTCACTTTCAATTAGCAAACAGGCTTTTTTCCAGGGTTTAAATTATTCCCAGCAGAAGCACTGCTTTTATGAGATGTAAAGTTGTATGACTAACTGCTTATCTGTCTTGATCTGACTTACCAGTTTACACTCAAAACCCAAGCTGTTTTTATAGTAGGATTTCTGCAGAAAGAGTTATACTGCCTATAGAGGTGGCATTCTGTTTAGCCAGTCTGGCAAGTATACCTCTCTTTCATATCAAACATAGCTACCAAGAGTCTGTGAGTCATCTTAGTTTAGTAATTCTCTGAAATAACAGCCCCACAAAAAGGTTTGATTTGGGCCAGCAAGCATCACTTGTTAGCACAAGGTCGAACAAAAGACACTAGGGAAGGCAAGGCAGAGGTGCCAGGGAATAAGTCCTCTTGAATTAGCAAGTTAAATTGGTGAAGTGTAACTTAACTGTGCCTCATTGTCTCAGTGTCTGTGGCTTAGTGCTTCCTGAACTGACTGGCTAGACTAGTCTGCAGTTACCTAGACAGGTAGATTCAGTAAACCATCAATGTGTTTAGATGAGAGAAGGCCCTAGAGAATCCCAATCTATTAGATTCTAAAAATTACACAACAAAGTCAACAATGGAAAAGGGTTAGGAAATAGTTTGAGCTTGTGGTATGTCACCATGCACAAAACAGCAGAAACATAAGGGTGTGAGAGTTACAGGGACAGACTGTATGTTTTAAGGTCATAATTAAAATGTCCATTTCTGACTTGCAAGTAGAGTTTTAGGGCCAGTGGCCTACATCTGCTGCTGCTTGTAGAGAGGAACAATGTGTAGCCTGCTATCCCAAGGGTTTTCAGTAGTAGATCAATTAATGGCTGAGATTATGCATTGCACTTTTCTAAATCTTCTGGTTCCTCCCTCCTTTCCTCTCTCCCTCCCTATCTTCACCATATGAAGGGATGCTCTGATGGCTTTATTGGTGAAGTATAGAGCAGCCCATCTATGTATTTGAAATAATTTCACCCAATATGGAAACTGTAATGAGTGCATAATGGGAGACAGCATTTGTTTTGTAAACAACAAACTAAAATGGTAAAACAGTATCATTTATTTGTTTACATTTAGGCCTCATATTCTCAAGCAGCTGCTCACTTTTCACTTACTGCAGAAATGGCTGAGCTGGTTGTGAAATAACAGGGAAAAGTACTATGAGGAAGCTAATCTCAATCACAATTCCAATGTAAACACTTGTTGCTCATGAAGCAGAGTGTTTGAAACACAAATGAGTACAAAAGAACTGCTCATAAATTTGATGGAATAACTGACCAAAATGCTCATATTCTGATGAGTAGAATAGCAGTTTTATGATCCAGTAGGAAACAGGGTACTTTGAAAGTACAAAGGAAGAAGTCTAACCTTAACATACTTCTACAAAGTCACATTCTTGTGTGTGGAATTTCAGATGAAGTTTTGTTATGGAATTGACTACAACATCTTTTATTGAATTGTATTGTTATTTAACTGTGATGTGGGTTTGGGTTTTTTTGATACTCATCTGTACTACACTGAATGAGCACTTTTCCCCAAAAAATTTTACTTAGTAACTGTAAGGCAAGGTGGAACCAAAATGAGAGAGGAATTTCACTATTTTTTTTCAGCAGCTCTTTTGTATTATTTTTCAGACCAAGAAGCCTTTCGTAGGAATTTCGTAAATACTGTTTTCCCCATTTCACTTTCAAGACTCAATAGGAGGAATATGTATGGTGAGACCATACTGCATAGAGCTGTTGCTCAACAAAATACAGACTTTGTACGCAACATAATAAAGTCTGGTGGAAATGTAAATGCTCGGGATTATGCCGGTAAGTTGCAGTTGTATTAAAACACAAATTTCAAAACAAGTATCTACCTGTAATTAATAAAAGTACATTTTATGACTTAATGGAGTGGGCAAGACTATAAGTTTGTGAGTAGTCAGTAGATCATTAGTTTTGTTATTTTGTTATTTAACTTGGTAATTCCTTGTGAGAAAATATGTAGACCTATGTTTAAAGTGAACCAAAAAAGTAAAATTTAACAAAGTTATGCAATTAGCTTTACTTACCCTTAGTTAAAAAATCCTGTGCATGCTTATACCTTAATTAAATAATGTAATGTCTTTAAAATTTAATTTTTAAAAAATCCATCTCTCTGGCCAACTTGAGACACAAAGATTTAGAATAGAATAGAATAGAACAATAGGACACAGTCTCAGACTGCGCCAGGGGAGGTTTAGGCTGGATGTTAGGAAGAAGTTCTATACAGAGAGAGTGATTGCCCATTGGAATCGACTACCTGTGGAGGTGGTGGAGTCACCATCATTGGAGGTGTTCAGGAGGAGTCTTGATGGGGTGCTTGGTGCCATGGTTTAGTTGTTTAGGTGGGTTGGATTGGTTGATAGGTTGGACGCGATGATCTTGAAGGTCTATTCTATAGAATAAGGCAAAGCAGCCTAAGGTTAAACAGCCTTCCCGTGGCATCAGGACTTGCTCCCTCAAAAAAAAGAGGAGGGTAATTGTTATTGGTGATTCCCTCCTGGGGGGAACAGAGGGTCCCATATGTCGGCCGGACGCATCTCATAGGGAAGTTATTAGCCTAGCAGGAGCCCAAGTTGGAGATGTTACCAGAAGACTGCCCAGTCTGGTACAGCCCTCTGACTACTGTCTCTTATTGGTTATGCAGTTAGGGAATGATGATGTTGCTACCAGAACTCCCAGGGCTATCAAAAATTACTTCAGGGCCCTGGGAGATCTGGTTGAGGGGTCAGGTGCACAAATAATTTTTACGTCGATAACGTTAGTTGCAGGAGGGAATACAATAAGGAACAGGTCAGCAGCTGTAGTCAACAAGTGGCTTAGAGGCTGGTGCAGTCGAAAGAATTTTGGGGTTTTTGATCTTGGAGAACTTTCTACTGCACCAGGTCAGCTAGCAACAGATGGAGTACATCTGTCCCAGAGGAGGAGAAAGGTCACAGTATACGAGAATGGCCTGTCCCCCAAAGGGAAAAAGATTCTGGGAAGGGAATTGGCAGGTCTCATTGACAGGGCTTTAAACTAGCTTCGAAGGGGGAATGGGCTGAAACCAGTCCCCTCAGGCAGGAGTCTGGGGGTGATAAGCTAGAGCCAGAGGTGAAACCAGCAGCCCAGCTGCAGTGCGTGTACACTAATGCACGAAGCATGGGTAACAAACAAGAGGAGCTAGAAGCCTTGTTGCAGCAGGAAAGTTATGATGTAGTTGCCATCACGGAGACATGGTGGGATGACTCACATGACTGGAGCGCTGCAATTGATGGCTACAGGCTCTTCAGGAGAGACAGGCAAGGAAGAAGGGGTGGAGGGGTGGCCCTGTACATCAGGGAGGCACTAGATGCCGTTGAGATGGAGATCAGGGATGATCGGGTTGAGTGCTTGTGGGTGAGATCGGGAGGGCAGACATCCTGGTTGGAGTCTGTTATAGACCACCCAACCAGGAGGAAGATGTCGATGAAGCATTCTATAGGCAGCTTAAGACTGTCTCAAGATCGCCTGATCTCGTTCTCATGGGCGACTTCAACCTGCCTGATATCTGCTGGGATCTTAACACAGCAGAGAGGAGGCAGTCTAGGAGGTTCTTAGAGTGCATGGAGGACAGCTTCTTATCCCAGGTGCTGCGCGAACCTACCAGGGGTAAGGCTATGCTTGACCTCCTCTTCACCAACAGGGAAGGGCTGGTGGGAGATGTGGTGGTCGGAGGGTGTTTAGGTGCCAGTGACCACGAGATAATTGAATTTTCGGTATTCAGCCAAGCTAAGAGGGGTAGCAAGAAGACCTCCACTCTGGACTTCATGAGGGCAGACTTCAGGTTACTCAAGGAACTAACTCAGAAGGTTCCTTGGGAAACAGCCCTTAAAAATAAAGGGGTCCAGGAGAGCTGGACCTACTTCAAAGAAGAACTCTTGAAGGCGCAGGAACAGGCTGTGCCAGTGTGCCGGAAGATGAGCTGCCGGGGCAGATGGCCAGCCTGGATGGGTAATGAACTTCTAAAGGAACTAAGGGAAAAAAAAGAGGGTGTATCATCTTGGGAAGAAAGGGGAGGCAACCCACAGAATGTTTAGGGATGTTGCTAGGATATGTAGGAAGAAAATTAGGGAGGCAAAAGCCCATTTAGAACTTAGACTGGCCTCTGCTGTGAAGGACAACAAAAAGTCCTTCTATAAATACATCAATAGCAAGAGGAAGGGCAAGGACAACCTCCACTCCTTGGTTGACACGGAGGGGAACGTTGTAACAAAGGATGAGGAAAAGGCAGAGGTACTTAACACCTTCTTTGCCTCAATTTTTACTAGGAGGGCAGAATGTCTTCCAAACAGCTGGCCTGCAGAGCTGGCACAAGGAGCCAGGGAGCTGCATAGTTTCCCGCTGCTCCAGGAGGCAGTTAGAGATCTTATCAGCCGCTTGGACCCCCACAAGGCCATGGGACCGGATGGGATCCATCCTAGGGTGCTGAGAGAGCTGGCAGATGAGCTGGCCAAGCCACTCTCCATCATTTTTCAGCAGTCCTGGCTCACTGGAGAGGTCCCAGAAGACTGGAAGCTGGCCAACGTGGTGCCCATCCACAAGAAGGGCCAGTTGGACGAGCCAGGGAATTATAGGCCTGTCAGCCTGACCTCAGTGCCAGGCAAGATTATGGAGCGGGTCATCTTGAGTGCGATCACACAGCACTTACAGGATGGCCAAGGGATCAGGCCCAGCCAGCATGGATTTAGGAAGGGCAGGTCCTGCCTGACCAACCTGATCTCCTTCTATGATCAGGTGACCCACCTGGTGGATGTGGGGAGGCCTGTGGATGTGGTCTACCTGGACCTCTGCAAGGCCTTTGACACCGTCCCCCACAGAAAGCTCCTGGCCAAGCTATCAGCCCATGGCTTGGACAGGATCACACTGCATTGGGTTAGGAACTGGCTGGAGGGCTGAGCCCAGAGAGTGGTGGTGAATGGTGCCACATCCAGCTGGTGGCCAGTCACTAGTGGTGTGCCCTAGGGATCAGTGATGGGCCCCATGCTCTTCAACATCTTTATTGATGATCTGGATGAGGGCATTGAGTCCATCATCAGTAAATTTGCAGACGACACCAAGCTGGGGGCAGGAGTTAATCTGCTGGAGGGTAGAGAGGCTTTGCAGAGGGACCTCAACAGGCTGGACAGATGGGCAGAATCCAGATGGGCAGAGATTTAACACATCTAAGTGCCGGGTTCTGCACATTGGCCACAACAACCCCATGCAGTGCTACAGGCTGGGGTCAGAGTGGCTGGAGAGCGGCCAAGCAGAGAGGGACCTGGGGGTACTGGTTGATTGTAGGCTGAACATGAGCCTGCAGTGTGCCCGGGTGGCCAGGAGGGCCAATGGCATCCTGGTCTGCATCAGGAGCGGTGTGGCCAGCAGGAGCAGGGAGGTCATTCTGCCCCTGTACACTGCACTGGTTAGGCCGCACCTTGAGTACTGTGTCCAGTTCTGGGCCCCTCAGTTTCCGAAGGATGTTGACTTGCTGGAATGTGTCCAGAGAAGGGCAACGAAGTTGGTGAGGGGTTTGGAAGACAAGCCCTGTGAGGAGAGGCTGAGGGAGCTGGTGTTGCTTAGCCTGGAGAAGAGGAGACTGAGGGGTGACCTTATTGCTCTCTACAACTATCTGAAGGGTGGTTGTGTCCAGGCAGAGGCTGGTCTCTTTTCCCAGGCAGCCAGTACCAGAACAAGAGGACACAGTCTCAGACTGCGCCAGGGGAGGTTTAGACTGGCTGTTAGGAAGAAGTTCTATATAGAGAGAGTGATTGCCCACTGGAATCGACTACCTGTGGAGGTGGTGGAGTCACCTTCATTGGAGGTGTTCAGGAGGAGACTTGATGGGGTGCTTGGTGCCATGGTTTATTTGTTTAGGTGGGTTGGATTGGTTGATAGGTTGGACGCGATGATCTTGAAGGTCTCTTTCAACCTGGTGTATTGTGTTGTATTGTATTGTATATATAGAATAGAATAGAATAGAATAGAATAGAATAGAATAGAATAGAATAGAATAGAATAGACCAGGTTGGAAGAGACCTTTGAGATCATCGCGTCCAACCTATCATCCAACACCATCTAATCAACTAAACCATGGCACCAAGCACCCCATCCGGTCTCTTCCTAAACACCTGCGGTGATGGTGACTCCACCACATCCCTGGGCAGCACATTCCAATGGCCACTCTTTCTATGAAGAACTTCTTCCTAGCATCCAGCCTTAGACTTTTCAGTTTTATTTTTAGTGACCCTGATTTTGCCCCCTGCATCTTAAAGGAACCTGTAGCATTATAGTTTAAAATGCTTTGATTTTGTAAAGTTATGAGTACTTAGTATTTTGCATTATTGGACACAAAACAGCCCAATGACAAATAGTGGCCAGTGCCGTGAATGTTTTGATAGAAGCAATTCACTTTATACAGCTTCATAGAATCGTAATCATAGAAGGGTTTGGGTCAGATAGGAAATCCAAAGGTCATCTAGTCCAATCCCCCTATAGTAAGCAGGGACATCCTTCATTAGATCAGGTTGCCCAGAGCCCTGTCAAGCCTGACCTTTAATATTTCCAAGGATGGGGCCTCAACCACTTCCCTGGGCAACTTGCATCAGTGTTCCACCACCCTCATGGTGCAGAATTGATTCCTAGCATCCAAACTAAATCTGCTCTTCTCTAATTTAAAACCGTTGCCCCTCATCCTACTACTGGAGGCGTTTGCAAACACTCACTTTCTAGCCTCCTTGTAGGCCCTCTTCAGGTACTGGAATGCCACTATTATTTCTCCCTGGAGTCTTCTCTTCTCCAGGCTGAACAACCTTGGCTCCCTCAGCCTGTTCTAGCCCCTTGATCATTTTTTGTGGCCCTCCTCTGGACCTGCTCCATCAGATCTGTGTCCTTCTTGTGTTGAGGACACCAGAGCTGGATGCGGTACCCCAGGTAAAGTCTTACCAGCGCACAGTGAAGTCTCAGAATCATGTGTGATTCTGTGTTGAAGTCATTGCTACAGTCTAAGGTATGGATAGGTACCTTACTTGGACTAAGGACAGTTCTTCCTATCATCCGTTAGGCTCTGATAATCTTCTGTAAAAACCACCACCACCAACAAACAAACAAACAAACTGGTTTCAGAGACAGCCAGTTTATTTAGTAAAAAACTTTGATCTGTTCTTTGAGTCTTTCCATCCAATGCAGTGTCTAGGATTCCACAACAGTTCTGTGGGAACAAAAACACATGTTCTGCAGTTAAAGACCATTGTATAATGCAGGAACACAACAGGCCAAAATTAAGGTATCACTTCTGTGTCTTCTATAGTATTCTGAGAAATAGATTGACTCAGCTGCAAATTTTAGACTTTACAGCATAGGACTTTAGCTTTTGAGCTAACAGAGTGACTCGTAATGTATGTTAACTTATGCTAGAGGTACATGAGAAAAAATTTTATTGGGTGGATTTCAAAGCCACCTGCTGATGACAGAGAAACATTAATAGTGTGGGTTCAGCAGCAGTCTCTCTAGGCAAATGTATTAAAGTGCAGTGATTCAAATTTTTGGCCTCACAGATTCTTCCTTTTTCATCCTTTTCACCTTTTGCCAAGACACTGTTTCTTCATCCACCAACCTCTGGCAGCTGTTAGTGCAAAAGGAGCACAACTGCACAAAATGAGGTTTAGTTGAACTCTTGAGTACGTGAGAGGCTGACCTGGTCCTACTCTTTTTTTTTAGAGATCAGAAGTAGAGTTGCCAGAGTGGTGCTATTTTGAAATGCACCTTCATCTCACTCTCTTTTGGAACTGTTCTGGTTATTATATTCTGCCTCTCTGCCTTCTCTCTTCCTTTAAAGCCTTCCACCAGTGTTTATCCATACCTTAGCCTAGTATTTTTCCTTATTCCTGTGCTGCATTACTCTGCTTCCATGCCTTACTGACTTCTTGGGTTCTTTTGGTTTTCTTTTTTCTTCTATTTATTTCCTGAACATCAACATGTACAATAGGGATAGCATTGTAGTGATATTCTCCATGCTCTCAGTTTTGTCTTACTTCACAGTGTCTTGATGGAGCTGTAAAATGTTTGCAGTGAAATTTGTATTTCTTCTTGGTCTAGAGCATGTGCAGTGTCTTTGGAGCATCATGTTGTCAGACTCTAATGCTTATCAATTTGATATGTTGCAGGTTCAATTTTTCAGGTAGAGGATACTTTTTACTGAGGGAGAAAAGTTAAAAATTTTCATCCCCTGAACAGATTTCAATCTTTTACTCCAGAATATGGAATGCCTAGAGTTTCTTAATGAAATAGACTCTATAAAATGCAAGTAAAATGTTTTACAGAGAGTAGTGTCAAAAAACATTCACCTTGATGAACTGTCAACATTAGACAATATAGTTTAAACTTATGAGTGTCAAGCATTTGGGGTCAAAGTGTAATAGCACAAAATTTGTGGACAACCTGATGCAACATCCTCTACTCATAACAGATTAGATGCTATATAAATATGCAATATTTTCACTTGAGGAGAAAATTCTTTTCTTTGAGGGTGGTGGAGCACTAGAACAACCTTCCCAGAGGAGAGGCTGTGCAGACTCCTTCTCTGGAGGCTTTTAAAACCTGCCTGAACACATTCCCTTGTAAACTGATTCAGATAAACCTGTGTGAGCCTAGGGGTTGGACTAAATGATCGTCAGAGGTCCCTCCCAACTCTTAGCGTTCTGTGATTCTGTGATTCTGGTTTGACTGATACAGAAGAAAACCTCAGGAGTTTTTCTTTCCAATGACAACTCAGGTAGTTTAGGTTGGTGGGAGCAGAGCAGTCTTAATAAGGCTAGTTCACATATTTAGTACGAGAATTAGGGTCAGAAGACATTCTGATAATGTGAGTGGTTGAAGAGTAAGATCATCCTTCAAGGAGGGCACGCTGGTTTGAGAACTAGAAAGGAGGAGGAGGGGATATTCTCTCTATTTTTTCCCTTTCCTTGCCCTACAAAAACTGTCACATAATGAATGTTTAAGGAGCTGATGCAAAGCTATGCTGCTCTCAGTTCAGGCTTACAATATATTTTTAATTTTTTCCTCACCTCCTTCATAGAATAGAATTGTTCTGTGGGTCATGGAGCTTATGTCTTCTTTTATGCCATATAGCTGTGAATGGATATTGAACTTCAGTGAGACTCATTCATGGACTTCTTTGGATACTCAAGACTGTTCTTGGATAGCATTAAGAACATTCTTGTTTGTCAATAAAGACAGGGGCTTTGTAAATAAAATAGTGCCATGAAAATGATCATGTTCTTAAAATAGCATATACATTTTATTCAGAGAGAAATTACTAAGGTTCTAAGAACAAGTTTTATTCTCTTATTCTGTAACAGAACTATCAAATCAAAACCTGGTACTCTTACAGCAGCACCTGGTTATTCAGTAAATTTTTGCAAAAAGATGTGATCCCCCAAGCCTTGTGACTTTAATATCTCTGTGTAGAAATTAGTGTAAAATGCATCAGGTTTTACATTTTCAGTGTACTCTCTGAATTATTTATCAAATAGGCAACCTAAAACTAAGAAAAAAAAATGATGCCTTATTACATTAAAAAGTGAAATGCAGGTTTTTCTTTTTCATAGGCTGGACTGCACTGCATACAGCAAGTGTGGAAGGCTTTTATGAGATAGCAAATGAGCTTTTGAAAGCAGGAGCTGATGTTAATGCTAAAGGAAATGAACAAATAACACCATTGCAAGATGCAGTTAACGAAGGCCATTATGAGGTATGTTCCAAACTGGGTGGCAGTTAGGGTTCAGTAATAAAAATGGTTGTCTTTGGGTCCAGAAGGTCACATAATCTTTTCACATAGTCTTTTCACATGTGACCAGTCTTTTCAGGTTATGGGTGAATTCAGGAGTTTGCAAATCCTTTCTGCCCAATTTCTGTTCATTCCATGCTTTGCAGGATTTGTCCAAAAGCAGAAATTGTTTTTCCCACTGTTTGGGACAATGGCTGAAGTACTGAGGAGTAGATTGCTACTGTTAATACTA
Organism: Colaptes auratus; assembly: GCA_015227895.2. NCBI lineage: Eukaryota > Metazoa > Chordata > Aves > Piciformes > Picidae > Colaptes > Colaptes auratus. The sequence continues at coordinate 38,553,138 of CM026897.1, forward strand.
CTTATTTAGTTTATTTTATAATCACCTTTCAGAAAAATTTATGACCTGAGCAGTGTTTGGGAGTTTTTTTACATTATGTGGTAAATGTGCATGTATGGTGTGCAGGCACAGCCATGCTGAATGAAGGGAGGCAAAGGTACAAATAAAACCAAACCTGGAATAAGATCACAGGGTTACCCACAGGAAATAAATCATCCCATGTCTTAAAAAAATATTCTACAAAGGTAGATGAAACATTTTGCTAAAGTGGTAATTTCTTGAGTAACAGCAGAATCAGGCTTTATGTTTGCACAGAAATTGTAATGTTTGTAAAAGCATCTGAATGGGTTTCTTTTGACCAGTTGGTGTGTTGTACATCTGAAAGCACTGTCAAAGCTTCACTTTGCAGTAACAGGAGTCATGATAGGTGCGCTCAGAGCCCAACTTTTCTCCTGAAGTAGGTATCCTGGATAGATAAGCACACTCATACAATAAAGTCACCTGTTGTTTTCCAGTGGGGAACGGGAATATATTTTTGAGCCCTTGGCTTAATGGCATCAGGTTAATTACTGGAATGAAGTTATATAATTTTAAGTAATAAGACTATAGGATTATGATACATCCAAGGGAATGACTGGCATATACCAGCTAGAATAGAAAGGAGTTGTTTGCCAGAGGTTTAGATTTGTTTTAGTTGTTCATGTACAAGTACATGCTCAAGTACAAGAGAGAGAAGGCTGTATAAGGAAGGATTATGGAAAACATTGTCAGAAAACAAACAATCTGAAAACCTTCTTTTTCTAGATGGCAGAGTTATTACTTTGGTATGGAGCTGATCCCTTATTAAAAAATGAGATGGGAAGGTGTGCATTAGAAGAAGCTTCTGATCCATCTATGAGGAAGCTGCTTGAAAGCTATGTAGCAACATACAGAAGACATTCAGTATCAGGTAGGAGAGAATTATTCTGATGTATCATCACCACCAAATGAAGAAATTCAAAGCAACTGTTACACTATATTTCGTTAATTACTGTGCTAGTATTTTCATGAGCTTCACTCTATGATGCCTGAGTAGCAGGGAGAACTCATTACCAAACATAGTTTCTATGTATTGCCAAAGTATTTGTACTTTGTCCATCTTTTTCTTGGTCTGGAACTGCCTTTATATTTGAAATGAGGATGTGAAGCACAATAGTTGTTGCCTATCTAAATGTAAGATGGGGCATGGCTGGACTTGCTAGGGATAAAATTTTGTTCTAAACAGGAAGAGAGGATGAATTTTAAAGGATACATAAGATAAAAATGGAGGGTGTAGAACTAGATCTAAATCTTAGGGGTGGCCAAGCATTAATGTCTTGTCGCTTAACTGTTTATGTTAGGGCTAGGACTAGGATAATATTGCTGAGCGTAATAGCTAGTCAGTGTGCAAGGGTGCAAGTTTGTAGGTGAATATTTTGGATTGCTGTTACAGAATTTATGAATTTACACTTAAGATATGACAAATATGGATGTTAATAAAAATATTAATAACTTTTTATTAAGTAAAAAAATTCCCAAAATGTATTAAATAGATTTGATGTACAGTTAGAATATATATTTGCAGTGGGAATGTACAATCTTTAGGCAAATACAACAATTTTAAGCAAAACCAGGAGGAATAATAGAGAATTCCCCAGCACAAAATAGCACTTGATTACAGTGTTCTTGACAAGAACCAGTAAGCCAAAGGGGCAATGAATTAATTACTCACAAGGAGTTCTCCCCCAAATGGGGAGGGTGCTGCTGCTGTGTATTAGCTGTTGAGGCTTTTCAGGGTGCTCTTGTGCACCATGCATGGCTGGTTGCCAGCAGGAATGCCACATGGTCTTGGGGCTGGTCTGTCTCCAGCAGGACAGCAAGCTGTACAGTGCTTCTCTTAAAGGGCTCTTGCGTCTTCCTGGGTAAACTGAGGTGCAGCAAAATTCTAGTTGCAAGGGGAACCAAGGCTTTACTCCAGCTCCTAAGGCTCATGGCTTGTCTACCTTGCAGTGAGTAGGCTGGCAAGTTCAAGCAAGGCAAGGCAAATACAAATCAGCCTGTGTATATATATCTTGCCCAAGACTGAATTGGACCAACAGGGCAACTGAAGCTCACAAACAGTTACCCAGTGAAAAGGGACTTGACCAGGCTGTGGCTATAAAAGGCGGAAACATAGGCCTGGCTGGGGAGAAGCAGTGGCCAGTACACGTGTTCTTACCCCAAAAGGAGACTTGTTTACCAGACACATTGTTCCTTTTCCCGTGTTACCCCAACTTCTGCAGGAAGGAGCAGGGAGAGGGGGACCATGTCTAGACACATCAGAGCCTGTCTGGATTTGTGCTGGGCCTGTTTGGCCCTACCACTACAATAACACAAGAGTTGGATCTTGTGTAGTCATAGGAGCTAAGTTGAGAAGAAGGTTTAGAAGAGGATATTTGGTCAGGGGCAGGTATGAAGAAGTGCCATGAGGTAAGTGCTGATGAGAGCTAGAATTAGGACTACTGAACACCAATAAGCTGTTGTGGGCTGTAGCACATTTAAGTCTGGAAGGAGTCCCCAGCCCTGAGAATATTGTCCATTATTACGCTTCAGTGTGGGTGGTGATGAAGCCAAATGCATAGTGCAGGGGCAATCAAAAGAGAATTCAGGGCCTTAGGACAGTTGGTAAGGACAAGGGGATCTGGGACGTTCTATCGTTCTGGTTGTGAGCAGCAACACTGGAAGAAACAGATGGACCCAGTCTATTGATACATGGCTCTGAAGCTGGTGTCACTTGCCACAACTCGGGTTTTCTTGATGGTCTGCACATCACCAGGACTGATAGTGTCAGGTGGCATTCACCTTTCTCAAAGATGCGACAGGGTCTTTGCTTAGGAGTTTGTGGGGGCACTGACAGAGCTTTAAACCAGACTTGAAGCAGGAGGGGAATACTATGAGGCTTGCCCATGGCAAGCTGTGGGTATGCAGTTTTTAGAAGGATGGGGTGCGAGCAAGGGACCGTAGCCTGTTTCTCTGAGATATGCCAGCTTCACTGGAGCATACTTGAAGTCTTACAGAGATAAGCCGCAGGCTTCTGAGGTAATAGGAATCAACAGGGAAGCACTGGTGAAATACCTCTAAGATTTTAAGGGGAGTTCCTCTAAGAAGGTGGCATGGCCAACAGCTGAAGTGCCTCTACACCAATGCACATAGTATGGTCAAAATAACGAGAGTTGGAAGCCACTGTGCTGCTGGAAAGCTACAATCCAGTTGCTATTAATAAAACTTGGTGGGACAAATCCCATGACTAGAGTGCAGCTATGGATGGCTAATGGCTGTTCAGAAGGGACAGGTGAGGAAGGAGGGGCAAAGACATAACCCACTTATTTCAAGAACTGGATAGAATGTGAAGAGATGTTCCTGGGGAATAGCCATGAGCAAATCAAAAGCTTATAGGGAAGAATTAGAGACCAAGGCAACAAAGGAAACTTTGTGATTGTTGTCTACTACAGGCTGCTTAATTAAGAGGAACCTACTGATAAAAGTCTTCTTACTCCAGCAGGCTCTCATTCTACTGGTGAGTGTCAACTATGTTGACATCTGCTGAAAAAGTAGCATGACAAGCTATAGGCAACCCAGGAGACTCCTGGAATGCACTGAGGGTAACCTCCTAAGACAGGGAATAGACAGCCCTACCAGAGGTCATGTGTTGTTGGACCTTATGGTCACTAATGCAAATGATCTAGTCAGGGACACTAAGACTGGATGCAGCCCCAGCCGCAGTGGTTATGCACTGGTGGAGTTCACAGTTCTGAGGGATATGGTTCAGGCAAAGAGTAAAGTAAAAAATTTCCTAAATTTTAGGAAACCAGACTATCAGCTCTTTAAGGAGTTAAGTTACTCAGAAACTGCCCTCTTGGACAAGGGAGCAGAACAGAGCTGTCAGATCTTTAAGGGCACTTTTCATAGAACACAAGAGCACTTGATCCTGAGGTGTCAGAAATAAGTCAGGGAGGGACAGAGACCAACATGAGAGGGACCTGGAGAAGCTCAAGAGGTGGGCCTGTGTGAACCTCATGAGGTTCATCAGCTGCAAGGTAGAGTAGCAGCAACCCTCTGTATCAGTATTGTCTTGGGAATGAAGGCATTGAGAGTAGCCCTGTAGAAATGAGGACTTGATGGTACTGGTAGATCAAAAAACAGACAATGAGCTGGGCTTACAACCCAGAAAGCCAACCATAGCCTGCATCAAAAGAATCATGGCCAGAAGGTCAAGGGAGGTGATTCTGCCCTTCTGCTCTGTTGAGGCCCCACCTGGAGTACAGTGTTCAACTGTGTAGTCTTCAGCACACGAAAATGTGAACCTGTTGCAGTGGGTCCAGGGGAAGGCTACAAAACTGATCAGGGAGTTGGAACACCTCTCCTCTAAGGACAGGCTGAGGCAGTCGGGATGGTTCAGTCTGTAGAGAAACAGGGAGGGTGAAGAAACTCTCAAACAGGTTGCCCAGAGAGGTGGTGCTTGTCTCCTCCGTGGAAGCATTCAAGATCGGGTAGAACAGGACTCCTGAAAAACCTTTACTAATTGAAGATATGCCTATTTATTTCAGGGAGGGTTGGATGCTTTAAGTGTCCCTGTCAACCCAAACAGTTCTATGGTTCTAAAAGTTTAGAGTCAGGGTAGCAGTAGTAGGTGGGAATCACTGACTTCAAATGTGAGAGAAACCAGCATTGATGTTCCTGTAAGGTATTAGCCTGACAGGGGCTGCTGTGTTTGGGAGGTCCTATGACTAGAGGTTAGGGCTGCAGCCACCAAAGGCCATCTAGATCTTCTGAGCCTGTATTACAGAAATTTGTGGGCTAAAAATAGGTTCAAATTGATGGTTTGAATTAAGGTTTGACTTAATCAGTGCTCAAAAGCTTGACTATTTGGCTTAATTTAGGATCAAGACTGGCAGGATCCAGTGGGCTAACAGTTGTAAGGCTGGGGTTAACATCTGCCACATGAGACACCATTAAATGTTGGCGAAAGAGTTGCCATGCTGTGAAATGCTGGTTAAATGTAAGGCTGTTTCCAGCAGGCATTATTGGGTGAAGCTTATACCTGGGGCAAAATAACAAAGGGAGCAAAGGGTGGTGAGCAGGGTTGGTTGGTTGTTTTTTTTCCAATATGATGTGGCTAATATAGTTTTAAGAACATACTGGCCAAAAGTAAATGCATAGAGCTGCATGATTTGTAAGTGCTTTAATATTAATATTACTACTATAATAGATTAGGTCTTGGTAGTTGCTGTTCTCTTTCTGTGCCGTTTTGACTGCACAGAGATTAGCTGGAAAACTAAAGCAAACCACCAGCAGCTGGGCACTGAATTGGTATTGGGGAACATCCTTGCCTGTTTTTACACCAGTGACTTGGCTTCAGCTACTCCACCCCTTTCTCTGCCCAAACAGGCTATACAGGGAAAGGTGTAAGTTAGGCTGTCTTCAGAAAAGTCTCCAGGGGATCAGAAAGTCTGTTAGAAGTTAGGAAATGTAGCTCCTCTAAGTTTCTAAAAGAATTCCTCAGGTCAATAATCTTAGAAAAAAGACTTTGGAACCATAATGTCATACTTCATTCTCACCTGTTCTGGTTTGTACAAGATGCCATCTGCAAGAGAGATCAGACTCCCAAGATTTTGGAATGTATTTCATATATTCATGTTTTATATTCTAATAAAACCCTTATGGCTTGGAATTCCTTTTCCTGAATACCTAAATGTGCTAAATACCATTACACACAAAATTGTGGACACAAGGTGGTATCTATGTAAAGTAAATAATTATGATCTGATTCCAGTACTGATTTCTTTCTGGCTTTCATTTTCATTTCAGGTGGAAATGATTCAAAGAATGTGTTAAATATTCAGAGTGTCAAAGATACAAACCTGCACCAGGTACATCTTTGCGATGAATTCTGATGTTAATTTGATGGTGACTTTATAGCAGTGTTAAGGACTTTATAGCAGTGTTCAGTAAAATAAAGCAGATGACTATTTCCGAGATGTTTTTCATAACCAGCACATAATCTACTAGATGCTTCGTACCTAGCAGGGACTGAAATGGAGTGATATTCAACATCATGCCAATTATTTTTCAGGCAGTTGTTCATCTTTATGTGTACTTAGGATAAGCTGCAGCCTCATAAAGATGCAAGACAGAGGCAATAAGCTGCCTTTCATGAACAGTGGTTCTTGCTGAGTTTTTGTAAGCACAGCAAAGATAGTTTGCAACAGGCATGGTATATCAGTGCCTAATTGTACTTGCAGAAACCTGACTGAAATGTCAGTATGTTGCCTGACTTGTAGCAATAGGCTGGCTGCTCTTTGCCTCTGTGTAGTAGATCGCGTTTGGTTTCGATAGGAAAGGGTAAGGGAGCCTCTGTCTTGCACAGTCATTTTGTGAGACCTTGGTAAGATGCAGGAGCTAGTGCCTTACAGGAAGATGAGACATCACAGTCAGTTTGGACATTGTTTGCATAGATCATAGCAGCTTCTGGCAGTAAAAGCTGAACTCTACTCCTGTTGTTTTCTCCACTTTGAGCAACGGTTATAACCAAAACATACAGTGCATTGTGCTCACTTTGTTCTTGTTTCCTGGTTTTATGTGGTTATAACTGTCCTTGTTACTGACAGTAGTGCAGTCCACCCTGTCCTTAGAAGTGTTACACTATAACATCCCTGATGTATAGCCTCAGATAATGCTTTAAAGCATTAGTTGGTGGATGAAGGATATTCTCCAAGTGGACAATGTTGTAAACATTTAATTGGGAAAGCTTATTGCTCTGGCTATGTAATGGATGATGTCAGTAGCTATCTGAGTTGTTGCAGTTCTTGTGTTCTGGTTCTGTCTCCAAATATGGAGTAATCAACAAGGTAATTTTTGGTAGTTTGTTGGCCTTTGGAGCAGTCCTGTAAAATTGCCATGAATTGATTCTGCATATTTTCCTGTGTTATTTCCCAAACTGAATAATTTCCTACAATCATTGCAGACAGTTTTGCCTGCAATGCGAGACATTAGTTCTGATATATGACCACAAAAGCAGTGTGAGGTTTTAACTCTTTGAGAACATCATTAATTTAAAACCAGATCAATTTCCATTAAAAAAATAACCAAATACTTCAGTATTAATTATTATTGGATTTCACTCATTCATTTTTACACTTAGTTCCTTAATTCTTTATCCTGCTGTCTTAAAAAGCGGCAGAGGACAGAGGAAATCAGAGGAAATCAGTCCATTTTATAGTGGCACAGTTTTATTTTAGTATATAATAATTATTAGAATTATTAGTATATAATTATATATATATAAGTATATAGAATTAGTATAAGTATATAGAATTAGTATATAATAATTATTAGAAAATTAAATGACATATATGACATATTTTGCAGATAGAATGAAACGCACATGATACAGTTCAACATGATAATACTAAAGCATCAAATGAAATGTTGCTAAAAGTGGGCAAAATTGACAAAATATCCAAAAAGTAAAGTTATCCAGGACTTTGAAGGCAGAAAACCAGATGAATTAAAACCAAACAAACAAAACAACAACAACAAACAACCCAAACAAAAACCATGTTCAAAAAAGACAAATAGATCAGTTATAACAGAGGCCATAGCTGAGAGTAAAACTGTTCAGAAATAATGTCTTGTGTTAGATGGAACTCATGTTTAGGTCCACTTACAGACTACTAATTTAACAGAACTTGATTTTCAGTCAGTATTTACTTGCTGTGACTGCCTGTCACAATGGTCTACTTCAAAGTTACAAGAGGAAGTCAAGCATTACCACAGTGATCAACATAGGTGTCAAGAAGAATAACAATAGTAGTTTGAGTGACAGGAATCTAAATACTGGTAGTGGAATACCATCAGATTGAATATATTTATTTGCAAAACTTGACTAAGTTAAATTGTGATGTTGATGGAAACAAAATTAATGGATCAGCTCTAAGTTTAAAACTCTCTTTGCCTTTGTTTGAACAGATTGTCTTACAGACAGATGAGTCAGAACTACCATGTGCAAATGTTATAGATTCAAGTAGCATGGACATACCACACCAGACTGTTATAAATGAGATGCAAAACATTAATACTAATATATCTGAGGATGGCACCAGTTGCACTGAACAGATGCTTCAAGCAAATGCAGAAACACCGTTAGCACATGAGGTTGTAGCAACTACAAATGGGGTAAGTGTTTCTGGAACCCCTTACAATTCTACTAGTGGTGTACTAAGCACCACTGAAGAAAAGGTTCCACAGCCAGAGGAAGGAGGGAGGATCCTGCTGAATGCAGAAGAAAGAATTGAAGAATGTCACATGGAAACTGAATATATTAGTAGGTTACAGTCTGAGCCTGTAGTTTTACAACTCCATGAAAAAGACACAATTCAAGTTAGCCAAGAGAGAGAGGATATTCATGAGGCCAACCTAAAAGAAGATCTACATTTTGGCATTAATGCAGACAGCAACTCTTCTTTTTCATTTCAGATTGTGGAAAATGTGCGGAAAGAAAACTCCCAGAAAACAGGTGCCATATTTTGTTTGAAAATAATTATGTTAGGAGCTTGTTTTAAGCATGCTGTGTATTTTATTTAAATAACACAGCTGTTAGTCTCCAGAGAATGTATTTTTCCATAAATAAAAAGCAGGCACATAGAATGTGCTATGGTTTATATCCAAAGCTCCAGTGTATTTACTAAAATGCAACAACAGTGGTCATTGCAATTAATTGGGTTAAATTCTTAAGTACCTTATTATTTTTAATGTCATAGTATCATAGTATCATAGTATCAGTCAGGGTTGGAAGGGGCCACAAGGATCATCTAGTTCCAACCCCCCTGCCATGGGCAGGGACACCCTACACTAGATCAGGCTGGCCAGAGCTTCATCCAGCCTGCTCTTAAACAATCAGTGACTAAAACCGAATTGTTTTGGATTCAGCCTCACTACTGGTGAGCATATGGTCATTTTGATGGTCATTTCAGTTTCTGAAACCACTAAGTTTTATGCCATAGATACTCCTAATTTCTTTTGTTAAACCAACAGATGAAGGAGTATTTGTTGGAGTAAGTGGAACAGAATGCACTGAAAAAAATGGAGACAGAAATGCAGAGACCAATGTACTTTCACAGTTTACTGAAACAGAAGTCCAAACTAAGAAAGTAGGGTTAGACCTTCAGAAGACAAGCCAGCAGGCCGCCTCATATTCCAGTGGCAGCAAAACCAAGCTTTCCTGTGATCAGACACAATTCAGTCAACCATCAGAACAGCAAACATCCAAGAAATCAGGTGAAAAATTAATAATTTTACTGAAACTGTGGGGTTTTATAATACATGAGGGAATGTTTGGAAAGGCATGTGTAGCATGTTGAGCAAATACTCTTAGTGAGTTCCAAATATTTGCAGTATTTCCAGAACTTCTTTCTGTACTCCATTGTACAGAATGTGCATACTTTGTTTTGTTTATCTTACAACTTCCCGAAAGAAGGTTATAGTGAGGTGAGGGTTGGTCTCTTCTTCATAGTACAGGTGATAGCATGAGACAAAATAGCCTGAAGCTTTGTCAGGGGAGGTTTAGATTGGATATTTGGAAAAATTTCTTTATGGAAAGAGTGGTCAGGCATTGGAACAGGTTGCCTGGGGTGGGGGTGGAGTCACTGCCCCTGGAGGTGTTGAAGAAATGTGTGGACATGGCACTTTGGTACATGGTTTATTGGCCGTGGTGGTTTTAAGTTGATGGTTGGACTTGATGCTCTTAAAGATCTTTTCCAGCTGAAACAATTCTGTGAGTCTAAATAAGTTCAGATGAGCCCCCAGAATCTTTCAAGTCTTTCACCACTGGGGTTGGGCATTGCAGGATCATAACTGAGAGCTTAAAAGAGCCTTAAATTGATCCTTAGTTAACTGTGTTATATAAATGGTAGTTTAAACACTGCATTGGTCATCATTTAACTGTGTTACATATCACTTATCAAAGAAGATAACCTGGCTCTCCATATATATGACACACATATATCCACTTACAGGTATATCCTCATCTAACACGAGTCACCATAGGCTTTGATTCTACTGCTGCGTTTGGTTTTATCTGTAGTGAGGATTAGTGTTTTGCAGCAGTTATATTCTCCTTTGCCTCCACACGCAGCTTTCTATTTAGCAGTTTCATCCATGTCTGAGTTGTATTTATCTTGCAGCCTTACCAACACAATAAAGCCCTGGTACAACTGGCTACTCAGCATAACCTCCATGTATATTTTATTTACTACTTTTCTGGTAAAGCTGGTGGTCATCTTGTGTACTTTGATTCTTTCTGGAACCAGAGGACCATAGCACTCAAGACTTCATAGTATCATAGTATCACAGTATCAGTCACGGTTGGAAGGGACCACAAGGATCATCTAGTTCCAACTCCCCTGCCATGGGCAGGGACACCCTACACTAGATCAGGCTGGCCAGAGCCTCATCCAGCCTGGTCTTAAATATCTCCAGGGGTGGGGCCCCAACCACCTCCCTGGACAACCCATTCCAGGGCTTCACCACTCTCATGGGGAAGAACTTCCTCTTCATGTCCAGCCTGAATCTCCCCACCTCCAGCTTCATTCCATTCCCCCTAGTTCTAGCACTACCTGATGTCCTGAGAAGTGCCTCCCCAGCCTTCTTGTAGGCCCCCTTCAGATACTGGAAGGCCACAAGGAGGTCACCTCGCAGCCTTCTCTTCTCCAGACTGAACAGCCCCAACTCCTTCAGTCTGTCCTCACAGGAGAGGTGCTCCAGCCCTCTGATCATCCTCGTGGCCCTTCTCTGGACACCTTCCAGCACCTCCAGATCCCTCTTGTAATAGGGGCTCCAGAACTGGACGCAGTACTCCAGGTGGGGTCTCACCAGAGCTGAGCAGAGGGGGAGAATCACCTCCCTTGACCTGCTGGCCACACTTCTCCTGATGCAGCCCAGGATCTGATTGGCTTTCCAGGCTGCAAGTGCACATTGAGAGCTCATGTTGAGCTTCTTGTCCACCAGCACCCCCGAGTCTCTCTCCTCAGGGCTGTTCTCCAGCCAGTCACTGCCCAGCCTCGATTTGTGCCTGAGATTGCCTCGACCCAGATGCAGGACCCTGCCCTTGGTCTTGTTGAAGCTCATGAGGTTGGCTTGTGCCCACCTCTCCAGCCTGCCCAGGTCCCTCTGGATGGCATCCCTTCCCTCCAGCGTGTCTGCTGCACCACACAGCTTGGTGTCATCAGCAAACTTGCTGAGGCTGCCCTCAATGCCACTGTCCATGGCCCCCACAAAGATGTTGAACAAGCCTGGTCCCAGGACTGATCCCTGAGGGACTCCGCTTGTCACTGGCCTCCACTGGGACATGGACCCATTGACAGCCACTCTTTGGGTGCGGCCATCAAGCCAGTTCTTTATCCATCTAGTGGTCCCCCCATCAAACCCGTGTGTCACCAGCTTGGAGACCAGGATGTGGTGCGGGACAGTGTCAAAGGCTTTGCTCAGGTCCAGGTAAATGACATCAGTTGCTCGCCCCTCATCTATTAATGTTGTGACCTGTTCATAGAAGGCCACCAGGTTGGTCAGGCAGGATTTGCCCTTGGCAAAGCCATGCTGACTGCTCCAAATCGCCTCTTCACTACTCTTCTGAGTCAGTATTGCCTCCAGGAGGATCTGCTTCATGATCTTTCCGGGCACAGAGGTGAGACTGACTGGCCTGGAGTTCCCTGGTTCCTCCTTCTTACCCTTTTTGAAAATGGGAGCAATGTTTCCCCTTTTCCAGTCTGTGGGGACTGCCCCAGTCTGCCATGACTTTTGGAATAGAATAGAGAGGGGTTTAGCAACCTCATCTGCCAGTTCTCTCAGCACCCGTGGGTGTATCCTGTCGGGTCCCACAGACTTGAACACTTTCAGGTTCTTCAGGTGATCACGAACCTGAGCTTCACTTACGATAGGCAGTTCTTCCTCCCCATCCCTGGCATCGTCTTCCATGACACCAGGAATGTGCCTGGAGCCCTTGCAGTGAAGACTGAGGTAAAGAAGTTATTGAGTACCTCAGCCGTTTCCACATCACTTGTGGCCATTTCACCAGTATCCCTTCTGAGGGGTCCCACACCTTCCCTAGTCTTCTTGCCATTAATTTACCTGTAGAAATTCTTAGTGTTCCCTTTGACCTCCCTGGCTAGATTCAATTCAAACTCTGCTTTGCCTTCCTAACCAGGCCTCTTGCTTCTCGGCAGCTTCCTTATATCCCCCCCTGTTCTATCTGTCCTTCCCTCCACTTCCTGTAGAGTTTCTTTTTAAGTCATAGTGTGTCCACTATTTGACTGGCCGCCAGCTGGATGTGGCACCATTCACCACCACTCTCTGGGCTCAGCCCTCCAGCCACTTCCTAACCCAACGCAGTGTACTACCATCCAAGCCATGGGCTGCCAGCTTGGCCAGGAGTTTGCTGTGAGGGACTGTGTCAAAGGCCTTGCTGAGGTCCAGGTAGACCACATCCACAGGCCTCCCCACATCAACCAGGCGGGTCACCTGATCATAGAAGGAGATCAGGTTGGTCAGGCAGGACCTGCCCTTCCTAAATCCATGCTGGCTGGGCCTGATCCCTTGGCCATCCTGTAAGTGCTGTGTGATCGCACTCAAGATGACCCGCTCCATAATCTTGCCTGGCACTGAGGTCAGGCTGACAGGCCTATAATTCCCTGGCTCGTCCAATTGGCCCTTCTTGTGGATGGGCACCACATTGGCCAGCTTCCAGTCTTCTGGGACCTCTCCAGTGAGCCAGAACTGTTGAAAAATGATGGAGAGTGGCTTGGCCAGCTCATCTGCCAGCTCTCTCAGCACTCTAGGATGGATCCCATCCGGTCCCATGGCCTTGTGGGGGTCCAAGTGGGCTGATAAGATCTGTAACTGCCTCCTGGAGCAGCGGGAAACTATGCAGCTCCCTGGCTCCTTGTGCCAGCTCTGCAGGCCAGCTGTCTGGAAGATGTTCTGCCATGCTAGTATAGATTGAGGCAAAGAAGGCGTTAAGTATCTCTGTCTTTTCCTTATCCTTTGTTACAACGTTCCCCTCCGTGTCAACCAAGGAGTGGAGGTTGTCCTTGCCCTTCTTCTTGCTAGTGATGTATTTATAGAAGGACTCACTTGAGTGATAGGCATTTCTTGTGGCACTTTGCCATGATATGGGATACAGTATTTATCTTTTCTGATTAACTTAGACAATTATGTCATTTCTCTGTAGTAATGAGGAGTTTTGGGAATTTTTTCTGGTTTTGATAGATTAGCTGGCTGTGTCTGTCTCCTCGTATTCTTCTGTCTTCCATAGCAGTTTTCTGCAACTCCTTATTTGTACTTGCTATTGTTCACTTCCTATTTTTAAATTTCTCAATTGCTAATTCCTTTACTAAGACAGATTTTGAATTGGTACAGCTTCTCTTCTTATGTGGAATATATGGAAAAGTACTTTCTAGCTATTCATATTTTTCTGCTGACATTTTTCTTCAGACTTTTTTTATTTATATTTGTTTCCAGCTCTCAAACACTCCCTTTCAAATAACTACTGTGTCATTGAAAGCGTATACTGTGTGTGTATATATATATATATATATATATATAAAATATGTACAAATACACACACATAGGAAAAGGTGGGGTTTATATGTGGGTTTATGGAAGTAAGTGTGCATGCGTGTATATTTGTATATGGATATATCATTAGATTCATTTTTTTATTTCCCCCTGCCCCCATTTCTTCCTTTGACTGCAGTTATATGTTTCTAGGGTCTATTGTCAAATGCTAGCTGCCTTTGACAGGGATGTAAATGATGCTAGTATTAACCATATCATATATATTTGGAAAATCAAAGGGATTCACGATCCTATGTCCATTAAATGCTTTTATAACTGCTGTTCATAACAGTATGTATACTTAAAATAATGCATATAGCTAATAAATATACCCACCTGTACAGGCACACACAATATGAAAAATATCTCTGCACATATGCTATCGACATAGCATATTTGTTTACCTCTTTCTGTCATCTGCTTAGTACTCTCTTTGGAGACTTTGTCTCAATACTCACTAGTCTTACAAGTTGAATTAAGGAGTCATCAGCCAGTCTTTGCAATGTCTTGTAACATGTGAGAAAAAACATTCAGGAAACTGAAGTTCGTGGTGATTCTTTTCTCTCTGATAGTAAAAATTTTCTTGTACTCTTCTGCCTTCAGCTGCACCAAATACTGTTTCCTCCTCCTATCTCAGGTGATTGCTAGATTTCAACCCCTCTAAAGTTTGTGCTGTTTTGATTTTCTGGACTAGAAATTCATCACTCCTTTTGAAAATTAAAGGGAGAAGGAAAGGAGTAAGTGTTTCTTGTGACTTACTGCTCTCCAGTATTTATGTGGCAATGTCAGTACTCAGCCTTCTAGTTTTCAGATTGGTTCCTCCTGAAACAGCAGTGCCTTTTTACTTCATCCACTGCAAATTATGAGAAGTATAAACATTGAGCATAAAAATTATTCCTTTAACTACAGTTATTCTATTTTTGTAGCTCCTGTGTTCCAGCTTAATCTTTATAATAAGGTCTATATGCATTAATCCATTTTTAGATTCTTTTTTTTCCTTTATATTTTTCCCTCCTAGATATACAATTGTGATTTTTTGAAAGGTTTATTTGAGACATGTGTTTTACATTCTTATGTCCTCTGGAATAGCATTTCAGCAGTGTCTTTTCCCCAAAAATAGATTCTTCAGGTAATACTTTATTCAGCTAAAATTTTATTATTTCATTCATTCCAGGAGAATGTTGCTGTTTGCAAGGTGATACAAGAAAGTACAACTCTTTGTACAGTTGAAGGTATTAATAGCTTTGGAGATTGGTACAAAAAGTTGGAAGATGGGATCATATTTTCTGATTTGTTAGGTTTTCAGATGGTTTTTATTGTCTCATGCCTTTTCTTCCTTAACTGGATTTTGTATCTCATCTGATTGTTCCTGTGCCCTAGTGGTTTTCCTTTTGTTACTCTGTTCCTGAATAAAAATCTTTTCTTCATAAATGCCACAGTGTCACTTTCATCTGCAGTCAGTCATTTACTAGGCTCTCCACATTCCTGTTCTACTTACACAGAAGGGAGGTACAAACAAGTTGCTTCTTTTTTTTAAATACAGTCTGTGGCAAGAATTAGTCACAGACCAATGCTGAAGTATTCACATGTCTTTTTGAAGGAAAATATCATTGAAATCTTTGAGGTATGGCAGCCTAATCTATCCTGATTGCTCATTACTGTAATCTCTGTTGTATCTTTATATGTGTACTGACAAGATTTTGTACTTTCCAAGTTACTGATCTTTCCTGCTTCTTACCCACCTGGCAGTGCATTCTGAGGAGACCAGTATTTTATGATTCACATACCAATGTTCCGTTATGCTTTTGCAAATGTTTCCTAACAACCATGAAGGGAATAGTTGTGCGTGACAACTTAACTGGAAAACTTTGCAATTGTTTTTGGTCACTTGCAGCTGATACTGCCAAGGGTCATTAGCTTAATGGGCCGTTGCATGCCTGTTTTTCATCCTATGTCTCTAGAGAGTCCCTAGGTCATTCTCTCATGAATCAGAGGGGAAGAAAAAGACTGCATCATTGCTTTGGGAGTTCAAACCCAGAAGCTTTTAGACAAAACACAGTGCTTTATCTTACAGAAAAAAAAATATTTTGAAGTGGGAGGAGTATTTCAATAACCAGACCCTTCTTGTGTCCTCTGGAATTACAGTTTCCATTTAAAAAAGAAAAACTTAAGCTCTTCCAGTTGCCAGTGCAGTGTAAGTTAAGCACCCCAATGCAAGGAGGGCCACCCGAATGCTTTCTGACAGGTTAAAATAGCCTGCAGTGAGCTCCACACTACCATAGTCTGGCTGCAGCAGTGTCCAAACAAGGTGATTTAAAATTAGTATGGATACATCTTTACCACTTAGTTTTTATAGGCTTTACTATAGTTGAAGTATGTCTTTCATGTTCTTCCAAACAGTCTTGGATGACAAGCTCAGTAGTTTACAGTGAAAGAAGCCTTGAAAAGGCAAATTTTCCAGAAGGCAGGAGCCTGAAAAAAAGCAGCTGTTAAATCGTGGAATATGCTTGGTAGCAATGGGTGCTGATAATTGAAAATATTTGAGAAGACAGTTTGTGTGATGAGAAGAGGAAATGCTTGGGATGCAACAACTAATTATTCATAGAGTAATTAAGGAAACATGGATAAGAGTTGCAAAATGCTTATTTAAAACCTTACACTTTCCCTTTTTTGCATGAAAAACAATTTTTGAGAAATGGGAAAAAGAAAACAGTGAACTTTAGAACAAAACTTGATAGCATATTATTACAAGAGTAACAAGTGGGGAGCTTTTGCAGATTCATCCACCCTGTATTTTTGGTAGCAGTTTCAGGGACTGTGTTGTCCTTACTCTATGTGCAAAATCGAATTTTTAAATGTTTTTTTTTTTCTTTGTGTCTGTTAAAATTTGTTGTGTCTGTTATCTGAAACAGTCAAAATTAGGACCTGTCCAATAGTCACACGATAAAATTTAAAGTGAATGTTGTTTGTTGTGTGAACCAATACGAGAAAGCTCAGATCAAGTTTATTTGCAAATCTGGGGCCAGTCCTGCCCATGTTTAATTAAAAGGCAATTCAGCTATGTCAATAGGCATTAATCTGAGATTTGTAATTAGTCTACAGGACTTTTTCACATCACAGGTCTAAAAATATCTTATGTAGAAACCTATTATCTTCTCCTTGATTCATAAATAGGAATGGAAAAGAGGTTACGGTCAAGTCTTCATTTTTTATATAGTTTGTTCAAGATCTTTGTGTGTGTACTTTATATATTTAGCAGGTGTGCCCATGGAGAAACGCAACATACTCCCTACCTTTATACGGTGTAAAACATCAACATTTTTACCCTTTTTATTGATCTCTGATTTATTGTACCCTTGTTATCTAGATTTGAACTGTAAATTTGCATAGAGACTATTCATTATCTGAGCTGTTATGCAGTATCTTCTAACCTTGTTATGTAGTCAGTTAATGTTACTGAATAATGAAGGCAACAGTATTGCACACGTTTACGTTACTTTAAGTGAGTTATGAAGCTTAATTCTTTCTTTGTAATGAAACTTTTTTTTGGTGGTTTCTAATGAACATCTAATATGTGTTTAGACTCCCTCCAATCTACCAGAAAAGAAGCAGTAATTTTACATGGCACCTATAGTACAAGATATGGGAAAAAGATTACAAGGAAAAGAAATGCAAATGGAGAAACTCAGCTGCACATAGCTGCTAGGAGAGGAGATTTACCTATGGTGAAAGCCCTAATATCTAGTGGAATTTGTGTCAATGATCAGGACTACACAGGTTTGAAAACTACTCTCTTACAGGCTTGTTTCATGATACAGTTTTATATAATTTGTAGTATACATGGTTTTATACAATTTGTTTAATTTTTATGTAATTATGGATTCTTGATTTATGATGTAGTAATGAGGAGAAAAGGAAGGTATTCTCCAAGTGCAAGTATATTCAGTGAATCCTTGGGTTTTATGTCAGCGTGGAGCTAATGCAGCCTTTTTCTCAGCAGGATAATTAGTTGGGTCTTGCTCTGCTGAAGAGCACATTTCCAGAGATATGTATGTAAAGTGGACTTGAAAGTTTGACAAGAGAACTAATGCTTACACACATGAATATATACATGTGTGAAGCACATTCACACAAATCTTATTTCCTTAGGAAATGAGGACAAAAATCAAATTACAAGGTTCTTCTGTTTTGTTGGGGATTTTTCCCCCTACCTAAATTCATGAAGCATTTCTGGTTTTATAGTCTCAGAATGGATGGTATTTTATTTTGGATGCTGGGCAGACTTGATACAATAAAATGCCATGGGGATTAGAGATCAGACTATTAATATTATGCTTCTGCATTTTTAGAGTCTTTCTACTCTGTTATTTTGTTCCTTTTTTGGTTTCCGTAGGGCAAGGATTTTTTTGCTTAACATTGGATGTATTTTTCTCTAAAGTAAACTGCTTTATATAAGAAATAATTTACCTTGGCACTGCAAGATGACTGTATAAGATTTTTATCTTAAAGAGAGGAATCTATTGCTTACAGTACAATAAATACAGCAAAATGTGTTATCACTAATTGGTAATCTATGTGCATCTTTCCAAATCTGATGCATGCTGTATGTATCACCTTGTTTTTATTAGGTTGGACAGCAATTCATGAAGCCTGCAGCAGGGGCTTTACTGAAGTGATCTCAGAATTACTGAAAGCTGGTGCAGATGTCAACAGCAGAAGTCTGGATGGTATTTTACCCATCCATGATGCTGTTTGTGGCAATTATTTGGAGGTACATTTTAGTTTCACATTACATTTCCTGAACCTGAATTCTAGCAGAGAGTCAGCAAAACATAGTTCTGGTTTAAATAAGGAAAGTCAAAGTTACTAACACAATTTTAGCGTAGATTTCCACTTAGGAAATTAGCCAGTGTTCTTCAAAGTGATAAAAATTAGAGAAAGAGGTATTTTTCAGTAGTCACAGTTGTAATTGTAGAGTTGGCTGACTTTCATTACAGAATCACAGACTCAACAAGGTTGGAAAAGGCCTTAGAGATCATCAAGCCCAACCTATCACCCAGCACCTCATGACTAACTAAGCCATGGCTTCAAGTGCCATGTCCAATCCTTTTTCGAACACCTCCAGGGAGGGTGACTCCACCACCTCCCTGGGCAGCCCATTCCAATGGCAAAGAACTTTCTGTGAAGAGCTTTCTCACCTCAAGCCTAAACTTCCCCTGGCACAGCTTGAGACTGTCCTCTTGTTCTGGTGCTGGTTACCTGGGAGAAGAGACTGACCCCCACCTGTCTACAACCTTCTTTCAGGTAGTTGTGGAGAACATCTTTGAATGCTTCCTATGACAGGGCATGCACAGTTTCTCTGGGCAACCTGTGTCTCACCACCCCTTTTGGAGATTTCTTTTTTTATTAATAAACCCCCCTAAGCCTGCTGTTTAAAAATCAGCTGTGTTTTCATTAACTGATCCCTTCCAACCCAAACCATGCCATAAGTCTACAGAATAGAATATACTGTTTCAGTTGGAAGAAACCTACAGTGCTTGTCTAATCTGATTGCCTGACTATTTCAGGGCTGGTCAGAAGTTGAAATGTGTTATTAAGGTTGTTGTCCAAAGGCTTGGGGCCTCGACCACCTCTCTGTAGACCCTGTTTCAGTGTTTGGCCACCCTCTCAGTAAAGAAATGCTTTCCATGTCCAGTCTACACTTCCCTGGTGCAGCTTTGAACCATTCTCACACGTCCTATCACAGAATCGAAACGAGAAGAGCTCAGTATATCTCTCCGTACTTCCCCTCCTCAGGAAACTGTAAAGAGCAATGATGCTGCACATCAGCCTCCTTCAAACTAGAAAACCCCAGAGTTCTTAGCTACTACTCACAAGACATTCCTTCCAGCCCTCCTTTATGCATTCAAGGACATTCACATCCTTCTTAAACATCAGGGCCCAGAAGTGTACAATGTTTTGGCACAATGTGTTCCAAGGAATTGAGTGTAAAAAAGGTGATTGGCTCCAATATACCATTTCTATTCCTGTCAGAAGAGCTGAAATTTCATCACATTTATCTTTTCTATAAACAAAGACAAAATGTAAGGGATGATTTCATAGGCCTGCTGCCAAGCTATCAGTAGAGTTCTTTAAATCCTGTACGATACTATTAAATATTGTGGAGGAATATCACTGGAGAAGATTCTGAACTTTCAGAGAGCATGTTCTTTCTGATAGCTTCTCATACTTACCAGCAACCTGAGTGTAAGAAGGAAGAAGAAATGCTAAAGATGAGGTTATACATAGGAAAATTTTTTACCATCCAAGCTCTGACCTCATCAACCCTTTCATCTGATCTTAGTTTTAGGGGGTGGATAATTCCAGTATGACTAATCTCATTTTACAATTAAACAGTGATTTGCAAGTGATTTGGAATTAGGGGGGAAAAAAATAATCAGTGCATGTAACCAAACCCCACAGGCACTATTAAATACCTACAGAAAAAAAAAATCCACTTATTTTCTGGATTTTGGTCTTAACTGAGCAGTTCCTTTCAGTTCAGTTAATGAAACTTTGTGATTGCTCTCTGTAACAATGCATAAAGATGGCAAGTGCAATGCCAATTTGTGACTTACTTGTGCATTTCAATGGAAAAGTAAGAAATTTAAGATATCTGGGTAATAGCCAATTAAACGTGTGCTTAATTGAGATTGCAAGTGTAGTGGGGTTTAGAGTGTCTTATATTGTATCTTTATTATTTGAGGCCTGTAATAGCTACAACACATACAGTTGCACTATAAGTCCACAACAAGAATTATTACAATATAAATATTATATAATAGGTAGTCAAGATTCTGCTACAGCATGGAGCAAATCCCTATGAGAAGGATGGTTCAGGGAAAAGTGCTTTGGATCAAGCTTGTAGTGATCAAATGAAAGAATTGTTGAAGTCTTACAGCAGCATGGGCTCTGTACTTCCTGTTGAGACTACTGAAATCACAGGTATTGTAGTTTTGTAGAATAAAGCATAGGATTGGCCTGTAGTCTTAAAGAAAAAAAAATATATTATAATGCTGCTGATTTGGGAGTTACATATTGTCTTTAATAAGTTATCTTTGACTACTCAATTTTATTTATTTACAGAAAATAGGAAACATGAGTAGAGGCTTTTTCCCTTGGGAGAATGATGTATAAGGACATACTTGGCTCTTCAGGTTTTTATTGTTATCCATATTTCCCTTCACAGGAACCCTGAGTTTTGGAAGCAGTAGCTTTAAAGACTTACTTTCTTATGCTACCTAAATTTGATCTCATTTGCATCTATGAGATACTTCTTTAAGATGTGATCTGTCATTGCATCTTTGTAACCTGTATTAACTAATCAGCCTGTTATGCTCCTGTTCGTTTTTTCATAATTACGGAGAGAGGAGATACTCACTTAGGTCAAGAACAGTGAAACATGGTGGCCGCAATGTCTATAAGAATGATGCTTTGGAGTCGCAACATGAGAAATACAGCGTGGTAAGTATAGATGATAGAGTTTTGATAACCCTTTGTAGTGGTTTGAAACATACTAATTATGCCCCACTATCAAAATCATGGATTTACAACACTGTATGGCTGTAGGGTGTTACCATCCTGGACAGGAGGTTCTCGGTCTCTCTCTTCCTTTCCGGCTCTCAAGCGTGTGGGTGTGTCTGCTTGTTTTTGGGATCCGGATGGTGTTTTTCCTTTCCCTTCCTTTCTGTTTCATGTATATACTGATGCAGTCTGATACTTTCATAATGGGGGAGTAAAATATTCTGTGTAAATCAACTATGAAAACTCTCTCTACCTTTTTTTTCCTCCCTTTCTTTTCCCTTGGTAAGAGGAGAGGGAGGAGGCAGGGGGGTGAATGGGGGAGGTGGGGGAGTTTTTTTGCTCTTGCACTAAAACAATAACACCCTTTCAATGAAGAAGTTTCTTCTGTATCAGAAGAGGTTTCTTCTGTCCCCTGGCTGACCTTGAGACCATGTCTTCTTGTCTTATCACTTGTTGCTAGGGAGAAGAGCCTGACACCTATCTTACTACAACCTCTTTCAGGCAGCTGTAGAGAACAAGGGCTCCTCCCCTCAGCCTTCTCCATTCTAAACAAACCCAGTTTCCTCCTGCTCATCACAATACTTCTCTAGGAGCTTTACCAGCTTCATTAGCCTTCTCTGGACCAGCCCCAGGACCTCAGTGTCTTGGTCAAACGGCTTTGTAGAGCAGTACTGCATAGTGCCTTTTACTGACTGAATAACATAAAATTAACCCTTTAGAATGTGTGTAAAAAAAAAACAGCATCATGCAAAGGCTAGCAGTATATAAGATATGATTTACAGTGTATAATCTGTGATTTACAGTATATATGTGTATGTATTATGAATTCTCTCTATACATGATTTCTGTTCATTTACATTTAAACAGTAGTCAATAATTATATATGCTTCCTATTGCCTATATGCATAGGAAAAAAAGCTCAGGAATCCTGAGGCTTTTCATCACATTTCCAAAATGGCTCTTTGATTTTTCTTCATGATAATTAAGACATTTAGAAATTGGTTAACCTTAATTTAAAATAGCCAGGAAAATCTTTGCACAAGTTGTTAGGAGAGGTCTTGCTGTTACCTGCAGGCTATGCCCACATTGTGTAGGTGATGCTGTCAAGGTGAAATATGCAGTCTTATCCCTGCAGTGTGCTCAGAAGTGGGACTCTGAACACGGACTAGTTTGAATGTCTGGGCAAAACCAGTCTGTGACAGCCCCTTGGCAGTGCATACCATTGGCACTATTTATGTCTGTCCTGCCTGAGCCCCATTGCCTTTGCACAGCAATACACTGCCCGAAATGACTTGAGTTCACCGCTATTTATCCTGCAGGCCATGCCTCATGGCTTGTGTTTTTTATGGTGCACTTGGATCTCACTATAATTTCTGTGTTTGTTATCACTAGTCTGTTGCTGCCATACAAGATGCAGAAAAGAAGCAAAAGGAACTTTTGCTCTTTGAATTGAGAACTTCCAAAGATGCAGGTAGATGTAAAATTGAGTTGTTTCACCCTTTTTATAGGTGGCAGTAATACAGTTGTTTTTAAAATAGCACTGTACATCATTTGTTTTCATATCTGCCCTGAAATATGCAGTTTCAGAGAAAAAGATTTCAATAACGGCTCCCAGCTAAGTGCTCTTCCTATGTGCTTCCAGTTTACATAGGAATGAATATGATGACAAAAAAGGGAGGCATGGCACTTGGGGGCACAGGTTTCAGGTCAACCTGATCACATAGAGATCATAGATAAGAATGCACGCTGTTGGCAACGTTATTCAGTTACAAGTATATAAGCCCCCCCCGCCAAGATCAAGAAATCTATGTCTCTACATAAAATAACAGATGCAGCATTTTCATTCTGGTCCAGCTGGACTTCCAGGAGCCTAAAATCATGTATGGGGGAAAAAAAGGAGAAATCTTGAAGGCAGACACTGTGGATGATTGGCTGTTTCAAAAATGCTGGTGCCCGCAGGTGTAATTTGTCTTGCTATCAAGTCTGGGTTCAGATGTATCTCAAGATGTTACTAAGTGACACCGAGTTTCTAGGAGATCGCGATGCTGGGGCTGTGTAGCAGTTTGAACTGGCTGTGTCTATGGCATTACTGTTCAAGTGGCAAAACAGGAACACATTTGACCAAAGTTGCTCCCCCAGCTGCCTTTACCATCTAGGCAAGGTTTTTTTGCTCCAAATAGTTTTGTTCCCTGACGGAAAGGAAAGAGCTTTTAAAAATGTCTTTTCTTGAATATAAGATGGAGCTTTCAAATTAGGTGTAAAATAGTAAATTAAATTAAATGCAAAATACAGAATTATGCAGATTCATAGCTTCCAACTCAATTTTGTGGCATATGAACTGTTAATTAAAATGAATATACATTTTCTTGAAAAATACTTGATTAAACAGGTAGGTGATACAAACAGGCAGAAGGCTATAGGCTGGAATTTGTGCAATTTCATAAATGAGCAAAATTAAAGTGCCAGGCGCATTCTGTTTAGGGCTGTGAGGGGAATGAATGTGGTGATCTGTTAGCACTAGTGACAAAAACATTAATTATCTAGCACCTCTTCAACTAAATCATAGTTATTCCTTGTGAAGAGGTGTGAGACTGAACAAGAACATTGACCTTTGACAAACTTCTAATGCAGAAGAAAAATCCTCAAGGTATTTGCATGCAGTACAGTCTATTGGTAAATGATGCAAAGTGGATGGTGAGCATTTCCACCAGCTCTCAGTGCCCTAAATAATATAAAACCTCGAAGAACTACAGCTGATAGAAATGACAATTTATAATTACATTTTTTAAATAATATGGATTTGAAACTATGTGAAACTATTATGCACACTTATTTACCATGTAGTGGGTTGAAGCATCTCCCCTTGCCACCATGGGCAAAAAATAACAACTCAGACAAACGGATTGCAAAAGTGATGGAAAGTTTAAGTGGAAAGCAGTGAATGTTTACAGAGAGCCAGAAAGCAGTAACAAAAGAAATCCCAAAACAGATCCAGGAAGATCCCATCCCCACCTGGGGGTACATCCAAGACCCCCAGAGCTCCTTCTCCCTGCCCCACTGCTAGGCTAGTCTCAGCTGACCAGATCTGAGACTGCCCATCCCCCCCGTGGCCTTGGGCCTAGCCAGGCCCATGGCCGGGAGGCAACATCTCCCCCAGTTACCAGGTGACGGCGAGGAAGAAAGAGGAGGTGCTAGACCTCACACTGGATCTTATAGTGGTGCAGAGAATTATGGTAGAAATACCTAGTTTCCTGTGTCCACCCACTGGGCTGGACCCCTGGACACAGGAAGCACCTCATGTAGCAGAGGGCACCCAGCCCAAACTGCAACATACCATTATACGTAACTTGTAACAATCTAAGCTCATTATAGTGTTTTATAGCACTCCAAGCATAAAGGTTTTAGTCACATTCTTAAGATTCTGTAACTTCTGCAGGTCACCTCACATGTAATTGTCATGTAGTGTAGCTCCTTGCAGTAAAGAGAACTTCAGAAGTTCTAGTGCTTATCATCCATGGAACAGTTCTTAATCCTGTTCTCTCAGTAATTTCCTGGACAAGGCACTTGCACTTCAAAAATTTTCAGTACCAAGGCTATTTACTATTGAGTTAAACTTGCATTTAATTATTTCTGTGAAGTGTTTCGTTAAAAGTACTCTAATTTTACAGAGTTACTTTTCAGTAAGACCTGTAAGAGCTGCATTCCAGTATAAAGTACTGCAGTAATAAATATATTAATATTTTGGCTGTGTGTTTGCTACATTTAAAATGTTACTACTATGAGTATTTTATATTGCATATTGCCATCATTTTTGATCATATCAAAACATTGGACAGATCTGTATATCCGAAGGCTATCTCAAACCCAAGATACTTTGAATAAAATGCTTGCAAAACAGAAAACAGAAAGGGATGCCCTTGCTAAAAAATATAGGTAAGT
The DNA here is from genome assembly GCA_015227895.2 of Colaptes auratus. Taxonomy (NCBI): domain Eukaryota; kingdom Metazoa; phylum Chordata; class Aves; order Piciformes; family Picidae; genus Colaptes; species Colaptes auratus. The sequence continues at coordinate 38,578,284 of CM026897.1, forward strand.
AGAGCATCTTGTCCTGTTTGCAGAAAAGTATAGCGAATAGCAGAAGCAGAAGCCACAAACCTACCCATTTACACCTCAAACTGCAACCATTTCTGTCTGTTCCTTTGAAGATATTAAGATGTACCTCTCCCCTAAGGAAAATGAGAAAAAAAACCCTCTAAGTTTGTTAATGCTTATAAGTTACTTTGCCTTTGTCATTTTAGTCATGCCAGTTTTGCCTCTTCAGTTGCAGTTTCTTCTGTGCCTGTATAACAATAAAGCAACAAAAACACTGCTATAAGAGTGGCCAGTGTAGAAGTCCACAGTTGTTAAGACTTACTCATATCAGTGGCCAGCTATATGCTTATGTGTTCATTGTATCATGGGTTCTAAACACATGTGATAGCAAGCAGTATCACAGTACAGGCACCAATGCTGTCATGCTGTGGTTTAGTTGTTCTTGTTCTGCACCAACTAATCTTTCTGTACCTCTGTCCTAAGTCCTTTGACAGTCTTTCTTTTCTGTGACTTGGATGATGTTACTTGTAGGACATGTCACTTGTGGGTGAAGTTAAAAGCAAATTATGTTTCTATTCCTTTCCCAGTGCCTTGTGGTACTCCCCCATATTCCCAGCATGGTGCCAGAGTGAGAGTGCAATCACTTGTCCCATGAAAGGGAATTAGGAGAAAAGAGTATTATGCAGGGCTGGTGGCTTTTGTGCCAAAAAGAGTGAGTAAAACAAAGAATTCCCTTCTATGAAGAAGGAGGTAAAGTCCTCTGAGAAGGACTATCACAGGGTTCCGTGTCAGATAGCAAGCAGGATCTGATGAAGGGAAAGACATTCCCTAGACAGCATCCTAAACTGTTCTATCCCCTTTTCTTAATGGTCATACAGTATTACAATTGTGTCTTCACATAATGTTTGGGGGTTTTTGTTTTGTGTACTCAGTAAAAATTCCTGATAGTATCATCCTTCAGTAGCTCATTCTGAGCTTATTTTAAAAGGCTTCAAATTAGTACCACAAAAGATTGAATTCAGTGAACTGTTGTGAACTGTGGTGGTAAAAGAGCAGCCAGTGCTAATACAGACCCAGTTTTGATTCTATGAATTAAGGGTAGTATAGGAGGACAAGGTGCTTACTGAAGTTTTGATGCTTTACATCCTTCTTCAAGGTGGAATTCTGCAGTTTGTTGTACATATGTCTGGGATTTGAAATATAAACTTTATTCATAAGAAAAAGATTGTTCAATGCTTAGGTATTGGCAGAGGCCTTAGAATCATGTTCTTGGTGGGTTATGTCTATTACACTGTGTTTGTTTTGTGTTTACAGTAACTCTAGTGTCATTATCACTTTTTAAATTTATTTTCTACAGAGCTTCAGTGGAATCTTTCAAAAAAGGAGAACTGAGAAAACAGTTAGTTAACCTTGCTTCTAGGCAAAAGAGTCTGTTGACTGTTGTACAAAAGCAGGAGGAATTAGTTCAGAAAATACAAAATTACAGAAAAACAAAGCAAGTGTTTAGTGCATCATGTTCAGAGAAGCAAATCTCAATTTCCCATGGAAATGATAAAAGACAAAATTTAACTGCAGATGCAATGATGTGTCCTGATGTAGTTACATTTAATATGGGGCTTGGTGCCAGCATGCCTAATGGTAACCACGTAGAAGCACATCACTCTTCAGAAAATCAGGAATGCAGCCAGGATCCACATGTCTGCTCTGATGAGACAGCAGCAAATAAAGATGCAATTAGATGCAAAGAGGCTTCTGATCATTCTTTGGCATTCAAAAACAGAGTAAGAGAAGATCTGTTCAGCATGTCAAAGCTGACAAATGCTGTGAAAGTGGTGACTTTGCCTTTGGAACCTGTTGTTTCCACTACTAAAACACAGTGCTCACGGCAAAAAGATAGTGATAGTGTAGCTTGTGTAGCAACTGCAAAACAAGGAAATAGGTCTTTAAATCCCACTTCAGTGACCAACACATTAAATACTGTGGAAGCCCGAGGCTCTGTTGTCAATGTCTGTCAGCCAGGCAATAACTGTCAACAGGTTCTTGCAGATGAGCATCTACACAGACATGTGCATAAAGAAGCAGCAGCAATAATAAACAGCAATAAGCAGCAGCAGCAACAGCAAGTGATTTTGTTGACACCTACAAAGAACATCCCTAATACTCTGCAGCAAACTATCTCTTGGTGTAATGACAACTCATTTAATGCCAACTCAGTGCTTACAAATCTTACCTCAAATACAGACTATCCAGTAATTGAGAAATCTTCCCACAGCTATGGTGATCACAGATATGTACAAAACCAAGTGAGATGTGGAAGAAGAAATAAGAAAAAACTCCAGTTGATAGATCTACTTGAATTGGGAAGAATTAAGCCAGGAGAAAATGTTTTAGAATTCAAACTGCAGGTAATTTTTTTTATATACAGTAATGTTTACATTAGCATATAATGAACACAACCCCCACTGAAACAGGCTAACAGCAGTTTTCATGGTTTAATCTGCATCTTCAACACTTATTATTGAATGTTTTTATTGAAGAGTTACAGATACTTTGAGTTTTAAAGGAAAATGCTATGAATGATGGATTATATCAGCCCATAATTTTAACAATGCAGAATACCGCTCATGTAAAATTTGTGGTTAACTATGCATTATCAGTTTGTTAATGTTTCCTTTTGCTAGGAGTGGAATCGCTGGTGCATCCACATTGTGTAATACCTGATTTTTATGTTTAAAGGAGCAGGAACTGATGTTTTTATGACTTAATGTGATTCTCAGGAACAACTATCAAGTTTCTCAAATAAATAAATGTAACATCAAGGATTTCATGGTGTTGTGATAGACATGAATATATACAAAATTCCTTGCTTGTATGCCAACTGGTTCTATAGTTTACAGTCCAGTAATAGCCATATTTGCAAAATACAGAGCCTCCAAATTTCCTTCAAATACAGAGCAGATTTGCAAGGCAGTTACCAGGGGTCTGGCTTGACACTGAGCAAATGATGAAATTACAAACTGAATTCCTAGCTGCTAGGTAGTTAATTTCCAGGGAAATATATTGATTAAAACATGCAGGATGTTTTATTTTTCAGCCAAATCATCAGGTGTAGTTAATGTTGAAAAGACTCCTTTTCCTGCACCTATTGTGTGTTTGGGAATACTGAGAATGGCTGTTCTGTGTTGTATTGTATTCTGTAATATCAAGTAGCATAAGTCACAAGTCTCCGCATTGAGCCATGTTGTAGGTATATACAGATGCTTCTTTTCTTCAAAGGGCATGTTATATTCCTCTGAATCCCAAGATGTCTAAATGGAAGAGTGAAGAATTCAGTGTACTTAATATTGTTTCTCAAGAATGTTATCTGTGATGCTCTCTTAATGCATGTGTACCTCCTCTTCAATGTCTTCATTGATGGTCTGGATGAGGGGATTGAGACAGTCATCAGCAAATTTGCAGATGACACCAAGTTGGGAGCAGATGTTGGTCAGTTAGAGGATGGAAGGGCTCTGCAGAGGGACCTCGACTGACTGGACAGATGGGCGGAGTCCAGCGGGATGGCATTCAACAAGTCCAAGTGCTGGGTGCTACACTTTGGCCACAACAACCCCATGCAGAGCTACAGGCTGGGGTCAGAGTGGCTGGAGAGCGGCCAAACAGAGAGGGACCTGGGGGTGCTGATCGACAGCCCCCTGAACATGAGCCAGCAGTGTGCTCAGGTGGGCAAGAAGGCCAATGGCATCCTGGCCTGCATTAGGAATGGTGTGGCCAGCAGGTGCAGGGAAGTCGTTGTGCCCCTGTACTCTGCTTTGGTTAGGCCACACCTTGAGTCCTGTGTCCAGTTCTGGGCCCCTCAGTTTAAGAAGGACATGGAGACACTTGAACGTGTCCAGAGAAGGGCAACAAGGCTGGTGAGAGGCCTTGAGCACAAGCCCTGTGAGGAAAGGCTGAAGGAGCTGGGTTTGTTTAGCCTGGAGAAGAGGAGGCTCAGGGGCGACCTCATTGCTCTCTACAACTACCTGAAAGGTGGTTGTAGCCAGGAAGGGGTTGGCCTCTTCTCTCTAACAACCAGCACCAGAACAAGGGGACACAGTCTCAAGCTGCACCAGGGGAAGTTTAGGCTCAAGGTGAGGAGAAGGTTCTTCACCGAGAGAGTGATTTGCCATTGGAATGGGCTGCCTGGGGAGGTGGTGGAGTCGCCGTCCCTGGAGGTGTTCAAGAAGGGACTGGACGTGGCACTTGGTGCCATGGTCTAGTCATGGGGTCTGTGGTGACAGGTTGGACTTGATGATCTTCGAGGTCTCTTCCAACCTTAGCGATACTGTGATACTGTGACACTCATTTATGTCTTAGAAGACAGTGCTATAGAGGTTAAAAGTTTAGAAGCCAGTGTCTCTTGCATTGCAAAGAGGAGATGATCAGTAAAGCTTCCTTCTTTATCATTATGGAGAAGTACTGGATAACAACACAGAGCTAGCACATAGTCCTTACATAAGGCTAGCTTTGGGAAGGCAAAATACAGTTTTTGAACAGTGTAAACCTAAGGTATGAAACTGTGAACTGGACTGAGTGGTCATAAAAATATTTGGGTTAAACATCTTAATTTAGATTCTTACAGACACTCAAAGCCAGTGGATACCTTAGGAGGAGGTTAAGTGTTTGCTGGTGGATTATCCTCTAATTCTGATTGTTTAATCTCATGTATGCTTGGCAACCTCACTAACTCCTAATGTAGTTGAACAGCAACTAATCTTTGCATTGTTTAGCTGTGGTAAACTGACTGAGACCAGTACAACAAAATTGTATTTTAATGAACTATAAGCAATGTCATTAACACTAAATTCTTTCATACTTAGTTTTACATAAGAAAAGGGTTCCTCTGCCAACATACAAGTGATGTCCCTTAACGTAAATTGAATTCTTATGTAAATATGTTTAATCTTTGAATTACAGCTAGAATTTCACTCTGACACGCATTTGTTCCACATGTTAAGCAAATTGCATTTCAGTAACAGTTTCTTGTTGCAAAGACCTGCCTTCTGCGAATTCCTGAGTTCACTGTTGCAAATTAATTTATTCACAGCCTTGTTACATCTAAGGGGAGTTAAGATGCAAATAGAGTTCTGGTAAACAGACATAGGGAGGTTTGTCTTCTGACAGAGGTTTCTATGTGGCCTAAATATCTTACTATAGTGGAATAAATCCTTTTATTTTACATACTGAAGTTTATGATAGTGGCATTAAATTCTTTAACTTTTCTCAGAGAACAGCAGAATTAGCTGCAACTTTTCAACTACCTTGTTCCCCAGGATTTTTTCATGTTTTTAGGGTGTCAATGCAAATTTGTCAGCTTATCAATTGAAAATTATTTATTAATTTTTATTTTTTAGGAATTTGGTCATAAAGCCACGCTCTTAAAAAATGGCAAGATCAGAACCAGTAGGAGACAAATACTCCAGAATCCAGTTCAGTGGGTTAAAGACCTACTAGGAAGTGATATTTATGTGTCATGGCAGTATGCATGGAATAAGGTAGGCCTCATTCTCCCCCTAAATACAGCAATAATAAACAATGGTAATATATGTAATTAATCTGCATCTCCTTACTGTTCTTAAAGCAAAAGAAGCTACAAGTCTAAGTTTTCACATCTTATTACTTTTTCTTGAATAAGCAGTAAAGAAAGAGCTACATAGCTGTAGATTTAATCAACTAGTAATGAGTGCTGAGAAAGCCTGGAATGCCCACTGTAATGTATCAGTGCTTTGAAAGAGTGGTCTTATAGATGATTAAGAGACTTGACAGAAAAAGGTGAAAGGTAGGTAGAATGAAAAGGAGCAAGCTTATTGAAATATCAGGATGTCAGGAATAAATGTTGCAAAATACTGGCAGAGTTTAGAGGGCTTTTATAAATGGCTTGTGTTATGCTTTTTTTTCATTCAGAACTCAAATTAGAATTAGAATTTCTGCTTGATCTTGGCAGACAGATTAAGACTGCTTAAGTGCCTAAACTCAGTTCCATAAGAAAAGTTAATTATTTGCACCTGTCAGAAGAAACACCAACTAAATGGCCAGTTATCCATTTGGATTTGTTTGTGCAGGTTACCTATCTGGGGACACAGTTGTCAAAGTTTTGTGCTGAAGAGGTGGCAGTTTCCAGTGACTGGGAATTTCCATCTCAAGAGAGAGCGTCTTTGGGTATGTATCACTTAGAATCTAATATTCATCATGTCTGAAAGCAGCAGGAATTGATTTCTAGAGACCGTAAATGCCAACATTCTTCTGTTGCTTTCTGATTTTTTTCTGGGCTACATGCATATCACAAATACTGGTCTTGAAAAATAGTGCCAGAACTTACTCATGGTCTCTTAAGTATGTTTCACACAGGTGGTTGTGTGGAGAGAATAGTTTCTTATGACTTGGTCACTATGTGAAAAAAATAATTATGTAGCATTTTGCATTAAAAATATTTAATATACAGTGAAGTTTTTAACAAGCTAATTAAATGCGTCTATTCTATTGGAAACTCAGATACTCCAGCTTAAGTTTTACTTGCCTGTAGATCTTAAAATCACATAAAAAATTTGTATTGGTGGAAATCCCAGTATGCTCAAGCAACAGTAGTAACTAAGAGGATGTTCTATTCTCTAAAAATAAACTGTCATAAGAAAGAGTGCATTTCTATGACAAAATGAAGTTGAACAATTTTTTCAGGAATGCCTGGCAGACTTCAGAACTTAATCTTAACTTTGATAAGTAATGTGTTCTCAGAGAAATCCAAGTCCCTTTAGCAGCCAGTTGCACTTAAGAGTCCAAAAAGCTTTTTTGGCTTTTGTGGCTGGTTCTGTAAATTTAATGAGAGATCGCACCACACCTGGACTGGCGTACCAGGCTGGGTCTGTTCTTAACACACTAGAATGTAAAGATAATAGTTTACAATAACTAACTTCATAGTCAGACTGTTACATCCTACTGGTGTGCAGGCTAAGAGCATGCAGGTGATTTTACAGGTGAGTTTCCAGGTGAGTTTACATTGTCTTACTTATGTAACTTAAATTTATACCAGGTGTCAGTGACACAAAAATGGATTTAGTCTCCTAACTTCATAATATACTTTTAAATATGCCACTAGTTCTTGCATGTTATTCCTCTTGTGGAAAATTGATGGCAAACAATGAAAATTCTAAACCAGAGAAATCCGATTATTCAAAAACCATTCCTGACAAACAAAACCCATCCTGAAGATCCTGAAGTGTTTTTTTCCCCATGATTTTTTACAAAAAGCCCACAGTAAACTGGGAAAGAATATTTTTAGAAGTTGTTTTCTTTTCATGTGTAATTTAAGATGATGGTAATGACTAACTGTCTCAGTCCGGAGAGGGAAAGAGACTCAGTTCTTTTGCGTATTCCTGTATTGTGAAATGAGAGGCACAAACAAGGCCAAAATATCAATAGCTAGACGATTTATTACATAAATAAAGTGGAGGGATCAGAAGGGGAGAGAGAGAAAATAGGAAGAGAGAGAAGGGAGAGAGAAGAGGATAGAAATTATATTACCACACCCCTCACCCCCCCAAGACAGTTTGAGTCTGTGGAGGAAAGGTGCTGCAGGAGATCATGGGCCTGTAGAGGGAGGGTGATGAGGCTTTGGCTGTAGAAGAGACGTGGTCCTCTGGGCAGCCTCTTCAGCTCCATGAGTTGCAGCAAGCGGATCTTAGGACACGGAGAGAGGGTTCAGTCTGCTTCTTCCAGGCTCCATGATGATGTCTCTGTCATTTTTAGCTCTCCTCGTATTCTCTCCGTTTTGCTTCTCAGCAGCATTGTCCTTCTGTGTTTTGGTTCTGTGCTTTTCTTCTTCTGTGTTTTTAGTTCCGTGTTTTTCTTCTACTGACCCAGTAGTTGCTCAAGTCTTCTATACAGTTTTTAGGCCTGGGTGTCCAAGTATTGTCACCCAGGAAATCAGGGGCCAGGTGGTGAATCCATTGTCTCACCATCCTCCCTTTCCGGGGTATGTGATGGGTGATTATCTTGTCTTATGCATATTCCCGAGGGTTGCCTCGGTCCATTGTTGTGAGGCCAGCTGTGGTCCAGTGAGCAATGTTATCTTTGCACCGTCCTAAGAGCAGTTCTAGTGGCTCTGCCCAATACACATCAGCTATTGTCTGGGCAAGCAGATAGTGATTTTATCTTTGTTGAGTCACACCAGGAGAGGCAAGCTTTTAGTCTCTCACACTAACCATTAGCCCACCCTAGATGAGAAACTGAGGGAGGAAAAGCCAAAGTACACAGTTTCAGTTGCACACATTGGACAGGTGCCCTATGGTTTCAGGCCTGGTTCAGAAGTTAGCTTTTTCCAAGGGCTGTTCCCAGAAAACATGTTGCCTGCAGCTAACCTGCTCAAAAGAGAGACTTTACCCCTGTGGATGTGAGCTATTCTGTGCTGCTTGCCTGGGTACAAAAAGTGCTTGCCAGGCATTTTTTCATCTTTCTAATATACTGTAGCCTGTGTGTATTTTGTAAAAAAGTAGTCTTCTTTTTTCCTTGCACGATAAATCAATCTAATTTTTTTTCTATGCATCCCAAAACATTAAAAAAAAAGAAAAAAAGACTGGAGGCTGATAATTTGAGTGTTCTTTTTGAGTAGAATGTTACTATTTTAAATACACATCCACCCCCCATCTTCTGCCTTCCCATATCTGAACTCAGTGTTCATTGAGCTACTGTGTGAAGCGGATGGGGAAGTGGGAAGAAAATGATACAGGCATTGGCTGTATCTAACCATCTTTTCACAGAAGTAAGCATCTACCAGTAGTCTGTACTTTGTACAGAGCTCAAATCAGGAAGCAGGTCCTATGAACCTCTACCAAATCAAGGTCCCTAGGCAAGACAGGTGAAGGAGTTGCTGGTTTGTAGCTGCTAGCAGAAGGAATGTACCACCTTTCCGGTTTGGTTGAGATTAAGATACTTGAAGGTTTATATAGAAGCAGATTTTTTAGATATACTTTTAGAAATAAAGCAGTCCCAGACCAATGCAGGTATTTAATAGAAGTTTAAAGATTAAAATTTTGGAATTAGTCATCTGCTTCTTTGAGTCTAAGCCTTTAGTCTCTTTTAGGACTATACTAGCAGAAAGCAGGAATTACTGCGTGCAAGTCTGAGTGAGAACTAAACATTAAGAAAATAAAAAGTACTTTTAGATTGTCTGTATATAGGAAAGCAGAAGAAGCCATGATTGTATGGTTTGGAATTAATTCCTCTGTAGTTTCTCATGCATGTAATGATGACGTAACATTTGCTAAAATTGACAAGGATTACAAGAATAACCGGGATTCAGAAGCAGATGTCAGCTGAAGAGCAGATGTCAGCTGCAGAGCAGATGCTGATATTAGATATTTCACACTGAAATTCCAGCAAAATGGCTTAAAAGAAAAGCATTTTGCAGTTGTTACAGTAAGTGTGATATCTACATGAATTTTGAAGATTGCTGTTTCAGGAAGATGGCCTTCGGAAGAGGGCGTGACTAGTGCACTTCTTTTGTGCTGGTAATCCCTTACTACCTTTCATTAGCCACCCGTGAATATTAGAACAACTCTTGCTCATCTTTAGTTCATAAAAGGCCCAAAAGTACTGTGAAATAGAGTGTTTTCAAGGGAATGCTTGCTTAAAGGCTGACACAGAGGAGCTGTTTAATGTTAGCATTACTTAAGATGTCTTGGCATAAAACGAGCAGCTGACCTCAATAATAACGATGAGAGGAAATGAGAATAGTTTCGCTGCAATCATATGTGATCTGATCTGTTTTGATATGTTATGATCATACATTTGTGATGTGTGTGTTTTACTTTTCCTTGTGATAAGCAACTAACCCACATATATTTAGCAGCCTACTTTCAAGTTAAATTTGTGTATGCAATTTTGCCATATGTTGTAAAGAAGAGTCAGTCATCTTACAGCAGCTGTGGCTGGGCTGGTAAAGGAGCAGAAGAAAGTCTACCCTTACATGTTTTAGGTGGTGTAAGGCTAATGAAAATTTCAACGATGACCATGAAGAAAAATAAAAAGCCTAACTGCTCCGTCCATTAAACCATCAAACCACCAGCGTTAAAAGGGCTTTTTTGTTCTCAAAATAGAGTTGTCTTTATCTTCTTGTGCTCCCAGGAAAGAATTTTATCACAAGGCACTCCAGCAACTACAGCCCCCAACATCAGAGTCTTGGCACTGCCTCTATTCCTCAGCGCCCTGGGAGCTTTGTCCTGAGCGATATGCAGCCAAAAACCTCATCCTTGCGACAAAGAGGTGTGAAAACATTGCTATGCACTGATACAGAGACAGCTGTTACCACGGAATTGAAGAGTAAGATGTTTTTCTTAACTTCCTGAAAAACTCCAGCAACTAATGTTGGGTGCAAGGGCTATACAAGACATACAAAAGGAAGAAAGTAGGTGGCAGGAAACTGATTTGTTGGGGGGGAGGAGAAAAGCGATGGGGGTGGGTACAGAAATTATGACTCTGCTGATGGATTGGATTAATCTAAGTGACCCAATAATGAAGTTTTTCAGAGCTCAGTATGATCAACTCTCCTGTGTCCAAATTAGAAGCATTTTGTTACTTTAATGTAGTTAGCAAAATAACTCATTCTTTTAAGTACTCAGTTAAATGTCTCCACAAAATAATAGCATAGACAAATATCTTCTGGATTTAGGTGGAGAAATACAATACATAAGCATTGCTGAATAATCTCATGTAATGTAGTTTAAAGGGAAAAGTGAAAATATTCCTGAATATTTTTATGGAAACAATTGAGCTTGTAACTGCATTTTCAGTATTACATCTTTGTGGTGCACATTAACCCCATATCTGCACAGTTGGAATGGTGCTTATTGCACATCGATCTCCCATTTTTGCCTCTCCACCTTTGATTATACTGAAGAGGGATGACCCTGAGTAACCACAGTGCAAAGTCAGAGTGGTCAGCTCAAGCCCTCACTGTCCAATGTCAGGTAACACTTTGCACTGAAGTGTGTAACAGTTCCAAGTCAGGTATGCCACTTCTTACAGACAGTAAGAAGCAAATCAGGTGATGTGCCTAATTAGTGTCAGCTATTGTAAAATGAAAATGTATCCACGCTGTAAAGCAATTGGTTTTGCTTCTGTAAGTCTATACATAGGACCTGGAGCTGCAGTCCAATGTATTAAGAAGAATCCAGACATAGAAACTGGTTTGTTGTCCCACTTAGTTTTTTTAAGTTTTTTTTTTTTAAATAGAAGCAAATAGACTTAGTATCTTAAATGCCAGAGCAGAATATTTGGAGGGAGGAGTCTTTAAAATTGCAAAAAATCTGTTGTATAATAGATTGTATTTACATTTACATACCAAAAAACCCAGGCTGATCTGCCTTTTGATAAGAATTGAAAAGTTACACAGGTTATGGCTCATGGGAGTTATGTTTATGTTTATAGGAGTTATGTTTATCTGTTATGTTTATCTGGAGTTATATATCTGGCTCATGGGAGTTATGTTTATGTTTATAGGAGTTATGTTTATCTGTTATGTTTATCTGGAGTTCTGTTTATCTGCTAATCAGATAAACAGCCATATTCCTGTTTACTGCTTACCAAGGTAATGGTCTTGTAGCATGCAGGGTCCTTGCCACCTGTGGTGGGTTTAAGTTTCCCCCCCCGAGCATTAACTTTGCCAGACCAGCTCAGTTAGAAGCAAATGAAGCTGTATTTACAATCAAAATCTACACACTACAATGGAATATACAGTATTTGCATTATACAGATATTTATAATTAGCAAGCAACACAAAAACCCCAATGGTCAGAGACCAGGGAAGCTGTTCCACTGTCCCTCCCCTACCCCCCTGTTCAAGAGAGAAAAGGTGCGGAGAGAGAAGCAGTGGATTAGACTTAGCCAAGGCCAGCCAAAGCACACAGATTAATCCTCCTGAATGAAGCAAAACCAGCCAGAGATCAGAAGAGAGAATTGTTGTGGTACAGCTTGTCTTATTCTAGATATTTATCCAATGCATTTGTTTAGAATAATCTTTTGTTTTCCTTTTTACACCCAATAGTGATTTATTTATATTTTTCTACTTTTCTGCTTGACATCGGTAACTAAATTTTAAAGGCACAGCCTAAAACCACCACACCACCCTATTATCTGAGTGATCAATCTTGTGTGGAAACAGTTACAGCAAGAGTGCAGAGGTGTTTGTGTCAAAGGTGATGGCTAATATGCAGTGAAGATTATGCAAAATTGCATATTGGTAGTGCCAAACTGACTCCCAAAATTAATTTGGAAATCCAGGGAAATGTTGTTCCATATGTATGTTTTTGTTTATATCTACCACAATCCCCCTGTTAATTGATGGAATAAACTGCTTACCTTTCAGTAAAACCTTTAAAAAAATTAACCACCAGCCCAGTTACCACATCTCTGCCCTATAGAACCCACCAAAGCTTCTGCATCCAGTTCTGAGAAGCTTTTCAGGTTTCATACTCTGACCAAAAGTATTTTGGAAATCAAATTATGAAAAAGCAAACTCCTGTTTAAGAAGGAAGTTCCTTTAAAAGCAAGCATCTCAGGGTATTTCACTGAATCTGTTAAACAAAGCTTTGGAAGTGCCACGGGAAGCCCCACAGCCCATGGATGGATTTGCAGTATTTGTTTGTCCTCTACATTTGTTCCCAAAGAACCATTCAGACACACAATGCCACTGCCACTTCATTTCATGCTAAATGAATTCTGAATGTAAAGCTTGGCTGTATAAAATGGCTTATAACTAGTTTACTTTCTTGGCTTTGGTATTCCTGAAAAGTGATAGATGAGTAAATCATTTTAATTTTCTTGCTAGTCAATCTTACCTTCTCTTGTTCACAAGTACAAAGTTGTGATGCTGAAACTACTGACTTGTCATGAGAATATTTAAATCCAGATGAATTGCTCCAGTACTATGAAACCAGGTCATTAAATACGTCAACACCTCCTAGACAGGTGTAAAATTGGGCTACTAGTAGACATTGCTTGTGTGCCTTTGCAAGAATTATTAGACTTTAAATTGTAAACTCCTCAGAAGAGGGATTTCATATGTGTCTTTGAACTGACTGAAGATAGTATTTTGGTTTGGTCCATTAGTCCAAGCAACAAATCTCGCCCACTGTAGTATATTTTTCCTGCAGTATATTTAAAGCTCCATGCAATAGTAATGAAAAGAAATGTCACCCATTCTTGAAAGTTTGCAATGTATTTTGTGCTGCAGAGTATGCCAGTTAAAAACCACTGCTTTTCTTAGGCTCAGATAGTTATATCAGAAACTACTTTAATTGGAAATTTCTGCTATTCTTACCTTCATGGGTTTTTTGGGGAAGCTGGAAAAGACGAGAATGTTGTTTAGTGATTGAAAAGTCAAGGTATAAACTGAGAAGCCTAAGTTTGTTTTGTTTTAAACAATATGGCATCAGTTAAAGGGGCTTGATTGTATATATATCTTAATTTTTTAAACTAGGTATTATTGACATAGTGTCTCAGCACAACCATCAATATTGGCAAAGTGCTTGGAAGTGCATTAAACAACAACACAAAAAGCACACTTGCCCTCTAAACCAAAAACTCCACAAAGCCAAAACTCTTTAACATCTAATACCTGCAGCAGAATATTTATCAACTACACAGTGTCCCCATTTATGTGACTGTAAAAGACCGGAAGACTAACTGTTAACTATTTCTCTGTATCTTATACTTTAGAAGCGGAGTGAGGTTGTAGAAGAATACTTCTTTCCATAATTGTTTTCTTGTCAGAGGAGTCTCAAGGTGCAGCTATTCTATTGTTTGCTCTTCTTTATAGCTTGCAGAGAAAATATTTTAAAGTATTTTCCAGTTTATTATAGTTCCATATGTTTGCTTTAGGTACTTGCATACTTCACAAAGAAGCACGTAGTTCTGCCAGCAGAATTTACAAAGCTATATTTTGCAGTGACCTTGCATACCATGACTTGAATGATAGGCTTGTCCATCTGCACACCTTTCCTTTCCAAAATCCTCTACCTGCTCTTATTTGGCTGTCAGCAAGGTAGAAGGTAGAATGTCCATGACTGCCTTGGAATTAAGCTATTTGGCCAGGAAGAGTCACACAAAGTTTTCTTTTTAGGAGACAAAAAAGGAAAAAAAAAAGCATCAGCTCTCATGAACTACATACCATGGAAGCCAGTTCTAAGAATTTAATGTCTTTATTTCTTATCTGTTAGTCAGGTTTTTCTGAAACTGTCAGGTCACCTGAAAATTAACTAGGTGACAGTGGGATTGCACAGAACAATAAGCTAAAGTAGGTTAGATGGGGCCTCTGGAGATCTTCTGTTTAAAGCAGGACTAGCATCCAAATTAGATGAGGTATATTCAACACCTTGTTCAGTCTGTATAACGTATTTGTGTACTTAACCATATATCTAGTTGGAATCTTGTGTGTTAGAACTTAAAACCACTGCTTCTTTTTGTTGTGTTCAGAAACTCCATTTTTGTAAGAATCCTGCCTAGAAGTATGTCAACTGACTCCTCATCAAGAGCTTTCTGGCCTTTCCACTTTCTGAAGCAAGCTGTAAAAGAAATCCTTTGGTAACTGGCCCATGTTTGTAATTCAGCAGCTATACTGTAACATTGTAATCTGCTTTGGTGGTCCCATGGAGACTGAGGGAACACTAAGACAAACAGAATGATTGTAGATAAACTTTCTAGAACAATTCGGTCTTTCGGAGGGCAATAAATTAAAGACCATGTGACAAATAGAAAGCATCAAGAGGCAGCAGCTTCAGCTACTGCTTTGCTTGAAAGAGAGAAGTCACACTTTTGTGACACTACAGTTGGTGATGTCAAAGCATTCAGGACGCTACCTCATGATCTTACCTTGGTAAGACTTCAGTTTGTATCACACTTCTATCTTACATTTTTGTTCAGGAGTGACTTTTAACAAAGTTGGGATAAAGGTTCTAAACAAAACAATTCAGTCTTTAAATCACCACATGATTGTAGGCTAGGAGAAGGCTCTAGAAGATTTTCTGAGGCTGTACATAAAACCCACCAAAGGTGTCATTGCTCCTGTAGGTTTTGCCAGTGCATGGAAAAAAAAGAAATGTTGCTTTTCCCATCAAACAGCTCTTCTAAACTGAGCTAAAACTTAATTTCTGCTTTGTCTCCTGTTTCTTGCAATCTGCACCTCAGAGTTGTCTAAACTGCAAGAATTGTAGTTGGCACAATCTATCTTGGCACACTAAATTCAGGGGTTTTTAAAGTTAGAAATAATTTTGAAGTACCATCTATTTTCCTTCCAAATGAGTATAATGTGAATTATAATATAATCAAGTATACAATAGTGACTCAAGATAATAAGTTTTAAAAGGAAAAAATACATGGTGGGAACCTGCAGACTGCTAGTCATACCAAGAAAGAGTCTCCTGTGATAACATTTTAAACCAATCTTAGTGCCTTTTAATAGAGGGTACTGCTGTGAGCATTTGATATTGTTGAGTTCTGACTTGGTAATTTGATATTTAAAAAGAGTGATTGACTTAAGAATCTGAAAGGCGATGTGAACAGTGTATAAAAATACTTGTGTGAGGAAAAGGGAATCAATTACTATGTTTTCTTTTAAAAGTACTTACTTTATTCCTTTATAAATTCAACCTTGACTATAAATTCTTTTATGAAAGGCTGCATACACTTCTCAATTGGTATGAGTAGGTCAATTGTACCTCTCACCTTTTTGAGGGAAAAAAATCACGTTACAGCTGTACTAAAAAAAAAATGTAAGAGCCACTGAGATTTAAATTGTTCTCATTTCTTTGATAGGTAACACTGATGGATTTTTGTAACAGATTGGAGGTTTTGAGCTCTCCACATTGATAAATGAAAAACTTAGCAATATCTTAATACAGCAAATCCAAAGAAGAATAAGTCATAATGTACCACATCACAGAAAATACTTGTTACTGGCTAACAGAGGTATACCAAATGTATCTAGGAGAACAGAAAAAACAGTTACTGTGTAAGATTATAACATAATTATAATAAGGACTAATGTATCACTTATCTAGGCAGTATAAAGTAGTGTAATAAAGCTATAAAGTAGTATTAATATGGTTCATTTTCAACTATTTAGAAACAGAAAGGTTTACTATTAGCTACATCTCATGAAAGATTACATCTTCAAGCCTGTGTTGTGGCAACAATACTTCTTGCCCTTTGAAACACAAAATAGTTGAAGAGATTTCAGTATAAACCTTGTAAGTGATGCTTTAAAATAAAAGGCATGAATTCTTTAATCATACCTGTAAGTCTTTTTTCCATGTGGATGCAGAATGTAGTAAGAAAGGCTACTGTTAAAAATTACTTTCTAATAAGAATGATTATAGATGCCTAATATTTATTTCTGCTTTATGACATTGCTTCTGCCAGTCTCACTGCAGGAAAAAAAGGAGAAAGAATAAACTAAGGAGTACTATTCTTTATTGAGTGCAGGAAGAAATCTTGCACTCTCAGATCTAGTATTTTATCTAGAAGGGACAGAATAATTAATTGTGAAAGTATGAAATAAGTTCTGCATTATTAGTATGCACTTTCTAGTTATAAGCTAACAATGAACTTAACTTACAGATTATCCACATTGGATCATGTCTGATACGTGAACGTAAAAACTATAGGCTAAGGGACTATGAGAAGGTGCTCTAAGTCTTTCTGCCACTGTTACAGCTGTGCTATGAACTATCTGGTCATTATAGTCCATTAGGTAGGTTCCAAACTGTATTTAATTTATAAGATGCTATAAACAACCTTCATTTTTTTTCCAGAGAGTTATAACTACCAATGCAAAAAATGCAGTGTGCATAGTTGAGGATTACCTCATAAATATGTTCTTGGGGAAAAAGTACTTTCAAACTTGGGGTGGAAGTGAACACAGAATAGCATACAGTAATTAGGCAAAATCCCTGCTGTCTTCTGTGTTTTAGGGGATGGACACCTTAATTTCAGGTGTCTGACTGGCATGGTATATCTAACTGTTAGAAGCAGATTGCTCCCAGTTGATTGGCTCATACAGACAGAGACCTTGGACTCCAGATTTCACAGGCAAAGAAAGAATTAAGATCTGTATCATGTAAAGTGAATCAGGAACTGTGGAGGGACCTGGAGAAAAGTGAAGACATTTTGAAGGAAACTCTTAAAAAAACCCCAAACAATAACAACAACAAAAACCCACAAAAAACAAACCCACAACCAAACAAAAAAACACAACCCCCCCCCCAAAACAGAAAAAACAAAACCACACACACACAAAAACCCCAAACACCCATACCAGGAAAGCATTGTATTTTGACAGAGAAAGAGCAAGTCTTACAATGACAACCAGTCCACAGACTTTTCCCAAGATATCAGGTCTTGATCAGCCAAAAAAAAAAAAAAAAAAATTCTAAATACTCCCTTGTGGCACTCCAGATCAAATGCTGCCACCTTTAAGTGTGTTGTTCTTAGAACTTTTTGCTTATACATCTGTACCCAAAACAGGACCAGTGCACCAAACAAGGTCCATGTGAATGAGAACAACATTTCCTGTGACTTTGCCGCAGGTACTGCAAATCAGTTCATCTTTCCCTCTGATGTGATAATAACCTTTACCTGCTTTACAGAAGTATTGAAACTGCATTTACTCTTGCCTCTAAATTGACTCAAATTCGTTGCTTAAGCTGAAAGAGTGGTTTAATTCCTTTTGCAAATAATTACAAAATGCTTAACCTTATCTTTGTTAAGTTCCAGTACTTCTTACTTGAAAAACTAAGGAGGATACAGTGAGTTTAAAAACTGATCTTTCAGGAGCTATTTTAATGATCCAAAAATGGTGACGCTGCACAGAAGTCACAGTCTTTGGTAACTAACCTTTATGCAACTGAAGATTCTGGTCTGACATTTATATTGCACCATTACTGGGATTTTTCCTTAAATACAATTTTCAGGTTCTTAGCAGCATCAGAGAAAAGGTCTTGTAAAGCTGCAGCACAACAGAAACAAATTGAAACACATTCAGAATGGTTTCAAAACCATAATCCTAAAGTAGATGCCAACGGTGACAGAAAAGCTATTAGCAATCAAGATGGGAAAAGTACCAAGAGACAATACGTGTTTTTCCAAGATTTATGGTAGGAAAGCTTATTCTGACATTGATACTAATTGATACTTATCTTGTAATTCCATAAGATGGCAGAAGACTCAGACCACCTGACAGGACAGTAAGGATAGGAATGCAGAGAAAGAGCTTTCCTATGTGTGTCTTACTGTACTACACTTTCTTCTGTACTTGAGGCATTAAGATGAGTTTTGGATACTCTCCACTGCTTTATAGTATATAGAATCATAGATTCATAGAATTTTAGGAGTTGGAAGGGACCTCCAGGTATCATTGAGTCCATACCCCTGCCAAAGAAGGATCACCTAGGGCAGGTCACACAGGAACACATCCAGACAGGACTTGAAAGTCTCTAGAAAAGGAGACTCCACAACATCTGTGTGCAGCCTATTCCAGTGCTCCATCACCCTTACAGTAAAGAAATTTTTCCTCGTGTTGAGGTGGATCTTCCTGTCTTCCAGTTTGTGTTCATTACTCCTTGTCTTATCACTGGCCACTATTGAAAAGAAACTGGCTCCTTCTTCTTGACACCCACTATTTAGATATTTGTAAACCTTAATAGGATCTCCTCTTAGTCTTCTGAAATCTGACTTGAAGATATCCTTAAAACTGTTTTTTGACTTTTTGTCCAAGTGTTCCTGTTTATGCCCTTTGAAACATCAGTTCTAGTGTGTGAGTGTGTGAACTGACTTCTTCCAGTATTACTGACCACTGCTTTGTAAGTGATGTGAGGTCCATTGTGATACAACTTCTCAGGTGAAACTTGTGTTCAGCCTGGCCGTTGCTGTAATCAACATCAGATCACGGGGTTTGTTCCATTATGTGCTGTGTTATGGCATGAGCACATTGAAGGTGCACTAAGGCTATTAGATACCAAATGCAATACTGGAGTCAGAAGTTTTGCAGTGGATGTCATGCATGTTGAACAACTTACATCCACAGGAACAAGACATTTGCGTATGTGAACACAGGCTTCTTGCTTCTAATAGCAATTTGCCACTTTGCTGCTATGGGTAGTGAGCTTCTGGAGGTGAGTAAATGGCAGGGAAATCCTCACCAAAACATGGAGTTCAATAATATCTACCTACACTGATTGCTTTGGCATTGGGATCTGCTGATGCTGTTAGTTCAGTGAGCATATTTTGCTGTTTGGAATTGGTGTAGGTGTCACACCTGGAAAAATGTGGTAGCAGAGAGACAGATTCTTCAGACGGCACATGGGAACCCAGAAATAAGGTGCGAGCTAAGTGGCGAATGGGTGTAACATCAAATATGTTTTCTCTGTATTTTGACAAGAGTTTATCTTGACAGATCTAATAATCCTGTTCTTGAGACAGTTGAGTGGTGTCTGAACACTGGTGTTTGTTCTTTGGTTATTTTTTTAAAAAAACAGGCCATCCCTACTTTGGTGACAGCCCTCCCTCTCTTGATAACATCTGCTGCATGTGACAGTTCTGCCCTCAGCAGCAGCTGCTGTGTTGGGCTGGCTGCGGTAGCTCAGCTGCTCTGATCCTTTTGCAAGGTGCCAAAGGAAGAAAGTGTGGACAAAAGCAAGTAATTCTGAAAAATACAGTTTGGAGTCTGTACTGTCAATGGAAAAAAATGTAACATTTCTTACAGTGTTAACTTTCAACAGTGAAAACCGAACGTTCAGCTTCTTCTGTCTGGCACAGGTGCCTTGAGTTTATGCAGATATTTTAAAATTGCAAATATTCATTGTTGACTTTGTTGCAATTTCTTGTATACAGGTGTACATATTGCTTTTTACACAAGCCGTTCAGGACTGTATGAAGGGCATTGCCTCTGAGAGGGACTCCTTTGTTTTGGGGAAGTACACTAAACTTACCTCTTTGTGGTCATAATGTGTGGAATTCAAGCAATGGCATCCTGCTACATAATTGGAAAGGGTTGACTTCTAACCCTGAGCACCACAAAGTGTAGTACAGCTCTTATCTCACTGAAGTCTAGGTGCAAGTAAGAGATACCCCTAAGATGGCCAAGGTCTTCCTAGGGATCACTAAGACTTACTTGTTCCTGACAAGCTATTAACAACTCTTTAGATCATAGTGCCAGTGATTGCTTTCCATTACTCTAATATACACTCTGTAATCATTTGTATTAATTTTCAACAGGGTCCTCTGTCTTGTTCACTTCAGTGGAAGGTCTGACACATTTTCTTCAATTCCATGAGATAGTAATGGTATGTAAAGAGGAGTTTCTGCCATGCCCTATAATGGAAAGGCACTGGAGTTTCTACAAAGAATGTGAAGATTTTGGATTCTAGAGGCTTCTTGAACGCTAACGTTTTTTTCTTCATTGTCACTTAAAAGTAACCATTTGAGCTTATCGATCTAAGTGTTTTGATACTGTCATTTTGAGAAACCATTTGCCTAGCACTTGGAATAGACTGAGGGACTGAGTAAATGAGGAGCGAGGGAGTACTCTGTAGCAGGCGAGGCTAACTGTCAATATTGAATTTTGCGCTGTAAGATTAAGAAGTGGGGAAGTAGACAAGAACTGTTGTACTCTGGTGGTTTTTGTGAATTATACTGCAGGTTGTTAAAGTCATATGAAATTCCACTGACTTCAGTGGCTGCCTATGCTTGGTGGGGCTGCACAAAATCATATAAGTATCAACACTGTTAGTCACTTCCTATTACTTAAACCTGGAGTTGTGCTGCCTGCACATATGCTATCAGAAATTGTTGTTCATGTTTGTGTAGTAACGTAACTTGTTAGGTTAGGTAAAAAATCCAGATGGGCGTCTTTCAAAATCAGCAGCAGCTTTACTTTACGTGGCATTAATATATACAAACATTTGAGAAGGGGGTGGATGCTGGGAGAGGTTAGAAGAGGAGTCTTAGCCATTGGAAATGCTCAGGGAAATTCCATTCATATTGCAGCCAAGTTTTTCTGGTAGGCAGAAAGTATACTGGCATATGGCAAGAAATGCAGTTGGCCTGTCTGTGGAACACAAATTCTTCCATCTAACAATATTTTAGATACTCATCCTGATCTCTGGAGATTCCTATTTGTTTTATGTTTACAATGTGTGAATCTGCCTCAGTAGCATATTTATAACACATTTGACTGTCATGAGAGTTATCTGCATTCAAATGGCATTCTGGCTCTTTCGTCTTCTGGATTATAAGAAGAGATGAAACAATAGCACCTGCTGCTCCTAACTCCAGTGAATGGGATGAGAAACACATCCTGTCAATACATAACAACCCCAGCTAGCTATTTGGAGTGCAAAGAGCTGTTCTGCAAAGATTTGATTAGTGACTTAAACAGAAGGTGGTTTAGGGAAGAGAGAGGGGTCTGATGTGCTAAGAGCTAGGATGCATGAGCAATCATAGCCTGATGGGCTGTAAGGATAAAGAAATGCAGACTGCCTGAAAGTAAAAAAGTAAAAGGCTACTGCGTGATAGGTGTTTTGTAAAGGTCACTTTCCACACAGGAAAGGAAGTGGAGTGGTCTCACAGCTGCAGCAACCAAACAAACCTGAAGGCATATTGGTTTAAGGTAAATGTTCATTCAAATACGCTTCCACCGAAAGAATTTTGACTGTTAAAATGACTACAGAATTACTTACATGTTTGCTTGACAGTTTTTCTTTGTTACAAGATGTCAAATAAAATTGATGTGTAAAACCTGGGAGGACTGGTGGTAATACTTCTAGTCCATTATGTTAATGTGATTAACATGACCTAAGGCAAGTCTAAGATACGGTGACCAAAAAACCTCCGGTTGATTCAAGCTGGACAAAGATGTAAAAATGCAAAGCATTACATGAAAATGTAAGTTACCAGAGGTTTTTTCAATATTTACATTTTATATATAAGCATCTTGTGTTAGCTGTGTTAGCTTACTAATATCTTGTTAGTATGTTTTCATATGACTAACAAATAGAAGATTCTACTTCCCAAATCTTCATGCAACCGTGAATTTTCCCTGTTCTCCCTTCTGGAATCTTTTTCTTAATGTAAAGATCCATTAAGAGATGGGGAAGGGTGTTTTACGTTCTCTGTTTAATTGTGTGCTTTCTACATTTACTTTGGCATAAAAATATACAAGCTGTTACACAGGTTAAAGATATTCAGCTATTAGCAATCCAAACTGCAGCAGAGTAATAAAGCTTCTGCTCACTAGCAAGGGTTAGCCCTCCCAGCCACTCCTGCTCCTTTCCTAATTCAGTTCTTTTATTCAGTAAACCCTTTCTCCACTCCCAGGCTGCAAGTTAGCACACATTGTGTGTGGTGCAGGCTAAAGTAAAAAGGACATAAAATCTAAAGAATTCAAAGCTCCTGGCGTGCCTGCTGTAATTATTCAGATGAGAAATAAGAGGAGAAAGAGATGATGCAGTGATCAAAATACCCAGATGAATGTTTGCTTTATTTATTGCTGGGATGGATTTAAAAAACAACAACAAACAGTTGAAAGATTAATACCAGTGAGGAAGACTGCAAGGTACAAACCAAAATAACTAGAGGAAGTTAAGTAGCTGGGAGGCAGACAATGCAAGATTCATAGATTTTAAGGCCAGCAGGGATTGGTGTGATGAGCTGACCTCCTGAATAACAAGCCAGAGATTAAGAAAGGTATAGGCAGGGAAAACAGAAAAGAAAGACACAGAGCTAAATTTGCTCTAGGCAGAGGATCAGCACAAAACACTGCACCTTCATGCCAGACAAAGCTGAACTGTAACCTGCAAGACAGTTATGGTGTGAAAAACATGGGAATGAAGGCCAGCTTCAGAAAGTTTAAAGTACTCTGGGGCACAAATACATGTTGGGGTTTTGGTGGTGGAAATGGAAGGAGACATGGGAACAACCATCTTGAAGGGGGAAAAAGATCCTTGGGCAAGAACTAGCCAGGCTCACTGAAAGGTCTTTAGATTCAAGCGGGGGTGGGGAAGCTTCATGCCATGACGGTGTGGCAGTAAGGTCTTGCAGCTGGAAAGCTGCCCCGAAGAAAAGGACGTGGTAGTGCTGGTTGACAGCCAGCTGTGCATGAGCCAGCAGTGTGCTCAGGTGGCCAAAAAGGCCAACAGCACCCTGGCCTTTGCCTGCATCAGGAATAGTGTGACAAGCAGGACTAGAGAGATCATTGTCTCCCTTGGTACTGGTGAGGGTACATCTTGAGAACTGTGTTCGGTTTGGGGCACCACAGAGATACTGAGGTGCTGCTGCAGGTCCAGAGAAAGGCAACAAAGCTGATGAAGGGCTTTGAGGAGTGGCTGAGCTGGGGTTTAGTCTGAAGAAAAGGAGGCTGAGGGGAAACCTTACAATTCTCTACAACTACCTGAAGCAAGGTTGTAAAGAGGTGTGTGTTGGTCTCTTTTCAAAAGCCACAACTGATAGGACAAGAGGAAATGGTGTTACACCAGGGACGTTTAAGTTAGACATAAGGAATACCTTTTGTAGTGAAAGGGTTGTCAGGAGACGGGAACAGGCTACCCAGTGAAGTGGTTGAATCACTATCCCTGGATGTATTTAAAAGCTGCCTAGAAATGGTGCTCCAAGATACAGTGTAGCAGTGGCTCTGGTAGAGTTATGTAATATTTGGACTTGATGATTGTAAAAGTTGTTCCCAGCCGAAGTGATTCAGTGATTCTATGGGAATGAAGCTTTCTAACCATGTTTAACATACTGTAGGGCAAAAATACACCTTAGGGTTCTGGGAGTGGAAATCAGACTAAGGAGGGAGGATGCAAAAGCAGTACCAGAATAGTGTTCCCAGTAAAGACTTCTCAGGTTTTCAAATCATAACTGCATAAAATCACCCTGTTCTAATTATCAACAATGCAAACAGCTGCATACATGAGATTCAAGCCCTTTGGTCACCTGTAGTTGAGTAACCAGTTGGGTAGTAAATAATGTCATTGGTCTGGAATTTGAATTTTTAAGGGGTTTTTTGAAACTTTTTTTTTTTTTTACTAGAAAACTTTTGCATTTTCTGGAAACATGGCAAGAAAAGAGCTTAAGCATGACACAGGAAGGAGTAAAACATTTCAAAGATTGGGATTCAAAGGACTCTGTGAAGTTTTTCTTACATATGGGGGAGGTTAGATGAGGGGATTTGGGGTTGGAGTTTTGTTCTTTGCTAGAGTGAGTGCCGTTGGTGCCAAGACTTTGTTTCTGGGAGAAAGTTTTACTACTCACACCAGTATTACATCAGAGTAACCAGCATCTGAGTTGCCTAGCAGTTATCCTTTCGATTTCATTTCAGTTTCTGTGGAAGGAGCTCAGGCACGCGGTTACACATAACTCGGTTACAGTGGCTTAAGCAATTAAGCAGCCTTCGGCCGAGCTATCCCATCTGTGCCCAGCTGCGAGGTCAGAGCCAAGGGAGCCGACAGATGTTTTCTGCTCTGGTGGCGTCTTCAACGATTTTTCGCTGAATGAACCAAAGCCCCAGGCGTGCAGGCCCTCGGAAAGCAGAGCCTAGCAGCTCAGCCTGGCCTTAAAATACATGCCTGAAGCAGAATGGAGCTGCAGGGCTTCAGTGTGCGGGCGTTATTGCACTGACTACCAGAGGCTTAATGCCAGACTGCAGCTTTCTCGTTCACAGCGGCAGCCCCCGCCGGCCGCTCCGCTCCCGGGCCGCTGCAAACCGTCGTTTCGCGGGTGCCTGTGCTTTCCTGGAAGCAGCCGAGTGGAGGCGGTCGCCGCCGCCGCTTCGAGAGGAAGGGTGCATAGCCCAGGCGACCGCAGCCGCCCGGAGGCCCATGCCCGAGTACCGGCTGGCGGCACCGGGGCCCGGCTCAGCAGCCCTGCTTTGTCGTCCCCCGAGCAGGCTCCTTCCTGGCCGCGGCGGTCGCAAAACCACGGCAGAGACCCACGATACCCCCTCCGCCGCCCCGTCTCCTCGGGGGCAGCTCCGCGCCACGTCTGGAGGAGAGGCAGCGGGAATGCGATGGGCTTTTCCCGAGCCCAGGTGCCGGCTCCTAGCAAGGGGCCGCTCCGCTGTCGGGGACCTCGCCGCTGCTCCCTCTTCCTCTTGCCTGCCAGGTTGCGGGGCGGGCGGCGGCCCCTCCTTCCCCCTCCACGTCATGGGGTGCCGTGTCGCACACATGTCTGTGCCCACACACGACGCGCGTCTCCCCGTAGGGGAGCGCACCCCGCCCGCAGCGCCCAGCCCAGGACGACCGCGCTCGGCGCCGGTGAGTGCTGTGCGGGCGGGCACGTCCCGGGACAGCGGCAGCGGAGGGAACCAGCCCGGCCTGCAGAGCAGGGCCCTAACTTTTTGTGCGGATCGGCGCGCGGGGGCCGCAGCAGCTGCCTCCTCCTCACGGTGGCTCCCACATAGGCGCAAACTTGAAGACTGCCGCGGCTACAGAGTTGGAGCAGGACAGGAGCGGCAGCTGAGAGGCGCAGCGGACCGGCCCGGGGCCGCGCCGTGCCCGGCAGGGCGTGGCTCTAGTGGCTGGAGGAGGAGGGTCGGTGCCGGCGAGTGCTGCTGGGGACCTCCGGTAAGAAGGCGCCCTGCGCCTTAGAAGTTAATGACGGGGGATTTTACGTCTCGGGAGCATCAAGAGACAGCGGTTAGGAGGCTGCAGGCGTTCGAAGTGAGGACACGCACCTGCCTGCAGCCCGGCTCGCAGAAGGTGTGTCCGGGCAGTGGCAGCCACATAAGCTTTTCTCCAACAGTTAAACCAACTTAAACGTGCGATTTGGTAGCAGGAGACGGGTTTGTTGTGACGCTCTCTGAAGTCTCCTGTGGGTTTTTATTTTTTTTCTTCTTCTCCCCTCCCCCCCTTTTTTTTTCTCCCCTAAACAAAAACATACGTGTTAGTCTGTAGCTGTGTTTGATTTTTCAAGTGCACTTACTCGTTTCTTCAATATGGAGAGAGGCCCTTTTTCCTTGCGAGGTAACAGAACAGTAGGGAGCTGTCAGAAAAAAGCCCGAACCGTTTCGTTTTCCTCGAGGAGACGCAGTAACACCTTCTCTCTCAGGGGTGAACAGACTTGCTGATACAGAGTAAGGCTCGTGGAAGGAGACCCTAAGGGAAACTTCTCTTGAGATTAACTCACCCACCGTATCTGACCTGAGGACTTGCTCCACTGAACATCCTCTGGCTTCTTCCAAGAATCTAGTCCATAAACCAGCCTATTATTTTTTGAGTTAGGCAAATTTCCTTAGTAGTAGCCTTTGAAAATTAAAGACTTCCTTAATAATAACTTTTTTTGCATTTGCTAGCCTGGGAAAGAAACAGCTGAGGGGTAGATATGGTAGATCAACTTGCAACTGTAGGGAAGGTGGTGAACAGGAAAGAGCTGCTTGCTCTTTTGTAGACCAAGAGCTACAAAAGTCAGACTGAAAGTCGAAAGATTGAAAACAAGTAAGCGAAAGTTGCGTTTTACAGAAATGTCAACTGTAAAGTGTCTTCTCCCGTCTCTTCTTTCACCTGCCCCGGTCTACTGGATGTCAGGAAATTTACATCGGTTCAAAAGCAACCAGACGGGGGAAAAAAAGAAATGTTATGAGAAAATTGTAACCCCTGGCTTTGGAAACTTTTGAGCTGTAAGGGGATGGAAACTAAAAGAGCAGGTTGAGAAGATTTTGGAGACTACTTCTGCTTTTTCTCCTCTTTACAAGCACCTGCTTTTGGGTACTCTTGAGACAGTATCGTGGAGTAGATGGGCCTATTGGATGTGATGTGCCTGTTCTTCTGTGCATGTAGCTTCTGTGAAATGGTCATAGAAGGGGAAGTGAAATGCTGCTATGTTTGTACAGCCCTGGGTTTTTTTGGTCTTATATATCTGATAGTGATGAGGTTTTGGTTCAGTTCTTCAGTATTTTTCTGTGCACTGGTGGAGCTGTAAAGGCATTTGGAGATCAGTAACAACGGTGGGTAGTGTTTTTGACACATTCTTAAGGACTGCAGCTTTTGGAAAAGGGGCGAGGGATACGTTCATGTTTGAATTGCTTGCGTTGGCACAACCCTTGTACTGGGATTGCACTGGGAATGCAGGAAAGTGTACTGGACACTGAAAAGTGCTTGTGTACCAGGTTTTGTAGATTTTGTGGTTGGCAACCTGTACCATATATGCTATTTTCTGACCTAAAATAAGCAAATTATTCTTAGTCAACAAGCTGGCTGTGATAATCTCAAAAATTCTACAGTGGCTGCAACTACATCTGCTTATGTGGAAGTAGTCCAGTGAGCTGGGAAGAGTTAACTGAAGATAAACATAAAAAAGTACCAAAGGGCCAAAGCCACGTGCTATCGTTAGATATACAGGGAGTGGCAAGTGCCAACACATAGGATTCAGGGAAGCCTGAAAAATGTAATATTGGTTGAGAACAGGTAAGTCCAGCGATCGTTGATCACATGTATCTTTTCAGCATGATAGCTGTTTAGCATGGCCAGATACAGCTGAGGGCCTCAGTGCATGTCTGCAGTGTACAGAATGATTTCAGGAAGCTTTATGTGTGCTAACAGCACAGCAGAGAAACAGAGCATTTTCTGGCAGGTTTCAGGAAAGGATGATGCAAGAGTATTGGAAACACATTAGCTGTTAGTCAAAGCTAGGATTGGAGCACCAGAGAGGTGCTGGAGTACCTGTTCAGCCATTAATCATGATGGTTACTGTCTACCTACATAACAAATTGACTTAAGATAGGAAGTGGATGAGAAGAGTGGACTGTCCTGATGCATGGTGATGAAACAAGTTTGGTCTTATTAACAGATGGTGCTTAAGAGGACTCTAGAAGGAGCTTAGGCTGTTCACATAACTGATACATCTATGGAAAGATACCAGAAGTCATATGTTGACTCCAACTTTTGAGGTCTCCAGGAAATACAAATAAACTAAGAGATGGAGCAGATGAGTCATTAAAAAAATCTCATTTCTGCAACATAAAGTGCAGGGCACCAAGTCCAGCAAGGAGGTTAATTTTGAGTAACTCTGTCAAGCTTTATCAGATTTTCAGTGTGAAGAAGCACAGCACACAGGTCTCTCTGCTTTGAGCATGAGTTGAACAACAGTGAAGAAAGAGAAGCTCTCTAATCGCATCACACTCAGATGCATCACTAAGCAGATGACAGGGTACATACCAGCTGGAGATTCATGCATCCTTGTGCTCTGTCATGCTGTCTAACTGGAATGTGGCTTGCATAGTGCATCAGGAAATCCTGATGCTAATTAAAGACCTTTTCCTTTTGGACTAATGTTGCAAAACACTGTTGGCCCTTGTGTGTTTTTGTGGTGCATCGTTATTTGATGAGGAGGGGCTTTCTGCATGCTTTTCAGGCAAGAACAAGTTGGTACCCAAAATGTTATGCAAGAAAGGCTCAGGGGAGACCTCATTGCTCTCTACAACTACCTGAAGGGAGGTTGTAGCCAGGAGGGGGTTGGTTTCTTCTCCCAGGCAACCAGCACCAGAACAAGAGAACGCAATGTCAAGCTGCACCAGGGGAAGTTTAGGCTCGAGGTGAGGAGAAAGTTCTTCACTGAGAGAGATGTTAGCCGTTGGAATGGGCTGCCCAGGGAGGTGGTGGAGTCACCATCCCTGGAGGTGTTCAAGAGGGGATTGGACGTGGCACTCAGTGCCATGGTCTAGTCATGGGGTCTGTGGTGACAGGTTGGACTCGATGATCTTTGAGGTCTCTTCCAACCTTAGTGATACTGTGATACTGTGAAATGCACAGCTGTCTGCAGACCTTTCAAAATTTTGTATGTGCAGAGAGCTTTTGTCTCACAAAAAAGTGACATAATCTCTAAATTTCTGTGTTATTTACTTTTTAATCAATTGATAACTTTTGATGCCATTGCCCACTGTACCCTTCTATAACACTAAAAAGGGCTAGACTACTGTCACACCATGTGGTATCTTATGCATGCAGGAAATGTCCCATATGAAGTGGGAAGTTAAAAACTGCATGAATTCACCACGCTGGGCCCATGAAGCTAAGCCAAGACTTCAGGGTCCTGTTGTTGGGGAGCTTATGAGAGTCAGCCTGCTCCTACCACATCAGAGAGTGGAGTGCAAATTATAAGCTCCATAGCATAGAGGTGTGTGGTTTGTCAATCTCTGTGAGATAGAAGGCTGCTGCTGAGGCTGATGTGCACAATACTTTGGTCAAAATGTGGGTGGAGAGGAGGAGAGTGCTACATGTACCTTTAGGCACTGCTGCTGTGCTCTCCTCAGGGGAGAATACTGTGGCGTTTCCTCCTGGTGCACACAAATGGTACAATATACAATGTTCCTCAAATTTCTTTGTAACCATTACACACACAACATTTAGGTGTAACAGCACTAAAAATACATTTCTTGCCATACAAGACATACTGTATACTTCATGAGGTATTTAGAGCTGAAATTGCCATAAAGATGATTGTGTCTAAAGAGTTTCAGAAAGCATTGCCAGGACTGAGGGTCAGACCAGTAGCCCAAATATCTGGCTGTGGCTCACAGACAGTGCTGTTTCATCTGTGGAGGGAACAAGACCTCAAAGATCTGTAGTCACAGTACCTTATGTGAGACCTGTACTTGGTGAGGCTTTTGACAGAGATTCATAACATCTGGGTATTTTTCTACCTCTCCCCAAGTCCTCTTTACCCTTCTGTAGGAGGAAATTAGGTCACTTTAATGTGATCTGTTCTTTTTACAGTGGTTTCCCCCCCCATCTTCTTGATACTTAGAAATACTATGTGAGTAAACAAAAATACATGCTTATTATGCAGATAGTGGCTTCCACAGCTTATCATACAAAGCCTGCATACTCACTATTTTTCTGCTAACATTTTAAACTTTCCTTTTATAATCTATGCAAGCAATAATGTTGTCCCTGCTGCTTCTGTGCGTCCGACTTCATACACGCTTGAAACACCCATAAAGATGAAGGCTGCAGGCACCCACAGGATAGAGCAGACACCAGGACTTTGCTCGGCTTCTGAGCTGGCTGTGCGCACGTTGATTTTCTGGCACAGAGTGTCCTAAAGAGCTCTGTGAGGGAAAGGGACCACAACAAAGTCCAGAAGGTAGGTCTGCAACTCTCCTTGAAATGAACTTGCTGGTGTAACAAACTGTGACTATGGGGGTGAAGGTTTGACATGGGGACAGGTGACAGAAGTGGTGATTTACAGCAGAGGCTTGCAGATGAGTGTCTGCAAGCGGCTTGGTGGAGAGGTGATGGAAATGGACAAATATTTGAGCTGTTAATGAGAACTTTTCTGCAGTGTGTTGCTATTTTTCCTACTGCCCTGTCTGACAGGAAACTTCCACACTCTTTTACAGTGCTTCTCCTTGCCAAGGTACACAAGTTCTGGCCCTTTGGGCCTGATTTATATGTCATGTGATAGTTAAGGGGTAAACTTTAACCCTCTTTCCACCATAGTAGTAGTAGTATTTAAAACATTCATATGAGTTGTAATGGAGCTGTTAAACTCCAGATTGCTCTAAATTAGAAGTGAGGGAATGGAATTGCACTTACAGAGGCTTGTGTTTAAAAAACCCTTAATTATCTTTTAAAATTTGTGTCTTTATCTCTACTCTTGCCTTTGTGGTGCTTAAGTTCTTGGCAAACATGGATGCCATTCCATCTCTTCAAGAATTTAAATACTCAATGTATAAGCAATCAGCCTTGAAAATGTCCATGGGAAACTATCCCTGAGCTTTCTAAACACTCCCATGCCTTAACAGGGTGCAAATCCTCTGACTAGCAGGACAGAATAGTTTGGGATGTACCAGGAGATTTGCTGAGAGATTTTTCTTTTCAGGCCTCCACCAGAACAGCTTCCATGAAAAGTTACTGTAAAGCAGTTCACATTAGTTGGAGATGCAGAGACACCATATTCACTTCTTTCTTGTGCTGCTGTCTTCTTGAACAATCCTGCAGAAGTCACCTGCCTCCTTTACTGGCCAGAAAGCAGACACATGGAGCTTCCTTTACCTTGACATATCTCTGGGACACGGACATGCAGGGATTAATGTTAGATATTTTATTACAATTATGAGGATCACTGATGTACTGAAGGCAACTAGAAAAGGGCATCCAGACTTTTTCTGAAGAACATGTAGAGAGTTAGGACTGAGTGGCAGAGACAAGCAAAACAATGTAACTGTTAGCACAGCAGGTTCTGTTAGGAAACATGGAGCTATGTATCCCATGCAATGAAGAGTCCACATGTTTAAGAATGGGGGAAAGTCATTTGTGATACCTGTAATTGCCAAATCTTTGCATAACCTGTGTTTCCTGTGTATACAGTAAGAAGCTATTTTTCCTCTTCCAGAAGCACAAAACATGCTGTAGCAAACTGTAGAATGATGTTGTTTTTCCTTGGGGCACTATGTTAAGTCTTCAGGGTCTTAAATTGGCGGGCTTATTATTTGATTAGGTTTAGGCCTAAAAGTAACAGCGTATTTTTCCACATCTTGTAATTAGAGGTCTATAAGGCAAGTAATTGGTGTTGCTTAGGCCTTTAGCTGACCTGTGTTTAAAGAAAATCTAACCATTACATGGACCAAAACAAGGGGGTGGGCTGTGAAGAATGAAGCTGTTCAACCCTGGTGATTCTGTGTGATTCTGTGTTAGAGGATGCTGCGGTGTTACAGGGGCCTAGGCTGAGGCTCCAGTGCAGGGAAAGTGGGTGAAAAAAAACAGGCAAATGCTACAGAATTGAGTGATCTAGACCTAATGCAAATAAAACATGCTCCTGCAGAAGCTCTGTGATCCTTGCAGATAACCAGCTAGCAGCACTAGGAATGGATTAACTTTCCTAGCAGCATTGAATAATGCACTAAAGTTTAATTCAGACTGTTTATTAAATAAATATATAAAACAATTAGCAAAGCAGATCATTGCTTTCCTACTTTTCCAGCTTCCCAGGAACATCATCCCTTCTACCTTCCCCAGAGATCCATCAAGTGACTTGATTTATAGAGAGTGGAGGGAAAGTCAGAAATTACTACTTGCGTCTTTCTGCAGAGCCAGCTGCAAGCAACTCAACCAAGTTTGCATTGCTGTGTGATTGGGTGTACATGAAGGAAATAGAGATAATTCATCAAGGAGAACTTTTCCCAAAGTGTTTTTCACTGGAGGAGAGAGAATTGTTTCCCTAGCTTCTGCTATTATGTGGTAGTGGTGTTGGTTGCTGAAATACATGGTGTCCTGATTTCCAAGAAAAGGTGTAGACACTGTTTTTGACTCTGAAAGCACTTACCCTCACTGATCCCTCTCTCCATGCTCCTGTTGCATCATTTCCCAATGTCTATGCTTCTGCTACTACTCTTCTCAGCATCCATGTTCCCTTTTCATTTTGTTAACCCAAGTGAAAGGCAAGGAGCTTGGTTTGTGCTATGCATCTGCAGAAAACAGCATGCCTTCCCTGCATCCACTCTCTCCATTTCCTCTGATTGCACAGACCTGCAGTCAGACTTGACCTTTTCACATAACTCTTGCTCTATGGCAAGCATAAAAGCGAGCTAATGCATGACAGTGTTCATGGTGAGCACTGTGTATTTCAGATCCGTCAAGGAGAGACTACTGCCTGCTCACAAACTAAATTTTTCAAGAATGCCTATTCTGGTAGCAGCCAGTGTGGGCTGTGCTGGACATGATGAGCAACAGTCTGCCTTGCCACGCCATCCTCTTGTTTAACCACTCCCAAGCTGATGTGACAACAGTTAAATAAATGGTTCCACCATCTGGCCATCTGACATACAATGGAATCATAGAATGCATTGGACTGGAAAGGACCATCAAAGGTCATCTAGCCCAACCTCCCTTCAGTAAGCAGGGACATCCCCAACTAGACCAGGTTGTTTAGAGCCCCATCAAGCCTGACCTTGAATATCTTCAGGGATGGGCATCCACCACCTCCCTGGGCAACCAGTTCCAGTGTTCCACCATCCAGAGAGTAAAGAACTCATTCCTAATCTAAGTCTACCCTGCTCTAGTTTGAAACCATTGCCCCTTGTTCTAGTGCTACATACCTTTGTCAACAGCTTTCTTATGGGCTGCCTTCAGGTACTGGAAGGCTGCTTTAAGGTCCCTCCAGAGTCTTCCCTTCTCCAAGCTGAACAACCCTGACTTTCTGCCTGTCTTTGTAAGAGAGGTGCTCCAGCCCTCTAATCTTTTTTGTGGCCCTCCTCTGGACACTGTCCATCAGGTCCATGTCCTTCTTGTGCTGAAGGCCCTAGAGCTGGACTTAGAACTTCAGGTGAGGTCTCACAAGGACAGAGTAGAGGGGCAGATCTCTTTATCTGATGGCTACAGATGCAATTAGTCTTCTGAGCTGCAAGTATACACTCTTGGCTCCTGTCCAGCATTTTGTCCACCAGTGTACCCAAGTCCTTTTCTGCAGGGCCACTTTATATCACATCATCCCACATTGATAATGAGGATTGTCCCAACCCAATAATACAATGATACAATACACCAGGTTGGAAGAGACCTTCAAGATCATCGTGTCCAACCTATCAACCAATCCAACCCACCTAAATACAATACAGTACAATACAGTACAATACAACCCACCTAAACAACTGAAAAACTAAACCCTGGCACCAAGCACCCCATCAAGCCTCTTCTTGAACACCTCCAATGAAGGTGACTCCACCACTTCCACAGGCAGCCCATTCCAGTGGGCAATCACTCTCTCGGTATAGAACTTCTTCCCAAGATCCAGTCTAAAGCTGCCCTGGCGCAGCCTGAGACTGTGTCCTCTTGTTCTGGTACTGGCTGCCTGGGAGAAGAGACCAACCTCTGCCTGGCTACAATCTCCCTTCAGGTAGTTGTAGAGAGCAATAAGGTCACCCCTCAGTCTCCTCTTCTCCAGGCTAAGCAACCCCAGCTCCCTCAGCCTCTCCTCATAGGGCTTGTCTTCCCAACCCCTCACCAGCTTTGTTGCCCTTCTCTGGACACGCTCCAGTAAGACAACATCTTTCCTAAACTGAGGGGCCCAGAACTGGACACAGTACTCAAGGTGCGGCCTAACCAGTGCAGTGTACAGGGGCAGAATGACCTCCCTGCTCCTGCTGGCCACACTGTTTCTGATGCAGGCTAGGATGCCATTGGCCTTCTTGGCTGCCTGGGCACACTGCAGGCTCATGTTCAACCTACAATCAACCAGTACCCCCAGGTCCCTCTCTGCCTGGCCGCTCTCCAGCCACTCTGACCCCAGCCTGTAGCACTGCATGGGGTTGTTGTGGCCAATGTGCAGAACCCAGCACTTGGATGTGTTCAATCTCATGCCATTGGATTCTGCCCATCTGCCCAGCCTGTCGAGGTCCCTCTGCAAAGCCTCTCTGCCCTCCAGCAGATCAACTCCTGCCCCCAGCTTGGTGTCGTCCGCAAATTTACTGATGATGGACTCGATGCCCTCATCCAGATCATCAATAAAGATGTTGAAGAGCATGGGGCCCAGCACCGATCCCTGGGGCACACCACTAGTGACTGGCCACCAGCTGGATGTGGCACCATTCACCACCACTCTCTGGGCTCGGCCCTCCAGCCAGTTCCTAACCCAACACAGTGTGCTCCTGTCCAAGCCATGGGCTGCCAGCTTGGCCAGGAGTTTGCTGTGGGGGACGGTGTCAAAGGCCTTGCTGAGGTCCAGGTAGACCACATCCACAGGCCTCCCCACATCAACCAGGCGGGTCACCTGATCATAGAAGGAGATCAGGTTGGTCAGGCAGGACCTGCCCTTCCTAAATCCATGTTGGCTGGGCCTGATCCCTTGGCCATCCTGTAAGTGCTGCATGATCGCACTCAAGATGACCCAGATGCAGGACGTTGTACTTGGCCTTGTTGAACCTCATGAGGTTCACATATGCCCACTTCTCTAGCTTCTTCAGGTCTCTCTGGATGACATCCTGCCTGTCTGGTATATTAATTGCACCACTCAGCTTGGTATCATCTGCTGAGGCACACTCAATCCCACCATCTGTTTCACTGATGAAGATATTAACACTAGTCCCAGTATGGATGCCCAGGGGACACTGCTTGTCACCCATTTCCATCTGAGCCATTGACTACTGTATACTGTATGTATATAGACTCTCTGTGTGTGACCATCCAGCCAATTTCTTGTCCACCAAATAGTCCACCCATCCATATTTCTCCAGCATAGGAGGATGTTGTGGGAGACTCTGTCAAAGGCCTTGCCCAAGTCAAGGTAGATGACATCCATTGTCCTTCCCTTGTCTGCTGAGGTAGTCACTCCATTTTATAAAACCACTAGGTCGATCAAGCAGGACTTGCCCTTAGTAAAGCCATGCTGGCTGTCTCAAATCACCTCTCCGTCCTCCATCTGCCTTATCAGAGCTTCTAGGAGGATCTGTTCTGTGATCTTCCCAGGCACAGAGGTGGGGCTAACAGGTCAGTAGTTCCAGAGTCTTCCTTTCTATCCTTTTTAAATGTAGGTGCAATGTTTTTCTTCTTCAAGTCACTGAGGACTTCAGCTGACTGCCAGGACTTTTGAAATACCATGAACAGTGGCTTGGCAACTACATCAGCCAATTGCCTCAGGGCTGTGGGATGCATCTGATCAGATCCCATGAACTTGTGTATATACAGGTTCCATAGGTGGTCATGAACCTTGTCTTCACTTAGAGAGGGTGGGCTTTCACCCCCTGGTCCTCATCTTGTGGTCTTTTAACTAGTGAAATGTGTGGGTATAGGTTGCCAGTGAAGAACCTCATCCTTCTCTTAATCTGTTGTTGCTAGCTTGCCATTCTTGCTCATCATGGCGGTATGTTTCCTTTAACTTCCTTTTTCTGGTTGACATAGCTGTAGAAGCCATTCTTATTATTCACAGAACCCCTTGCCTAGTTCAGCTCCAGCTTATCCCTACACACCCAGGCAGCATCCTTATCCTCTTTCCAAGGTACCTGTCCCTGCTTGAACTCCCTGTGCAGTTCCTCCTTGTCTTTTAGTTTGATCAGCAGCTCTCAACTCAGCCATGATGGTTTCTTGCCTGATTTCTTACACCTGGGGATTGAGAGCTCTTGCACTCTACGGAAAGTGACATGAAAATGACATAAAAAATAATTTGTGGCATCTGTGGCCAAATTGTAGCAAGTCCCAGGCCTTTTTGATGGGTAATGCTAAAGTAGAAAAGAAGTA
This sequence comes from Colaptes auratus, assembly GCA_015227895.2. Classification (NCBI taxonomy): domain Eukaryota; kingdom Metazoa; phylum Chordata; class Aves; order Piciformes; family Picidae; genus Colaptes; species Colaptes auratus. The sequence goes on from CM026897.1 coordinate 38,614,523, forward strand.
GTATAGATTTTATAGAGCTACATGTTAAGGGAGATCATGACTTCTGTTTTTCTGTAGCTCAACAAACTTTGTAGTTGAGCTTGGACTTTTGCTTACTTAAAATGAACAGATCCTTCAGGAAGGACTGGCAGAGGGCAGAGCAGTGGACACTGGTTGATACATGCCTTGCATTTCACAAGAAAGCTGAGATTCATCAGTTGTTGCAGGCAGACTGGTTACAAGCTACCTTGGGAAGTCCTGTTTCTTTCAATGCTGTCTGGTGTGCCTTTCTTTCTCCATGGGACCAGCCTGCTCTCAGCAAAGATCCCTCCAGCCTTCCTCGACAAAGCTAAACATTCAAAGCAGGATTTTCATCCTTCTGCCTGTGGGGAGGCTTATGGTGCATCTTGGATCCACCAGGCTCTGAAGCTTCCTGTGATGGACTGGGGCGATTCATGACAGCTTCACCCTGCACATGCAGCATCCAGGGAGTTTGTGGGCTCCATAGAATAGAATAGAATAGAATAGAATAGAATAGAATAGAATAGAATAGAATAGAATAGAATAGACCAGGTTGGAAGAGACCTTTGAGATCATCGCATCCAACCCATCAACTAATCCAACCCACCTAAACAACTAAACCATGGCACCAAGCACCCCATCAAGTCTCCTCCTGAACACCTCCAGTGACGGTGACTCCACCACCTCCCGGGGCAGCCCATTCCAATGGGCAATCACTCTCTCTGTGTAGAACTTCTTCCTAACATCCAGCCTATCCAGCTTCTACTTTAATCACTGAAGCACTTGTGTTTAGTTGAGCACGAGCTATACACAGTGAGCAAGGGGAGGCAAGTCCTTGTAGTCTCAGACAAAGTGGGTGCTGAACTGTTAATAAATCAGTGTGATCTGACTAGAAACTGGGAACACCCCTGCAGTACATAGGAAGGTTTGGAAGAAGACCACAGATTTTGATGAAGCCAATGACAATTTCCCCCTTTTTGGACTGGTTAAAGGAAACTCTTGATTGGGTACTTTTTAGTTACAAATGGTCTCTGTCAAAAGTAGCTTGTCTGAGCCTTCGCAATTCTTTAGAGTTGAGTTTGGCCTGTGGGAGTTTTTGCTAGGTGGGGAGAAGGAGAAAGGAGTCAATGTTAAAATGTAAGTGCACACAAGTCTTTGACTTTTGAGTTAAAGAAAAATTATGTTGAGTAATGCAGGGATTACTTTAAAGGAACAGCTTTTTGTAAACTGCCTTATTCCCAAAAGACTGTTTCTAATAGCCATGGATGAGTCACTTGTAACATAGAAGCAGAGGCTTCTGGAGGGGCTGGTGCTACTTCAGTGCCAGCAGGGGCAGTGAGTTTTCATATTTTCTAATTTGTACTGATAGAAGAATGCAAGAGGCTAACTGTGTGGACTGCAAATGAGACTTTACCACACAGAGCAAGAGCAACATTACAGTCAGTAATTTATTCCTGTTCAAGAAAAGCATGTCCTCTGGGATAAATTGATGGTCCTTTGCAATTCTTTATATCTTTCCACCATCTGTGGAGGGAACTAAGAGGCTTAGTTTGGCAAACATTGGGCAAGGTTGACCTTTCATGAATGGTACAGTGACCAGGATACAGAACAACTTTTATGCTAGTTTTCTTCAAGGCCAAATCCAGAAGAGCTCTGGGTAGTATAATCACATTGGACTCTGCTCCCCGGCACAAAACATTTCTAGATGTTGTGGGATATCCTCAAGTAGCCCAATGGAAATGCCCCTGCCCATGCCTGGGGGTTTGAACTAGATGACCTTTAAAGGTCCCTTCCAACCCAGTCCAGCATTCTATGAAATAATGCATGATGTCATGACTATATAGTTTCCCAACAGGAGTGGTGCTTTAAACTTGCTTTAAACTCTGAAGGAATGGATGTACACCTTGTAAAAAATGTTATTCCCAATAAGTTATTTTGCATGCTCACAGAAAGCTCTTCAGAGCAGAAATTGTGACCATCACATCTCATAATGTACAGACTTCTCTGGTTAATAGCTGATTGTTTTGTTCTTCCTCTTATACACATCACTGGCAGCTTCTGTTTTTCATTTGATGACTTATGGACTCACAGGGAGGTGGGCACAACTTCTTACCACTCTGCTTCCTGCCAAGGAAGAGATGCTGGGCTGGTGAAAGGTATCCTATGTTACCCCAGATGCACAGTTCACCATCCAAACTGTGACAGTTTGTCTGCATGGCACTGAGAAGATGCAGCAGTTTAAAAGGTTTGCTTTTGTGATGATTTGGCAGATACAGTGAAAACTTCAGCAGGCACACTCTAAGCTAATTCAAATCTAGCTTATGCTGTGTGGTGGTGTTTCTGTGCAGCATCTTAGTTGGTCAGTGTTATGGAACTATAAATTACATATCAAATAATAGAGGAGGGCTCTAGCCTTTGTGTGCAGTGACCTTCCTACTTCTACAGTGCAAGTGGCCTTAGCCAGTGTGTTTAGATCAGAATGCAAAAAGAAACCAAAAAACCTCAGGTGAAACCGCAGAAGAGCTTTTAGGCAGGCAGACCATAATTCCCTCTTAGATTCTGGCTTGGATTCTGGCAAGTTAGTATCTCTCAGAGTGAAGGGGCAAGAAGAGCAAGAAATTGTTTACTTTATTAGTTTAAGCCTTCCACTAGACCGGGCTGCTCAAGGCCACATGCAGCCTTATCTTGAATACTTTGAGCAAGCTTCTCTGGGCAATCCATTCCAGCACCTCATACCTCTCACAGTAAATAAAATGTCTTCCTTTATATCTAATCTACCCTCTTCAGTTTAAAGCCATCACTACACTCCTTGGTAAAGTCCCTCCCCATCTTTCTTATAAGCCCCCTTTAAGTACTGAAAAGCCGCAATAAAGTCTCCTGGAGCCTTCTCTTCCCCAGGCTGAACAATTTCAGCCTGTCAGTGTAGGAGAGGTTCTCTAGCCCCCTGACCATCTAAGTGGTTTCTTTTCAGTTTGAGAGAAATGCATTCACTTGAGGCAATGACACATGTTTTTCAGGATTGCCAGCGGAATGCAGAAGCAGCTCTGTGATCACATGGCTTACAGAGTTTTCTGTATGTGTAGGAGGGAGCAGAAAGTAGGGTGCTGTGGGTCCTGTTTTCTTCCAGTTGGGAGGGGCCAGGTCAGGTGCACACATGACACAGTCTTTGCTCATGACAGATCCAGACTAGCCATGCCCTGAAAATGTGGTTGGGGAAGTCCACATGATAAGGGCCTGGTAGTGTGTAGAAATGCAATGAGTCAGCAGAGCTAGAATTAGAATAGTTTTAATACTTCTTCTTTTCCCTCCCAAAATGAATCCTAAAAAGCAGTCTTGTCTTTGCTTTTAACTAGCCTTTCCTTTGGTTTCACCTTCCTAGCATTTAACATCTTGAGTGATTACAGCCTCTGAGTAGAAATTCAACATTTCTGAGTTACAGTAATCCATAATGTACAAGACAAGGTAAGTAGCCACCACTTCAGTTTGATTCTCTGGCCCTTAGGGGTACACTTTACTTTTATCTCTGTGACAGTGTTCTAGCACGAGCTTCATGATTTACCCAAGCAGGTTGCCAGCGCGTGGTGTACAGGTGCAAATGCTGCTTTTCATGTTCATGATCTGCCTGCTGTAGGAGTTTGCACACTTTTGGGTACTCTGCAGCTTCACTGACTGTTCATTTATGTTTACAGATCAGTAGTTTAGTAATTATTACAGTCATTTTCAAGCAAGAACAACAATTCTTCTCATGAAGGTAAACTTCTGCACTTCTGTCTGATCACTGCTGGAATACAGCAGGACTTTACAGATATTTCCTTGTGATCAGGCCATACTTCACTTCCCCAAACCTTTAGAATAGAATAGAATAGAATAGAATAGAATAGAATAGAATAGAATAGAATGGAATGGAATGGAATTAACCAGGTTGGAAAGACCTTTGAGATTATCAAGTCCAACCCATCATCCAACACCATCTAATCAACTAAACCATGGCACCAAGCACCCCATCCAGTCTATTCCTAAACATCTCCAGTGATGGTGGCTACACCACCTCCCTGGGCAGCCCATTCCAATGGCCAATCACTCTTTCTATGAAGAACTTTTCCTAACCTCCAGCCTAAACTTCCCCTGGCACAGCTTGAGACTGTGTCCTCTTGTCCTGGTGTTGGGTGCCTGGGAGAAGAGACCAACCCCCCACCTGTTTGCAACCTCCCTTCAGGTAGTTGTAGAGAGCAATAAGGTCTCCTCTGAGCCTCCTCTTCTCCAGGCTAAGCAACCCCAGCTCCCTCAGCCTTTCCTCATAGGGCTTGTCTTCCAAACCCCTCACCAACTTCATTGCCCTTCTCTGGACACGTTCCAGCAAGTCAACATCCTTCCGAAACTGAGGGGCCCAGAACTGGACACAGGACTCGAGGTGTGGCCTAACCAGTGCAGAGTACAGGGGCAGAATGCCCCCCCTGCTCCTGCTGGCCACACTGTTCCTGATGCAGGCCAGGATGCCATTGGCCTTCTTGGCCATCTGGGCACACTGCAGGCTCATGTTCAGCCTACTATCAACCAGTACCCAGTACCAGTACTGAGTGTACCTAGAATATATATATGAATGCCTACTGACATACATGTGTTCTTTCCTCTGTTCTTATTTTGTCGTTCTCCATTTGCTGCAAGTTGGTAGAAACCAAGTTCTAATTCTTGTTTATGTCCTTGTGTGCATTTTCTAGCACACTTTAACTTTCAGCTTGGCCTTTTCTCCCAGCATTTTCTTTGCCTGGCCAAGCTCTGTTATCTTCTGGACAACTGGCCTCCTGAGCTGGCAGATAGAATAGAATAGAATAGAATAGAATAGAATAGAATAGAATAGAATAGAATAGAGTAGAATAGTTCCCCTATAATCCAGGAGGACCATGGGACCAGATGGGATCCATCCTAGGGTTCTGAGAGAGCTGGAAGATGAGCTGGCCAAGCCACTCCATCATTTTTCAGCAGTCCTGGCTCACTGGAGTGGTCCCAGAAGACTGGAAGCTGGCCAGCGTGGTGCCCACCCACAAGAAGGGCCATTTGGAAGAGCCAGGGAATTCCAGACCTGTCAGGCTGACCTCAGTGCCAGGCAAGATTCTGGAACAGGTACCTTGAGTGCAATCACACAGCACTTACAGGATGGCCAAGGGATCAGGTCCACCCAGCATGGATTCAGGAAGGGCAGGTCCTGCCTCTCCAACCTGATCTCCTTCTATGATCAGGTGACCCGCCTGGTGGATGTGGGGCAGGCTGTGGATGTAGTCTACCTGGACTTCAGCAAGGCCTTTGACACTCTTCCCCCACAGCAAACTCCTGGCCAAGCTGGCAGTCCATGGCTTGGATGGGAGCACACTGCGTTGGGTTAGGAACTGGCTGGAGGGCCAAGCCCAGAGAGTGGTGGTGAATGGTGCCACATCCAGCCGGCAGCCAGTAACTAGTCGTGTGCCCCAGGGATCAGTGCTGGGCCAATGCTCTTTAATATCTTTATTGATGATGTGGATGAGGGGATTGAGTCCATCATCAGTAAATTTGCAGACAACACCAAACTGGGGGCAGGAGTTTAACTGTTAGAGGGTAGAAGAGCTCTGCAGAGGGACCTCGACAGGCTGGACAGATGGGCAGAATCCAATGTCATGAGATTGAACACATTTAAGTGCCGGGTTCTACACATTGGCCACAACAACCCCATGCAGTGCTACAGGCTGGGGTCAGAGTGGCTGGAGAGCGGTCAGGCAGAGAGGGACCTGGGGGTACTGATTGACAGCCGCCTAAACATAAGCCAGCAGTGTGCCCAGGTGGCCAAGAGGGCCAGTGGCATCCTGGCCTGTATCAGGAACAGTGTGGCCAGCAGGAGCAGGGAGGTCATTCTGCCCTTGTACTGGTTAGGCCATACCTTGAGCACTGTGTCCAGTTCTGGGCCCCTCAGTTTAAGAAGGGCATTAAGATACTTGAACATGTCCAGAGAAGGGCAACAAAGCTGGGGAGGGGTTTGGAACACAAGCCCTACGAGGAGAGGCTGAGGGAGCTGGGATTTTTTAGCCTGAAGAAGAGGAGGCTCAAAGGAGACCTTATTGCTCTCTACAACTACCTAAAGGCAGTTTGCAGCCATGTGGGTGTTAGTCTCTTCTCTTAGGCAACCAGCATTAGAACAAGAGGACACAGTCTCAAGCTGTGCCAGGGGAAGTTTAGGCTGGAGGTTAGGAAGAAGTTCTTCATAGAAAGAGTGATTGGCCATTGGAATGGGCTGCCCAGGGAGGTGGTGTAGCCACCCTCACTGGAGATGTTTAGGAAGAGACTGGATGAGGTTGGACTATTCTATTCTATTCTATTCTATTCTATTCTATTCTATTCTATTCTATTCTATTCTATTCCAACGTGTTCAGCAAGTGGGGAGAAATCTTGTCCCCTCGTTTTCTGTGATTTATGCTTATGCTGTGAGTGTTGTGTGAGACACGAGAGAGCTGTAGTATTCTACAGCCTACTGAAAAGTGAGATGTGCACACTGGATTGAAGCATAGAGGAAGGAATGGCATTCCACTGCCTGGTTGAGGAGTGGTGTGCATTTTCTGCTCCTTGTGCAAGCCCAGCATCATTGCCTTAGGTAGACAGACAGCTGAACTTGACTGAAGAGTGCCCTGGAGGCAATGCCTGAGGGTTTCAACTTGAGGCTCAGCCTTTGCCCGGTCCTCTCTGAAGGATTTGTTCTCCTAAGCCCAGCACAGCTTTCAGTGAACAGAAGGACTTGACCTACAGCTGAATTATTCAGGAGGGTGTGAAAAGTCTCCCACCACCTTGCTCTGTCTTCAGCTGCAGAAAGCAAATGATTTTAAATATTTGAAGGTGTAGAGATGACCAGAACTGCTTCTTGCCAGGAGGAGAGGAGTCCCAGAAAAGGAAAAAAAGGTCAATTAAACACACCAGTGGAAAACACAACCCGTTTCTGGGTGGAATATAAATATTAACAGCATGGCTGCAACTAGCAATCCCTTTCTGCTCTCAATAGCCAGCTGATTGCCTAATTTTTTAAAAATCCTGCTGACCTCATGATCTTTAGGTACATTATGACAGGCTATAATTATGTGTTGTGTAAAAACACATGTTTTATTACACAATACAAATATATTTCCCTTGTACTTGCTGTGTGTCTATTCTCTTTGAGCAAAGAATAAATAAAAACACCCATTTACCTTCTCCGGATCATTCACTACTTTGCATCCCAGCCAGGAAGTGCTTTGACCAGGTTAGATGCTTTGTATGAGAGTATATAGAGCATCCGTGTCGTATTTGTTGATTTCACAATGAAATTAGTCTCCATTCATTTCTCAAGAGTCTTTCTGAATGGAGAAGAGAAAGTGCAAACATTACACAAAATACACAAAGTGGTGATATAAATTCTTTGGGCAAAAGGTGGGACATTGGTCCTGCATGTAGCATAATACAATAATAATACAATAATACAATACACCAGGTTGGAAGAGACCTTCAAGATCATCACGTCCAACCTATCGTCCAATCCAACCCACCTAAATACAATACAATACAATACAATACAATACAACCCACCTAAACAACTGAAAAACTAAACTGTGGCACCAAGCACCCCATCAAGCCTCTTCTTGAACATCTCCAATGAAGGTGACTCAACCACCTCCACGGGCAGCCCATTCCAGTGGGCAATCACTCTCTCGGTATAGAACTTCTTCCTAAGATCCAGTCTAAACCTGCCCTGGCGCAGCCTGAGACTGTGTCCTCTTGTTCTGGTACTGGCTGCCTGGGAGAAGAGACCAACCTCTGCCTGGCTACAACCTCCCTTCAGGTAGTTGTAGAGAGCAATAAGGTCACCCCTGAGTCTCCTCCTCTCCAGGCTAAGCAACCCCAGCTCCCTCAGCCTTTCCTCATAGGGCTTGTCTTCCAAACCCCTCACCAACTTCGTTGCCCTTCTCTGGACACGTTCCAGCAAGTCAACATCCTTCCTAAACTGAGGGGCCCAGAACTGGACACAGTACTCAAGGTGCGGCCTAACCAGTGCAGTGTACAATGGTAGCACCTGAGTGAAAAGTACTTGTGAGCAAGATAACCAGAGGTCAGTGCTACCTCAGGTAGGTGCTTCAGGTGGCTCTAGGTTCCCATCTGCCACGTGTCATTCATTCCCTCATCCTCTAGAGAGGACTGTGTGTGCAGCATACTGCTGTATATGTGTGGGTCTTTGAGTGCTGCACCTAGTAAGAAATAGGAATTTTGCACTTGAGACAAAACCTGATGAGATTTGTAGTGGCTCTTCTATCCCTGGTCCTGCACTGTTCCTCATGAAATCTTGGCCTTTTGCAGAAATTAACTTAATGCTGGTTAGAAGCGAATGATTTGTGCCTAAAGAGCAAAGCTGTTGCCCTCATATTAATATACTGAGCCAGGCTGTGGAGTATATGTTGTCTATAACAAAAAGAGAGTATGGATTTAATGTGCTAAGGATGGAGCAGAAGGGAAAGGAGGGGTCTTTGTAGTGGTGAAATGCACTGGGGAAAGTGCTTAAATCATTGAGGTTACATGTAGCCTCTTTCTGTCTGGACCACTGTGGTGATGGTTATGTAGTGTGTGTTGTGGAAAAAAACCCACATCAACCAACAAAAATGAACCACAAAACCAAATCCCAAGAAATAAACAGATGGGGCTGTAGATGTAATTGCTGGCTGCTGATTCTCTCATCTGACCAGATGCTGCCCAGGATCAGGGGAAGATCCTCCATAAACATGGAATTTGGGGGAGGAGCTGTGATTTCTCACCAGTGCTTCTTAATTCCTTCCTCCACAGTCAATTTGAACCACTTCACTACAGTGTTCTGAATTTCTGTGACCTCTTTATACAGCACAACAATGTCTTGTGGTTGGCAGTGCTGAAAACCACAGGAATGTTCAGGAAACTGAATGTTGTTCCTTTGCTCATCAGCTGCAAAGAAGGAGTCAGTTCTGTCCAGGTGATTTCTTGCACTTCCTGGTCTAACTCTGGGCCACACCAAGTTCCAGTGTTCTCATTGGTAGTTTAAGGCAGGGAGGTGTGATGCTATCACCTTTTTGTTTGTTGGCATGGAGATGGAATGTTTGGGACTTGGTGGAAGCTGGTCAGGGCTTCCCTTCCACAGATCGAGGAGTTATCTGGAGCAGTGGAGGATATATTTTCCCCACTTTCTTTTTATCTTTCCAGGCTCCTTTTTGTTGTTTGGTTGGTTGGGTTTTGTTTGGGTTTTTTTGTTTGTTTTTAAAGGAGGTAGAGAGGATGAGATTTGCTCCCTGGATGAGGTGATCCCTGTTTAGCCGGGAGTTGTAGGGGTTGTCCCTGGCAGCTGAGGAGACCACTGGGCAGCCACTGGTCAGGCTTCACACCACGCAGGCCTTCTTCTTCCAAAGAATGGGTTATCTGCGTTTTCCTCTGCAGGGCTTCTGTCACATGGCTGGAAACCTGGCTTTGGTTAGGTGCAGCTTTTCAGAGTGACTTTTCTCCAGGATCGTAGGTACAGCAAGGAATTAGGTGCACCTGGATAAGACAATGAGCTGGCATTAGTTTGGGGAAGAAGTGAAGAAAAGCAGCTACTAGCTGAAGAGGAAAGTGGGATTTTTGGCTTCATGAGGAGATAATTCTCTTTTTCTTTGTTAGTGTGCCTCGAGACTGTTTGTAAAACCTGCAGAGAGCTGCTGAGCTCTATCTTCTACAAAGTAAATTATGTGTTGGTTTACCCCGCTCCCTTCACACGGTCTACAAGGTGGCATTTCCTTCTCTTTTTCTGTTGCCCCCAGAAAAGAATTATCAAGAATGATGCCCAGAGAAAGGGAAAATCAAGAACAGAATAATGAAGCAGCTCTGCATTGACAAGCTGCATTTTAACTGAAGCTACAACTTGCAAGACCTGACAGTGGTAGGAGTGCCGAAGATGCCTAAGTTAGTCTTGCAGTAAGTGTTGCATGTATGTCTTAATACTTGATTTTACACGTGTTCAGGGGATCTGCAGATATATCCTCTTAATTCTGAGATAGCAACAATGCTGCTAGTGCTCATTTGGTAATGCAAAGATTACCAAATACAGGATCACTGTATTTGGCTTTTATTGTGGTAGTACCTCAGTTGTTAAGTTGCTATACGGAAATACTTTTAAGTAGCCTACTGCATGTGTGTTCTTACAGTCACATCTGTAGTTGTGTCACATGGCAGAGAGTAAGACAGATGTGCTATTGCTCACTACTACCCCTCCTGCCTTCAGAATTGCAATGTGGATTGATGTGCTGTGTCATTATCCATCTGTTTGTTCAGGACAGGTTAGCAGTGTTTTACAGAAAAAATCTGGACACAGGGAAGACTTCGGGCTTGTCAGAGCCTGTTGAGAGAGGACAGGAAGGAAGTTAATTTCCCCTTGGACATTCTAACACTCCAGTGTTAGAAACAATAAGCCTACTGCAACTGAATCATACTGAACTGAATTCTAATTCTTGCAGTTTAATGCTTTATTTACTTTTTAAAAAAATTAGTATCTACCATTAAGCACAGACTCTTTGCAGAGTCAGAAGAGGTCCCCTTAACTCTCCCTTTGAATCCCCTGGGGTTACTCAGGAAAATAAAAAATCCTTCCTACTCACTTAGAGAACAATCATACTCCTGTCAGTGCAGGGGTAGTTGTGCTTCAGTTGTTGACTCATAAGAAATTTTAAAAGGTTTGGAAAATAAACAGTGGGATTCTTGTTCCAACACTCATATTTATCTGGAAATCATCTGAAATCAAGGTTGGTTTATTGCCTCTAGTCATCTCATTCAAGGGAATTAAGTCTTTGCCTATTATTGTGGTAAAGTATGTGTCTGAACTAACATAATGATTAAGAAGAAACTAGATTTTCAGGGCCATGTCCTTCCAAGGTGGTGTTTATGCCATAGATGAACACGTACCTTTGTTAGATGCTGGAATTTTCTCCGATGCTTTGTTCCTGGTTTAAAATACCATCATGTCTCTGTTTTCTTGCAGAATGAAGAGAAACAAGTGTCTCTACAATTGTCCTTCACGAAGGAAGATCTTGATCCTCTGTGTTACTGGGTGGCTAATAGCATTGCTGAAGCTTCTCCACGTTGAAAGACACTTTTTCCCCTCTAAGGGTGTTTATTTGGTTGAGCATTTCTTGAGCACATCTTCTTACATTAGAAACAGTTATTTCTACCTTAGAAATGAGTTCCAGTATGAAATTAATTGTTCATCTATATATGAACAAGATCCGCATGAAATTGGCAAGAGTTTAGAGATAAGAAGGAAAGAGATAATTGATTTAGCTGATGAGGATGTAATAGCAATGACAAGTGCTTGTGACATGTATCGTTCACTTAGGAAATACCACCTAAAACCTGTTTCTCCAGAGGAGGAAAGTTTTCCAGTCGCCTATTCTTTGGTTGTTCACAAAGACGCAATAATGGTAGAAAGGCTCATACATGCACTGTACAGTCATCAGAATATTTATTGCATCCATTATGACCAAAAAGCAGCAAAAAGTTTCAAGTCTGCTATGAACAATCTAGCTAAATGTTTCCCCAATATTTTCATTGCATCAAAATTGGAGACAGTGGACTATGCACATATTTCACGGCTGCAGGCAGATTTCAATTGTTTGTCTGATTTGATGGACTCTTCTGTTCCTTGGAAGTATGCTATTAATCTGTGTGGCCAAGATTTCCCTTTGAGGTCAAATTTTGAGCTGGTTGCTGAACTGAAGAAACTTGGTGGAGGAAATATGCTGGAAACTATAAAGCCAAGCAGCAGCAAAAGAGAACGATTTACTTATCACCATGAACTTATGAAAGTGCCTTATGAGTACATGCAGATGCCTGTGAAAACCAACATTTCTAAAAACCCACCACCTCATAATATTGAGGTATTTGTAGGCAGTGCCTATTTTATTTTAAGTCGAGCATTTGTTCAATATACCCTTGAAAGTGCTCTTGCAAAAGACTTTTTTGAGTGGTCAAGGGATACATACTCTCCAGATGAGCATTTCTGGGCCTCTCTTGTACGTGTTCCTGGGGTCCCTGGGGAAGTTCCAAGGTCAGCCCAGGACATAACAGACCTACAAAGCAAAACTCGTCTGGTGAAGTGGAATTATCTTGAAGATCATTTGTATCCTCCTTGCACTGGCACACACCTTCGCAGTGTCTGCATCTATGGGGCTGCAGAGTTAAGGTGGCTTCTCAATTACGGGCACTGGTTTGCCAACAAGTTTGACTCCAAAGTAGATCCTGTCCTGGTAAAATGCTTGGCAGAAAAACTGGCAGAACAACAGAAAGAGTGGGTGAATTTGTCCTCTGATGAGTACTTTCTGCACATAAATTCTACGAATGCCTCACTCTAGCAGCACTGTGTTCCCTGTTGCCAGTACTGTGCACCGTTACACCACAGCGCCTGCAGTTTCTCTCCCCTGACTTGCCGCAGGATGTTAACGAGTGATATTCTGCATGAAGTTCAGGGTCCTGAAGCAATAGGTTTCTGGCCATTTATTTATTAAAAGTTATGTCTGTCTGGTTAACTTGCCATGATAATGCTGTAATTGTTATCAGGGTGATTCTGAGAGGGTGATGTTTGCTTTTGGAGGCTCTGGCACTGTCTGTCTCAATGGAGTATTTCAGAAATGCGCTTTACATCAAATGTGTTTGCATCTTTCCTAAGAATGCCAACATGTCTCTCTGCCTGCTCCCCTTTCCTTCACTTTTGTTTTTCTTGAAGATATGAAACAAACATTTCTGTATCTGCTACCTCAAGGAGACTGAAGTGCCCAGCTCACGGACAGAACCAAGAGATCAGTGTAATACCAAATGAGCTGTGTGGCTTCACTTGATGTCCCAAACTTCCCAACTTTGGGAGCTAACAAAGATCTTTGCAATGTGAATATGACTGGATGATGCAAGGGAAAGAAGATCCTTTGATACCACACTGTCTGTAACATTGTTCTCTTTTCCCAGCTCATCAGTGCATTGCTTTTCCTTCTGTGAAGCCTGTGCTCAGATGCTGTGCTATGCATATGAAATCAGTGGTAGTTGATTGAAACAGAATTACGCACTGATATTCTTCAGAGGCAGTATATGAGCATGTCTTCAGGGCATTCTCTGCAGCCCCTTAGAGTAAATATCCATGCAAAAAGAGATTGATCTTAATTTCTCCCGTGAATATCCTCCCATGAAATCTCAACTCTTGAGACAGTACATCTACACAGTGGATAACAAGTGCTATTTCTAGTTAGTGTTCAATGTGGTGCTATGTTGAAATGCAAGATGTGAAGTTAAACTATATTTGTTAGAATAGCCATACTGCAGAAATTAAGACCTTATGTAGATGTGTCTTTCTGTGCAAGTCTCATGGCCTTGTGCCACCACAATCCCAGGCTGATATATGCCTGAACAAGCCCTGGTTCAGCTATAGAGTAACTGTTCTCCAACAGGGCTTCCCAAGACCCTGTCAAAGCTCCTGGTAACAAGGCAGCCTGAGAGCCTCCTCACAGCTCAGCTCCCCACACTATGGCTTGAGGGAAGTGTTAGTGCAGGGGCTTCACAGAAACTCTTAGAAATGCCTCTTATAAATGCCTCTTGGCATTTTCTGTGTTTCTCTGGAATGCTGCTTTGCCTCAGGTTTGGTGGTTCCAGCGGACCTTGGGTTCTAGCTTGCTTCATGGCAATATCCTCTTTCTACCCATCTGGCTTTAAGGGACTTCTTCCCATGAGTGACTTTGGGGATAACTGATCTTGCTGATCCACAAATTGCTGCAATAATGACTATGTCTTGCACGCGTGGGAAATCTTGTTCCTTATTTGAGTTGAAAGAACCAAGTCGTTTTTTGGTCTCAGTTTTTAAGTTTAGTCATATTCAAGTCTTTATCAGGAGGAGGGAATTGAGTGCATTCTCAGTAAGTTTGCAGATGACACTAACATGGGGAGGCTGTGTTGATCTGGTTGAGGTAGGTAGGCTCTACAGAGGCACCTGGACAGGCTGGCTATCTGGGCCGAGGACAGTTATATATGATTCAACAAGGCCAAGTGCTAGGTCCTGCACTTGGGTCACAACAACACCATGCAACACTACAGGCTTGAGAAAAGAGTGGCTAGAAAATCACCCAGCAGAGAAAGACCTGGGGGTCTTGATCAACAGCTAACTGAACATGAGCCAGTAATGTTCTCACGAGGCCAAAAAGACCAACAGCATCCAGGTCTATATCAGGAATAGTGTGACAAGCAGGACAAGGGAAGTGATTGTCCCCCTGTACTCAGCACTGGTGTGGCCATACATTGAATACTGTGTTAATTTGAGGGGCCTCTACTACAAAAAAGACACTGAGGTCCTGGGGGAGATCCAGAGAGGGCTAATGAAGCTGGTGAAGGGTCTGGAGAACAAGTCTTGTGAGGAGCAGCAGGGGAGTCTAGGGTTTTTAAGACTGAAGAAGATAAGGCTGAGGGGAGGAGATGACATTGCTCTCTACAACTGCCTGAATGGAGGTTGTAGTAAAGTGGGTGTCAGTCTCTTCTCCCTAGTGATGAGTGATAGAGGACAAGAGAAAATGGCCTCCATTTGCACCAGGGTATGTTTAGATTTGATTTTGGAAGAAACTTCTTCACTGAAAGGGCTATCAAACACTGGAATAGGCTCTCCAGAGAGATGGCTGAACCACTGTCCCTGGAAAGGTTTAAAAGAGGTGTAGGTGTGGTACTATGGGATGTGGTTTAGCACCAAACTTTAGGTAATGGTTGGACTCAGTGATCTTACCGGTCTTCTGCAACTGAAACAATCCTATGGTTCCGTGATTCAAAGTCATCTGTAGCTTAAGATTAGGTTTGAGTGTCAGGTGTCATGGGCCTTTTCCCCCAGTTTCCTAAGAGACCTCAAACAAGTCATCTGAATTTTCTGTTTTAGCTGTTCCAGCTGTAGAATGAGAACAACAATATTCAATTATCTTGCTAAGCACATTAAAGTCTTTGGGTACTTGTGCATTGGTTGCATACTATTTGTCTGTGGACACATATGTCAAGAATGTCTTTGACATGCTGTTTCTGAAATAAATGACTGTTTATAAAGTGTGTGTTGCTTGTTTCCAAGACTTGCTGTGTCTGCCTAGAGCTCTCCTGACTTGGTGTGATTTATGGACATTTCGTAGAAATTGAAGTATTGACAGTGTTTACAGATTCATACATCAGTACTTGCATATAGAGAGTTCCCATGTGGAAAATGGTTAATAAAACAGAATGTTAGGATACCAGAGGGTGAACCCACAGCCTTCTGTACACATAAATTGATATTTAATGATATATTTAATTTTTCTTTTAGTTGAATAGGCTTTGTGTATGTATGTAGACACATCCCCATTTATGTTTAGTTTGAGTGATTTACTCTACTATAAACTTATAAGCCACTTGCTCATTAAACTTACCTGAAATTAATAATTTGAATCAGCATGCAACTTCATGCTACTTTAACTGAGTTGAACACCTGTAATTTAACCAGTCTGAGATAAAGCAGGTTGTGCTTTCTGGGTAGTGAAGATAACTGTATCATAGTTAAGTCATTAGACTGTGGGGATGGGTAACAATTATTTGCCTTTGACTTCATTGTCCTTGTTCTTTACACAGGTAGGTCTCTTTATTTGCTGAAAATGTACCTAAAGCATGATGAATAAACACCTTTCTGCCTATGAGAAGAGTTGCTGAACCTAGTTTATGGTGAAGGCAAATAGGGAATTTTGTTTGGGCTGTAACTTAGACTCTAGGCAGTTATTCTCTATTGTGCTCTCACAGGGAATGTTTTTTCCCCCCTTAGTAAAGCTCAGGCACTGCTTTCCTCACTGACTCTTCCCCTTTTTCACTTCTCCTGAAAGGTATTCCTCTTGTAAGTTATTTCACAAATTTGAAGTGCCAGTGTGGTTTCATGTATTTGGATGGCTTCCTCTGTCTTTGTTTTGCTGAAGAAGCCTCCTACTGACTTACTTTCACACACCCCACTCCACCCCACACTGGCCATATGGGACCCCTGGGCTATCAGCTCACCTGATTTTCCCATTGCGAAGGGATGCTCCCGTCTGCCTGGACAGGTCTGCAGGTCCAGGCCATCATTTTGTTATGGTTGAAAACAGAGAAACTGCTGAATGTGTGATAACATGAAAAAGTTCAGTGAGGAAGAAAAGGAAATAATGAGCTTGAACAAAAGAGACATGCAGAGAACATTTGTACAGCTTGGCTCCCCAATGAATTTATTAGGCTGGACATGGAGTCAGGAGGGTAGTGTATAACAAATGTTAATGCCTCACTGTGTATTTTATTTAACATTGGAGTAAAAGGATGTGAAAGGAAAGACTAGAAATTAGGCACTTAATAGGGAACCGTAATTAAACCAGACTTGGCCTGTTGAGCAGTTCAATGGCAGCCTTGTCATTACTTTGACATTTGAATCAGAATGTATAAGCGTGGGAAAACCAGTATGGAGGCATCAGATATGGAGTATACATGGCACACAAGTGTGTGTTTACAGTATGACCTTGATTTTTAATTGACATATAATAGCTGTTTCTATGTGGTGGGGTTTTTTTACAGAACTTGCATCATTCTTGGTGGTGATAATTTCCACTCACAGAACAACGTGATCTATTAGTAAGATGTGATAAATCTGTACTGAAAGTATCTCAGCAAGGTCTGGCATTTTAAGCTGATAGCTGAACACTCTGCCCTGGCCCCTTTTTTTCTTTTCTTCCCCACCCCCTCCTCCCCTCAACCACCCGGCTCTTTGATGTTAGAGTCTGGATAAAGTACAAAAACCTTATAGTGTCCATCAGCCTTATAAAAGGGAGAAAGCAAAAAACATAAAACTCTGAATGAGGCATTTTCTCAAACAGGACAGGATATTGGGTTTGCATGGCAAGGTTTTGGTAGTCACAGGGAGCTATAAGGATGGATTCTGTGAGAGACTGGCAGAAGCATCTCCCTTGTTGGACAGAGCCAATGTCAGCTGGCTTCATGACAGGCTTGCTGCTGGCCAATGCCAGGCCCATCAGCAACTCTGTTAGTATCTCTCTGATAACATAGCTAAAGGAGAAAAATAACTGTGCAATAACCTGTATTTGAGGCAGGGAGTGATAGAGCAGCTTTGGTGGGCAACTGATGACCAGTCAGGGTCAAACTACCACAGACAGGAGGGACCCAGATGCTATATTGTAGGAGACCGGGATAACCATGTTTTCTTGTTACAGACCTGCCCTCTATTTGTCTTAGCAGAAATTTACTCAAGTGGAAATGCTTGCAAATAGCTTGTTTGCTTCGGCCATCTCTTACTGAAGTAAGCTAGACTTGAATTAGTGCCTTTAAAAGAATGAAGATGATTTAGAAAAGCTTAACTGAGGAACCTGACTGGGGTATGTGTTAGTTTCTCTTCTTGTAAAGAAGAGATACTCTGAAAAATCTTGAAAATGTACTGCTGCTTGGCTAGAGGATTACAAAAAGATCCAGGAGACTGTGCTAGTTGCATCAGAGAGGGCAGAAAAGGAAGCCTCTGATTTTTTAGCTCAAGGCAGGACAATGGTTTTTAATGATTCCTTCTGTATTATTTGTAGAAACCAATTTAAAGATGTGATAATTTGCAAAACTAGTGACTGGCTTAAACCTTGCGTCTTTGCCAAAACACACACGAGTTTATTTGAAAGACTCTTCTCTGGGCTACAATGAGACAATTCATTGTGATGTAATTCAAAGTAGTAGTTTTCCTATTGCTCGTCCTCTTTTCTCTGCCTGAGTTTGTTCTTTAAGATGCAGAAGATAGCAAGCCTAACCATTACTGGAGGTGATGAGAGCATAAGAGAGTGTACAGAGATGGTGCAGGTGACATTACCACCAGAACATAACAGCAGGGAAATAAGAGTAACTGCATCTTGCACTGTAGGGGTTCAACTCATAAAAGTGGAAATAACTACATGCAAGTATTTTAGCTCTAAATTGATAAGGGCCACAGAAAGCAGGATGAAAACACAGGTGCTGTGTCCTTTTTCATCTGAAGCATGGAAAAATCGGCTGTGGATGAACTGTAAGACATTTAAAAAAGCAGAACTAATCCTCCTCCAGAAGTTCAAAATGGCAAAACTGACGACATCAACCTATTTTCTCCAAGAAATGCTGTTTTGTTTCCTACATCTGTTTCTTACCTTACAATACAGCAGTCCCAGCCCCTCTATGGCCTTAAGATACCCATCTCAATTAAATTGTATCCTCTTACCGCTCATTTAGTCTAAGCTGCTTTGTAATTCAGAACTTGCTTTCTGTTCTATAGTGGATCCAAGGCTCTTAATACAACCAGTGTGTGGCATGGCTGATTTTCCATTTACCTGTCTTTAGTGGGGCATGTGCATGTGCTCAGCTACCCTGGGCCTTAGTACAGCATTACTAGGAGATTACCCATATTTTCCTCTGTTTGTATTTTAAGGGAAAAAAAAATTTATCAAAAGCACCCTTTACTCCTACCATAAAACTTAACATTTTCCTCTTGTCTTGAATTTTGCTTGGCATAGCCTATATGTGAAAAACTGTGTCAAGAAGATACATTCAAAGAGAGAAAATTAAGTACATTAAAAAAAAAAAAAGTTAAAATCAAACACACAAAACACAAAAAAAAAACCAAAAAAAACCCAGCTGGTTTGGAAAAACTAACTTTTCCAATTGAAAAAATGGATGAGGCTGGTAGGGAAGGGGGATAAACTAAACCAAACAAATGCAGCTGTTATTTCAGAGAGTCACTTCTCTGACTTCTGTATTGCTAATAATGTTCTTAAAGATGCATGCTTGCTTCCAAGCTTTTGCTCAGCTGCAAAGTGGGTACTTGCAAAAGTTTCATCCCTCTTCATTTCAAAACAGAGCTGTACCCTGGAAATGATGAGGAGGTCTAGATGTTTTATTTCTTTGCCAAACCTCAGATTCCAGACTTCCTATAAGGTAGAGCAGACATAGAAAACCATCTGGCTCTTGGTGTTCAAGTGATTGGACAACACAGCCTCCTGAGGACAGAGCTGCCTCCAGAAAACAAGCTGGAGCAAGAATCAACCCACTCAGCCAGTAGAGCAAATGCTGTATCATTTCATTAGACCATATCAGCATGATAATCTTCAAGACCAGCCAGCTAATTGTATTATCTGTTTTGTTTCCATTGGCTGGATTGGAATTCTCTCTTTCTTAAATTAAGATTAATTTTAAGTAAGTTTCTCCTCAAGTTTGAACCTCTTGCTCCTTGTCTTATTACTGTGCACCACTGAAGAGCGTGGCCCCATCCACTTGACACCCACCTCTCAGGTATTTAAGCACATTGATGAGATCCCCTCTCAGTCTTCACTTCTCAAGACTGAACAGCCCCAGGGATCTCGGTCTCCTTTCGTAAGAGAGATGCTGGAGTCCCCTAATCATCCTCAGTCTGTTGGGTTCTCCCCAGCCGTTCTCTCTTTCTTGAACTGAGGAGCCCACAACTGGACACAGTATTGCAGGTGTGGTCTCACCAGGGCAGAGTAGAGAGGTAGAAGAACTTTCCTAGACCTGCTGGACACACCTTTCTTGATGCATCCCAGGATACCACTGTCTCTCTGGGCCACCAGGGCACATTGTTGTTCCATGGAAAACTTGCTGTTCACCAGCACTCCAGGATCTTTCTCCATGGAACTGCTTTCCAGCAGGGCAACCCCTAACCTGTGCTGGTGCATGTTGGTATTCCCCCCCAGATGTAGGACCCTGCACTTGTCTAATATAAACTTGATGAGGTTTGCCTGCACCCAGCTCTCCAGCCTGTCCAGGTCACATTGGATGGCAGCCCAGCCCAAAGGGGTGTCAGCCAACCCCCCAGTTTTGTATCATCATTGAACTTGCTGAGGGTACTCTCAATCCCGTCACCCAGGCAGTAGTGAGAAGCTTGAGTGTTGCTCACAGATAGTTTAAAATTCAATTAAATTCTGTCTGGTTAAACAAGTGGTTCTTTGCACAAACTCCGAGAGAAATGGCTCTGAGTATCCATTCTCCTGGTGACTGGTGTCTTCTGCTCTGATGGAGGCATGACAAGGCAGTGAACCTTTGTACTCTGGGAATAACAGAGGGTTGTAAGAGGGCAGGATTTGAGTCCTCTTTTGGATACTCTTAATAGAACCAAATGTCCAAGGTTGGGTTAGCTGGCAAGACTGGTGGGAATACTGTGTTTGCCCACCCAGTCAAGGCATAGGGATGGGGGAAGCAACTGCTCAGACAGTTCAGCTAGTATTTGGCTGGTTTTGCCCTTTGAAAAGTTGGAGAGTATTAGTCGAAGTTATGACTCAAAGGACAGGGCACCTGGCAGTTTGTCTTTTCTCCAAGGCTGGGATGGAGGTGTATTTGAAGACTACAGTGTCAAAGCTGGAGGGGTTATGTAGCTGCTGAATCCACCCCTGTGTAATCATACACTGACCTTGTGTGATTACATTGCTTCACAACAAACTGGTCTTGCAGTCTCTCCAAGAGCGGATTCATTCTTCTCCTCTGGCTGTTGGGTAAATGCTCCTTCAAGATCCTAGTTCTGTTTTCTATTGAGTCTGTTATTGTGATCAACCATTTGATCACGTTCTTCCTTTTTGTGATATTTACAGAAAAGAATATCCATATGTGTCTCCTTGCTGTGGAGTTCTGGAAGGCACAACCAGGCCATTGTTCATCATTGCAGCTGAACCCGCTGATAAGAATGAAGCATGTGCTGAATGTTTAATGGAAGCTGAGTTATGGATGAGTGATTTGACCAGATAAAAGTAAAGTAACTCCTAGAGGAGAGGGAAAGCAGCCAAAAAGGAATTGTGTCAGGGTGTCTAATAAACAGAGCTACCTGCCTATTTTTTTCACCTCCAAGTGAAAAAGCAACTTGATCTTGGGCCATAAATGCAGAAAATTAACAAACCAGCTACTATGGTATTCCTCAATCCTGCAGACAGGAATTTAATAGAGGTCTAGTGGTGGGAACAGATATTAGCAATAAAATTCAAATGATTGTCTTCTTCAGCAAAGTAATATGCCTTTGGAACAATTTGCCAAGGAGTATGTTTGAACCTGTGTTATTTGAAGCTACTAGTAGTTCAACTGTAACTTCAAGTCTTGATGTGGGAACTACTTTGATTTTTCGTGGCCTGTACTATGCAGAAGGCAGACCTCATTTGATCAAGGCTGTTTCTCTTGCTGTTCATTGCCCCCACAGAAATCTTATTACTGCCACAAGGTTGCTTTAAAAATTACAGCTAGGGCTTCTGAGAGGCCTAATTGTTGACAGCTGCAAAGCAACTTCCCCTGTTTCAGAAACATTTTATTCCATTTCCTGAAGCAGTTTTAAATTCCAGTTCACTAGGCTCTGTGGGGGTCCCCTCATGGAAGGATTATAGTTTAATGAAACCTTATGAGGAAGGAATGAAACATGGAAGTAAAACATAATTTCTGCTAGTAATCCTGCCTGTTGTCTCAGGAGAGATTGTATTCTTGAACTTGTTCCCTTCCTAGTGGTGCTGCGGCACTTAGTTTGGTTTTTCCCTTGTTTCCTGGCGTCAGGATTGACCTCCATGGCAAATCAGTTTTACACTTCTGGTAGCAAACAACTTCACTATTTAAAGACTCTGAAATGGGTTATGATATATTAGAGCTGCAGAAGTGTTAATAAGTGGACCATGGTCCTGCAGTTGCATTGGACTGGTCAGCTGTTCTTTCCACATGGACAAATCACATTACCACATTTATTAAAATGCCTGTTTCATAATTACGTTGGCTAAAAAAACAAAAAGGAAGAAGAAAAAAAGAAAAAAAACCCACAACTGTGTGTAGATATTGCTCTGGGACTAGGATGGCTGTATGAAGACAGTGCTGTCTTCTGGGGCTGGTGGCAGAGCTGGAAGCCCTGCTGGCTGCAGGGAGTTTGTGAAAGTGAAGCAGAGAGAGCTCTTCCCTCATGTACAACCACGACACATGCTTGTGGGGAAGTCTGCAGCTCTCCCTTACTGCTGAGAGGGGAGGGAGGCGTTTGATGCCAGCCAGGGAGGTTGTGGGTTGTAAGAAATGTGCAGGATCACTGAAGCCATAGAGAAAGAGTGAGGTCTGAGGAAAGGCAGAGAAGACAGCATCTGCTTAAAGGCAGTGAGGATATCCCTGAAGAGTATATGTAGGTTCTGGATGGCTTGAAGGCTTTTTCTTCTTCAAAAGGATGAGGAAAAGGCTGAGGTGCTCGATGCCTGCATTGCCACAGTCTTTAGCAGTGGAATTAGTATCCTACTATCATAGTATCAGTCAGGGTTGGAAGGGACCACAAGGATCATCTAGGTCCAACCCCCCTGCCATGGGCAGGGACACCCCACACTAGATCAGGCTGGCCAGAGCCTCATCCAGCCTGCTCTTAAACACTTCCAGGGACGGGGCCTCAACCACCTCCCTCGACAACCCATTCCAGGGCTCGTGACCGAGGGGTGGACCTGACCATGGAAGCCATCACACAGGTCACACATGACTGTGAAACCTGTGCTGCAATCAAGAGGGCCACGAGAGCCAAGTCTCCCTGGAACAGAGGGCGGTGGCTGGGTTTTCGCTATGGTGAGGCCTGGCAAATTGACTATATTGGACCATTGCCATGAACACGCCAAGGCAAGCGAACATCCTCACCACGGTAGAAGCAACTACAGGCTGGTTGGAAACATATCCTGTAAATCATGCTACTGCCCAGAACACCATCTTAGGCCTTGAAAGGCAAATCCTGTGGCGGCACGGTACCCCTGAACGGATCGAGTCTGACAACGGGACTCACTTCAGGAACAATGCCATCAGCTCCTGGGCCAAGAAACATGGCATCAAATGGGTGTATCACATTCCCTATTGTAATAAGTAAAGGGATGAATTATTTGTTAACCATATAAATGATCAATGCTGAAGTTGTGATCAAGTCAGACAATGCCACTCAATGATAAGACCATGTAACATCCTGTTTTGAGCAGTATGTACTTAGTTTTAAGCATGTTAAGCAGAAATCTACAGAAGTTGGGCAGCTGGTTCGACACCCACTGAGCCTGCCAGAAACCAGGTTAAAGAGAAGGAAGACTATCAACATCCTTACAAGAGACTCCAGACCACGATGCCGACCCTTATCAGGAACTCACACTGGCACAGCCAGAAGGGTGCATTCTATGCATGAAGAATTGGCTGTTGCGGTTGCGACATACCTCCACCTTAACAGAAGAGAGTGGATCCTTATTCGATGTGTGCTGTTGTGGAGCAGGAGGCCCCCAGCCACCCAGCGTGCTGCTTTGGCTTATTTTACCCGCAATAAAATGTCTTATACCTACAACTCTCGATTGGCGTGGAGAGTGTTTGTAAAACATTTGGTGCCGTGACTCAGATCCCGGTACTCTGGGTCGGAGCTATAACTCAGGGAAAGTCACCTCCGTTTTACAACGGTCCCTGGGTTCTACTCTCTGACCCAGACTACGGGATAGCCAAACAAGGGTAAAATAAGTAAAAGGAAGGACCCCGTAAAATTTGTGCACGAAGACCAAGCAATGACTCCTATCGTCAGGACTATGTGAGTATATTGCAGGCTTGCTGCGGGTTCTGCTTGGTTGGGGTTTGTGGATTCCTGGAAGTGCTGATGTAAGAGATATCCAATTAAGGACGAAGTGAGTGTGGACCCTTCAGTAGCGCAGTTCTCATTACTCGCGAGAGTTTGAGTCGCGAACAAGGGGAGCGTGTGTGTGTGTGTGTGACGGAGCACTCCAGATGAAATGGGGCAGAGTATTTCAAAGTCTGCTAGTAAGACAGGCAAAAACAAGAAAGGTGTCAAGCTCCCTGATATCCCCCATGATAGCCCTGGACACACTATTACTTAAAAAGAAACTCTACAGGAAGTGGAGGGAAGGACAGATAGAACAGGGGGGATATAAGGAAGCTGCCCGAGCAGCAAGAGGCCTGGTTAGGAAAGCCAAAGCAGAGTTTGAATTGAATCTAGCCAGGGAGGTCAAAGGGAGCACTAAGAACTTCTACAGGTATATTAATGGTAAGAAGAAGAGTAGGGAAGGTGTGGGCCCCCTCAGAAAGGAAACTGGTGAATTGGTCACAAGTGATGTGGAAAAGGCTGAGCTACTCAACAACTTCTTTACCTCAGTCTTCACTGCAAGGGCCTCCAGCCACACTCCTGGAGTCATGGCAGACGATGCCAGGGACGGGGAGGAAGAACTGCCCATCATAAGTGAAGCTCAGGTTCGTGATCACCTGAAGAACCTGAAAGTGTTCAAGTCCATGGGACCCGACGGGATACACCCACGGGTGCTGAGAGAACTGGCAGATGAGGTTGCTAAGCCCCTCTCTATTATATTCCAAAAGTCATGGCAGACTGGGGAAGTCCCCACAGATTGGAAAAGGGCAAATATTGCTCCCATTTTCAAAAAGGGTAAGAAGGAGGAACCAGGGAACTCCAGGCCAGTCAGTCTCACCTCTGTGCCCGGAAAGATCATGGAGCAGATCCTCCTGGAGGCACTGCTGACTCAGAAGAGTAGTGAAGAGGTGATTGGGAGCAGTCAGCATGGCTTTGCCAAGGGCAAATCCTGCCTGACAAACCTGGTGGCCTTCTATGAACAGGTGACAGCATTAATAGATGAGGGGCGAGCAACTGATGTCGTTTACCTGGACCTGAGCAAAGCCTTTGACACTGTCCCACACCACATCCTGGTCTCCAAGCTGGTGACACGTGGGTTTGATGGATGGACCACTAGATGGATAAAGAACTGGCTTGATGGCCGCACCCAAAGAGTGGCTGTCAATGGGTCCATATCCCAGTGGAGGCCAGTGACAAGCGGAGTCCCTCAGGGATCAGTCCTGGGACCAGGCTTGTTCAACATCTTTGTGGGTGCCATGGACAGTGGCATTGAGTGCACCCTCAGCAAGTTTGCTGATGACACCAAGCTGTGTGGTGCAGCAGACACGCTGGAGGGAAGGGATGCCATCCAGAGGGACCTTGACAGGCTGGAGAGGTGGGCACAGGCCAACCTCATGAGCTTCAACAAGACCAAGGGCAGGGTCCTGCATCTGGGTCGAGGCAATCCCAGGCACAAATCCAGGCTGGGCAGGGACTGGCTGGGGAGCAGCCCAGAGGAGAGAGACTTGGGGGTGCTGGTGGACGAGAAGCTCAACATGAGCTCTCAATGTGCACTTGCAGCCCAGAAAGCCAATCAGATCCTGGGCTGCATCAGGAGAAGTGTGGCCAGCAGGTCAAGGGAGGTGATTCTCCCCCTCTACTCAGCTCTGCTGAGACCCCACCTGGAGTACTGCGTCCAGTTCTGAAGCCCCTATTACAAGAGGGATCTGGAGGTGCTGGAAGGTGTCCAGAGAAGGGCCACGAGGATGATCAGAGGGCTGGAGTACCTCTCCTATGAGGAGAGACTGAAGGAGTTGGGGCTGTTCAGTTTGGAGAAGAGAAGGCTGCGAGGTGACCTCATTGTGGCCTTCCAGTATCTGAAGGGGGCCTACAAGAAGGCTGGGGAGGGACTTTTCAGACTATCAGGGAGTGATAGGACTAGGGGGAATGGGATGAAGCTGGAGGTGGGGAGATTCAGGCTGGACATGAGGAGGAAGTTCTTCACCGTGAGGGTGGTGAAGGCCTGGAATGGGTTGTCCAGGGAGGTGGTTGAGGCCGTGTCCCTTGAGGTGTTTAAGACCAGGCTGGACGAGGCTCTGGCCAGCCCTGATCTAGGGTAGAGTGTCCCTGCCCATGGCAGGGGGGTTGGAACTAGATGATCCTTGTGGTCCCTTCCAACCCTAACTGAAACTATGAAAGTATGAAACTATGAATTATGTTTAGAAATTGGATGGACCCCCCTCCCGAAGGGGAAAATCTAAAGAAAAGATGATACACTATTGTATAGAGGTTTGGGGAGGAAAAGAGATTAGGCAGGGGACTTATTGGCCAGTATTTGGCACTTTTCAAGATTGGGTATGTCAAACCTTGATGTTTATGTTAATGACAAGATGCCTTTTAATAAAGAGGAAAGTGAATATGCGTATTTATGGTTAACTGACCAACAGCTATTTAAGGTATTTACCATAAAAGAGGAGAAAAAAGGACACTGACAAAAAGAAAGAGGAGGAAATTGAGTATGGTGATGTTTCTCCTCCTCCATATGCGGGACCCCAGGGACAGGAGCCACCAATAGCTCCTCCAAAGGGGCCCCTGAGATACCCCCTGAGGACTTGCCTGTCCCAGATGAAGCGAATATCCGCCGACCCGTGACTAGAAGCCAGACTAGAAGGGAGAAGGTGTTGCAATATCCCTTAAGGGAGATTGCCATGGGCGGGCCTCAATTAGGTGTAGGATTTGTGTCTGTTCCTTTAAGCTCAGGGGATGTTAGAGATTTCCTTTGGGAGTAGCCGAGAGGCTTGATCAGTTCCTAGGACCCTCTATCTATACCTGGGATGAACTACAGGCTATTCTAAGAATTTTGTTTATTGTAGAAGAGGAGCAATGGCCAAACCCCTTCAAGGGACACAGAGGCCAGAGAAGAGGTAGTGTGCTATTATTGTCAGGGAAAGGGCCATCTGAAGCGCAACTGTCGCAAAAGAATACAAGATAAGAAAATGTTTCAGGAGGGTTAGGGAGGTCAGGGGCTCTCTCTCCTGGGGACTCACAACACTCAAGAGCCCTTGATAAAATTAAAATTGGGTCCCCAGTGACAAGAATTTACCTTTTTGGTGGATTCAGGAGCAGAAAGGTCCACCATACAAAACATCCTGACGGGATGTAAGGAATCAATGGAGAAAACAGGGACAATTGGAGTAAAAGGAGAACCATTTAAGGTACTCCTTATTAAAGAAGTAGAAATTGAGTCCCCTACTAAATTTTCTTTAGGAAACTTTTGCTGGTCCTAGAAGCTGAATATAACCTATTAGGACAAGATTTGATGGTAGAATTAGGGATCAATTTGGAAAGTGATAAACAAGGCATAAAGATTAAATTATATGCCTTAAAAGTAGAAGATGAAAAAGAAATAAATCCTGAGGTATGTAGGAAAATTTGACATTGAACCATTTGAAATCACAATTAAGAATCCCTCTGAACCAATACAGATACGACAATATCCCATTTCCCAAGAAGCAAAGAGGGGATTACAATCTGTAATTGACAGATTGTTAGCTCAAGGGCTATTAGAACCCTGCATGTCCCCTCATAATACTCCAAAACTACCTGTTAAAAGGTCAGATGGAACCTATCGATTAGTGTAAGATTTGAGGGCCATAAATCAAAGAACCCTCACCCGTTTTCCAGTGGTGGCGAATCCTTAGACCTTGCTAAGCAAGCTATCTCCAGAATATACTTCGTACAGTGTAATTGACCTGAAGGACGTCTTTTGGGCTTGCCCCTTAAAACAAGAAAGTAGAGACTGTTTTGCATTTGAATGGGAAAACGTGGATGCCCGGAGAACACAACAACTAAGGAATCTCCGAACCGTTTTGGGCAAGCCCTGGAACAAATGTTGCAGGACTTTGAGGTGGACCCTGAAACAATTCTTTTGCAGTATGTAGATGATTTATCGATAGCAGGAAAAGAACAAGAAAAAGTAAGAAAGGCCAGTATCAAATTGCTAAATTTTCTTAACCTTAAGGGATTGAAAGTCTCAAAGTCTAAATTACAGTTTACCAAGGAAAAGGTTAAATATTTGGGTCATTGGTGAGACAAGGGGGAAAACTTATTAGACCCTCAACGGGTGCAAGGGATATTTGACTCGCCCCCACTGAGAACCAAGAGACAGATTTGGCAGCTTTTGGGCTTAGTGGGGTACTGCAGGCAGTGGATTGAAAACTACAATAAAAAGGTGAAATTTTTGTATGAAAAACTAACAAAAGATGGACTACTAAAATGGAGTCCAGAGGATGACAACAGGCTAAAAACCCTTAAATCTGACCTTACCAAAGCCCTGGTACTGAATTTGCCAGATGTAAAGAAACCATTCTTTTTATATGTTAACACTGATGAAGGAACTGCTTATGGAGATTTAACCCAAGATTGGGCAGGACATAAGAAACCTGTGGGCTACTACTCAAAACTATTAGATCCCGTTAGTAGAGGATGGCCTACCTGTTTGCAAGCTGTAGTATCCACAGCATTACTAATAGCAGAGGCCAAAAGGGTCACTTTAGGGGGAGAACTAATAGTATATACCCACCATGATCTTAGGGGGATATTAAATCAGAAGGCTGATCAATGGCTAACAGATAATAGACTCTTGAAGTATGAGAGAATTCTAATACACTCTCCTAAACTAACATTGCAAACCATAGGGGCATTGAATCCTGCTTAATTTTTTGTATGGGGAGCCTGATTTAAATCTCACTCATGATTATATTCATCTGGTAGAAAGACAGGCTAAGGTAAGGGAGGATTTGGAGGAAGAAGAGTTGCCTGAAGGGGAAAAACTATATATAGATGGATCTTCTAGAGTAATAGAAGGAAAGCACAAATCAGGATATGCAATCATAAATGGAAAAACCTCCCAGGTGATGGAATCTGGACCTCTGAGTAAGCAATGGTCAGCCCAGGCATGCGAATTGTAGGCTCCATTAAGGGCGTTATTGTTGCTAAAAGATAAGGTAGGAACAATCTATACTGATTTTAAGTATGCATATGGGATAGTGCATACCTTTGGGAAATCTGGGAGGAAAGAGGGCTTCTAAACAGCCAAGGAAAAGGGTTGATACATGAGGCACTCACAAAAGAAATATTGTAGGCCTTGAGGGAACCAAAGCAGGTAGCAGTAGTACATATAAAAGCATTAGCAAGGGGCATAATAGGAAAATTACATAGTCAAACCCACTGGGGAATACAGGCTTTGGTGGATCAATTTGAATCTAAATATGTCTGTATGGGAATATATGGAATAGCAAAGAAAATGATAGAAGGATGTCTAACCTGTCAGCAAGTTAATAGGAGGCAATTGAGAGAACGAGTATCAGGTGGAAGAGAATTAGCAAAAAGGCCCTTTGAAAGGATACAAGCTGATTTTACTGACCTACGTAAGGTAAGCATTTCCAGTGGCCAGGGCAAATGCTAGGACAATAGTAAAAATATTGTTAGAAGAAATCATTCCCCGTTATGGATTGGTTGTAACCATAGATTCTGATAGAGGATCCCACCTTACCTCTAAAGTTATCAGAGAAGTAATGGAAGCCTTAGGGATTAAGTGGGAATATCACACCCCCTGGCATCCCCAAAGCCCTGGTAAAGTCGAATGTATGAATGGAAAAATCAAGAAGCACCTAACCAAATTAATGATGGAAACAAAAATGAGTTGGGTAAAGTGTTTACCACTAGCCTTATACATTAGAACTCAACCTAGAGTAGATGTTGGGGTGTCTCCTTTTGAAATGCTGTATGGAATGCCATATTACTTTGAAATGCCTTTAGACCACCCAAAGGTTAAGGATAAAGTTTTGGAGGAATTTATAATAACTCTCATGAAAAGGAGGCAGGAATTAAGGAAGGAGGGGATGGTAGCCCAGAGACCACCTTTGGATCTGGCTACCCATAACCCTCAACCGGGAGATAATGTGTTAATCAAGGTATGGAAAGAATCAATGTTAACCCCAAAATGGGAAGGCCCTTTTCTTGTATTGCTCACCACAGATGCGGCAAGTTGTACTGCTGAAAGAGGGTGGACCCACATCAGCAGGGTCAAAGGTCCAGTGAGCTCTGGAAAGTGGAAGGTCTCTGCCAACGATGATCCTCTAAAACTAAAATTCTCCCGAGCATAAATCTGAATGAACCCGATAGAACTAACGGCTACTGAGGAGCATCGAGGCACCAGTCATCGCTACCGCAGGGTGTTACTTCTGTTGAACTCATCGGGGAGGTGATAAACCCTCCCTTATGGACTCAAGACATTATAGAAATTGTTGATGATGTACTTATACATAATAATCAGTTTATGAAAAATAGATATATTCATAAAAAGTTAGAAAAAAATTGTGACTGTGGGGATAAGAATTGTACTTACTGGGTAAAATTTTATTGTGTGAATTGTACTTAATGGGTAAAATTTTATTGTGGGAGATGTGAATTCGTATATTGGGCAAATAGGGTGTTTGTTCAAGTTGTTGGGATCAGTACCAATTTGAGAACTTGGAACAACATGTGGTGAGGGCATTTGAATCTCACTGGACGGATTAACAGGAAATTCCTGAAGGAAGGATAGATAAAAATCTGGGGAAAAAAAAAATCAGGAATTGATAATCCAAACGTGAGAACTGCAAAGATTGGTAAATCATGTCAGAAGAGTTAGGAGCTCTCGAATATTGAATAGGTGTTGTCATAATCAAACGAAATTGGAAATAGGACAAAGGCCCAATCCCCTTTTAGATCCAGTGGAGGAGAGGCTTAAAAGGCTACAACTAAACGGTCCCTGAAGAATATCTTCTGCTGCCGAGAAGACCTAACACCCTGCTGCGCTGTGCACAAGCGTAGGCGGTGGGAAGGCAGAGAGATATGCTAAAGTGGAGACCCGAAATGAGCCTCATAAAGAGTTTATGATATGCCTAGCCCTAAATATTGTGTTATCCAATGAATTACACCGACCTCATAAATGGTCACTCATGCAATGGAGTCATCAGAAGGTGTTGGATGAAGAAATAACAACTGGAGCTCCAAACATCCAACCAACTTTGTGTGACTTGGTTCAAATGGAACCCTGTTTAATTTAGAAACCTTGTTATCTATGTCCCAGTTCAAACCCTGGGAAAACATATCGTAACCAGCCAAATGAATACTATTGTGCTTAAATTTGACATAATTTAAAAAGGAAATAATAACTTTGTCTCAAGCAATAGGACCTAATCGAATATTGACAAGGGAAATGGAAAACAGTAAGAATGTGCAAAAGCATATTAGTCCTACCACCGTACCTTTACTGGAGGAAAATACTAGAGTCAATACCGACCCATTAAGGGATATGATTCAAGCCTCTTACACTGCTCTAAATTATACTGATCCCAACAAAACTGAACATTGCTGGTTATGTTATGATGTAAAACCTCCATTCTATGAAGCTGTGGGAATGAATGAGACGTACCAAAAGAGTAATCAAAGTAATCCTCCTGGATGTAATTGGGACAATTATAAGAGAGGAATAACTGTACAACAAATTAAGGGCAAGGGTAAATGTTTAGGGCATGTACCTCCTAATACCAAGAAGAATTTTTGTATAGGCAAGGGAAGAAGGAACCTAAACTCATTATGGACTATAGCCCCAAATGGAACTAAATGGATTTGTTCAAAGACAGGGCTGACTCCATTGTAAATGAGCAGAAAGAATATTGTATATTAGCAACAATCTTGCCACAAATTTTATATCACAATAAAGAATCTATGTTTGTACATTGGGAAAACGGCAACCATAGAATTGTTAAAAGAGAACCCATTACCGCCATTACCCTCGCTCCTTTGATGGGATTGGGTATTGCTGGGACAGCAACAGGAGCAGCCTCGCCAGTACAGCAAAATAGGGGGTTATCATCTCTTAGGGCAGCTGTGGATGAAGACTTGGAGAGCATTGAAAAATCCATTTCATACTTAGAAAAATCACTAACATCATTATCTGAAGTAGCTCTACAAAATAGACTAGATCTAGACTTATTGTTTTTACAGGCTGGAGGCCTATGTGCTGCCCTGGGAGAGGAGTGTGGCTTTTATGCAGATCACACAGGAGTGGTAAGAGACTCATCGGCAAAGATCCGGGAAGGGCTGGAGAAAAGAAAAAGAGAGCGAGCAAATAATTAATCTTGGTATGAAGGATGGTTCAATCAATCCCCTTGGTTGACTACTTTAGTGTCAACCTTCATGGGACCATTAATAATGGTAATATTGATTTTAACCTTTGGTCCCTGTATACTTAATCAGTTAATATCATTTGTAAGCCAAAGAATGGAAAAAGTCAAATTAATGGTTATCCAGGATACTGAGTCTACCTCACACTCCAGTGTGGTCCTCAAAGCAGCCTCAGATGCCTTATCCCATTTTGAAACATCTTAGGATGGATAACAAATAAATGAGCAAAAAGTAAAAGGGAGAAATTGTAATAAGTAAAGGGATAAATTATTTGTTAACCATATAAATGATCAATGCTGGAGTCGTGATCAAGTCAGACAATGCCATTCAATGATAAGACCATGTAACATCCTGTTTTGAGCAGTATGTACTTAGTTTTAAGCTTGTTAAGCAGAAATCTACAGAAGTTGGGCAGCTGGTTCGACACCCACTGAGCCTGCCAGAAACCAGGTTAAAGAGAAGGAAGACTATCAACATCCTCACAAGAGACTCCAGACCAGGATGCCGACCCTTATCAGGAACTCACACTGGCACAGCCAGAAGGGTGCATTCTATGCATGAGGAATTGGCTGTTGCGGTTGCGACATACCTCCACCTTAAAAGAAGAGAGTGGATCCTTATTCGATGTGTGCTGTTGTGGAGCAGGAGGCCCCCAGCCACCCAGCGTGCTGCTTTGGCTTATTTTACCCGCAATAAAATGTCTTATACTTAAACTCTCGATTGGCGTGGAGAGTGTTTGTAACACCTATCACCCACAAGCTTCTGGGAAGGTTGAAAGATACAATGGACTGTTAAAGACTATGCTGAAAGCATTGGGTAATGGGGCATGGAGGCATTGGGATGCAAATTTAGCAGAAGCCACTTGGCTGGTTAATTCTCGAGGATCTGATAACCGTCCTGGTCCTGCCCAAACAAAACCCTTGCACACTGTGGGGGGAGATAAAGTCCCTGTAGTACACATGGGAAAATGGCTAGGAAAGGCAGTGTGGGTTGCTCCTCCCATGGGGAAAGGCAAACTCATTCGTGGGATTGTCTTTGCTCAGGGCCTGGATGTACTTGGTGGGTAATGAAAAGAAATGGGGAGACTCAGTGCGTGCCTCGAAGGGATCTAACACTGGGGGAAAGGTAATTTGAAATGTGAATAATGTGAGTTGCATGCTGCAGAAAGTAATGGAGTAAGAAGAATCCAGACTGATGAAGGTTTGCAAGGATCAAGAGCGACACAATGGTTGAGACCAGCTGGAGTTGGTGTCCAAGAACAGAATAACAAAACTGTAATAAATAAAGGGATGAATTATTTGTTAACCATATAAATGATCAATGCTGGAGTCGTGATCAAGTCAGACAATGCCACTCAATGATAAGACCATGTAACATCCTGTTTTGAGCAGTATGTACTTAGTTTTAAGCTTGTTAGGCAGAAATCTACAGAACTTGGGCAGCTGGATCGACACCCACTGAGCCTGCCAGAAACCAGGTTAAAGATAAGGAAGACTATCAACATCCTCACAAGAGACTCCAGACCAGGATGCCGACCCTTATCAGGAACTCACACTGGCACAGCCAGAAGGGTGCATTCTATGCATGAGGAATTGGCTGTTGCGGTTGCGACATACCTCCACCTTAAAAGAAGAGAGGGGAATCTTATTCGATGTGTGCTGTTGTGGAGCAGGAGGCTCCCGGCCACCCAGCGCGCTGCTTTTGCTTATTTTACCCGCAATAAAATTTCTTATACTTAAACTCTCGATTGGCGTGGAGAGTGTTTGTAACAAAACCAACATAAGAAACTCTCCTTAATAGAGGACTGAGACATTGATATAAATCTCTATATGTTGGAGTATTGAGATAACTTAACTATGTAGATCAGGTTGTGAATGTTCGCGTACCGAAGCGTGACAGCATTAGACTACACAACCCTCCCCCCAAAATGGCAGGGGCTGCTCCACAACCTACTGAGAAGAAGGGAGGTAGTGTCAGGTGCTTGGCGCCATTTTCGGAACTCGTCCGAAAGATCGGGGAAGAGACTAGGGCCGGCCCTGCTACATCCCGAGCGCACGGCTGGGGCCGCCGCCGCCGCCACAGCCCGAGTGGACGGCCGGAGGCCGCCGTCGCCACTCAGAGCACACGGCCGAGCCCACCGCCGCCGCAGCCCGAGTATACAGCAGGGCTCCGGCCACCTCTATCGCCGCGGTACAGAATCAAAATCACCTCCACCCCTCGGGGCATTCAAACAGCTCCTCCAGCGAAAGCCATAAACGCGTTCTCAGAGCCCTTGAGAACGGCTTTCCAACTGGGGTCCCCGTTCGCCCTCCTGAGTTTCGCCCGCTCGCCACAGCTGGCTCTATCCCCGCAGCGAGAACGGACCTGACTTTGATCTGCTCGCCGCTGCCCCTCCCCCACTTCACTCCCCGCCGCTTCTGCCGCTCCGCAGAGAATAAAGGTGGAGGAAGGGCAGGTTCCGCGTTCTTAAGCGGTACCCCAATTCCGATGGTCAAGAACCACCCCTGCATAACACAGCAGGAGGGGGCTCCGTGCCACCGGCCACGCACCAGATGTCCCCCTGCAATCCACCCACAAGAACTCACACAATCGCCCCAGCAACAAAACTTGAGCCCCAACTTCTACAACCCAAACCGACGCCCAGAACTAAATTTAAACTTTCCGTCCTTTGCAATCCAATCTGCAGAATGGCCACAATAACAAACTCCTACTCCTGGCTGGCTCGCCAGGAATGCAAAAGGGTTGAGGGCAGACCCCCTCCCCACCGTAACCATCCTCTGCTACCAATAATGTAGTGGGTTGAGGCAGCCCCCTCCCCACTACGGGCAAAAATAACAACTCAGACAAACGGATTGCAAAAGCGATGGAAAGTTTAAATGAAAAAGCAGTGAATGTTTACAGAGAGAGCCAGAAGCACAGTGACAAAAGAAAATCCCAAAGCATACCCAGAAAGATCCCATCCCCACCTGGGGGTACATCCAAGACCCCCCAGGGCTCCTTCTTCCCCCCTCCCCACTGCTAGGCTAGTCTCAGCTGGCCAGATCTGAGACTGCCCATCCCCCCGTGGCCTTGGGCCTAGCCAGGCCCATGGCCGGGAGACAACATCTCCCCCAGTTACCGGGCGACGGCGAGGAAGAAAGAGGAGGTGCCAGACCTCACACTGGATCTTATAGTGGTGGTGCAGAGAATTATGGTAGAAATACCTAGTTTCCTGTGCCCACCCACTGGGCTGGACCTCTGGACACAGGAAGCACCTCATGTAGCAGAGGGCACCCAGCCCCCAAACTGCAACAGCCACCCTCACGGTGAAGAACTTCCTCCTCACATCCAGCCTGAATCTCTCCAGCTTCATTCCATTCCCCCTAGTCCTATCACTACCTGATGTCCTGAGAAGCCCCTCCCCAGCCTTCTTGTAGGCCCCCTTCAGATACTGGAAGGCCACAATGAGGTCACCTCGGAGCCTTCTCTTCTCCAGACTGAACAGCCCCAACTCCTTCAGTCTGTCCTCAGAGGAGAGGACACACTGATGACTGATGATTAGCTGTTCCCTGGACACTTGAGATAGAAGACAGGAACGGGAAGCAGAATGAGCTCATCACAATAAAAGAGGAAGTAGTCAATGACTTGCTCTACCACCTAGAGAAAGTGGATAAACCTGGATAAAGCACTGGCTGGATGGCTGGGGCCAAAGAGTGGTGGTCAATGAAGTTAAATCCAAACTGGTGGCTGGTCACAAGTAGTGCTCCTCAGGGCTCAGTGTTGAGATCACTTCCAGGGCTCAGTGTTGGGACCACTTCTGTTTAACATCTTTACTGATGATTTTGATGAAGACATAGAGTGTGTCATCAGTAAGTTCACAGATGACACCAAGTTGGGTGGGAGTGTTTCTCTGAACCAGGGTGGGGAGGCTCTACAGAGAGACTTGGATAGATTGGATCAATAGGTCAGTGTTACCAGGATGACTTTCAACAAGACCAAATGCCAGGTCCTGCACTTGGGTCACAACAACCCCAGGCAATGCTACAGGCTTGGGGAAGTGTGGCTGCAAAGCTGTCTGGCAGAATGGACCTGGGGGTTCTAATCAAGCAAGCTAAACAAGCAACTGAATAAGAACCAGGAGTGTGCCCAGGTGGACAAGAAGCCACTAGCATCCTGGCCTGTATTAGAAATGCTGTGTCCAGCAGGAGTACAGAGGTGATTGTCCCCTTGTACTTGGCCCTGGTGAGGCCAGACCTTGAGTTTGTGTCCAGTCTTGAGCACCTCAATGCAAGACACATATTGAGGTGCTGGAGGAGGTCAGCAAAGCTGGTGAAGATTCTGGAGGATAAATCTTATGAGGAGCAGCTGAAGGAGCTGGGGCTGTTTAGTTTGAAAAAGAGGAAGCTGAGGGGAGACCTCATCGCTCTCTATGACTACCTTAAAGGATGTTGTGGAGAGGCGGGTGCTGGTCTCTTCTCACGGGTAATTAGTGATAGAACAAGAGGGAATGGTCTCAAGCTGCAGCAGAGTATAGGAAGAGGAATATGCTGCCCAGGGAGGTGGTTGACTCACCAACCCTAGCTGTGTTTAAAGGTCATTTGGATGTGGTGCTTGGGGATATGGTTTAGGGGTGAACTTTGTAGAGTAGGGTCAGTGGTTGGAATTGATGATCCCAGGGGTCTTTTCCAACCTGAATGGTTCTATGATTCTATGAATATGGCTTTTTGTTGCTTCAGTTTTCATCACTATTTTTCCATTAGTACTTTTACTGATTTGAAAAATGCATATTATCTAAGATGACCTCCATTTTAAGGTCTGGGCCAGTGTCTTAATCACATCTGTGAGGCTTTACCTTCTTCCTGGATGTAAAGGAAGTGCAATCTCTGAAGGCCTGACTGTAACCAAAATAGTATCAATGTGTGTATACTAGCTTTATTGAACCCCAAGGAGCCATCTGTTAAAGTATTGCTTTTGTGTCTGTCTCCTCCCGTGTCTGTCTCCCTCCATATCTGAGCAAAGGTGTAAAATTCAAGCAGCCTTTGAATTTGGTGGGTTTGATACTTCAAATAACCAAGAATAGAGAGCAAAACATGAGTGATACTATAAGGAAAGAGGCATAAGGTATTATATCTTTGGAAAATAGTTTAAAGTCCGAAGCAATTAATTTTGCTTCCTTTCTTCTTTCACAAATCCATTTAAATAATGTCTGTTGGATGCTAATTGTATTTTGATTTGAAGCAAAGCTCTGAGCTTGATGTTGAGCTAATATGTGGCTTTGAGGAAGTTACCAGTAAAGTTGTAGGAAAGTATCTGCTGAAAACTGCTGTTCTGCAGAACACTGGACTTTCAATTAAGTTATTTCTTCTGCAACCGAATTGACTTCCATTTGGAAAAAAAAAAATAATTAAAGATTCCTCTTGGTTTTGTCATTGCTTGAATACAAAACCTTCAGGTTTTCATATAAAACATTTTCCCAGTTTCTCAGTAAAAGTATCTCTAGTCACTGTGAGATTGTAAGAGGCACCATGTTACTGGAAGTGAGTACTTCCCATTTGCACTGAACAGAAGTGCTAATGAAAGTTATGCAGACAAATCTCGAGGAGTTTACACCTAATATTAATAACTTGATGACATGTATACACTCTTCAAATCCTCTCCAAAATATATTTATATGTTTGCTGGCTTGTTTTCTCATCTTTTCCTTCTGGTTTGTCCTTTGTGTCACTCGTTTCTGGCTAGGAAAATTCTACTGTGCAGCCTATCCATGATACCACTTGTCCTGATAAACTGAAGAAGAATGAATTACCAAGATGAATACTGCCTTTGGCCAGGGGAAAGGGAAATTTCCTTCTTGTCTTCTTCAAGCTTGTGGTCTAAAACAAGTAAAAGATATACATGAACACAAGCTAAGACTTTGGACTTGGCCACCCACTCAGCACACGCAGAACAGGAGGATTCAGAAAACATACTGAAATTCTGAGACTTAATGTCACCTTTAGTATTAAAAGTGTAAATTATTCCTGCAAAGCAAGTTAGGAGTAAATACTAAGCATGCATGGTACCTCTATCAGGAAGAAAGCTTCCTGTAAACAGCTTGTGTCTGTGTGCATGTATGTATGACCTTGCTACCTCTCTGCCATGAATAAATATTTGACTCATTGCTTGGCACATAGATTTTCAGTCAGCCCATGTATGGTAAATAATGCAACAGTTACCAATATGATATTTATTTCTAGATACTGAAAATTGTTTTTGGTTCAATAATTTATGAAAATTAATCATACTGTCTCCACTGGCTTTGGAAATGTCTGCAGCATACATCAGCCCAGAAGGTTACTCTTGAGGATTCTTCTCTGACTGCTTTATACTGGCTTCTTCCCACAGTACTAAAGGAAAAACACCTCTGCCCAGTATGTTCTGCGACTAAATATAAATAGATGAATGTGTGTGTGCTTTCACTGTGATCTTGTAGATACTGATAGAGGCTTCATGTTCTTATTTGACCTTTCTATTGTGTCTTTTGTGCTGCTTTCTTTTCTGTCCTACACAAGTTTCTTGCAATGACCCACAGAGCAGTTCTTGTGCTGTGAGCAGCAGACTTTAATAAGGCTGAGTCTGGCTAAAACAAAAACAATTTTATGCTTTAGAAACTGGTGCCATCAGAACTCAGGAGCATAAGGCAAGTAAGAGAGCAAATGCATTAAATCCTGCTACAGCTTGCACTGCGCAGGCAGATCCTAGAGACCATCTTTAAAGAACTAACAAAATTATGGCTAAAGCAATTTTGTAATGGTTATTTGTTCATTATCTTTCTGTGTTATCTTGCTTTCAGATTACTCACATTTGCTTCTTACACTGATTATCTGTGGTTTTATAGAGCAGAAGGTACAACTCCTCTTCTTCCCAAAGATGTATTCATTGATTAAGGAACCCATTCTACTCTTCTGTAGACATGTATTGTAATGATTAGAGGACCATCACCTTTCTGCCTATAAGCCAGGTGCATCTTATATTTGTTACTCTTTCCTTCCCTTGGGACACAGTACTAAGAATGAAACATATGTATAACAGAAAGAAAGAGGGATAAGAAATTCTCACATTTGTCCAGCACACTTGGAAAAGCAGGAACATCATTGTGTTTTCTAAGGGTTGTCATGGAGAGTAGTTGTAACTGGAACTTGCTCTTTTTCAGACTAGAGGAGGAGCGATGCACTATAGTCCATTAGACCAATGAGGAGCAATTTAGAAACAATAGTAGAGGAATAACAAGGCTGTGGTTTAGAATTTATTGAAAAAAGGATTGCTTAAAGAAATGCAATGCTGGTGTTGGAGCACAAGAAAACAAATGAGATTTTTACAGAGCAAGGGACTCTTGGCCATCCTGATAATGAAAGGCCAAAGCAATCCCTTTGAACTAATGTTATCTCTTCCTTTCCAGTACAGGTTCTCTGTCTGCTGGCTAACGGCATCAGAACTCTCTGTTTTTGCGAATATCATGGACATTGAGCTTCAGGGTAAAAGTTATCATTTAATCTCAGCCCTTTCATGAGGCCTAGACCTAGCAGTTACTTAAGACAATACAGAGATGAATACATTAACACATTAGAGATAGAACAGTGGAGTAGTTTAGTAAATGTAAAATAAATCTTTTAGGGAGCCTAGATCAGTTGCATATTAGGCTAACAAATGATGACCAGAAAATGCCAGAGGTGAATGACAGACATGAGTCTGAGGTTTCCACAAGTGGTAGGATGTAGCAGCTTGCGTACTAGGTTCCCAGCAAACACAGTTTTTATCTTACTAAGACAGTGGGATCATATACAGTTACCTGATAGAAAGTAACATATATTATTAAGATAATAAGTAACAGGTCTGGCACCATCTTCATATTCCTCAGTCTTTGAATGTAAAAGGTCATGCCTGCATATAACCAAACCTCTCTGGAATCTTAGATAAATTTGGTAAAACTTCTACCCTAAGAGGGGATTTCACTAGTATTCATAATCTTTCATCCTAATTTTAAAGATCTGGTTTTGTTATTTTCATATTTGTTGGTATTGTAATTCCATTAAACATAGCCATTATTTGCATATTTTTCCTACCCCTTTGGCAAATCGATTTGTTATGTTATGAGAGAGCTGGCAGATGAGCTGGCCAAGCCGCTCTCCATCATTTGCTTCCAGTTCTGGCTCACCAGTGAGGTCCCAGATGACTGGAAACTGGCCAATGTGGTCCCCATCCACAAGAAGGGTCAGATGGAGGAACCTGGAAACTCCAGGCCAGTCAGCCTGACCTCAGTGCCAGGGAAAATGATGGAGCAGATTATCCTGGCAGCAATAACTGTGCACCTGCAGGATGGCCAAGGGCTCAGGTCCAGCCAACATGGATTTAGGAAGGGCAGGTCCTGCCTCTCCAACCTGATCTCCTTCTATGATCAGGTGACCCGCCTGGTGGATGTGGGGCAGGCTGTGGATGTAGTCTACCTGGACTTCAGCAAGGCCTTTGACACCGTCCCCCACAGCAAACTGCTGGCCAAGCTGGCAGCCTGTGGCTTAGACAGCAACACTCTGTGCTGGGTTAGGAACTGGCTGGAGGGCCGTGCCCAGAGAGTGGTGGTGAATGGTGCCACCTCCAGCTGGAGGCCAGTCACCAGTGGCATCCCCCAGGGATCAGTGCTGGGCCCCGTCCTCTTCAATGTCTTCAGTGATGATCTGGATGAGGGGATTGAGACAGTCATCAGCAAATTTGCAGATGACACCAAGTTGGGAGCAGATGTTGGTCAGTTAGAGGGTGGAAGGGCTCTGCAGAGGGACCTCGACCGGCTGGACAGATTGGCAGAGTCCAGTGGGATGACATTCAACAAGTCCAAGTGCCGGGTGCTGCACTTTGGCCACAACAACCCCATGCAGAGCTACAGCCTGGGGTCGGAGTGGCTGGAGAGCTCCCAAACAGAGAGGGACCTGGGGGTGCTGATTGACAGCCGCCTAAACATGAGCCAGCAGTGTGTCCAGGTGGCCAAGAAGGCCAATGGCATCCTGGCCTGCATTAGGAATAGTGTGGCCAGCAGGAGCAAGGAGGTCATTGTGCCCCTGTACTCAGCACTGGTTAGGCCACACCTTGAGTACTGTGTCCAGTTCTGGGCCCCTCAGTTTAAGAAGGACATCGAGACACTTGAATGTGTCCAGAGAAGGGCAACAAGGCTGGGGAGAGGCCTTGAGCACAAGCCCTATGAGGAGAGGCTGAGGGAGCTGGGGTTGTTTAGCCTGGCGAAGAGGAGGCTCAGGAGCGACCTCATTGACCTCTACAAGTACCTGAAGGGTGGTTGTAGCCAGGAAGGGGTTGGCCTCTTCTCTCTAGCAACCAGCACCAGAACAAGGGGACACAGTCTCAAGCTGCACCAGGGCAAGTTTAGGCTCGAGGTGAGGAGCAGGTTCTGCACCGAGAGAGTTGTTCGCCACTGGAATGGGCTGCCTGGGGAGGTGGTGGAGTCACCATCCCTGGAGGTGTTCAAGAGGGAATTGGACATGGCACTTGGTGCCATGGTCTAGTCATGGGGTCTGTGGTGACAGGTTGGACTCGATGATCTTCGAGGTCTCTTCCAACCTTAGCGATACTGTGATACTCTGATACTGTCCATATTGGGGTAGGTTCCTTGGGCTCTTGTGATTTCCTTGGTAAAATCTGGGGGCAGTATTGGTTTTGATCATGTATTTACAAAAAAACACCAGAAAGCAAACAATCAAAACTTAGCGTGGTAGTTTTAGTTACTTCATCTTACCACACTTAGAAACCTTGAACAGGAATATAGTGCTCTCTTTTGAGTTAATGTAACGTGTACCTCAATGAAGAGATTTTTTTATTTGCTGATAACAAGTGGTCTGTCAGCTGCAAAGTTTGCAGCTGTGCAGTTCAGACGGTTTCAGTAGTCACTAACTCAGGAAGTAGTGCAGCTGAACAGGAAAACGAATTTTGGAAAACATACTGTACCAAATGCAGACAAAGTGGTATGGGTGGGCAGAAAGGAGAAGTGAAAAACATCAGAATGCTTTAATTCCTAAAAACTGCTGAGTTGAGTTTTATATACAATGCTCCTGTGAATTTCACATGATGGGGTAGACATGACACAGCATTCAGAGCAGTTTGCATAACCATAAGCTGCAAACAGTAGAATTTGTAGAAAGGGGAAGAAAATTCTATTAGTTTGCTGAACAAAAGTGTCTTAGAGCAGTTTAGTAACTTACTGAGTGTAATGCTCCACTTTTCATCTTAGCTGTGATATGAAAATATATTACAGTATCACAGTATCACAGGATCACAGTATCACTAAGGTTGGAAGAGACCTCGAAGATCATCGAGTCCAACCTGTCACCACAGACCCCATGACTAGACCATGGCACCAAGTGCCATGTCCAATTCCCTCTTGAACACCTCCAGGGATGGTGACTCCACCACCTCCCCAGGCAGCCCATTCCAGTGGCGAACAACTCTCTCGGTGCAGAACCTGCTCCTCACCTCGAGCCTAAACTTGCCCTGGTGCAGCTTGAGACTGTGTCCCCTTGTTCTGGTGCTGGTTGCTAGAGAGAAGAGGCCAACCCCTTCGTGGCTACAACCACCTTTCAGGTAGTTGTAGAGAGCAATGAGTTCGCTCCTGAGCCTCCTCTTCTCCAGGCTAAACAACCCCAGCTCCCTCAGCCTCTCCTCATAGGGCTTGTGCTCAAGGCCTCTCACCAGCCTTGTTGCCCTTCTCTGGACACGTTCAAGTGTCTCAATGTCCTTCTTAAACTGAGGGGCCCAGAAAGAAAATTCCCTGAAAAACAATGTATCCCATTTTGTACTGAACCGCATGGGGAACATGTACTTGCTGTGCTTCCCCAAAGCTCATCGTAGTGACCTGATAAAAAGCACTTAACGACTGTTTTAGGCTCAGCTGTATTTCAAAGAAGACAAATAGCAAAGGTCACTTGTGTGCTTTGTGTTATAGGGGTGATTTTATTCTTCACTCATGGTTAGTGAGAGCTCTGAGATGAGCTTTGATACTTAAATCTCATCTAGTCATCTCTTCAGACAGTGACCTTCAAAACAGTGAATCAGAAGCAATGCAGCAAACAGCCTTCTTCTTAACAAAACCCTTGCCTTTGCTTTCGTGAGTGGCAGTGCTTCATAAGGATGAAAAATGGTGGAATCGGACAACTGAGGCACCTCTTCCAAACCACAAGCATCTGACTTGCACAAAGCACAAACAATGATACATGAAGATGGTTTGTAACTGCAAAGTTTGTGGTAAAGGGGAAAAGAGTTCTTATTACAGCAGCTTCCCGTTGAGATGACAGTGGTGTGATAAAGTGGCCATATGTGAGTCAGTCTCTTTGGTGGTTTATATGGGGTTGTTGTTTTTCTTGTGGTATTTTTATGTTTTGGGTTTTGTTTTGTTGGTTTATTTTAAAGCAAGGTTGAAATTCCATCACTGAACTGTGCTAGTTCTTGAGTCAGTCATCAGGGTTGCTTTGAATAAACCTTTACGACTTGTCTGAAATATCCACTACTTGTTCAGCTACTTGGAGCTGCATTTACAGGTGTTGTCAAATGAAGGAAAAGGCTGTCTGTGCTTGGCCAGTTTTGGAGAGATTTGTGCCAGGTCCTGTGCCATGCTACCATGGGTCTGGTTTATTGCATATTTGCCCTGGTTGGGCCAGGCCCTCAGAGACCTGAGTCTGCTGCCCTGGCAGATCTCAGCTCTGCTGAAAAGCCTCTTCCCTCCTCTACCTTCATGGACTTGACATAAATAAGCTCAGAGTAACCTTCTCACCCCACAGCAGT
This sequence comes from Colaptes auratus, assembly GCA_015227895.2. NCBI lineage: Eukaryota > Metazoa > Chordata > Aves > Piciformes > Picidae > Colaptes > Colaptes auratus. The sequence goes on from CM026897.1 coordinate 38,658,201, forward strand.
TTTCCTCAATCACAATGAAATGTGCTGCACTAAGAAAACCATAACAGTTAAAACCACAGGGACAAAGCTACAGTTCATACTATTTGTTTTCTCCTTTTCAACCACAGCTAGAGCACTTCTCTAAATTTTCTAGTATTTGGGATCTACATCAGGGCTTATCACGTGCTCCCATGCGAAAGAGATGGGAACTTTTAATGAGCGCACGTGCAATGTCTCTGATTTTCTCACCTGAACAGCTTAGCTGCACCTTCTTTAGTAACAGAGATTTCTATCATCTCACAGGAAAGAGGTCTCAGCCACTGTGTCTGTAGTATTTGTTTATTCTCAGGACACATTTGGTTCAAATAGTGATACAATGAGAGACTCACAGTCTAGGGTGCAATGATTTCAGGAGAGTGACATTTGTGCAGTCCGGCTCAGTCAGTGGGAAAATTGCTGTAATAGTGGATGTTTTGTGCAGGCAAGCACTGGAAGCTGGGATCAAGATGTGATCCCATTTGCATTAGCTGTTGCACTAACAAACATAAGCTCCAGCTTTTAATATCCATTTGTTTCATTCAAAAGCTATTAAGATATTGCAGAGCATGTTTTGGAAACAGTTTTATTTACAGAGATAATGTGGTGGTGAGAGAAAGTTCAGTTCTCCCACACACACAAAGAAACCACAGCTAACTCAGTCGGAGAAGCAGAAATGAATATGAGCTATATTTACAAGCAGGATGAAATGCAGATGGATATGTACACAATATACAGTATTCACAATATATACAGCAATATACAGCAAAGAACGTAATACAGAACAAAACTCCCTCCTCCAGCCAGGAGGGTCCCCCCCCCGCACCCCCTCTCTCCCCCTACCTCCCTTTTTCCACCAAAAAGGGTTAGAGAGAGAAAAGGTAATTATTAAGGAGGAAATTCTGTTAGCTCAAAGTATATGCAAGAATTATTCTTATCTGTTAGTTCAAGGTTAACTCCATCCCTCACAGCTGTTGTTCAGAGAGAGAGACTGAAACAGACAGGCAGACTGGAACAGACAGAACTGAACTGAAATTCAAACAGAACTAAAACTTAAAGTGGCATTCTACCAATCTACAAATGAAATTTTTTTAGAATATCTTGTTTTTGTTATTATTCCAAAACATTCATCCAGAGTGTTCCAGTAACTGTCCCTTTCTTAAAGGCACAGCCTAAAACGGTCACAGAATAACTAGTGACCTAGGAAAAAAATCTTCCTATTATGCGTAATCCAACCCACACTGATTAGGACTTCTAACAAATGAATCAGAAAGATTTTATTAATTTAATGAAAAATTATGTTAAAGTTAGAGCAGGCTGCTGTAATATAGGCCAGCTAGTCATACATATTTATAATCACTAAGCAGATTTATGTCAAATGACATGAGAATTTAATTCATATATTTGCAACCATTTCCTTCCTCTTTCCAACACAGAAACTCATTCACTGCCTGAGGATGAATATATTTCATGTTTTTCACAGAGATGGCTCTTAAAAGTAATCTGGTGTCCTATTACTGATGACTGTCTGCTAGTGACAGTACATGAAATAGAAAGTATGACAGCTGAAAGGCCATGAAGGCGCTGCCCAGATCAGCTACCAGTGAGCCATTAACCTGGCCCATTAGAAGCAACTCAAATGGTGAGAATAAAGCTGTGCTTAACTGGGTACTCAGGGGAATAAGAATTATTTATAGTTGAGAGATGTGAGATTCAGTCAAAATGCTATCTGCAAGAAAATTACTGGAAGCTCAGAACAGAGTTACTCCAAGAAGAGCCAGAAGAGTCAAAGGCAGCAAAGGTAGCAAAACTGGTAACAGAAACAGGTCAGATAAAACTGAAGAAAAAGGCTGTCTGGGTTGCAGGCACACAGGGAATTTGTCAGAGTATGACTGATGCCTCAGTGTAAATTGAAGAATCTGGATTTTCATAAATAAAGTGGTGTCAAGTAGCCTGTGGTTTTGTCTCTTGCAAGCCTTAGCAATGTCTCATGTTTGCTGCTGCTCAGAAACTTAATTTTCTGGCAAGAGTTTCCTTCCTTGTACTGCAGACCATTGTGCTTGCTTCTAGAAAGTGGAACAGAAGACTATGTTTTATTGGCCATGTACTCATTGCTCCCTGATGAAAGTGGCTTGGGCTCTGCAAGGTGCCAACATCATGAGACCAGAACTTCTGCAGGTGAATCCATGCAGAAAAATTCTTGACTGTTTGTCAGGAAATGGTCTTTCTAATGCATGGCAGAAAAAAACCAACCCTATAGAATATGTAGCAGACTATCACAGTATCACAGGTATTATGATACTATGATACTGTTTTGTTTCCATTGGCTGGATTGGCATTCTCTCTCTCTTTCTTAAATTAAGATTTATTTTAAATGTCTGTACATGTATTTTGGGAAAAGACAAACTCTAGAAATAACTATTTGGATAGCAATCCTACCTAGCAGGGCTTAAAAGCTGATGGAGTAGATAAACAGGACAAACGATGATGGCAAAAGTGGAATCACAGAATCACACAGAATCACAGAATCACCAAGGTTGGAAAAGACCTTTAAGATCAGCAAATCCAACCTGTCACCACAGACCTCATGACTAAACCATGGCACCAAGTGCCACGTCCAATCCCCTCTTGAACACCTCCAGGGACAGTGACTCCACCACCTCCCTGGGCAGCCCATTCCAATGGCGAACGACTCTCTTGGTGCAGAACCTGCTCCTCACCTCGAGCCTAAACTTGCCCTGGCGCAGCTTGAAACTGTGTCCCCTTGTTCTGGTGCTGGTTGCTAGGGAGAAGAGGCCAACCCCTTCCTGGCTACAACCACCCTTCAGGTAGTTGTAGAGAGCAATGAGGTCTCTACTGAGCCTCCTCTTCTCCAGGCTAAACAACCCCAGCTCCCTCAGCCTGACAGGCCTGGAGTTTCCAGGTTCCTCCATCCGACCCTTCTTGTGGATGGGGACCACATTGGCCAGTTTCCAGTCATCTGGGACCTCACTGGTGAGCCAGGACTGGTGGTAAATGATGGAGAGCGGCTTGGCCAGCTCATCTGCCAGCTCTCTCAGCACCCTAGGATGGATCCCATCTGGTCCCATGGACTTGTGGGTATCCAAGTGGCTCAGCAGGTCCCAAACTAATTCCTTATCGATTTCCAGGACATTACACTGCTCCCTGACCCCATCACCCAGCTCAGGAGGCCACTCGTCCTGAACTCCTCCTGCCTGGCTGTTAAAAATAGAGGCAAAGAAGGTGTTCAGGACCTCAGCTTTTTCTCATCTTCAGTCAGTGTTCCCCTCCAGGTCCAATAAGGAGTGGAGGTCTTCTTGCCCCTCTTTTAGTGTTAATATATTTGTAAAAATGCTTTTTGTTATCCTTCACAGAGGTGGCCAGCTTCAGTTCCAACTGGGCCTTTGCCTCTCTAATTTTTTTCCTACATAATCTAACAACTTCCTTAAACATACCTTGAGAAGCCTTCCCCCCCTTCCAAAGGTGATACAGCCTCTTTTTTACCCTCAGTTCCTCCAGGAGCTGCTTGCTCATCCAGGCCGGTCGCCTTCCCCGCCGGCTCATCTTTCGGCAGATGGGAACTGCCAGTTCCTGTGCCTTCGGGAGCTCCTGTTTGAAGTAGGTCCAACCAGCCTGGACCCCTTGGTTCTTGAGGGCTGATACCCAGGGAACTTTGCAAATAAGTTTCTTAAACAGGCTGAAGTTTGCCCTCTGTCAGTCCAAGGTGAAGGTTCTGTTGGTGCTCCTCCCTATCTCCTGCATATTGAAAACTTCACCATCTCATGGTCGCTGCACCCCAGGCAGCCTCCCACGGTCACATCTCCCACCAGCCCTTCTCTATTGGAGAACAGCAGGTCAAGCAGAGCCTGACCCCTGGTAGGCTCACTTAACAGCTGCATCAGGAAATTGTCCTCCATGTGGTCCAGGAATCTTCTGGACTGCCTCCTCTCTGCTGAGTTAAGTTCCCAGCAGATATCTGGCAGGTTAAAGTCACCCACAAGGACAAGATCTGATGATCTTGAGACAGCCTCCAATTGCTTATAGAATATTTCATTTGCCTCCTCATCCTGGTTGGGTGGTCTATAACAGACTCCAACCAGGTAGTCAGATTTGTTAGGCTGCCCCCTGATTTTAACCCACAGGCTCTCAATCCCTTCATCCTCCACCTCAAGCTCTATCCTACTGGAAAACTTAAAGTCAGGTTGTGTTTTTTCTAACATTCACAGAAATATCACCATTGTCTGGGACAGAGCATGGGCTCGGGAGGGTTGGGGCGTGGCGGGGAGGAAGCTCAGTGTGTTTGTTTTGTCAATGATCAAAGCAACTCCTTTTGGGGGGAGTGCTTTATACTTTTGTCACCTGTCAAATCTGGCTATAAATAGGATGAAGTTCTGTAGGAGTCACAGTAGGGAAGACAAGCAGAGTGATGTTAATGCTAAGGATGATATCCTCTGAAAGGGTAAATCTGCTTCTACCAGTGGATCCTTGTGGTGGTTTTAGGCTATGCCTTTGAAACTTTTTTTACATATTTTGAGCAGAAAAGTAGAAAAATATAAATAAATCACTATTGGGTGTAAAAAGGAAAACTAAAGATAATTCTAAACAATTTCATTGGAAAAAAATATGGTATAAGACTAGCTATACCAAAACAATTACTTCTCTTCTGATCTCTTCTCTGCTTACTTTGCTCAGGAGAGATTAACCTGCTTCTGGCTGACCTTGACTGCATTATTTGGTTAAGTCTAACCACTGCTTTCTCTTTGTTTCTTTCTCCCTTTGGGACAAGGGATGGGGGTGTGTTGGGGGGAGGGAGGGCAGTGGAATGGCTTCCCTGGTCTTTTTCCCCATGGGGGTTTTCATGTTGTTTGCTAATTGTAAATACCTTTATAATATTCTAAATACTGTATATTTTGTACATATCCATTGTATTCCATTGTAGAGTGTAGTTCTGCTTGTAAATGCATCTTCCATTTGCTTTCCAACTGAGCTGGTCTGGCAAAGTTAATATTGGGGCGGAGTTCCAACCCACCACAATCCTCAAGCAAGAGCCATTGCTCTCCAAGGAGAACAGGAAGGATAGCTTAGACACTGCAAACCTGCAGAATGAAGTGCTCAAAAGCCCATCAGCAGCAGGTGCAGTATGATAGGATGTAGCCTTCTGTGCTTGGCTAGTATTTGTCCTTGCAGACAAGTGTGGTTTTTGCTTGGAGGTCACAGCAGCACAGGGCAAGACAAAAGAGTGCTCTTGAAGATATTAGAAAAATAGAAAAGAGGAACAAAAGGGCTTTGATTAGAGCTATTTGAATTAATGTCATTGAAGGCATGCGTGCATTATGCACATCAGAAGATGACAAAACTTTAGAAGAGGAGCAGCAAAACCACAGAAAATACTGAGGCTGTATTGCTAGGAGTGCTCCCTCCTCTCAGCTGTGTGTATAGCCCAGAAGAGCCTTAAGAATGGTGAGGCGGTTCTATCTTGACAGGCAAAAATGCTTTGTTTTGAAGCCACATTCAGCTGTGAAGGCTGCTGGGATGCTTCTGGGCTGTGCACACTCTGCACACTGAGATGTGGAATTCTGCATAGGCTCCTGCACAAGTCCCAGGGAGGAGACAAGCTCAAAGGCTAAAATCTGAAGACAACAATAAATACAGGGTGATGCATCCCAAGGAGGAAGAATTTATAATATAAATATCAGGTATGTTTTCAAAGGAATCTCCTAATGGAAAACCCCATTGCACTTTCAGAATTAACAGCCTCTAGGGGGGAAAAAAAGTTTACAAAGGCTGTCTGTTTCACAGGGTCTCCCTCAAGTGGTGGAGCAAGTCCCATATGCCAAAATGCAGGAAGTTGCAAGGACTGTCCTTTGTGACCAGCTGCCTCTCATTTCCCTCTAGTGATACTTTTTAATAGTAATGTGGCTTTTTTTTGGTATATCAGAAATTTCTGCTGCTCCCCTTGGCTTGGTGTGCTCTACTAGGCAAGCTGTCACTGGGGCATAGTGAGCAGGCCATAAGAGACTCTTCTGTGCCAGCTACTGTAAGGAGATCTTCAGGTTTCTGCTGTAACTGACCCTTGTTCAAAGCTGGATACATTTCTATAGCAGGGCTTTTTGCATCTAGTCACTCATTTGTGGTGGAGTTTAGTGGGTCTGTCTCTGGCCACTCACTGTGCCAGAGACAGAAAACGTGGCACTCCTGTGCAAGCATGTGCATAAATACTTACATATATTTCTCTGTATTTGCGTAGATGTGCATGTATAAGTATGCACTTTATGCAAAGACAGACATAAAATACATACCCTAAGTGTAAGACTTTGTATTTGTTTTCCTGATTCACAGGTAATTATGCTGTTGTACCTTTTGAAAGAGAAAATATTGCAAACAGCAGTGTCATTCCCTTTGGCCCCTGCCTAAGCCCTATCTGGTTGCTCTCTGTACTTAGGTGGATGCTTTCTTAAGTACAAAATGCATATCAATTCACCTGGCCAATTTATTTCCATTTTAGTGATGTGGCCACTAGAGAAATTTTCTGATAATCTGATTAGGTATCAATGAACTCACCCTTCCCATTCTTTCCTTACCCCTTCTGGCTAGACTAGGACATTGCTTACATTTGATCTTATGGGATATCTTTTTGATGCTCCCCAAAGCTTTCTCAGAGAATTTTGAAAGCATGTGTTAAAAAGAGAAGAACAAATGGTGTAAGTTTTGTCTCATTAACCTGACTGTAACAGCAGTATTTGGCCCAGACACTAGGCAGAGAATATCACTTCATGGCCTTCTGGGTTTTTCCAGATCAGCCAGACAGCCTGGGCAAAGCTCAGGACTTTTGCTGCTGTTCCAGCCATAATTTCAGGATTCAAAAATATCCCCATGCCAGGGCTAGGACATGGAGAAAACATTGGCCACATAGAATGTGGGGAAGCTCTCTGGCAGCTGAGAGATCAGCATTCAGAATCTGCTCCTTTGCCCTTTTGCTGGTCCTGCATGACCCATATCCACAGAGCTTTACCCCTGCTGCTTTTTCTCTCCTATGCTCTAGTGTGTCAGAAAGACTCAATTATTCCTTCCCTTTCTTTCTTCACTGTGCCTTCACTGTGTCCCAGATAGCAGAGACCTCTTTCTTTATGCCTTTAAAATAAAACATTTCTTCTGTGAAGTCCTGATCATCCTCTCAGATGATAAAAGTAAATCTCCTAGAGCCTTCAAAAGGTTGTCATTAACTGACACAACATCTATAAGCTCTTGTGCTGGCTATATCCTCTTTTCCTAGCAAATACTTTCCTGTTGCAGTGTTTGTTCCTACCACTCATGCAATAACAGTTCAATGCAAAGTCTTGTGGGTCTTGAGAATATGAACAGGCTTTACATATGAATTAGTGGAAGAGAAACAGATGGTTCAGGTTGTATTTTACAGCAGAAACCTACAGCAGGTCTTTTCACTCTAATGGAACTGCTGTTTTCATCATGCTGGAGATAAGAACCTGGCCAAAAGAAGTCAATTCTTCAGAAAAAGGTTGAAGGAGTACAAAATGCAGTCATTGGATTGTAAGTTCATAGATGTAGAAACACCTACAAAATAGTCTGGTAAATTCATCATCTCCTTATGTGTACCATAAGGTGAAAGATGATGCAACATTATTTTCAGTGCTTTGAGAAAATATGCTGTTTGAAGTGTGTGTATATGTAGTAGTAATACAAGGAACTAAGACAAATCAAGAGGCATTATTATTGACTATAATGCTACCACTTACAAGAAAATATAGAAAGGGAAAATCAATAGATTAGATTATCACTGAGGGATATGTAGCTTTTGTCCTATTAAAAGCCTAGGTTGTTTATTTGGCAGAACATGAAACTTAAGCCTCTGCATGAATGTGAGCAGTTCTGTCCATGGAGATATAACTGTAGGGTGCAATAGATCCACTGTGAGTAGGGTAGACAAGGGAGATGTTTAATAATTTGTGTGTGAATGCTGCATAAGAAACATTTTTTCCATAGACCTTTTGTATCTCTATAGAGAAGAATCATCATCTTTATTGGTTTGGATCCCCTGTCTTGGTGCATTGTCTGGAGTTTATGCTACCTCTTTACCCAAAAGAGTATTGGAACAAAGCACGAAAATAGAAAATTATGATGTATAAATTTTTTTGGCCTCCAGAAGTTGCATATCTGCCTGGATGCATAGTCATACAGTTCTGAAATACATTTGACTTTTTAGCAGGAACAGTGTTCATTATCATACTCACTCTCAGGCAATTGTCAATGGGGAAAACACTAATTACTTGCAATGCTTGAGTATTTTATTAAGGGCTGCAGTTACAGCAAGCTCCATGCTCAGAGGAGTTCTACATTTAGCTACCTCCCTGAGGTCCTGTCTGACTTCTCCTGAAAACTGTCATACTAATATTAATCAGTGAAAGGAACAATACAACAAAATCTGTCTCACCCACTTACTGTATTCAGTGGGAAGGCATTAAAGTAGACCCATTTGCTGGCAGACATCTCCATTGAAGTATCACTCTGATTCATACTTAGAATGGCTTCACAGGAAGAACACAGCAGGTAGAAATCAGAGAGAAAGGGGAGAGAGGATTTTCCACACTTTAGCATGTGGGTCAGACAAAGAAGCGCTGCAGCATTGGAACCTCATACTGATTAGCGTGACCTGCATTGCTGACCCAGGCAATGGCTGCATCCACAAAAATAGGGACATGCTTGCTTTCAAATTATTTAGAGATACACTGCAGAATAAAACAGAGTAATCAGCTTTACCACTGCCAACAAATTAAATACACCCACTAAGTCAGGGCTTGTTCTGCTCAGTGGCCAAATAGGCCAAATCAGAACGCTTGGGATTACTGGATCCCAAGTGTCAGACAGCTAATCTGTTGGGCTGGTTCTGTCCTTGTATCTTGTTGCTCTCTCTTTAGGGAACATAGGCATTCACTTTAGGAAGATGGCTTTCCTACATACCTAGAATTAAAGCATAGTTTAAGTGTTTCAGTCAAGCAGAGTAAAGCCTACTCTGAGATCCAAAAGAAATTTGATGTCCTCTGGCCAGTAGCCAACTTAAACTAAAAGGTGTTGATGGAGCTTCCATACTGACTCAGAGAGAAGATGGTGCCTGTTAACAACCAGGAGCAAAAGAAAATGAGGAGAAACAGCAGTCCTGAACAGCTTGTATTTATTGACAGAAATATCCTGGATGCAAATGAGGTTGATTCTCAAATTGCTTACAAGCATCCTTAATTTACCTCATTTTAGGTGAGAATTTCAAGCTCTGCAATGCCCTGTGGACTGATAACATTACAGCTTGGTTTGTGATGTGCAAATACCTGTACTCCCTTCTTATCAGAACTTGCACCCGTTTTGTTATGTCTAACCCAAATACTCAGTAGGTCTTGGGAGAGTTTCCCCACTTCAGATGATGTGCCCCTCTCTTTCATTGCTGCTTTTCTTACAGTAGTGCAAGCCAAAGAGGTGTCAGGTTGGGGTGGTTGAGTGGTCTAAGGCACTGCATTCCAGTTGCAGTCCTCCCTGGAGCTGTGGGTTTGAATCCCACTTCTGACAGCTCTGTTTCAGAGAATGGTGGTGAATGGTGCCACAGCTAGTCAGTGTTGTGCCCCAAGGGTCAGTGCTGGGCCCCATGCCCTTTAACATCTTTATTTTCGGGGTGGGGGGGAAGAAGGAGCCCTGGGAGTCTTGGATGTACCCCAAGGTGGGGATGGGGATGTTCCTGGGTTTGCTTTGGGATCTCTTTTGTCACTGCACTTCTGGCTCTCTGTAAACATTCACCGCTTTCCATTTAAACTTTCCATCACTTTTGCAATCCGTTTGTCTGAGTCATTATTTCTGCCTGTGGTGGGGAGGGGGTCTGCCTCACCCCTTTACATTTCACCTAATTAGTATTTTCTCTACTGATAGAATAGAATAGAATAGAATAGAATAGAATAGAATAGAATAGAATAGAATAGAATAGAATAGAATAGAATAGACCAGTTTGGAAGAGACCTTCAAGATCTTTGTGTCCAACCTATCATCCAACACCGCCTAATCAATTGAACCATGCAACCCAGCACCTTATCAAGGCTCCTCCTGAACACCTCCAATGATGGTGACTCCACCACCTCCCTGGGCAGCCCATTCCAATGGGCAATCACTCTCTCTGTGTAGAATTTCTTCCTAACCTCCAGCTTAAACCTCCCCTGGTGCAGTTTGAGACTGTGTCCTCTTGTTCTGGTACTGGCTGCCTGGGAAAAGAGACCAACCTCTGCCTGGCTACAACCTCCCTTCAGGTAGTTGTAGAGAGCAATAAGGTCACCCCTGAGTCTCCTCCTCTCCAGGCTAAGCAACCCCAGCTCCCTCAGCCTCTCCTCATAGGGCTTGTCTTCCAAACCCCTCACCAACTTCGTTGCCCTTCTCTGGACACATTCCAGCATGTCAGCATCCTTCCTAAACTGAGGGGCCCAGAACTGAACACTCAAGTTATGGCCTAACCAGTGCAGTGTCCAGGGGCAGAATGACCTCCCTGCTCCTGCTGGCCACACTGTTCCTGATGCAGGCCAGGATGCCATTGGCCCTCTTGGCTGCCTGGGCACACTGCAGGCTCATGTTCAGCCTCCCATCAACCAGTACCCCCAGGTCCCTTTCTGCCTGGCTGCTCCCCAGCCATTCTGACCCCAGCCTGTAGCACTGCATGGGGTTGGTGTAATGTATTGTATTATTGTATTGTTGCTGTGGCCAATGTGCAGAACCCGGCACTTGGATGTGTTCAATCTCATGCCCTTGGATTCTGCCCATCTGTCCAGCCTGTCGAGGTCTATCTGCAAAGCCTCTCTACCCTCCAGCAGATCAACTCCTGCCCCCAGCTTGGTGTCATCTGAAAATTTACTGATGATGGACTCAATGTCCTCATCCACATCATCAATAAAGATGTTGAAGAGCATGGGGCCCAGCACTGATCCTTGGGGCACACCACTAGTGACTGGCCGCCAGCTGGATTTGGCACCATTCACCACCACTCTCTGGGCTCGGCCCTCCAGCCACTTCCTAACCCAACGCAGAGTGCTGCTGTCCAAGCCATGGGCTGGCAGCTTGGCCAGGAGTTTGCTGTGGGGGACAGTGTCAAAGGTCTTGATGAAGTCCAGGCAGACTACATCCACAGCCTGCCCCACATCCACCAGGCGAGTCACCTGATCATAGACGGAGATCAGGTTGGTGAGGCAGGACCTGCCCTTCCTAAATCCATGTTGGCTGGGCCTGAGCCCTTGGCCATCCTGTAAGTGCTGTGTGATTGCACTCAAGATGACCTGTTCCAGAATCTTGCCTGGCACTGAGGTCAGGCTGATACGCCTGGAGTTTCCAGGTTCTTCCATCCGACCCTTCTTGTGGATGGGCACCACGTTGGCCAGCTTCCAGTCTTCTGGGACCTCTCCAGTGAGCCAGGACTCCTGAAAAATGATGGAGAGAGGCTTGGCCAGCTCATCTTCCAGCTCTTTCAGCACCCTAGGAGATACAGTACAATACAATACAATACAATACACCAGGTTGAAAGAGACCTTCAGGATCACCGCGTCCAACCCATCAACCAATCCAACCCACCTAAACAACTAAACCATGCAGCCAAGCTCCCCAACTACCTCTTCCTGGAACTATGCTGCTCCCTGGCTCCATCTGCCAGCTCTGGAGGCCAGCTGTCTGGAAGACATTCTGTCCTGCTATTAAAAATTGAGGCAAAGAAGATGTTAATTACCTCTGCCTTTTCCTCATCTTTCCTCATCATATCTATGATATGATATATCTCCAGTGAGCAGGGCAGCATCTCCTGCTATAAATGTTATCACATAGTTTCTAGTGAGGAGAATTATATTAGGGTAATATTTCACTGCTTTTTTGTGTTTTGTTTTTTTTTTTTTTGTTGGTGGTGGTGGATACTTTGTGTGTTTGTGTTTGGGGGTTTGTTTGTTTGGTTTGGTTTGGTTTTTCTGTTTTTTTCTCTTTCATTTCTTGATCACTGCTGATTGAAATGATAACACATCATGCAACCAAGGTGTGGGCAAATTGGCTAGAAGACGTGGGGACAGAAAGCAGCTAGAACATTTGCAGGTATAAATTGCAGCTGTTTTTTTTTTTGTAGTAATTAGGGAAGCAGATTTTTGTGACTCTAGGTACAAAAGCCAGACAGCTATATTACATTAAAATATTTCACATCATAGAAAATACTGTATCGCTTCTGGAGGGACCTCCTTGGATTAATCAAAGAGCCTAATGCTCCTTACTTATGAGGTGTTTATGGACAAAAATTAAATGGTATGGCTCTTCTTTTGGCTTTTACTTCACTTCAATGGGAACCCATAATATACTCTTCATGAGGCATGATGCCCTAGGGAAGACAAGCAGCTGTAGCTGTGCCAGCTCCTTTCAAGTGTAAGGAGACATACTGTCACTAGAGGTTAATGTTCACAAGGGAGACAGAGGAGTCCTGTAAAACTTTATTTGAATAAAGGGAGAGTCCACAAGGCAGATCTTTGAGGGTCTTTCAACTGCTGGAGGTTGCAACCTTCTTTTATCCTAATTTCCTGGCTGCAGGTGACCCTCTTCCTTTCCCTCCTGGCTGAGGTATTCAGAATGAACAGACCTCCTGGCCTTCCTATGATATTTTCCCCCCCATACATGTACATACCCCTGCATCATACATCCTATGTTCATTAAAATGAGGCTTTACACCTTCCTGGGTGAAGAGTCAATATTCAGTAGCTGATCCTTGCCTGTGCACTATCCCAAAAGTACAAAAGTTCAGGTTTTGCCTAGCTACCCCTGGTTCATTCTGCCTTTGAAGGACACCTTGCTAATTCAGGGAAAGACCCTTGTGGAGACATCAGTGGTGAGGATGCATAGACTTTTGGTTATTTGCAGGTAAGAAAGATATGGTCAAATTACTGAAATTCCTAGCCTGGTACTCTTTTATTTCAAGTTTTGTCTAGCAGCATTTGTAAAGACAAATTCTACCTCAATCCCATCACAAGCCATTTAATTCTCTTGCTGCCTCCACCACTTGACATCCTTTCCTTTGTCCTTCTGGAAAAGGACATTATAGTTTTTTCACAGATGCATTGACAAAACTATGGGACACCAGATGTCCAAAACCTGATCCAGAAGCTCAGGCTCCTCAGCATGCAGATGTTATTATATGTGTCGGATAAAACAGCTGCCAGTGGACCTTGATTAGCTGTATGTGAGAGCCTGACTTTTTATTGTCTCAACCAACCTGTGGTCTGAATACCTGGTCTGAATAGGCAAAGCAATGGCTTTTAATCGTCCTCATGGCTTTCAACGACTTTCTTTCTGGAACTACTGGCCAGACCTGTTCATGGCAGTGGGAAGGGACAAGTTCTGTGGAGGTGGAATTCTGTGTTTCCTTGTTCTTGAGCACTGCAGCTGTGCCATGGAAAGGCTTGTGATAGGCATTACACTGGAGGCGCCTCATGCAAATCGACATAGCCTCCTTTTGTGATTTGGGGAGTCTGCTCCACGCTGAAGGGTATAAAAGTTCTGCAACTTCTTGGTCTTGCATGTTGCATGTCAGGGAAGGGGTGAAGATCAGAAAGTGTGGGAAGAGAGGTAAGGAGGAAGGCATGTCCCTGCTGTCAAGGCTGTGTTAACAGGTTATGAATGAGGGGCAGATCCCAGGGCCAGGACAAGCCTGGACAATGCACAACCTGATGCTGGTCAGTTTCTTGCTGTTTTTTTGACATGTGGAATATGATCTGTGGCATTTGCAACTGTTGTAGTTTGGCCCACCAGCATTAACAAAACCTCGGCTCACTCAGTCGGGGAAAGCAAATGGAAGCTATATTTACAAGCAAAACTGCACTCTACAATGGAATGCAATGAATATGTACAAATAGACAATATTTGTATTTACAATATTATACAGGTATTTACTATCAGGAAACAGCACATAAACTCCCCTGAACCTCCAATGGGATCCCCAAAAGGAATATCGGAAAACTGCCCCGCTCCCCTCTAGCCTCCCCCCCACCCCTTTCCTCTGTTCAATTAGAAGAAAAGAGAAAAAATATGTTAGAGAGCTCTGTTAGTCTTATCTGCGAAGTCATTAGATCAGATCCTTTCCAGTGAAGCAGCCAGGCAGCCAGAAGAAGGGGAAAGGAATGAATGTGGGAAACAAGACTGCTGAGGGTCCCCTTTCACACATCTGGCCAATGAAATTTGTTTAGAACAATCTGTTGTTTTCCTTTTTACACCCAACTGAGGATTTGTTTATATTTCTCCACTCTTCTGCTCAAAAATCTACAGCTAACTTTTAGAGGCATAGCCTAAAACTGCCACAGCGACACAGGACATTTGAGCCATGAGCTGATGATATAAAGGGTTTGCTCGAGAGCGCTAGAGGATCTTCCTGGGATTTCCTCCCCACACACATGAGGACTACACTCTGCGATCCAGAAGGATTCCTTGAGAAACAGAGACACTAGGAGGACTACCCACAACCTGAACCAGAGTTGTGAGCATATTTGGAACCTGCCTGAGTTTCCAGGGAGTACCTTCTCTCATTAGTAGGGGCAATATACTGCTCTTGGGTTCTATCATTTTCCAAATACTGATCTTCAACTATTTGTACTGTTCCTGTACTCTGGCAGATATTGTGCAACTGAGCAGTGGACCTGTAAATAATATTTTATAACTTTGTATGTAAGTTACATGGGTGGTGGGACTTCAAAAGCAATAAAATAATTTTTATTATTAATTCCATGCCTGCACCTCTTTACTAATAACATTGGAGTTTTGAGCCCTCATGACACTAGTGTAAGATGCTACAGAGGCTAACAAGAAATGATGGACTGAAAAAGTACATAGTGACAGATCCTGCAAAGGGAACTAATCTAAAGCTGCTTTGGGGTGCTGTGCTGAGTTAAACTGTCCTAAAAGGCCAATTGCTAGTTCCAGCTGTGTGAATGGACCCTCCGGCAGCTTAAGCTTTCCCATGCTACCTGCTTTACTGTGTACACTTTCACATCAGGAGTGTGAGGTGAGGAGTATGAGAGGATGCAGCAGGGCTCCCCTAAACTTCTTCTCCCAGCACAGCTTCATGGAAGTGTCTCAGAGATTTTCTAGGCCAACCATACAGCTGCATGTGGAGGGAAACCATGGAAATGCCCTATGGCTTTCCTACCTACTACTGAGGCTGTGGGCAAATGTGAGCATTAGGCAACATGTAACTTGATTAGGGAAGCAAGCTTCATGTTGCTGCATCAATGCAGACAAACCCAAACCAAACCATCCTCTACCTTCACCCTCAGTTTTCACCTTCTGAAGAAGATCAGGTGTGTACCTGTCCCTGAGGACAGCAATATAAAAAGGAATTTTCATCACTCATCAGATTTCTGCTCCTCAGAAGCTGGTTGCTCAGGTCTATGCTTCCCACAGGTCATTCCCAGACCTGGAGGAGAGGCTGCCCTATAAACTTGCAGTTTTCATATGGTATGCTTTGGGATTAGCTAACAAAGCTCCTTAACCCTGCTGTAATCTGTTGAACCAAGGAGACTTCACCACTTCACTGTTAATCCCACCCAGTTTAACAGAACAAAGTTCAGGATTCTCCTGGACTGATATCTTTAGCAGACAAGCAGGGCAGCTGACATCAAGCCAGTTTGGGGGTTTTGTCACTTACCATTGTGATCCTCTGGGTCTGACAATCTGATCAGACAGTCATTTTCATGAGAAACCACTGTAGTTTGCTAAGCAGCAGCTCATTTGGTAGGTGAAATATTTTCCAGCAGCCTTTTTGTTCTAAGGGGAGAAATACTCAAAGATGTTCACATTGAATTGATCTTCACTTCTTCTAAAAGTACAGCAAGATTTTACTCATCTTTTATCAGCTCTCTTCTTTTTCTTTCCAGTGTCTATGTTCCTCATCACTAGCAGATGGGGGCAGGATTTTCCCAGTGTTGAGCATCTCTGCAGATTATACTTTTCATCTCATACCTCTGGGTAAGGATCTGGAAAGCATATCTTCAACTTTAATTACTGTTACTTTATGCATATTACCTGATCTCTGTATGCCTCCAGTCTACTGTGGTGGTTTGAGCCTTAACTGGAAGTTAAGAGCTCAGGTGGGGCAAGGCTGAGAATCTCTCCCCCACTCCGCCCTCCCAACAGAGAGGGAAGAAAAGGAAGGAGCAAATCCACCAAACAATAATTTGGAGTTGGCTTGGAAGTAGAGAGGTAAAGAGTTGTATGGGAGGGGGACAAAAACAAGAGAATAATACAAAACCAGCCTTTCTCTGAGGAAGCGTGGAGGCAGCAGGGAGAAGGATCAGGTCTGACCACGTGGCAGAGGAGCAGGAGGGCAGCTGCAGTAGCTCTCATCCAGCAGAGGCAGGAGCCAGAAAAGGGCCAACAGCTACGATGTCCTGCTTTTTATACCCTAGCTGGGCAGGGAGGGGGGAGTGGAACAGACTCAGCTTCCCAGGGGAGAAACACCCTGCAGGGAGTGAAAAGTACCTGCAAGCCCTCCACCCTGCTTTTTTTTTTGTTTGTTTTCAGAAAAGGGTGTTAACCCACCACATCTACAGATAAATAGAATTTAAAAAAATAGTTTTCATGAAGTATGGCTCCCCACCTGCTTTTCTAACTAACTTCTTGCCAGCAGTAAAGCACAGCAGCTGTGGGAAAAGATCATCTTGGAAAAGCAGCCATCCATCACTTGAACTAAAAAAAAAATCACCCATTATCTGAGTAGCAGGGTCCTATAGCTGCTAAGATCTGGCAAGACAGGCACACAAGATCAAATACAAAGCCAATATACAGCACTTCACAATCAGGAATTCATTGGTGGGTGTGTGGATTGTGAAGTGGACCTGTCCTGTTTAGTGATGAAGCTTTCATTGAACTTGATGGAAATGAGTTAGAACACAAGGGCAAGAAGGAAGCAAGTGGTGAAAAATCACCTTTACAATGTACATAAAATTGATGAAATTTTTGGTTTTTTCTCTGAAATATTTGCTCTTTGAAGACAGAACTGCAAGTTGTTGTGGCTCCACCATGTCAGGTCTTCACTGCATGAGTCTGGGAAGAAGACACTGCTGATTCCAGGCAAACCAGAGCTTGAGGCAGAAAATAGGCTAGGGCTGTGTCTCTTGTAGGGCATGGCATGGAGTACAGATGGACAAAGATAGAGAGATTTGTTGTTTGTGTAATCCCTGAGTGCTTGCAAAGAAGCAATCCTTTGATTTCAGCAGGCTATTGTCAATGTTGCCTTTAAAAACAAAGGCTATGTTGGTTTGGGCCCTTAGTCAAATCATGCTTTAAGCTCCAGTGGAGACTTGTGTTTTGCATAGTTGCTATAAATATGCACAAGTTAATTTAGTATTAGAGCTTTAATGCACTTATTTTTGAAAGGTATATTGATACTCAGGCTCATTGCAATTGTTTGGAAGATTCTCTCCAGTTTAGATGAAACACCTTTCTACTTTTTCAGTTCATCTGATATTCAACTGGCATTTCTCAGAGCTCCAGGCTGGGAATTTTTAATTTGATGTTGCAAATATGAAATCTTAAATGCACATATTAGAGGTCAAAGTCAACTCTTGTGTTTTGTTTTCTCTTTTTAAAGCCAAGCCATCAGAAACAAGAAGGGATGTAATCATTTAGTTTTGTTGAGGGAAGGCTAGTGGCTGGATAACCCTGAGAGAGAGACTGAGTAAAGAGGAAGGTGAAGCCAGTGTCTGGAAAGGTGTATTAATTTTAGGAGGAGGCTAGCAAAGGAAACCAGAGAATGACTGGTACAAGGTCATAGTGGGAGATACAGATGAATGTTTGTGGTCTGCATGAAATACCTTTTCCTCTAATCCTAGGAATGTGGATGGGAGATGTTACTTTAGCTGTATCTTTTGTGGTCTGGGACCCACCATTTTTCCATTTGACGGAATGACACTTTTCTTTATGCACAAAGACTGTTTTCCTTACTCACCTATTCTGTGTTACACTGGAAAACTTAACATGCTTGAAAATGATTCCTGACGGTGGTAACAAAGCATGCCCATACAAACTAAGCACATAGCTGTGGCACTGTTTTCTGCTTTGTGTCTCTTACATGATAAATGTTTACTCCCCATCCCAAAGCACTCACACATTTCTGTTCTATTGGAACCTGCTGCATTCAACCCTAGACGTGACTGCTTGTGACTGCCATTTTCCCTCTCCAGGGAGTTATCTAGATGGATTATTTTCTTCCCCTTTCACTTCTGTCTCCTGTGTCATGTGCCTGGCATGACTAGAAGTAGATGACAGGAATTACTTTACCATAAAATAGCACATTGTGAAAGAAACACATATGGTCCTCTCAAGGGGTTTGCCCTCTTACAGAACACTGCACTTTGTACTGTAAATACACAGATATTTTTGAACTTATTAATAGCTTACTTTGTGTTCAGTCAAATCAAATCCTCCTTAAGCATCTGTAGAAGTAATGTATAAATTTTTTAACATTTGGTTTTCTAAGTATCTTTCCAAATGTACTGAATATTTCAGCTATCATGTCATGTTATTGCTATTTGCCTTTCATTTGGCTTCGCAGAATGTATGTGGTCCAGATTTACAGCGGCGTAGTATTAAAGCATCTCTGTGCCAACACCATGTTTTGCTGACTTTATAAATTATTAAAGCATCTGGGCACAGCAACATACTTCAGAGAAAGCTTTGCAGGCCTTTGGCATTAGCAATACTATGACAAGATAATCTGGGAGCTTTTGTACCTTGAGGAATGCAGCTTGTCTGGGGAAAACAAATGTGCCTGTTTTCTGAACTGCAGTGAGCACAGACCCTGAAGGATACACAGGAATGAGGTATGAAAACAATGTGAGATTTCCAGATTTGTGTATCAACGCCTGATGGAATTAATGAAAACTTTAGAACAAAGTGTGTCTACTGCAGCCCCTCAGCTCCAGTGGTGACAGGGTCACCAGAGCCTGCTGACACGCTCAGCTGCCTGGCAGTTGTGTGCTCACCATCTGTAGGTAGGCAGGGCTAAGGGGAGCCAAAAATCTCCAGGTTCTGGTGAGATGGGGGGGTGCTCCCAAAGTCCAGAGATGTCTGAGGTGAGGAAGCAGACACAGCAGCATCCAGGGGAGAGGAGGCAAAGGGCAGCTCCCTAGCTGAGAGTCACTATGCTTCTAGCACTTCTTGATTTGGTCATTTAATGTGCTGTTTGCAGCAGAAGTCTGTGGAAGAATAAATCATTGCCAGCATCTGAATAAAGACAAAGGTCCCTCAATAGAGCACAGCTGTTCTGGGGAGATGTGATTTTAAATCAGCACAAAGCAGCTCATGCCTGGTCTGGCAACCTGCTGCTGGCTGACAGCAGTTTTGCTTTTCAGTGTCTTAAGTGATTTTCTTCAAGTGAAGTACTGCATCAGCTATTGTAAACACAAAAAGATACAAAGGAGTACATCCTCAGATGGACCATGGTCAAGTCTTTCTGTGATTTAAAAGTGCTTTTGTCTGATAAGGTATATGAAGAGGACTACAGGCAGCTAAGCAAAAAGTCATACGGATCCTAAGATTTAGATTTTAGGCTACAAAACATTGAACATTCTATTTCCTGTTTCACATTTTGAAACATGATCCTATTAGTATACTGATTAAATGCCATGGTAGATGTCAAAATTTTAATTTAATCCAGATTAACTATGGAAGCTATTTGATTTCTATATTTAGTATCTCTTCCCTGACACATAACCCAAAATGCACTGTAGATGTGATGTGCAAGTAGAATTTCCTTCTTGCTCTTGTACATTTTTGAGTGACGTATGTACTCAAGAAATAAATTAGTGCAATGGAAAAGAATAGATTTTTCACTTTTATATTTAATAAATAATGAAGCTAGATTAGATTTTAATAGAAAATCCTGAATACCAGGAGGCCTGGAAAAGGGATATGAGGAGGAGAGCGTGTCTATTCACTGCAGCATTATGAAAAAGGAGGAGGGAAAGCAAGGGAGAAACAAGGTGCAATCAGACCGAAAAAAACCCAGAAAGTCAACCAGCTGCAGAGAGGATGTTTTTATTGTCTGGGAAGAAACAACAGAGTTTCTAGTATTAGCCAGAGAGTTATGGAAATGCCTCTGAAACATTTACTGTGGCAGGCTTGCCATCTTGTGCCTTCCCACAGTAAGCCTCTTTTAATACATCTCTTTAGTTAATAATTTCCTCAAAAGTGATACTGGAAGGCACTTCACTGCTCAGCTGTTCAAACAATGATCTCTACTTGTCCTGTTTCTACAAGGCAGCTCAGTGTAGACCATTAGAGTAACATTAAGGAGGAGCATTTGGGGGCTAACACTAAAAGGCAAGGTTCCTGAGTCTATTCTCAACTTCTTTGCAGCTTGAACTAAAGCCTGTTGAAGTCACCAAGGGCCTATGACATAACTTGGAAAGAAACTACAGGCCAGGCAGCTTCCCCTCAGTTCTGGGAACAAGTAAAGCTGGCAAAAATTTCCAGTCACATGAAGGACAAGAAAGTCAGCAGGAGCTGACTTTCACAAATTCACAAGACCAACCTAGTGGCTTTCTATGATAGAGTGACTACATCAGTGGACAAGGGAAAAGCTATGGATTTCACCTATCTGGAATTCTGTAAAGCCTTGGGCACGGTCCCTAGCAACATTCTTCTGTCTAAATCGGAGACATGTGGATTTGATGGGTGGACTGTTTGGTGGATAAAGAATTTGTTGGATAGTGTGGTATTTTTAGGCTATGCCTTTAAATTTTTTCAGAGATCTCTAACAGAAAGTAAAATGTAAATAAATCACTATTGGGTGTAAAAAGGAAAATAACGATAGTTCTAAACAATCCCATTGGAGAGATAATGGACTTAAGCTAGTAATGTAAATAACTTCTTTTCTTGCTTTGAGATATTAACTGGCTTTACTGACCTTGGCTGCACTGCTTTTGTTGTGACTGGTATTAACTTCTCTGCTCTGTCTCTTGTCCTTTTTATGTACAGGTAGGTAAGGGGGCGAAAGGAGGGAGACGCTATTAGCTTCCCCTTGTCTTTGGCCAGGGGGGTCCTTGTGCTTTTTATTAATTGGAAATACCTGTAAATATCGCATATTTTACACATATACATTGCACTTCATCATAGATTGCAGTTTTTTCTTGTACATACAGCTTTCATTCCCACTGAGCTGGTCTGGCAAAGTTAATGTTGGGGGGAATTTTCAATCCACCACAGAAGATCACATTCAGAAGGTAGTGGCTAATGGCTTGATGTCCAGATGGAGATGGGTGACAGGTGGTGCCTCTTAGTAATCTGTACTGAGACCAGTGCTCTTTAGTATCTTCATCAATGACTTAGCACGATTAAGTGCCCCCTTAGCAAGTTTGGAAATGACACAAAGCTGAGTGGTGCAGTCAGTATGCCAGAGGGATGGAATATCATCCTGATGGACTGGAGAGGTAGGCCTATGTGAACCTCATGAGGTTCAATAAGGCCAAGTGCAAGGTCCTATACGTACGTCAGGGCAACCCTTGGTATTACTACAGGCTGGAGGATGACATGATAGAGAGCAGCCCTGCAGGAAAGGACTTGAGAGTGTTGGTGGATGAAAAGCTGGACATGAGCCAACAATGTATGTTTGCAGCCCAGAAAATAAATTCCATACAGAGCAGATGAAAAGAAGCATGGCCAGCAGCTAGAGGAAGGTGATTCCACCACTAGACTCCTTTCTACTAAGACCTCACCTGGAGTACAGTCTGGCTCTGGAGCCCTCAACACAAGGATGGGGACTTGTTGGAGTGGGTCCAGAGGAGGGCCACAAAAATGATCAGAGGGCTGGAGCATGAGAACCAGCTGAGAGCTGGGGTGTTTCAGCTCAGAAAAGAGAAGGCTCTGCAGAGACCTTATTGTGGCCTATCAATACTTAATGTGTGTCTTTAAGAAAGATGGGGACAACCTTTTTTAGCAAGGCCTGTTATGACAGAATATGCACTAATGGTTTTAAAATAAAAGAGGGCACACTTACACTAGACACAAGGAGGAATATTTTTTACAATAAGGGTGGTGAAACACTGGCACAATTTGTCCAGATATGTGGTAGAAGCCTCATCCCTGTGGGTCAGATGGGATCCTGTGCAACCTGATCTAGTTAAAGATATTCCTGCTTGCTGCAGGGAGGGTGGGACTAGAAGACCTGTGAAGTTCTCTTCCAACCAGAAACATTCTATGATTC
Source organism: Colaptes auratus (assembly GCA_015227895.2). Lineage (NCBI taxonomy): Eukaryota > Metazoa > Chordata > Aves > Piciformes > Picidae > Colaptes > Colaptes auratus. Next base: position 38,680,468 of record CM026897.1, read on the forward strand.
TGTGTCAGTGAACTGAAGAAGTGTTGTGAAAGTAGGACTGCCAAGTGTCGTGGTGGGGCCAAACGGCCCCAGCACAAACCCAGGCAGACACTAAGGTGTCTAGATGTGGTCTCCCTCTCTCCCCTCCTTCCTGCAGAAGCCAGGGTAATGCGGGAAAAGGAACGAAGGGGACAGGACCATGCATGTCTGGTAAACAGCCCTGTATCTATGGTAAGGGCATGTGTTCTGGCCACAGCCTGGTAGAACCCCTTCCCATTGGGTAACTATGTGCTGGTTTCAGTGCGCTATTGGTTCAATCAGTCTCAGGCAAGATTTATATCCAGGCTGATTTCTAGCTGCCTGTGCCTTGCTCTGCCTTGCTCAGCCTTGCTTAGCCTTGCATGCTTGAACCTGCTTGGACCTTGTCTGGCTTGAAACTGCCTTGAGTTGCTCGGTCCAGCACCTGGGATAAAGCCATGAGCCTACACACTGCAAGCTGCAACAGAAGCTTAGGACTCGGAGCCAAGCCTGCTTCCCCTTGAGACCAGGATTTTGCCGTGCCTCAGTTTCCCCAGGACAAAGCAAGCGCCCATCATGATAACGTCTTTGACAACGCACCATCTGCTGAAGCCAGGCCAGCCACCAAAGACTGCGTGGCATTCCTGCTGGAAACCTGCTGTGCCTGGTGCATGAGAGTGCCCCAAAGCCTCTAATACACAGCAGCAGCACTCCTTACTTGGGTACAACCAGCTATGAGTAATTAATTAACTGCTTCTTTGGCATAACAGCTCTTCTCAAGTCCCCCCCCGTGCAGTCAAGTGCCATTTCACTCCCAGGGTATTATCTTTCTGCTATATGCCTCCTGGTTTGCATAAAATAGTTAAATTGTTATAGTTGCCCAAATACTGTACATTCCCATTGTAAATACATTCTAACTGTACCTCGAACCTTTTGATAAGTTCTGGCAATTTTCATATTAATAAAGGTTATTAATATTTTGATCAATATTGACATATCATTTATAATTAAATGAGAGATTATATATCCTTTCAACACAAAGATGCTGATAATTTCTATTCTATTCTATCCTATTCTATTCTATTCTATTCTATTCTACACTATTCAGCTTCATTAGCATTAAACCAAGATCTCATGTGGGACTGCTGACTTTTACAGTCTTATGCTTCTCTTCCTTGTGGGCCATCCTTGAGGCAGCATTTGGGACTTTCTGGGAATGGATATAGAGGATATCTCTTAGGTGTAGTCTTTCTGAATTAACTGCCTCATAAATTTCCCAAAGCTTGTAGAGGGAAGTCTTGATGGCCCCAAAAATGTCCTTCTGTCTTATGTCCTTCTTCTGTGGTTGTTATGAAATTGTTGTAGTTTAGCCCAACCACACCAACAGAAAGCTCAGCTGAACTCAGCTGGAGAAGCGAATGAAGCTGTATTTTACAAGCAATAATGAAATGCAATGAATATACACAAAATACACAGTATTTGCAATATTATACAAGAATTTACAAAAAGGAAACAACACAGAAATGCTCCTTGGGAGGAGGATCCCACCTTGGTTTCCTCCCCCCCCAACCTCTTTCCCTCCCCTTTCTCTCTAGTTAATTAGAAGAAAAAGAGAAAAGGAGAAAAATATTAGGGAAATTTCAATTAGCTCAAAGTGTTGTTAGAAGTTAGCTGCTTGTCTTACCAGTTTCTGTCCAGGGTCAGCATGCATGCATTCCGGTCAAGAAGCAGAAGACAGACTGAGAACAGAATGTAAGATCGTAAAACTACATCCCACTCATCTACTGTGGTGGGGTGAGAGCATCAACCGGTCACATCTACCAATGAAATTAGTTTAGAACGATCTTCCTTTTGTTTCCCTTTTTACACCCAAACATTCAGCTAGAGAATTCTGCAGCTATCCTTTTCTTAAAGGCACAGCCTAAACTGTCACAGAAATACAGAGGGGGTGAAGCAGGGAATTAATAAAAATGCAAATGATTTATTAATCCAAACCCTGCCACCCACGTATCTACATACAAAGTTATGAAAATTGCACAGATTCTGTGTTCGGTTGGAAATATCTTCACAATGTGTATATAAACGATTACAAAACTGTATAAGGAATAGTATTTGGAAAAGATGAATCTGGGAACAATACAAATAATAGAATAAAACAGGTTGGAAAAGACTTATGAGATCATTGAGTCCAACCTATCACCCAACACCATCTAATCAACTAAACCATGGCACCAAGCACCCCATCCAGTCTCTTCCTAAACACTTCCAGTGATGGTGACTCCACCTCCCCAGGCAGCCCAAAGCAGTGAATATTCCCCACTGACAAGAGGCAGGCATTTTCCAAAGGCTCTAGGAAATGTTCCATTTTTACTCACAAGGTGGTGTTGGTAGTTGTGAGAATTCCTCTTACAGTCTCATCAGAAAAACCTTCCAGAATTGCTGCTATACTCCACATGTGTGATGCAAAAGCCAAACGAGATAGAGCAAGGCAGCAGGAGAGCGCTTTGTGGTGAGGGAGTGCATACTTTTTGGCCCATTCCTTTTTAACATCTCCTGACTAACTGCTGTCATAAGGTCACCAAAAAAGCAGGAAGCATCCCAGGTTTACCCTAGCATGGTGTTCTGACAGGTGGCTTGGGGAATGGGCCATGTGTCCACCGACCGCAGCCCTAGGAGGGAAAGGTACCTTCCCCTGCCCCTTTCCCACAATTTTCTCTTTCCCCCATCCTGACTCCACAAGGGGAGGGTGAAAGAAGGGGTTTTGGGTGCAATACCACAGTGGTATCCCTCCCAATGCATTAGTATCTCAGGCTTTAAACTAGATTCAAATAGGGAAGGGGTTGTTAATTTCATGCTTGCCTGTGACAAACATTGGGTCAGCTAACCAGAGGCAGAGGGATGGATGCTAGCAAGGGCTCTCCACTTGTTGCCCTGAGGCAAAAAGAGGATGAAGCACTGGGACACCCTAAGGGAATCAAGGGTGATTCACCTAAGAGGGTGGCATGGCAAGCCCAGCTGAAGTGCCTCTATGCAAATGCACAGCTTGGGCACAAACAGGATGAATTAAGAGCCACTGTGCTGCTAGGATGCTATGACATAGTGGCTATTACTGAAACTTGGTGGGATGATTTCCACAACTGAAATATAGTGATAGATAGGTACAAGCTCTTTAGGAAGGATAGGCAGGGAAGGAGAAGAGGAGGTGTTCCTCTCTATATCAGTGACCAGCTGGAGTCAGTGGAGCTCCACCTGGGAAAGGATGATGAGCAGATTGAGACCATAAGGGTGAAGATTAAGGGGAAGGCAGGGGAAGGTGATATTACTATAGGGGTCTGTTACAGGCCACCTGACCAGCAGAACCAAGCAGATGAGGCACTCCACAGGCAAATAGAAGTGGCTTCACGTTCACAGGCCCTGGTCCTCGTGGAGGATTTCAACCGCCCTGACATCTGCTGGAGGGACAACACAGCAAGGCACCAGCAATCCAGGATGTTCCTGGAATGCATAGATGACAACTTCCTCCTCCACATGGTAGAGGAACCACCAAGAAAAGGTGCTATGCTGGACCTTCTTCTGTTCACCAATCTGATGTTGCTGCATATAGTAGCAGCTATATATAGATACTGGGAGGAAGTGCAGAAAGCACAAAAACAATCAATAGCATTCACTTTCACCAATCTGCATCTATGTGGCCTAAACAATGGTAAATTCTGTGGCCTCTGCAGGGGTAAAATAAAACTACTTTAAAACAATGAAGGTATTGTTTTTGTATAGTTGAGTATAATGTGTCTGCATCTCCAACTGCCCAAATCTCTCTACAAATCCTGGAAAGTTAGTTAGTCTCCCTAAGGATGGCCTAGGAACTCTTCAAATAATTTTATTTTTAAGAAGTGATTCCATGAACAGAGGAATGAGAGAGGACTGGTTTCTGACAGATTGCTATGTCTTTCCCTATCCATTCTCTCCTCACATTCCCTAGACCATACCTCCTGGGCAGGGTTAGGCCCTTTCCATATTCCTAAACCTTCTCACCACCTCCACTACTTTCAGTTCCCCCAAGGTAGCTTCAGTTTCTTACAATCTTCCCACAGCACACCATTGTAACTTCGTTTTCTTCTCATGTCCCTTTCTGATTATCCTATGGCTAGCTTCAATCTTGTTGCAGAGAGAGGCAGTACCTACATACATGACTATTTGCCATTGTATTTTTCAATTCTGTTTATTTTGGGGAGTTTTGTAAGAACTTGATTCCCTTTTAAATCTTGAATGAAATCACATGTAGTTTTAAAGTAGACTTAGAAGAGAACAGGACACTGAGGCAAACCAGCTGTGTGTTTTCAAAACCACCAAGTAATTTAGAAGCATTCTCTATTTTTAGAGAACTAAATATAAAAATGTCCAGACTTTAACTAGATTAAAATATTGGCAGGGGGTATTATTGTGCTTTGTATTTCGACATTATGAGTCCAGTGAAAGAAAGTTGCACAGGCACCGTTGGGGCAATAAAAGTGTTGTGTGTACAGTTTCTTTTATTCAGAAACAATACTGCCCTGGGCAAATTTCGACTGCAAAATTTCTAGTCCAGGAGATCCAACCAGTATCTCTACACTAGCAAAACTTATCTGGTATACAGCTGTGTTCACAAAATGTTTTCAGTATTTCTAGACCACTCCCTGTTCTTGTATGTTATGTAGCCAGCACCAGAACAAGAGGACACAGTCTCAAGCTGCGCCAGGGGATGCTTAGACTGGATGTAAGGAAGAAGTTCTATACAGAGAGAGTGATTGCCCATTGGAATGGGCTGCCTGGGGAGGTGGCGGAGTCACCATCACTGGAGGTGTTTAGGAGGAGAATTCATAGGGTGCTTGATGCCATGGTCTAGCTGTTTAGGTGGGTTGGATTGGTTGATAGGTTGGACACGATGATCTTGAAGGTCTCCTCCAACCTGGTTTATTGCATTGTATTGTATTTTTTGTATTGTAACCTTTGGCCTCTGTAAAAACATCAAAGGTCAATTTCTGTGGCAACTAAGTTTCGTATTCAAGATCAAACATTTCACTGAGATAAGCCTTGTAACTTATATAATGATGTGTGTGCTGGAGTTGGAGCAAGGGAGATGGCCAGGAAAATACCTGAGCAACACTTCTTGCACCTACCAGTTCCCTTGCCTTCAAAAACATCCTCACTATCATAGAGTCAGGTGGGGATTTCAGGAGAGATTCCCTGCTCATTAGTCTTGTGAGGTTAAGCTTATGCTATGAACAATGGCTTTAAGAAAAAAAGTAGTCTTTTAAAAAACATATTCCATGTAAAATTTAAGACTTCTCTTAGATGACATATTGGCATGCACCCAGCATAAAAAGGCATGTCAGGATTTTCAAAGAATTTCTGTCATCAACTGCAAGTTAATAACAGTAATGATAAGCTGAGGAGGAGTAATTGAAATAGTTTCATAGTTTCATAGTTTCAGTCAGGGTTGGAAGGGACCACAAGGATCATCTAGGGTCCAACCATCCTCCATGGGCAGGGACACCTCACACTAGCGCAGCTTTTTGTATGAAGTTTATGGAGCAGAGCTGAAGCCAGCAGTACAGGTGTCTGATCAGCTCTGCTCTAAGAAGCTTCAATGTTGCCAAAACTCAGCATTTCAAAGCAAACTTAGCAACATTTGGTGGGTTTCATGAAGCCTTTGCCTCCTAGTATCACATGACATTCATCGTGTCAGTCAGGGTTGGAAGGGACCACAAGGATCATCTAGTTCCAACTCCCCTGCCATGGGCAGGGACACCCTACACTAGATCAGGCTGGCCAGAGCCTCATCCAGCCTGCTCTTAAACACCTCCAGGGATGGGGCCCCAACCACCTCCCTGGACAACCCATTCCAGGCCTTCACCACTCTCATGGTGAAGAACTTCCTCCTCATGTCCAGCCTGAATCTCCCCACCTCCAGCTTCATTCCATTCCCCCTAGTCCTAGCACTACCTGATAGTCTGAAAAGTCCCTCCCCAGCCTTCTTGTAGGCCCCCTTCAGATACTGGAAGGCCACAATGAGGTCACCTCGGAGCCTTCTCTTCTCCAGACTGAACAGCCCCAACTCCTTCAGTCTGTCCTCGTGGGAGAGGTGCTCCAGCCCTCTGATCATCCTCGTGGCCCTTCTTTGGACACCTTCCAGCACCTCCAGATCCCTCTTGTAATAGGGGCTCCAGAACTGGACGCAGTACTCCAGGTGGGGTCTCAGCAGAGCTGAGTAGAGGGGGAGAATCACCTCCCTTGACCTGCTGGCCACACTTCTCCTGATGCAGCCCAGGATCTGATTGGCTTTCCGGGCTGCAAGTGCACATTGAGAGCTCATGTTGAGCTTCTCGTCCACCAGCACCCCCAAGTCTCTCTCCTCAGGGCTGCTCTCCAGCCAGTCACTGCCCAGCCTGGATTTGTGCCTGGGATCGCCTCGACTCAGATGCAGGACCCTGCACTTGGTCTTGTTGAAGCTCATGAGGTTGGCTTGTGCCCACCTCTCCAGCCTGTCAAGGTCCCTCTGGATGGCATCCCTTCCCTCCAGCGTGTCTGCTGCACCACACAGCTTGGTGTCATCAGCAAACTTGCTGAGGGTGCACTCAATGCCACTGTCCATGGCACCCACAAAGATGTTGAACAAGCCTGGTCCCAGGACTGATCCCTGAGGGACTCCGCTTGTCCCTGGCCTCCACTGGGACATGGACCCATGGACAGCCACTCTTTGGGTGCGGCCATCAAGCCAGTTCCTTATCCATCTGGTGGTCCACCCATCAAACCCGTGTGTCACCAGCTTGGAGACCAGGATGTGGTGTGGGACAGTGTCGAAGGCTTTGCTCAGGTCCAGGTAAACGACATCAGTTGCTCGCCCCTCATCTATTAATGTTGTGACCTGTTCATAGAAGGCCACCAGGTTTGTAAGGCAGGATTTGCCCTTGGCAAAGCCATGCTGACTGTTCCAAATCACCTCTTCACTATTCTTCTGAGTCAGTAATGGCATAGGCCAAAGGCCCCTAGACCAGAAAGCAGGCATAAAAATTCCTTTGTGTTGTTGTTTTATACTACAGCTTTTAAAAGCCACTCTTCTTGTGACTAGAAGGGCCCAGATAGGTTTTTACTCTTGAATTTGTTGGTGGGCAATAGCTCTTTGTGTTTATTTACTCTATGTGGTTTGTTCAAATGGTCCCCAGTGGATGTTTGCCAGGGTGCTGCTCATTCAGAGTCCCTCAGTCAGACTGATCAGTTAAGCCCATCGTTGTTCCTTCATTGGGATGGGCTGTCCAGCCCAGCCCATCCTTGTTCCTTCATTTTGCACAGTACATCTTTTCTAAGGACTAAATGAATGGCCAGCAAGTCTAAGCGAAAACTATAAAAGCTATTAGATTGCAGCCAGCGTCTGATAATGGGTGCAGCAATAGATTATTGTCTGTTGGTTTCAGACAATGTTTGTATTAGTGTCTTGGCACTGATCTTAGCATTCAGTTGCAGAATGGATTAGCAAGGGCCCCTATGTTTAAACATCCATTACAGAGCAATGAAACATCTCACCAGTTAATGCAAAGTTTGATCAAAACATGTCTTTGGAAAGAGCCTTGAACATCCCTGGACTGATTGCTTCCTGGAGGAAAGGATCTCTGCAGCAAAGGGCAGGCAGGTTTGTATTAGCTGGAGAATGAGAACTTGGAAGGCAACAACATGCACTGACAGCACTTTTATCATATCTCTTAGAGCTCCACTTGCCAACTTGTGTGGCTTTGTTATATTTTCTGTTCTGATGGAGAAAAATAGATCTCAGTTCTGAGCACAAAATCAGCTGAACTGAAATTTATCAGGAAATTATTACCTCCTGTATATTCCACTAACCAGAACAAGAGACTTAGCTGACTAGTTCAGGAAAATGATTCTTCTAAAAGCCCTTTTATCTACAAACTTCTTCAGCCTGTTCTGTTTAAAGCTAGTTGTTAGTCTCTCTGGATACTGTTTATTTTATTTTGGGAAGGGAAGGGAAGGGAAGGGAAGGGAAGGGAAGGGAAGGGAAGGGAAGGGAAGGGAAGGGAAGGGAAGGGAAGGGAAGGGAAGGGAAGGGAAGGGAAGGGAAGGGAAGGGAAGGGAAGGGAAGGGAAGGGAAGGGAAGGGAAGGGAAAGGAAGGAGAAGAGTGTCTTGAATAGAAAAGAAATAGAAAAGACCTGACTAATTTGTTTCTGTCTGTTGTGGTATGGAAGGAAGGATTTTTTTCTCTGATAAAATTAAACACAGGACCACAAGTTAGGTTTTTTTGTTTTGTTTGTTTGTTTTTTTAAGATTTGTAACATTCATTATTGTGTTTTTAATGCTATATCATAAACAATTCTTAGTTATACCTCCTGACTAACCAAATCTCATGGGCTGCACCCCAGGGAAAACTGAAACACATCTTAGTCCTGGCAGTAATCACACTATATTTGGGTTTGGTATTTATTAGCTGCATTACAGAGGAGTATTATTTATTACATGCCATAGCAGCAGGATTTCTGCTGTCCCCTAGTGGCTAGCTCATTTTGTGAGTTCAGTACTCCCAGTACCATTCCTGTCATCCTATCAGAAATCATAAACTGGCTTGCAGTTTGATTTACACCAGAGAATGCACACAAAGTTTAAAAATTCAATTAAAATATTTTCCAGCATAAAAGCCAACCACCCGACAAAGCCATATGAATTGTATCTGTGGAGTTTAAACTTTCCAGGCACATGCCAGAGACTGTGTGGTGCCACTTCCCACAAGCGTACCGCGAAAGATAAAACCAATGAAACCTGGAAACAGCTAGAGAAATAAGATTTAGGTTTATTGAAGTTTTGACACTGTGCTGAATTTGCTTAAATTGTTGATAGAGTGATACACACCAGACAACTTGTTGAGAGGACAGAAGTGTCATGGAGTGATTCCCTGTTCTCTGCATCCTGCTGTCACACCAAGCTTGTGCACACAGACCCCTTCACCTGCTGATTTAAAACTATTTTTGCACCAGCAGAGCTGAATGGTTGGCAGCACAGCCTGAGGTGAGGCATGAAGGGTGCAAAAAAATAGTGAGATGAGACTAAAATGAGCTTTATGAGTGAATCTCGTCTCACATTACTGGCCCCAATTCATACAACCAGTAGTATCTCTTCTGCTGCAGTGAAAGCAAGGCTCTGGGGTAATATGTGAAGTCTGTAAAGTGACTGCAGAACTGAAGTGGTTCTTGAAACATAGATTGTGCATTAAAACTCATTTCAAACCTCCCATGTACAATGATCAAGTTTTTCCCACAGCATTCTCCTTCAGAAACCTGTGGCAGAAGGCCTGGATAAGTGCACTCTGCACTGGATGAAAAGCTGAGTGGATGTCTTGGCCTAAAGAGTGGTAGTGAATGGAGTTAAATCTGGCTGGTGCCTGCTCACTATTGATGTTCCCCAGGGTTCAGTACTGGGGCCTATCCTCTTTAATATCTTTATCAGTGATCTGGATGAGGGGATTGAGTGCACCCTCAGTACGTTTGCAGATGACATCAAGATGGGTGAGTGTGTCAATTTGCTAGAGGCTAGGGAAGCTTTACAGCAGGACCTGGACAGGTTAGACCAGTGGGTCAAGGGTAACTGTATTAAGATCAACAAGGCCAAGTGCCAGGTCCTCCACCTGGATCGCAATAACCCCACGGTAAGCTACAGACTTGGGGATGTGTGGTTGGAAAGATGCAGCTTGGACAGGGACCTGGGGGTATTGGTAGACCATTGACTGAATATGAGTCAGCAGTGTGCCCAGGTGGCCAAGAAAGCCAATGGCATCCTGGCTTCCATTAGAAACACTGTGGCCAGCAGGGACAGGGAGGTGATCCTTTTCCTGTACTCAGCACTGGTGAAGTCACACCTTGAGTATTCAGCTCTGGGCCCCTCACTACAAGAAGGACATTGAGGTTCTGGAGCATGTTCAGAGAAGGGCAACAAGGCTCATGAAGGGCCTGGAACACATGACCTACAAGGAGTCTCTGAGGGAGCTGGGGTTGTTCAGTCTGGAGAGGAGGAGCCTGAGGGGAGACTTCATTGCTCTTTACAACTACCTGAAGGGAGGTTGGAGTAAGAAAGGGGCCAGCCTCTTCTTGGTGTCAAGTAACAGGACTAGAGGAAATTATTTGAAGCTGCTCCAGGGGGAGGTTCAGGCTGGATGTTAAGAAATATTTCTTCACTGAAAGGGTTATCAAAAATTGGGATGATCTGTCCAGGGCAATGGTGGAGTCATAACCCCTGGAGGTGTTTAAGCAGTGTGAGGACATGAAGCTTAGGGTCATGGACCCTTCAGTACTGGGTCAAAGGTTGGACTGGGTGATCTTTGAGGTATTTTCCAGCTGGATGTATGTTGCGATTCTACAAGACTCTACAGAATGAATACAGGAGAAGCACAGTTATTGATGAGAACAAAGAATATTCCATGTCCTAGAGACTTCTTTTGTTGTTGTGGTTGTTATATCTATCCTGTAAAAGCATGCTCTGAGTGTGCTCAAAGGCGTAGCAGGGGTTCTGGCCTCCAGAGAACACCCATTGTGGTCTGTTACACTTCGCCCAGTCAGTGGATAGTTTACATGACATGAAAAATGCTGTGTTGGAACTTCACGTGATTGGAGGAATGGTCTATTAACACAGCTTTTTGACAAAGTTTATGGAGCAGAGCTGAAGCCAGCAGTACAGGTGTCTGATCAGCTCTGCTCTAAGCTTCAAGTACAGTCAATGTTGCCAAAACTCAGCATTTCAAAGCAAACTTAGCAACATTTGGTGGGTTTCATGAAGCCTTTGCCTCCTAGTATCACATGACATTCATAGTCTCAGTCAGGGTTGGAAGGGACCACAAGGATCATCTAGTTCCAACCATCCTCCATGGGCAGGGACACCTCACACTAGATCAGACTGGCCAGAGCTTCATCCAGCCTGCTCTTAAACACCTCCAGGGATGGGGCCCCAACCACCTCCCTCAACAACCCATTCCAGGCCTTCACCACTCTCACGGTGAAGAACTTCCTCCTCATGTCCAGCCTGAATCTCCCCATCTCCAGCTTCATTCCATTCCCCCTACTCCTAGCACTACCCTGATAGCCTGAGAAGTCCTTCCCCAGCCTTCTTGTAGGCCCCCTTCAGATACTGGAAGGCCACAATGAGGTCACCTCGGAGCCTTCTCTTCTCCAGACTGAACAGCCCCAACTCCTTCAGTCTGTCCTCGTGGGAGAGGTGCTCCAGCCCTCTGAGCATCCTCGTGGCCCTTCTCTGGACACCTTCCAGCACCTCCAGATCCCTCTTGGAATAGGGGCTCCAGAACTGGAGGCAGTACTCCAGGTGGGGTCTCAGCAGAGCTGAGTAGAGGGGGAGAATCACCTCCCTTGACCTGCTGGCCACACTTCTCCTGATGCAGCCCAGGATCTGATTGGCTTTCCGGGCTGCAAGTGCACATTGAGAGCTCCTGTTGAGCTTCTCGTCCACCAGCAGCCCCAAGTCTCTCTCCTCAGGGCTGCTCCCCAGCCAGTCCCTGCCCAGCCTGGATTTGTGCCTGGGATTGCCTCGACCCCAGATGCGGGAGCCTGCCCTTGGTCTTGTTGAAGCTCATGAGGTTGGCTTGTGCCCACCTCTCCAGCCTGTCCAGGTCCCTCTGGATGGCATCCCTTCCCTCCAGCGTGTCTGCTGCACCACACAGCTTGGTGTCATCAGCAAACTTGCTGAGGGTGCACTCAATGCCACTGTCCATGGCACCCACAAAGATGTTGAAAAGCCTGGTCCCAGGACTGAGCCCTGAGGACTCCGCTTGTCTCTGGCCTCCACTGGGACATGGACCCATTGACAGCCACTCTTTGGGTGCGGCCATCAAGCCAGTTCTTTATCCATCTAATGGTCCACCCATCAAACCCATGTGTCACCAGCTTGGAGACCAGGATGTGGTGTGGGACAGTGTAAAAGGCTTTGCTCAGGTCCAGGTAAACGACATCAGTTGCTTGCCCCTCATCTATTAATGTTGTGACCTGTTCATAGAAGGCCAGCAGGTTTGTCAGGCAGGATTTGCCCTTGGCAAAGCCATGCTGACTGTTCCCAATCACCTCTTCACTACTCTTCTGAGTCAGTAGTGCCTCCAGGAGGATCTGCTCCATGATCTTTCCAGGCACAGAGGTGAGACTGACTGGCCTGGAGTTCCCTGGTTCCTCCTTCTTACCCTTTTTGAAAATGGGAGCAATGTTTGCCCTTTCCAGTCTGTGGGGACTGCCCCAGTCTGCCATGACTTTTGGAATATAATAGAGAGGGGCTTAGCAACCTCATCTGCCAGTTCTCTCAGCACCCGTGGGTGTATCCCGTCGGGTCCCATGGACTTGAACACTTTCAGGTTCTTCAGGTGATCACGAACCTGAGCTTCACTTATGAAGGGCAGTTCTTCCTCCCCGTCCCTGGCATCGTCTGCCATGACACCAGGAGTGTGGCTGGAGGCCCTTGCAGTGAAGACTGTGGTAAAGAAGTTATTGAGTACCTCAGCCTTTTCCACATCACTTGTGACCAATTCACCAGTTTCCTTTCTGAGGGGGCCCACACCTTCCCTACTCTTCTTCTTGCCATTAATATACCTGTAGAAGTTCTTAGTGTTCCCTTTAACCTCCCTGGCTAGATTCAATTCAAACTCTGCTTTGGCTTTCCTAACCAGGCCTCTTGCTGCTCGGGCAGCTTCCTTATATCCCCCCTGTTCTAGCTGTCCTTCCCTCCACTGCCTGTAGAGTTTCCTTTTAAGTCCAGTAGCTCCTTGTTCATCCAGGCAGGCCTCCTAGCGTTCTTCCCTGCTTTTCTCTTTGTTGGTATACATAGCTCCTGGACACAGAGGAGGTGGTCCTTGAATACTGACCAGCTGTCCTGGGTCCCTCTTCCCTCCAGGGCTTCGTCCCACGACACTTTGGCTAGCAGATCCCTGAAGCAATCAAAGTCTGCACACCTGAAGTCTAGGGTCATAAGCTTAGAATAGGTCCTCCTGATAGCCCTGAGGATATTAAATTCAACTGCTTCATGGTCACTGCAGCCAGGCAGTCTCTGAGCCTCACATTGGTACCAGCCCTTCCCTGTTGGTGACAACAAGGTCCAGCAGAGCACCTTTTCTTGGTGGTTCCTCTACCATTTGGAGGGAGGAAGTTGTCTTCTGTACAGTCCAGGAACATCCTGGATTGCTGGTGCCTTGCTGTGTTGTCCCTCCAGCAGATGTCAGGGTGGTTGAAATCACCCATGAGGACCAGGGCTTGTGACCTGGAAGCCACTTCTATTTGCCTGTGGAGTGCCTCATCTGCTTGGTTCTGCTGGTCAGGTGGCCTGTAGCAGACCCCTACAGTAATATCTCCTTCCCCTGTCTTGCCTTTAATTCTAACCCATACACTCTCAACCATCTCATCATCCCTCCCCAGGTGGAGCTCCACCGATTCATAGTTTCATAGTTTCATAGTTTCAGTCAGGGTTGGAAGGGACCACAAGGATCATCTAGTTCCAACCCCCTTGCCATGGGCAGGGACACCCCACACTAGATCAGGCTGGCCAGAGCCTCATCCAGCCTGGTCTTAAACACCTCAAGGGACGGGGCCTCAACCATCTCCAGCTGGTTCTTGACCTAGAGGGCAACACCTCCTCCTCTCCTTCCCTGCCTATCCTTCCTGAAGAGCTTATACCCGTCTTTCCCTACATTCCAGTCATGGGAATCATCCCACCAAGTTTCAGTGATGCCCACTATGTCATGGCCTCCCAGCAGCACGGTGGCCATTAATTCATCCTGTTTGTTGCCCAAGCTGCGTGCATTTGCATAGAAGCACTTCAGCTGGGCTGGCCCTGTTGCCCTCTTCTGCCAATTCCCCTTGGTTTCCACAGGGTGTCCTGGTGTGTCATTCGTGTCTTGCCTCAGGGCAGCAAGTTGAGAGCCCTTACCAGCTCTCCATCCCTCTGCCTCTGGTGAGCTGCCCCTCTGCTTCTCACAGGCCAGCAGGAGACTATTACCCCCTTCCCCCTTCAAATCTAGTTTAAAGCCCTGTCAATGAGCCCTGCCAATTCCTGCCCCATGATCCTTTTCCCGCTCTGGGACAAGTGTGTCCCATAAGTTGTTTTCAGCTCTGGTGCCTTGTAAACCAAGCCATGATTGTAGAACCCAAAGCAGCTCCCAGCACAGGAGACCACTGTTGTCTGTCTCTATGGAGCAGGGGCATTCAAGGCAGGAGAGACTTCACCACAGAATAGAATAGAATAGAATAGAATAGAATAGAATAGAATAGAATAGAATAGAATAGAATAGAATAGAATAGAATAAACCAGGTTGGAAGAGACTTTTGAGATCATTGAGTCCAACCTATCACCCAACACTATCTAATCAACTAAACCATGGCACCAAGCAACCCCATCCAGTCTCTTCTTAAACACCTCCAGTGATGGTGACTCCACCATCTCCCCAGGCAGCCCATTCCAATGGCCAATCACCCTTTCTATGAAGAACTTCTTCCTAACATCTAGCCTAAACCTCCCCTGGTGCAGCTTGTGACTGTCTTGACCCATACCAAGGAAGACTGCACTTCGAGTCATGCAGAAGTGCATCTTCTTCCAGGCCATGAAAGGGCTCATGGCATGCCGGTTCCACATGTTGGCATGGTGGGTCTACACTTGGTACATTAGCTTGTGTCCAAAATTTGGAACAAGAGGAGGAGAATGTGTTTGTTTTTCTCTTTAACTGCTTTGATTGTACTAAGGTGTGTGTGTTGGGGAATAAGAAGTGGAAAGGAAGAAAGGTGTTTGCTATATGGAGGCACATGAAGAATGTGGCCGGCAGCACAGTGGAGGGAACAAAGAGGGCAAAGATGGAAAATGGGAACAGTTCTGTAGTTTTCACCTACCTGCTTGGGACTGGAGCACATGGCATAACAGAAGGTGAGACATTTAGATATGTTCAGCCTGAAGAAGAGCAGGCAAAGAAGACACCTTTTTGTTCTCTTCAGCTGTCAAATGTGACACTATGGAGATGACAGAGACAGAATTTTTTTAGAGGTACATAGTAACAGGTCAAGAAATAATGGACACAAGTTAGGTATGGGAAATTGTTACTAGGTATAATGAAAATGTTTTAATGTCAAGAGTGGTCAAGAGCAGCAACAAGTTGCCAAAAAAAGGTTTTATTCTTTGTCCTTGGAGAGATTCAAAACTTAACAAGGCCTTGCATAACGTGATCTGCTTGGACATGGTTTGAGCAGGGGTTGTACTAGATAATTCTCAGTGTCCCTTCCAGCAGGATTAGGGCAGTATTGGTCATAGTGTGGTTGGATTTCTTGAATGGATCTTTTTTGTATAGCTTGCAAATAGGTGTGTCATACACACATTGCATTTTCTTGTACATAAATATCCAGCTCAATGGAAGTTGCATGTCAATGTCTGGGAAGCTTCACTGAAAACAAGGAGAGATTTTGAAAGAGATTCTAGAGAATAGTATCTGGCATTAAGAGGGAGCTGTCTAAAAAGCTGCCAGCTTCAGTGAAGGTCCTGTTAATTTTGATGGAAGTCCTATTTACTTATTAGAACAATATGTAAATTGGTGTCAGGTGGCACTTGGGGGTGCTGGTGGATGAGAAGCTCAATATGAGCACACTTTCAGCCCAGAAAGCAAACTGTATCCTGGGCTGCATCAGGAAAAGTGTGGCCAGCAGGTCAAGAGATGATTCTCCACCTCTGCTCTGGTGAGACCCCACCTGGAGCCCTTATTTTCAAGAAAGGTATGGATGTGCTGGAGTGTGTCCAGAAAAGGGCCATGAGGATGATCAGAGGGCTGGAGCACCTCTCCCATGAGGACAGACTGGGAGAGTTGGAGTTGTTTGTTTGGAGAGGAGAAGGCGCCAAGGAGACCTTATTGTGGCCTTCCAACATCTGAAGGGGGCCTGTAGGAGAGCTGGAGAGGGACTTTTTTAGGGAGTCAGATAGTGATAGGACTAGGGAGAATGGATCTGGGATAGAGGACAGTAGATTTAGATTAGATGTTAGAAAGAAGTTCTTCACCATGAGGGTGGTGAGACACTGCAACAGGTTGCCCAGGGAGGTGGTGGAGGTTTTGAAGACCAGGCTGGAAGTGGCTCTGAGCAACCTGATCTAGTGTGAGGCGTCCCTGCCCATGGTGTGGGAGCTGGAACTAGATGATCCTCGAGGTCCTTTCCAACCCTGACAATTATTCTGTGATTCTGTGAAAATGCCCAGTTAGGAGGACAGAGGAAGGGGCCATAATTTGGGCAGGCAGTGTGTCCTACAAGTACTTCCACAATGTCTGTGCACAGAGATTCCTGAGAGGTTTGTACAAGTGCAAATGCTGCCTTTTGTGATGTGCATTGCAATAGCAGAGCTGTAGTATTTGCATATGAATGTTATTGTCTGGTTTGAGTTAGAACAGAACGAATTCAGTGATTTTACTTTTCAGCGCAGTCTCTTCTGGATGCATTTTCTGAAGCTAATAGCATCCTAGGGTGATGAGAGAGCTGGCAGATGAGCTGTCCAAGATGCTCTCCATCATTTTTCAGCAGTCCTGGCTCACTGGAGAGGTCCCAGAAGACTGGAAGCTGGCCAACATGGTGCCCACCCACAAGAAGGGCTGGTTGGACGAGCCAGGGAATTATAGGCCTGTCAGCCTGACCTCAGTGCCAGGCAAGATTATGGAAGAGGTCATCTTGAGTGAGATCACACAGCACTTACAGGATGGCCAAGGGATCAAGCCTAGCCAGCATGGATTTAGGAAGGGCAGGTCCTGCCTGACCAACCTGATCTCCTTCTATGATCAGGTGACCTGCCTGGTGGATGTAGGGAGGCCTGTGGATGTGGTCTACCTGGACCTCTGCAAGGCCTTTGACACCGTCCCCCACAGCAAACTCCTGGCCAAGCTGGCAGCCCATGGCTTGGACAGGATCACACTGCGTTGGGTTAGGAACTGGCTGG
Source organism: Colaptes auratus (assembly GCA_015227895.2). Taxonomy (NCBI): domain Eukaryota; kingdom Metazoa; phylum Chordata; class Aves; order Piciformes; family Picidae; genus Colaptes; species Colaptes auratus. The sequence continues at coordinate 38,697,440 of CM026897.1, forward strand.
AGGGCTGAGCCCAGAGAGTGGTGGTGAATGGTGCCACATCCAGCTGGCAGCCAGTCACTAGTGGTGTGCCCCAGTGATCAGTGCTGGGCCCCATGCTCTTCAACATTTTTATTGATGATCTGGATGAGGGCATTGAGTCCATCGTCAGTAAATTTGTGGACGACACCAAGCTGGGGGCAGGAGTTGATCTGCTGGAGGGCAGAGAGGCTTTGCAGAGGGACCTCGACAGGCTGGACAGATGGGCAGAATCCAATGGCATGAGATTGAACACATCCAAGTGCCGGGTTCTGCACATTGGCCACAACAACCCCATGCAGTGCTACAGGCTGGGGTCAGAGTGGCTGGAGAGCAGCCAGGCAGAAAGGGACCTGGGGGTACTGGTCAATGGTAGGCTGAACATGAGCCTGCAGTGTGCCCAGGCAGCCAAGAGGGCCAATGGCATCCTGGCCTGCATCAGGAACAGTGTGGCCAGCAGGAGCAGGGAGGTCATTCTGCCCCTGTACACTGCATTGGTTAGGCCACACCTAGAGTCCTGTGTCCAGTTCTGGGCCCCTCAGTTTAGGAAGGATGTTGTCTTGCTGGAGTGTGTCCAGAGAAGGGCAATGAAGTTGGTGAGGGGTTTGGAACACAAGCCCTATGAGGAGAGGCTGAGGGAGCTGGGGTTGCTTAGCCTGGAGAAGAGGAGACTCAGGGGTGACCTTCTTGCTCTCTACAACTACCTGAAGGGAAGTTGTAGCCAGGCAGAGGTTGGTCTCTTTTCCCAGGCAGCCAGTACCAGAACAAGAGGACACAGTCTCAGGCTGCACCAGGGGAGGTTTAGGCTAGCTCTTAGGAAGAAGTTCTATACAGAGAGAGTGACTGCCCATTGGAATCGGCTGCCCATGGAGGTGGTGGAGTCACCTTCATTGGAGGTGTTCAGGAAGAGGCTTGATGGGGTGCTTGGTGCCACAGTTTAGTTGTTTAGGTGGGTTGTATTGTATTGTATTGTATTGTACTGTATTGTATTTAGGTGGGTTGGATTGGTTGATGGGTTGGACGTGATGATCTTGAAGGTCTCTTCCAACCTGGTGGTGTATTGTATTGTATTGTACTTCCACAGACAGTGTCTGCTTCTAGCAGTGATCATGCTCAATGTTTCTAGTTAGTACCAGGGACTGGTATGAAGACCAAGCTTGCTGCTGAATCTTGTATAGTAAGTGGGGGTGCAGAATAAAAGGCTGTACCTGCAGAGAGGAGCAGATACTTCAGGTGACCCTAAACTGACCAATGAGGTATTTCATTCCATACATGCAATACCACAAGGGTCAATCTTTTTTCTTCTCTTCCTCTTCTTCAAGGGAAAGTGTCTGAGGAGGACCTCATCCATTCTGCCTTCAATCCCCAACCAAGAATTCCTGAATTCCAGAATCCAGTTCCTGAATCTGGTTTCTGTCTGCTGCTGAATCCAGTCTGGGACTTCTGCAACAGCATCTGCAGTGTTGGTGACTAACTGCCATCAAGAAGCTTGGGGTCAATATTGGGTTTGTATATATTTGTATATATTTAATTTTATTAATATTTCTATTTTCATTAAAGTATTTTTAGTTTCCTTTTCCAATTAATAGCTCTTTCTCCCTTACTCCCCTTCTCTTCCCCTTTGGGAGGGGAGAGGGGTTAACAGAGGGCAGCCATCTCTATTTTAGTGTATTTTCATTAAAGTATTTTTAGTTTCCTTTTCCAATTAATAGCTCTTTCTCCCTTACTCCCTTTCTCTTCCCCTTTGGGAAGGGAGAGGGGTTAACAGAGGGCAGCTATCTCTATTTTAGTGGCTAGCCAAGCTCTAACCCTTGACAGCTATATATAATGTTTAACAAATGTTTATTTCAGATGTTGTTGGGTTTTGGTTGTTTGTGTGGGGTTTTTATTTCTTTGGGTTTTGTCCCTGTCCCTGCCCCCCAGTTTTCTATTTTTTGGAGTAGGTTATTTGATAGAGACACTAGGTTGTGTTTTTTTTTAATTACTTCTTAGTACCAAAACCGAACTTTGTGCAGGGTTCCTATAATGTCTTTGATCTGCTAGCCACATCAATAATAAAGAAGAAGAGCTCATTTGTTCTTTAATTTCCTCCTAATGGAATGGGACACACACACACACACCCCCAAAAACGACAACCCAAAGAAACAAACAAAACACAACAAAAGCTGTGATCATTTACCCACTGCTCTGCGGTTGATACAGAGCCAGATGGAGTCCTTATTTTTAATTCCATGGAATGACTATGTAGATGAATTTAAGCATATAGAACAAATTACATAAAACATTATTTTGTTTGCACATCTGTATATGGTGTAAGGAGCAACAGAACATAATGACAGATGCTTCGGTATTCTTTTTATTTTCAGTAAATTTTCAAGCAAGCAGTGAAACTATTCTTTTGCAACACTAAAACCCAACACGACTACTATATTCGTAATGGACTGTTATGATCCATTCTTGTGTCCCCAAGGGCTCATTTGCAGACCTTAATGCAATTTTCTGAAAGCTGGCAAATGTAACTCAGAGCAACTTCCTGATCTCAAATCACATTGATTCTTTAATTCACTGTTTATAGCTTCGTGCTGCAGAGAAGGCAGTCTTTTGCAGCTAAAGACCCCAATTCTTTAACTGAAATCATCAGGAAAGTGTTTAGCATAACTTCAGTGGGTTTCAAGTATATTTTAAAAGTGAAACTATACTTAAATAGTCTCCCAGGATAAAGAGGCTTTTCTAAACAAGTGCCAAAAGGAGTCGAGAAGGGCTTGTCTACCAGGAATCTGAAGAAGACAAATTAATACCTAAATTAAAACATGTTTAACTCTCCAATGCATTTTTTTAAATTAAGAGAACAGAAGCCAAGAATAGGTTACACATACAAAACAAATGCAGAAAAAAATGTAATGACTATAAGGAAGAAGTGACTATGAACAACCATCTCCCCCCAGAATGCTCAGCCATGAGGCATTAAACATCTATAAACTACACACAGTGCAAGATTTTGTTCTAGTGCTTGGGCCTGGTGAAATGTCCTTATTCAAAAATCACAATTTAACCCATTTTAAAGGCAAACATGAATCAAAATCCTCAGCCTTTTTGTAAAAAAAAAATACAAACTGTTGGTGTTTGATAGCTATGAAGTTAAAAATTTACATTTCTTTAAGCAGAACTAATGCTTGTGACTTTTCATCTCTAGGTGAAATTACATACACTCCACCCTCCAGTGTCTGAATACTGCTGACAAAAGAAAGTCATGGAAATCTGCTCCTCACCAAACCTAGAATTTGGATCCAATCCTATCACCTCATTTACTTGAGCAGCCCAGAGACTTTGGTAGGATTGGTACAGTATTCAAGTATGCCTTGCAACACCCAAGCATTTTACTTATTACAGTCTCAGAGAGATCAGAAGGTTCAGGCAGTGCCATCCAAAGTCTAGCTGCCCACTTTGCTATCTGAGCCTGCCAGGACCTGTGGTTTTTACAATGAAGTTCCTCTGATGCCTGGAGAATTTTTCCCAGGGACATTTAGAGGCTCCCAGTTCCTGTGGCATGTATCTGCTTGTACCTCAAGCTTAAGCCTGTGGGGATTCACAAACCTGCTGTTTCATCACCAAGACATCTTAAGGACCATTGCCCATGTGTTCCCAGAGACACCTGTTACACTGGTTTCCACATAAAAAGCAGGTTTTTCCTGCTGGAGCACCAGGTGAGGCAACACCTTTATCATCTTCATGGCTTAAGGTGGGAGGTTTAGTGTCAGTTCCTACATGTGCCTGGCAGCTTTGCTTTATCTTGAAGTACAGGGTCAGGGAAATGACCTAGCTCTCCACATGAAGCCATGCTACAGGTGAAAAATAAATAATATGGAGCAGTATGTAGGCTGAGAACAGGAGCAGCACTACAACCTGGTGGTTTAGGAGCTTATTTCAGTATGGGCACCCATGCTACAAAGCCTACCTGTGCAGTTTTCACGACTGAGTCTCTAGTTTCCAGGTGATTTCTCTAACCTTTAGTTTAACCTTTAGTTGCAATTCTAGCTTGATTTAAAATGGAATACAAAAATAGCTTCTCTCCTGAAAAGTAGCCTGTAACAGGTGTCAAGGAGAATGTTCAGTGAGAAGTGTGGTTTAGTATTCTCAGGTGAAAGTGAAAATAGCAGCTGAGTCTTCTGCAGCTTGTAGCTCATCTGAGCGTTAGCCAGTTGGCATTGAAGGGAAGGGCATTCTGGTCTTAGGAGGTGTGTTGGAGCAACTGGTGTGATCTTTAGCACAGCATAGGTAGGTAAGGTTTAATGTATGCAGTTTTGAGACTCACCCTTTTGGATGGCATCACCTTTTCAGGCTAGTTTCAGCAGCTCTCTGTCCAGTCTGTTGAGCTTTCCACTTGGAAACTCTCAATTATCACAGGCATTTATCTGGGGACTAAAGTGGGAACTGAGAATTTATCCACAGAGGTGAATGGTTACAGTTTTGGTGCTTGTGAGACTGAGTTTACACTCTCATTAAGGATCTGGGTTTAAATGTTTTGTTTAGAATAAGGCAAAAGGGTCTGATTCTGGAGAAGAAAAGCAAAGAATAGAACTCTTGAGGCCCATTCCCTTAAATCTGCCTTTCTGGCAAAGATTCCCAGAAACAGTTTTCTCCACATAGGTTGCAGCAGGTCTCCTACCCCCAAGCACGCAGCTCTGCAGGCTGATGGCACGGGGTGTTTCTTCAGGGAGTTTGGCAGTGCAGGCCGTTCAACATGCAATCATGCAATTCAGAAACCCAACCGAAGTGGCAGTAGTTTTAACTATAAATGATGTCTGGAACTCACCAAGGAAAGGCAAGCTATCCTCTGAGTTTGTTGCCTAAGAGGTTGCAGAAGGCTTGAGAATAGCACCATCTCCTGGAGACGCCTCGTACAGCTGGCCTTTCCTAAGCCGAGTGCACTTCTCCCCCCGGAAACCAGTAATTTCTGTCCATAGTTTGGTTAACATATGCCCTACTACTACCAAGGAGTAGTTTGATTAAGGTATTCTTGTGTTTTGGAAACGAGTGGCCACAACCCATGCACTTTTATCCCAGCGTACTATACGTAATGCTGAACCAAACCTGACACACGTTGGTCAGGTTTGTCAGTGTAAAAGACAAAGACACAGGGACATGCCAGGGTGCCTCAGATGGCTAACTGAAATCCAGGCTAGTAACCTGCAATCTAAGCCACACTAACTTTTACACTTTCTCTAAAGCCTTTATCTGAAAGCTGATTTTTCTCGAAGAAAAGAAAAGAAAAACTAACCTTGCATGGCAAGTTTTTGGCAGCAGAAGGCTGAAGGGGTGGCTTCTGTGAGAAGACAGGATTAGCTTCCACCTTGTCTGGCAGAGCCAATGCAAGTCAGCTCCAAGATGGACTTGGCACTGGCCAAGCCTGAGCTTATCGTTTCTGGTAGCAGTACCTGTAAGATAACATATTTAAGAAGCAGGAAACCAAAACCAACCAACAAACAAACAAAAAACCCAACAAATGCTGAAAGCTTCAGGTAGAGAAGAAAGGAGTGAGAATATATAAGAGAAACAACTCTGCCAAGGCCAGAGATTAAGGAGGGGAAGGACGTGCTCCCAGTGCCAAAGATTCTCCTGCAGCCCATGTTGAAGACCCCAAGCTAGAGCAGGCAGATGCCCAAAGGAGGCTGTGACCCTGCAGTGAGGCCATTCTGGAGTAGGCCACTGGCAATACATGCAGAACCATAGAAAGAGGAGTCCACACTGGAGCTGGTTCACTGGAAGGACTTGTGACCCCATGGGAGGTCCCAGATGAAGGAGTTTTTCCTTGTGGGAAGGACCTCTGATGGAGCAGCTCATGAAGAACTGTGTGGAACCAGTCTTGTGGTGTTAGAACCCCACGTTGGAGAAGGGGAAGAGTGTGAGCAGCAGAAACGACCTGTGATGAACTGACAGAAAGTCCCATTCCTTATGCCACTGCACTGCTGAGAAGGTGTGAGTAGAAAAGTCATGAGTGAAGTTGAGCCTGGGAAGAAGGGAAAGGTGAAGGTGTTTTAAGTCTTGTCCTTATGTCTCATTATCCTATTCTAATTTGATTGATAATCAATTAAACTGATTTCCCTAAGGTGAGTCTGTTTTGCCTATGATAGTACTTGGTGAGTGATCACCCTGTCTTTTCTCTACCCACAAGCCTTTTGTCATATTTTATCTTTCCTGCCCAGTTTAGTAGTGAAAGTAATTGATCAGCTTGGTGGCCACCTGGTGGCTAACCAAAGTGAAACCATCACATTAACAGTTGATGTTACCCTGCAGAGGTTGCCTGTGATTGTCCCAGTGTAGCAGAATACTTAACCATTCTCTCACTGCTTCTGTATGTTCTGCTCCTGGCACAGCCTATCACCATCCTGTAGCCAATGTATTTCACCACTGAAGCACCCAACATCTGTGTCTTCTCAGCTGCTATATGTTAAATCCAAGCTAAAATGTTAGAATTTAAATCACATTACATAGCAAAATTACCTAAAAAGTAACAAGAAATTATAACTTTATGTAATTTGGAGCCTTGGCTGAAGGCAATCTGGAAAAAAGGCAAATTCCTGTTAGTAACAGATTAAGCATTTTAACAAAGTATTTCCTGTCTTAAATGCAGCCATAACATGTGCTTTCTCGTCTACTGATTTGTATTTAGTCTGTATCCAGGGCTGAACTATAGCAGTTGCTCCATCTACCAACCTTTCTCCAGGTGAGATGGGAATCAGGAAAATGAGGCAAGACTCATGGATCAAAATCAAGACAGATTTAATGAAACGGTAAAGCTAATACCAGTGCAAATATAAAGGGCACAAAGTTACAATCAACCCAGTGAAGGTATGTGGGTCCTAATAATTAGGAAAACACTCCTTGGGAGCAGAATGACAGGCGAGCCCCTCTGGGGATAGAAACCCTTGAAAGGAAGAGAAGAGAAGAGAAGAGAAGAGAAGAGAAGAGAAGAGAAGAGAAGAGAAGAGAAGAGAAGAGAAGAGAAGAGAAGAGAAGAGAAGAGAGAGAGAAGAGAAGAGAGAGAAGAGAAGAGAAGAAGAGAAGAGAAGAGAGAAGAGAAGAGAAAGAGAGAAGAGAAGAGAAGAGAAGAGAAGAGAAGAGAAGAGAAGAGAAGAGAAGGAAGCACCCATCCTCAGAAAACTTTCCCCTTTATAAGAAGTGAGACATTTATGGTCTGGGATAGACCTGTCAGCCAGTTTGGGTGAGCTGTCCTGGCATTTACCCCTCCCAGCTGAAGCTCCTGTCTCATTCAAAACTGCTAACTGCCTGCTGTGGCTGGCCTATGATTCTGTCCCAACAAAACCAGGACAGCATTCCACCCCTTATTCCATACCACTGACGTCACAGCCAAGGCACTACTGTTCCTTCCCCATCTCTCAAATACACGTATAGACACAGAGGTATTACTCCCTCAGTCTGTGTGTCATTTCTCCAACAAGTTCATTGAATCCATTTAGTCCAAAGCCGTGGGCTCATGTCCTGTTGGACACGTGAAGCTGGGCATGGCGGGATTTTATGCTGTGCATCTGGAGCTCACAGCAGATATATCTGGTTCTGCCTGTGCTCACGATCTGTGGCGAAGATGCTGATCTTGGGGAAATTACTTGGTACCAGTTGCTGAGGTTTATTCTCTATTAATCTGGGTGACTCCCACTGTAATAAATAACTAGAGACATGGAAACAAGCACTACTATGTAACAATTAACATCATACAGTTCAAATTACTGGCTGTTCTCACTCAAAATAAATTTTCCTTGAGATACTAATAAAAATTTCCCATCTTCCAGCACTATCCACCAAGTGCACCCAGGTCGTATTGTATTGTATTGTATAAAAGCAGCCTCATAAATGGGCTCAGGGCAGGAGTAACCGGGTTTGTTTTCCCCCATACATTCCTTACATGCACCATAGAATCACAGAATGGTTTGGATTGGAAGGGACCTCCAAAGATCATTTAGTCCAACCCCCTGCAGTGAGCAGGGATGTCCTCCACTACATCAGGTTCCTCAGAGTCTTGTCAAGCCTGACCTTAAGTCTCCAGGCATGGGGCTTCAACTACCTCCCTGGGCAAAATGTTCAAGTGTTCCACCACCCTCATGGTATAGTACTTGTTCCTAACTTCCAACCTAAACCTACTCTAATTTCAAACCATTGTCTTAAGATGGTCCTGCATCTCAACACAGCAAGTGTGACTACTTTCCACAGGTACCATCAGACAGGGGTCTCCTTGCAAGTCTCTTTCAGAAGGGTCCTGCTACAACCCCAGGGTCAGGGGTTTCACAGCTCCATTTTGGCCCTGACAGCACTTGTGCCCTACCACTGGTGGTGAGCTACTTGAAGGTTGGGAGCCCTTCAGGCCCAAAGAGCTTCAGAAGAAGACATGTCATCATTCTTGCCTCCTTGCACTGCCGGAGCTGGTGATGAGGTGCTTCTTCTGCTACGAAACACCTCTGCTCCTCTTCTCCTCCTCCAAATGCATCCCAAATGCTCTCCTGCAGTCCCCTCTCACTTCCTCCTGGTAGCAGGGCAGCAAAGGAACAAGAAGGCCCCAATGGGCTGAAGTTCCTCCCCAAAAGGGAAGCAATGAATCATCCAGAGAAGCAAGGCACACTGCAGTTTAGGTACCAGCACACTGGGCAGCAGCACAAAGCAGCCTGTCCTGCCATTGCTTGGGTCAAGACACACTGTGGAAGGGAAGAACACCAGCAGCATGTTAAGACCTGGGCTCTAAACTGTCCAAAAGAAGATCCAAACTTCAAGCACTCAGCTTTGTGCCATCTGCAAACTTGCTGAGGATGCACTCTATCACACTATGTTGTTAAGGAAGATACTCAGTAGCAGCAGTCCCAGTACAGACCCAAGGACAACGTGCCTCTGGCTTAGTTGTATGTGCAGCTATTAGTCCTCTTTTACCCTTTCAGAGACCACCTTTCTTCTTCATGATATAGCTAACCTTGGCCAAAAAAACCCAAGAGGCTTTTTCATTTTCAGAAATCTCTCTTACCTAAATAAATAAACTTTCTAACAAGTCAGTTCCTGAAGACCAGCAAAGGGCTCAAATAAGCACATTTCTCTATGTGAGTGCAGCTCTTCAGACAGCATTAAGCTCCACCTCCAGCAGTGGGAAATGCCCGTGGCTTTCCCCAGCCTCTGCAGGTGCTGGTGTGCACTTACTCTGCCCATGCTCTCACCAGGAGGTGTAGTTCTGCCCACCTGTAAGATGCTTCCTGCTTTGCCTTGCTTTGGCATTTCTCCTTCTCTCTCCTTCTAGGCCCTCCCCCAGCTTCTTGGCACAGGCCTTTCACATGAGGTGTGGAGGAAGATAGGGATCCTCACAGAGATGGCAGCAGGGGATTTGCAAAAGCACATGAGACTCTGCCAAAGCACTGCTACCCATAGCTGGGACTGTTCCCAAGACTTCATCTGAGATGTGGGACTTGCACATACCTGGATCAGTCTTCAAGGCAGCAGTTCTGAGCCCTCCAAGAGTGAGGTATTGGCATTAAACAGACTGTCTGTGCTGCAGCCAACTGCACACTTTGGCCCAGGGCTTAAGTATAGCTCCTGCTGCATGTCAATGCACAGGGCAGTGGTCAGAGAGGATACCTCTGCTTGGTCAGTTGGCCACAGTAATGCTGCCATAACCATGTGTGCAGGGAGACCTGCCCTGCTCCTCTCCCAGGGAGTGGGGTGGGAAAAGACCCTGTTCCTAGGGGTTGTGAAGTACATGCCACACCTGGTTTCGATCTGTGTTCTTCCCTGTTTGTTGGCAGGGTATGAGCTTCACAGTTCTGCTTCCACCTCTTGGCATTTGCATGTCATAAGCAGCCAGAGCTTTTTTCGCGCTCTCAGTGAGAAGAGAGCTCTTTCCATGGATGGAGGTCATGCATGCCACACATGGAGAGTTAGTCTTCTTGGGCTTGGGCAGAGCAGGGGGTCTGGGCTTGTCCACTACAAGAAGCACACTGAAGTGCTGGAGCACATCCAGAGAAGGGCAACAAAGCTGGTGAAGGGTCTGGAGAACATTTCTTATGAGGAGTGGTTGACAGAACTGGAGTTGTAGATGCTGCAGAAGAGAAGGCTGAAGGGAGATCTTTCTGCTCTCTACAACTTCCTGAATGGAGGTTGTAGTGAGGTGGGTGTTGGTCTTTTCTCAGAATGAGAGGAAATGGCCTCAAGATGTGCTAGGACAGGTTTAGATTGGATGTTAGGAAAAATGTCGTTAGTGAAAGAGTGATCAGACATTAAAATAGGCTGACCAGGAAGGTGGTGAGTCACTGTCCCTGGAGGTGTTAAAAAAATGTGTAGACATGGCACTTTGGGGCATGGTTTAATGACCAAGGTGGTGTTAGGTCGACAGTTATACTCAATGAACTTAAAGGTCTCTTCCAACCAAAATGCTATTACAATTCTGTGATGATGGGCAGCTCTTGCTGTTTCTTGCATGACTGGCCCAGAGTCTATATGTGACTCTTCTGGAGTTCTTGAGGATTTTGCAACTCCAATGGGGGTCTGCAATCACAGATGAGCTGGAGGTCTGGGCTGCTTCAGCACCTCACAGGATTTCTTCTGGATTGCTGGCAGGAATCTAAGAACGGCAGCAAACTGAGCATGTGGGAGCCCAGCCTGAGCTGCTTCCTAGTAGTCCAATCCCTCCCTGCAAAAGCATATTCAACTAGAGCACGTTGAACATACAGTTCACCTAAATGCCCATATCCAAGTTGGTTAACCCACCAGGAGGTGGCAGGGCTGATCCCCTTCCCTCCAGTCACATAAAATCAAATAACATTTCCATCCCTGTACTACATTTGCCTCTTGGTCACAATCCTTCTTTTTTTTCTCTTTTTAAGCTCCCTCTCTTAGGCCATAGAGACAACTCACTAAACTGAATCGGGAGGCCAGCACATATGTCTCTAAGGCTGCAACATACATATAATTAATTAATTAATTAATGGATTTATAAATCAAGGAAGAAGTCACTCTCCTGGCTGGAACTGGGGTCACCAGTTTCTAAAGTGAGAAATGCAGAGCTACAGACAAACTCTTATTTTCTGCAGCTCTCTTTTTGTGTGTCAGTTATTCAGCCACAAGAAAAAACCAAACCACATTTCACCTCAGGAACTTCACACCTCACTTTCTGCTGATGCACAACAGAGACCAAACAGCAGGTGGGACCAGGAACATGAACTGTCTCATTCTCTCCAAATATTAGATATATCAAGTATTTTCTTCTGATGAAGGGTTTGGGGGGAACAGTAGGATGCAGGATGGATGCTGCACCTCAGCCTGTCTCGAGGAGGGAGATTTGGAGCTGTAGAGGAAGGGGACACCACAAAGTGATCAGTAATGGTCACATCCAGAGACCTATGACTATCACTGAGGTTTTAATGGGATATCAGCTACATGATGAATGTTCTTGATGGCACATGGAAGGGACAAGCATTTCTGGCTGCCATAGCTCTAGATTTCTAAGGAAGCAAGGCTCTTGGGTGAAGGAAAGAAATACCATGAGTGTCCCTGCCAAGGAATGAGCTACAGAGCATAGTCACAATAGAACACAGCAGAGAATCCACATGAAGAGCATCATCACAAACACCCTGGCATTGTGAATCTTTCAAGGACACACAACTATAAGGTAACAGACAACCCAGGGATGAGACAGACATCAGCAATGAATCAGATGTCTTGTTAGTGACATTGCTTCTGAATTCATATTAACTGCTTAAATGGGAACCCACAGTCCCCCACAACTCAATGCACAGGGAACAGCTGGAGCAACTGGAAAGCACAAGACAGGGCTGCAACACCACAATACTCTTCATTCAGACCTGGACATGGGCTGCACTTGCACAAAGCCTCAGATTTCAGCTTGGAAAGATGAAATCCCTCCCAAGATGGGGGCACCCAGAGCCCACTTGGGCTGTCCTGTCTTCCCCTTAGGCACATCAACCACAATCACCATCCCACCTCTGCAAAGATAGAGTGGGAACAGATGGCATTGGGTGCTGGAGATGCTGGAAGAAACTGAAATACCACACTGGTCTCTCTTAAGAGCTTTAAAAAACACATGGGATATGGGGAATTTGCAGAAATGGAGCTCCCCCTGTTCACAGCCCCAAAAGCATCATGGCTTCCCCTAGTGGTTTTCTTGCCCACAGGATGCTCCACAACAGTGCAGCTGAAATTATTAGTCCCAGCTCCAGGAAATAAGCTTTACCCAAGAGGAAAGATACCTTATTTACTGCTCTTGTCTACATAAAGAATAGTTAAATGATAGTGTATTTAGATAAGTCAAACTGTCATATCATTTAATGGATGCCTAAACTCCCTCTGTAGCTGATGTGTAAAATTTATGCACTTAAGAATATCATAGGGATTATAATATTTTAATCACATCCACAGTGGTTTTCCCCCCCCCCCCCCCCCTAAACTTTGAGCAGCAAACTGTGGGAGGTGGAACTAGCAGAATCTAAGTCCCCTGTAAGAGATGAGGCAGGTTACAAAGAAGACTTGTATTTCTGAGCCTGAAACTGTGGGATGAAAGCTTTCTGGTATCTCTCTAAAGGAGACAGCTGTCCTGTTGCTGCCCTGACCTTGTGGATAAGTGAAAGAATGTGTGTTTGTTAAAATGATTTAATTGGCATAGCTCTGGTTCTTGTATCTTTGCCCATAAGCTACGTCAGCCATTTTGGGGATATGTAAGGCCCTCAGATGCATTAACAAAGTGTCTCAAATTGCCACATGGGAGTCTGTGACCAAATCTGCCATGACAATCAACCACACCATACTCTGAGGCTTCTGGCACATCTCCATCCAGCAGAACCACCACCAAAATTTGCGCCCAAGTCCACTCTAGCATGTCAAAAGCATTTGCATTGTGGGAAATAAAATTAAGAGCATTTTGTTTTATGAAGCAAACATTAGTGCTGTGGAGCCATTGAGTCAGAGCTCATCTGCATATCGAGATGCAAAGGCATTTATAAAAGGCAGCTATAACTGAGTCTCTCTTCCTGCACTTGTGGTTGTATTTGTTATCCCAAATCAGCAGCTCACAACTCCTCCCATTTTTTTTTCTGTTTGAATACAGAACAGGTTAGACTGAAATGTCATGTGGCACACAGAACATGTAATCCATACAATGCTAAGCAGAAAATAATAAACTGAGAGCAAATGAAAACACAAAATCCCCACAAAGGCAGGAATCCTGCTATGCCTGTTATACAGAGGAGAGCTGTGAAAAATGATGGTTTGTTGTGTACACCACTGATGCAATCTCATAAGCCAGTGAAATATGTGTAGTATTATCTTTGCTATAATTTTACCTCTTCTCATTTCTGAGACTGTTTGCTGTGTAAAGGCTTGATGCCATTTCAGTGGAAGCGTTGCTGAGCAGCCCATTATCAACATGTTTTACATATGTCCACCATTCACCAGGGTTGCTCAAAATGCCATTCCTGGTCAGCCCCAGGCCAGCGCAACTGCTTAGACACATGCATTAGAAAGGAAGGGAGAAAAAAAATCTTATTATTTTGGAAGAATAACAGATGGTTTATTTCCTTTCCTTTTTGTTTGTTTGCAGGGTTATTTGCTTGGTTGGTTGGGGTTTTGTTTTGTTTTGCTTTTACAAATTGCCACACCTTGAGTACCGTGTCCAGCTCTGGGCCCCTCAGTTTAAGAAGGACATCGAGACACTTGAACGTGTGCAGAGAAGGGCAACAAGGCTGGTGAGGGGTTTGGAACACAAGCCCTATGAGGAGAGGCTGAGGGAGCTGGGATTATTTAGCCTGGAGAAGAGGAGGCTCAGGACCAAACTCATTGCTCTCTATAACTACCTTCAAGATCATCGCGTCCAATCCATCAACCAATCCAACCCACCTAAACAACTAAACCATGGCACCAAGCACCCCATCAAATCTCCTCCTGAACACCTCCAATGATGGTGACTCCACCACCTCCACAGGCAGCCCATTCCAATGGGCAATCACTCTCTCTGTATAGAACTTCTTCCTTACATCCAGTCTAAACCTCCCCTGGCACAGCTTGCAACTGTGTCCTCATGTTCTGGTGCTGGCTGCCTGGGAGAAGAGACCAACCTCCACCTGTCCACAACCTCCCTTCAGGTAGTTGTAGAGAGGAATAAGGTTACCCTGAGTCTCCTCTTCTCCAGGCTAAGCAACCCCAGCTCCCTCAGCCTCTCCTCATAGGGTTTGTGTTCCAATGTGGGATGTGGTGAGGAACACTTTTGTAGCTTAAGCACTTTGACTTGTAATTCCTTTCCAATGACAATGCCACGAATGAGCAGGATTATGGAGCACTGAGGCAGTGTATAATCTGCTTAAAAGGCAAAATGTATTAAATGCTGGAACAGTAGATACAGGAGCAAAGCTTCACAAATTGCATTTCTCTTTTTTTACCTCTCTATGAAGTATGTTGCATTTTAAACTCCATAATATTCCATGAGGATAAACCCATTTCTTATCGGTGTAAATGAGCATTTTGCCTTTCGTAGGAAACCCAGGTTGGTTTTCATCCCATTATGTTGGGACAGCTATTGTGTTAATTATTCGCCTTCCCACTACAAAGGTGCCTCTTTAATGTCACAGTCTATCAGCACCCCGTGACGAACTTTCCCTCTTACATGTTGCGGTGATCTCACCAACAGTTTCACCGACTGAGGGGCACTGCGGCAGAATATTGCATCCGTGACGTGACAGAGCCAAAGGGTCTCTCTCCCGTCGTATCCTTCACAGATCTCAGTGCCGGCCCCCACAGGGCGCCGTAGCCGGCTGATGCTCATCATTTTCAGGACTGAGTGAGCCCCAGTACAGGTCCTAGGGAACAGCGGGAGCGCCGGGGGACTCCAGGCAGCTCCGCTCCATCACTCTCCGCGTATCTGCCCAGGGAAGTGCTCCTGCCCTCCCGTCTCCAAACACGATGCTAGTACAGAGCCATATCCGGGAAGCGGGCAGCGCGGACGGACACACCGTGTGGGCTGAGCAGCGCAAGCAACCTGGAGGAGCCGTGCGGGCCCGCTCACCCCGCAGCTTCATGCAGCGGAACTTCCCTCCCTCTCCCTCGTTTTCCCTCCCTCCGGCAGGGGTGGAGCGGCTGCCGCCCCTCGGCCCGGCTTGTCACACCAGGGTTGGCGCGGCTCTGTTGTCGCTAGAGATGCTCCAGGCTCCCCTTCGGTTTCGAAACATCGGTCCCATGTCGGCGGACACCTTGGGGGAGACCGGTGGAGTGGAAGGAAACGGAGCGGGGGGTGGCGGTGGGTACGGGGAATGTGTGGGGGTGGTGAGGGAACGGAGTGGAGCGGTCGTTACCAGCGCCGAGGCGGCCCCTCCGCCGAACCCGGCCACTGCTCTGAGGGGACCCTCGGAAGTCCACTCCGGGCTCAGAGCCGCTGTGCAGGTGATTTTTTAAAAACATCCATTTTTTACGAGCATCCAGGAAGGGGCAAGGGTTAGGGTAGGGAAGTGGGGGCACTAGCAATCGGGAAGTTGCCGGTTATACTTTTTCAGGTTTATATTTTTTTGTTTTTTATTCTGCAACCTGATCCAGCACCTAGCACCTTTCACCCTAGTGGTAATTGTCACAGCAAACATGCTCACAGTACAGCATGGCCAGAAAAATCCCCATATTCAGTCTGGTTTAGGGTTAGGTATTAAAATAACTTCTGAAGAATTAACCAGAGCAGTCTGGGTCACCGGCCAGAGTACTGGGGCTGTGAGTAGGACCAGAGAACTCTTATAGCTGGAAGAGACATTTACAGTCATCTAGTTCAACCATTATCCCAGCACTACCATGTCCCTCAGTATTACATCTAGCCATCTTTTAAAATCCCTCCAAGGATGGTGACACCATCACTTGTCTGAGCAGCCTTTTCTGGGGCTTGACAACCCTTTCATTGAAGAAAGCTTTCCTAAGTCCAGCCTAAAGATCCCCTGGTCCAACTTGAGGGCATTTTCTCTTGACCTATCACTTGTCACTTGGGAGAAGAGACCAGCACCAACCTCACTGCAAACACTTTTCAGGTAGCTGTAGAGAGTGAGAAGGCTGAGTCTTATTTTCTCCCTGTTCAAAAATAACCCTTTGCTTTCTTACTAAAAAAATTCAAGAGTTTTACTGTTTGTGCTCCAAGTAGCCCATATCCTGTCCTATCAATCCCAACATCATCCCAAGGGCTTCAGGTATTACTTTCCTTTTCACAGGGAAAAGCAATAATCGCCCAACAGAATCGTGCCATGTTTGCACTGGAAGAACCCCAACACTGGTGGCCAAGACTTGTTTTTCAGCACACCCCAAATTGCCCCTTGTGGTACATTTTACAGACAAGTATTTGCAGACCAAGAAGTGGAGCATTTTAATGTCTGGAAGTGGTTCCCCAGCATTGCAAGCTGTGGGTGCTGCTTTGGCCTTGAGACCACAGAATGCAGCAGCTTGCCCGTTCACCAGTGTGTTGTTCCCTCATTTTACCTGGCACCATTTACTCCTGCAGAGATGCCCATGAATACAGAGATGTTCTGCTATCCCCACAGCCTCCAATACTTACATGCATGGACACCAGAAAAAAGTGCTCCTGCAGCTGTCACTCACAGTCCTTCAGGGTCACAGCCACAAAGCTCTCAGCTCATCTTGCTGCAGCAAATGTCACAGTGCTGAAGCCTCTCTACATATTGCTGGAGAGGAAGAAGCCCCTCAGCTTTCCCTGGGCTTGGTCCCACCTGGCAGGCCAGGTGCCACACTGATGCTGTTCTCTGCATTTTGCAGGGCTCTTGTCATTCCACTGAAAAAGCAACAGTTTGAGTTCAGAAGACAGCAAATGAAAGGAATATCCTTCCAACTGCGTCCTGCTTCTTAAGTACTTCCAGCTGTCACAGGGACAGGTCTGCTCCTTCCCTTCTTGCTGTCTGAAGTTCACCTGGGTCAGAAAAAACTGTCCAAAAGGCAGAAACTCAAAGTGGCCTTGACACTGCGCTGTAGCATGAACAGCTAGGAAATGATCTCACCCTTCTCACATTTTCCACTACCCTTCTGGCCACCCAGAGCCCACCCACCCTGGGGTCTCCAGAATAATTTGTTCTGTGTGCCTGACAAAACATTATATATAGCAGGCCCTTACCTTGTTCTCTAAGGTTTTTAATTAAAATATGGGAGGGGATTTCTTGTGTCCTTAAAAAAGTTAAATTTCAGTGCACTTGTATTTGAGGAGTTAATTTATTGTAACCTTCTCGTTGTTTGTGATTCATGTGATAAATCCTTTGTGTAGTGATCCAGCCCTATTAAGTAGACCAAGGATGATGCTGACAGTGAGAACCATGTGCCAGTGATTCAGGGGAGAGTGATTCAGGCCCTGGGACTGGCCAGGAGCTCAGGGCTACCCTGGTCAGGCCCAGTTTCAGCCCTGGAAGCAGAGCAGAAAGACTTTCAAAGAGGGTCTTACCAAGAAGAAGAGACCAACACCCACCTTGCTACAACCTCCTTTGAGGTAGTTGTAGAAAACAAGAAGGTCTGCCTTCAGCCTCCTTTACTCCATATTAAACAATCCCAGTTCCCTCAGATGTTCCTGATAAAACCTGTTCTCCAGACCCCTCACCAGCTTTGTTGCCCTTTTCTGGACCCACCCTAGGACTTCAGTGTCTTTCTTGTAGTGAGGGCCCCAGCACTGAACACAGTGCTAAAAGTGGGGCCTCTGAGAACAGAGATGTTTTTGGACATACAATGCATAGCATAGCAGATATTGTAGTTAAGAAATGTACTATCTGTTATGCTAATAACCCAAAAATCGTTAAAAAAAATATAGAGAAGCTCCAGACCCAGAGAAGTCCCTTACCATCTAGGCACATGCAGTGAAATTAAATGAATCTGTATCTTTAAGATGAAGCAAGAAAGAAACTGACCAATTAGTAGGTATTGACACCAGGTGTAACTAATGTATTTTGCTGTATAAACATCTGCTGCAAATTTCAGCTGGGGTGCTAGCCTTGTGGAGTTACCACTTTGCACCCATTTCTGTGCAGAACTGACCAAGACAAAAGTCTCAACCCTGCGTGTTTTTTGCACGCTGGGTAAAGAACCCAGATTTGGGACAACAGAACAACTTAGCAACAAAAGTTTGAGCTCACATGGGTTTGGTTTTTTTTGGATGATGTACTATTTTAACAGAGATTCATTAAGATTGTGGTGGGTTGAAATTACCCCCCCCCATCTAATTTGGAGAAAATTACCCCCAAAATAAAATTTCCAGACTAATTCAGTGGGATGGAAGCAAAGGAAGCTGTATTTACATGCCAAACTACAATCTAGGCATGAAATGCAATGAGTATGTATGTACAAAATATACAATATTTACATATATTTACAATTTATAAACAACATAAGAGCCCACCTGGACAAAACCAGAGGGCTATCAATAGCTTCCCCCTTTCTGCCCCCCGGTACAAGGGAAAAGAGACAGAGAAGAGCAGAGAGCAGTTTGTTAGCACTTAGCCACAACAAGAACACAGCCAAGGTCAGCAACAGCCAAGCAAAAGCACCAGCTAGTATCTGCTAGAGTGAAGAGCTGAGAAAGAGAGAAAGTTAGTTTATACAACTCACTTTATGTTAGTTATCAGACCAGTGGGATTATTTAGACCTTATTTTTCCTTTTGCATCCAACAGTAATTTATTTACAGTCTACCACTTTCTCCTCAATCTGTGGAACATTTCCTAGGCATCAGCCTAATACTGCCACAAGGATTTACATTTTGATTCAGATAGGAAAGTCCCCCTCTTCCAATAGGTCTCCAGAGGACTTTGTGCATCTGTTTGGTATAAAGAAGCATGTAACAACTTTTGACCAAGCACACCAGAAATGTCTGCCTCTTTCATGGTCTTCTAAAAAGACATTTCTAAAAGCCACTTAATTTGCAGCAGCAATTGTACCTGCTGAGTTGAGGCACTTATTCCTGCAGTCATGGAAATTCTCATTTCACAAGCAAGGCAACAGAGCAGGAGTTTCTCTCACTGTGAATCATAGAATCATAGAATTGTTAGGGTTGGAAGGGACCTCAAGGATCATCTAGTTCCAACCTCCTTGCCATGGGCAAGGACACCTCACACTAGATTGGGTTGCTCAGAGCCACATCCAGCCTGGCCTTAAAATCCTCCAGGGATGGGGCTTCCACAACCTCTGCCAGCCCTCATGGTGAAGAATATCCTCCTAACATCCAATCTGAGTTTACACATTTCTAGTTTTGTTCCATTCCCCCTAGTCCTTTAATGTTTATAGGTTTTGTTGTAATGAGATTTGGGAAACAAAGGAGACAACTGTCCTCCAGAAACTGTTTTCTATGTTTCTTCTAAGGGCTACTTTTCATGCTTCTGCCTGTCTATTTTACACTTTGTTTGTTGCCTAACTGATGGAACAATCTTTCCAGACTTTTCTTGTTACAAAATATCTAGTTCTAGGATTCATTTTAGAAAATGCTCCTCTATCCTTGCACTTGGTTTTACTTTATTTTGAATGCATCAGGCAGAAGTCTTTGTCAGGTACTTGTGCCTCAGAGCATGCACCTTCACATCATCTGAAAATGCTTTAGACAATGTATCTTAAGAGCTTTTCTGCAAAGGATTAACCATATCTTTGTGTTGTCTTAGTCATCATCCAGCCCTCTATGTGGTGATGAGGTACTGCCAATATACACAGCATGAAATTTACCTGGCCAGGAGATCAGGAAATCTTAGGGATTCAAACAGACTGACTACACGCTATTGCTAGCTGCTAGATGGGGAATAGAGACAAAGAATTTTGCGTGCTTCTGCTTATGTCAGTAGTCAGTGGCTGCTAGGCTAAGATTTTTGTTTTGTCTCCTTCCCCTTTTCACAGTTTCATTTCTGTAGCTGTTAGGATTATGAGGGAAAAGCACTCCATTTTTTTGAGTGCTTAACACCTCACCATTCTACACACTTGGAGTAAGATCCTGTACCCTTCACAGAATCACAGAATATCTTTGATTGGAAGAGAACTTCAAGATCATCTAGTACAACCTTTAATCCAGCACTGCAAGGTCACCACTAAATGATGTCCCTAAATGGCCCATGATGCCATGTAGATGGGTGTCATGTTTGCTAGCCTCCCTCAGCTGGGACCTCCCAGGTTAGCCAGGACTGTTGATAAATAAGAGACTGGTTTGGTGAGCACTTCTGCCAGCTCCCTTAGTACCCTTGAGTGGATCCCCTCTGGTCCCATAGACTTGTGCACATCTAAGGAGCACAACAGGTCACTGATCATTTCCTCCCAGATTGTGGGGGCTGCTGGCTGCTCCCCATCCCTGTCTTCCATTTCAGGGAGCTGAACCCTCAGGGAGCAACTGGTATTGCTGACAAGGACTAAGGCAAAGTAGGCATTCAGCAGCTCAGCTTTTCCCTTGTCCTTGGTCATCAGGTTCCCTTCTGCATACAGTAGTGGGAAGACATTCTCCTTAGCTCCCTTTTTATTGTTAAAATATTAATAGAAACTTCTTTTATTATCTTAATGACACTGGCCAGATTAAGTTACAGCTGAATTTTGTCCTAATTTTATTCCTGCATATCACCTGGATTATTGTATTGTATTGTATTGTATTGTATTGTATTGTATTGTATTGCAACAACCTTCTACTCTTCCTGAGATGCCTGCCCCTTCTTCCACAACCAGTAGACTTTCCTTTTCTTCCTGAGCTCTACCCAAAGCTCTCCATTTAGCCAGGTTGGTCTTCTACCCCACTGTCTCATTTTACAGGAATGTCCAGCCTCCTTGGATTCCTTTGAACTTCAGGACTACCTCCTAAGGGACACCATCAACCAATCCCCTAAACATGTCAAAGTCTGCTCTCTGTAGGCCCAAGGATGTAGTTCTTTCAAGATGATGTGAGAAACAGTTATTTCCTCATTTTTGCAAGATATTCAGCCTTTTCTGGAACTGTTTTAATGACAACTTCTAAGAGGGAGGGTTTCTGTGTTTGAGAGAATACTTATTTCCCCCCATGCCTAAGATCCTGGCTGGAAACTCAGAACCCAAAGCTCTTTCTTCTGTCTGTTTATGGTTTCTCTTGAGAGTTTTTGGAACACTGGGTAATCGAGAGGGATCAAGATTTTCTTTAGAAGCCCTCTGTCAGTGGAAGTATCCTAGATATGCACTAACTCTTTCCTTTCTAACCAGTTTGTTGAATTTTGCCATGGACTTGCCTGTTGCCATGGAAACTACTGAATATGCAGAGATTGGTCTATTCATGTCTGGAAGCTATTTGTCAAATAGTAGCCATATTAAAGGCGGGTGGGGAGAAAAGTATGCCAAAAGTGACAAGCTGCAGCCTGGAGCTAGTGAACTGTGTCAGGCTAATGAGGACACAGAGAAACGAAAAAGGAGATTTTTTGTCTTGCTATAGTAACTCCACAGTTTTCACTTTGTTGCTTCAGGCTATTGTGATTTTATGAACAGAATATGTAGATGCTGTAACTGACTCCCCTAAGTGATGTTTCCTACTTGCAGCTTTCCTTCAGAGGTAAGATCGTTTATGTCTAGCTCTTTATAGTGCTCTTTGGTAACTAGGACATAAAACAGCCTAACAGGCAAACAAAGTTTTGTATTCCTATGCTTTCCTAATATGTGTATGTTTCCAAAATACTAGTTTAGGTGAAAAGGCTTGGATGTTTGTCTGAAATAGAGGCTTCATTAATCATAAGCTACTTATGGGATCGTTCCAGAAGTAAGTAGATGGATTCTGAGATGAAGGTAAGCTATTTAATTCCCCCAGCCCCAAAAATGTATCGCTCTGTAAAAACAGTCCACACATTAGCTGCTGCTACTACAGTACAACCAAGTAGTTGGCAAGGTGTTGGCAGTGGGGATGGTAGAGAAATCCCTTGTGATATGGGTGTGACTAGGAAGGCCATCAGCACTTCCCCAGAACACATAGTTTAGATGTCCTGATATAGACTTAGCAAACTACATGCCAGGGACTGATCTAAAAGCTGCTGAGCACAGAGCAATTGAAAATGCAGCCATGTGTTTGCACACCTATCAGATTTTACAGGCAAAAGAGGCTTCCTTGAGGAGCAGGTATGCTCCACAGCTTCTCTGGCAGTCCAGACAAGCTGGAGGGATGGAGATGCACGTTGGTCCCTTCTAGTTTATCCAGAGCTATTTAGCTCAATGAATGCCTGTGTTTGGAAGTGAAACCCCTGTATGCAGTACTGAAAATCTCATCTTTCATCTGAAGAAGTGCTGAATTGACCGATTGTCATGGGCCCTTCATGGCCCACAGGCACTGACAGTTTGATGAAATGTTTGAAAAAGAGCAGAGAAGTGTCTGCATGTTGACAGCTCAATATTAATAGAACTACCCTTTTCTTCTGGTCTGAAAGAATGGCTTAGCACAGAGATCATGGAGTAGTAACGATGCTCTTTCAAAGAGCGATAAAACAAAGATTTTTGTGATTCTTCCAGCGAAAAACCTAAAAAACCCCAAATATCAAATTCCTCCTTTAAAAAGCTTTTAACAACTAGTAGTTGTAATACAAACGTAAAGAGCATGGAAAACGCAGAAGGAAATTCTGAAGCACACCTTCCACTTCTCTGCAGACTGGAAGCAAATTCCATTGTGAAAGGACTGAAACATAAGGGCTCAGCAAGGGGAGTGTAAGCACTGCCCTTAAGTTATTCAAGTTTAGTCAGCTATGCCTACAAAAGATAAACAGAAATAGGGAAAGAGTCTGGTTCACAATATATTGAAGCAGACAGCATAATTTGAAGGAAACAAAGTGTATACATACATTTATGTAAAATAAAAGTTTTATCTGGATCTGTTTGGAACACTCAGAACGGAACGAATAAATCCATTAAAACTGAAGTCGCAAATGTAAGGTTTTAAGGAGAACTGAAATCAGTGCTTTTAAAAATGCTTAATAGATAGTTAAGGCCAAGGATTTATGTAACAATAGCTCATGTAACGTACAACAAAACCATCTGCTAGATTACACTTTACTGGCTTAAAAACTGGCTGGATGGCTGGGCACAAAGAGTGGTGGTGAATGGAGTTAAATCCAGTTGATAACCAGTCATGAGCAGTGTTCCCCAGGGTTCAGTACCAGGGTCAGTTCTCTTTAGTATCTTTTATCGACGATCTGGATGAAGGGATTAAGTGTTCCCTCAGTAAATTTGCAGATAACACTAAACTGGATGGAAGTGTTGATTTGCTTGAAGGTACAGAGGCTCTGCAGAGGGATTTAGGCAGAGTAGATAGATGGGTCAAAATCAATTGTATGAGTTTCAATAAAGTCAAATGCTGGGTTCTGCACTTCAGCCACAATAACCCACTGCAGTGCTATAGGCCTGGCAAAGAGTGGCTGGAAAGCTGCCCAGCAGAAAAGTACCTGTCGGTGCGGTTTGACAGGTGGCTGAACATGAGCCAGCAATTTGCTTGGGTGGCCAAGAAAGCGAACAGCAGCCTGTACCAGTAATAGTGTAGCCAGTAGGGGTGGAGAGGTGTTTTTTCCCCTGCACTCTGCACTGGTTAGGCTTCACCTTGAGTACTGTGTTCAGTTTTGGGCCCCTCACTACAGGAAGGATATTGAGGTATTAGAGCATTTCCAAAGAAGGACAACAAAGTTGGTGAAGGGTCTAGAGAAGAAATCTTATGAGTAGTAGCTGAGAGAACTGGGTGGAGAAAAGGAGACTCAGGGGAAACCTTATTGCCCTCTACAACTACCTGAAAGAAGATTGTGGAAGGGTGTGTGTTGGTCTGTTCAAACATAACATGCAGCTGTACACCAGTGTTTTACTCTAGGGAAGACCAAGAACAGAATGACACCAGAAATGCCTTTTTATTCTAAAACCTGGTGTGGTGCAGCCAATATAAACACAGAGCAGAGGCATTTTATTTACTCCAGTTCTGTGCAGAAAAGTGTACTAGGGGGTTGTGCCATAAAGCTAGCATACTATAACTCAAACAGGTCATTTATATGCAATGCAAATAAAAAAAAATTATATATGGTAGGTTATATGATTTTTTTTCCACATAAATCTTTGTACACATGCTCCATCAATTACCTAAGACACTATACTAAGGTGGCCCTCCATTTATTAGTTTCATAGTTTCATAGTTTGAGTCAGGGTTGGAAGGGACCACAAGGATCATCTAGTTCCAACCCCCCTGCCATGGGCAGGGACACTCTACCCTAGATCAGGCTGGACAGAGCCTCATCCAGCCTGGTCTTAAACACCTCAAGGGATGGGGCCTCAACCACCTCCCCCGACAACCCATTCCAGGGCCTCACCACCCTCATGGTGAAGAACTTCCTCCTCACATCCAGCCTGATCTTCCTTTAGGTGTGTGATTTAGTATTAAAATCACTACAGGTTACGGAGGGGACATCTCAATGGTTTGATCTCTATCCTAATCTGTCTCTGGTTTATGTCAAAAGGCCATAACAAGGCATTATCTACAAAAGTCAAGAGAATCTTACTGTCTTTAGACACTGCTTTTAATACTGTATCTTTTTTTCTTGTTATTTTAACCTTTGGGGTCACGCTGTCCTTCAGTTTTAGAGGCCTTCCATTCATGCTATCCTGGTTTCAGACTAGTTCATTATAAGCTAAAGGTGTTTATCTCTGTTGCTCTGACATCAAACTCCCCTTTGAGACCATGAGACTTTTTCTCATGAGTCTCATATGCCTCACTATTTCTTTTCATCACCATGTCTTGCTATTATATTCTTAATACATCCAAATAAAATATGACCTACCACAATCATAATTACAACATAGATCAAATGCTGCAACAATCTTTGCAACCATCCAGAAAGGCAAAATCCAAAACCATGTGATATTTTATTCAATCACACCATTTCCATTGTGGCTCCGAGGTCACAGTTTGATTTTGCTACTTGTTTTATTTTGTCCAATTGATCATCCAGGTCATTGGTAATATTAGGGATATGGTCATGGGGATCTTTATATTTGGTGTCATTTACATGCCAACACAGATTGAATTATTACCCAAAACATTACTCCATCTTCCTAGGATGAAAGCATTTTGTATCCCTACTGTTGGAGCGTGTCCAGAGAAGGGCAACAAGGTTGGTGAGGGGTTTGGAACACAAGCCCTGTGAGGAGAGGCTGAGGGAGCTGGGGTTGCTTAGCCTGGAGAGGAGGAGACTCAGGGGTCACCTTATTGCTCTCTACAACTACCTGAAGGGAGGTTGTAGCCAGGCAGAGGTTGGTCTCTTTTCCCAGGCAACCAACACCAGAACAGGAGGACACAGTCTCAGACTGCACCAGGGGAGGTTTAGGCTGGAGGTTAGGAGGAAGTTTTACATAGAGAGAGTGATTGCCCATTGGAATGGACTGCCCAGGGAGGTGGTGGAGTCGCCGTCACTGGAGGTGTTCAGGAGGAGACTTCATAGGGTGCTTGGTTGCATGGTTTAGTTGATTAGGTGGTGTTGGATGATAGGTTGGACATGATGATCTTGAAGGTCTCTTCCAACCTGGTCTGGTCTATTCTATTCTATTCTATTCTATTCTATTCTATTCTATTCTATTCTATTCTATTCTATTCTACTCTATTCTATTCTACTCTATTCTATTTCCTGTTACATCACTTAGTGTATCCTCAAAAGTTTGATTTATGTCTAAATTCAGGATTTCCAAGTCTAGTGGGCTTGCTGCAGATTTTGGCAATGAAAAGCATGCAGTTACGCTATTGCTATTGTGGGTTCTCCCAAGCTATTGGGTAAGCTGCAAAAACTAAATTTCCTTCACAATTGACAAATATAAACCACATCAATATCACATGTACCACTCTAATCTCAACAAGGTTAGATTAGCAATACTGTCCAAATGTGTCCTCATACTGGTTTTGTGAAAGAAAAAGCTTTGATTTTGTACCTAAACAATAAACAATAGGTTGCAAAATTATTGTTCCTATTCACAAAAACAATTAGCCTTGAGGGCAGTTAAATTCTACATAGGTGTGTCCCATATTCCACTTAGGGTTTCTAGCTAATTGAAGTCTAAATTCTGCAACTGGTGTGAAGGTCCATTTGCCTTTTTAAGCCTTCAATGCCCTTTTCAGCCATTTATAATGGAACCAGGAATTCATTTCCTCTACCTTGACTGCAGTACATATCTTCAATAACATGGTATGGGTTCCTCCTTTCCATTTCTCTTTCAGTGGTGTGCCTATCTGTGTTCATATGTAAAAAATGTCTCAGGGTTGCACCAGGCGAACAAGCGTGTCCAGAGGAAGAGACACCCTTTGGTTTAGATACCTGTGTAGTGAAGACAAAGTCTGAGAAAGAGAGATTAAATGTTCTTTAATTGTATCTTATTCCTTTATATGCATTTAGTCTCCTGTTACTTTTAGAAGATTTGCAGGGCATGCTCTCCCATACATTATTTCAAAAGGACTTACTCCTTCCTTGACCCCAGGCGTTATTTGAATTCACAACAGAACTAAGGATAAAGTTTCTGTACACTTAAGGTGTGTTTCCCAATGAAGCTTAGAAATCCGTGTCTCAAGAGTTTGTTTCATCCTTTCAACCTTCTCACTGGACTAAGGCCTCTAGAGGGTGTGCAATTCCCACTTAACGTCTGCAATAGAATGAGACCCATTATAAGAGGTGATACTCTCTGGAATACCAAATCTAGGTATCATTTCTTTTAACAAGACCCTGGTCATTTCTCTAGCTTTATTGGTGCTATAAAAGAAGATATCTAGTAATCTCAATAAGTATTTATAATTATAGACTATTAGAATGGTAGGGGTTGGAAGGGGCCTCTGAAAATCACTGAGTCCCAACTACCCTGCCAAAGCAGGATCACCCAGGACAGCTCACACAGGAATATGTCCACATGGATTTTGAAAGTCTCTAGAGACTCCACAACCCCTCTGGGCAGCCTGTTTCAGTGTTCCATCACCCTTACAGTAAAGAAGTTTTTCCTCATGTTGAGATGGAACTACCTGTGTTCCAGTTTGTATCTGTTACCCCTTGTCCCATCACTTGGCACCACTGAAAAGAGATTGCACTCTTCTTCTTGACACTCACCCTTCAGATATTTATATAAATATTAACAAGATCTCTCAGTCTTCTCTTTTCCAGACCAAAAAGCTCCAGCTTTCTCAGCCTTTCCTCATTACACAGATGTCCCAGTCCTTTAATCATCCTTGTAGCCATCTGTTGGACACTGTCTAGTATATCCCTGACCCTCTGGAACTGGGGAGCCCAGAACTGGGCACAATACTCCAGATGTGGTCTCACCATGGTGGAGTAAAGAGGGAGGCAAATGTCTCTTGACCTGCTGCTCACACTCTTCTTAATGCACCCCAGGACACCATAGCCCTTCTTGGCCAGGAGGGCATGTTTGCTGTCCCATGGATAATAAACTGTCCTAAGGTTCTTCTCCATGGAGCTGCTTTCCATCAGCCCCTAATCTGTACTGGTGCATAGTGGTGCTCCTCCCCAGGTGTAAGACTCTACAACTATCTCCTGTTGAACCTCACTTTGCCCAGCTCTCCAGTCTGTCCAGATCTTGATGAATGGCCACACAGCCTTCTAGTGTATCAGCCAGTCCTCCCAGTTTCTTATCAGCAGCAAACTTGTGGGGAGGGGTTGAGGGGGCAGCTGTGGGAGCGGCAGCATGGAGCTTGGCTGCCACTGAGCTTAAAACCACAACAGTTAAGTAGAGGACACTTAGATGGTTTGTGCAGGCCACAGTTTGATTTCACTTGGAAGAGCATCCATTACACCAGGAATTGCTTGCCCCAAGGGTGGAAGCAGCCCCATTATTTCCCATGGACTGATCCAGACTGCACTGGCAAAAGGTGAAGCTTTAGAACAGGGTGTCACAGGACAAGAAATTTTTGAGAAAGGGAAGAAAGCTGGTTTTGCCACCAGACAAAGTCAAGGGACCTGCACAGGAGATCTAGTTTCTGCAGGTAAAATGGCAAAAAGGGCATCCCCAGATCCCAATGAAAGATAGCAACTATTTCTCTGCCCACCAATAAGAAGGAAACCCAGGCTTTCTTGGATGTTGTGGCTTTCTGAGGAATGCATATCCCAGACTACAGACTGATTGTGAGCCCTCTTTACCAAGTGACCTGGAAGAAGAATGATTTTAAATGGGACGCTGAGCAGCAACAAGCCTCTGAACAAGTTAAACAGGAGATTGTGAATGCAGTAGCCTTCAGGCCAGTTCAAGCATAACAAGATGTTAAAAATGTGCTCTACACTGACATTGGAAAGAAAGGTCCTAACTGGAGCCTCTGGCAGAAAGCACCCAGGCAGACCGGGGATGACCTCTAGGATTTACGAGTCAGGGATACAAAGGATCTGAGACCAAATGGCTAAGAGAGACTGGCAGCATATGAAGGAGTTCAAGCTGCCTTGGAAGTAGTTGGTACTTGACTGCTGATGCTGGGCTGGATGTTCACAGGGCTAGTCTCCTCTACACACCATGCAACAGATGCCACATGGAGTAAGTGAGTTGCGCTGATCACACAACAAGCAAGAGAGTCCTAGCCTCAGAGTGATCTTGGAAGTGATCACAAACTGGCCAGAGGGCATAGATTTTGAGATTCTGCTGGAGGAAAACAATATAGCGTGCTGAAGAGACCCCATCAAATAACAGCATACCAGAAAATGAGAAGCTGTATGTCCTGTTCACTGATGGGTCCTGTTGCATTGTGGGAAAACATTAAAGGTAGAAGGCTGGAAGGCTGCTGTGTGGAGTCTTACATGATGAGTAGCTATGTAGGGGAAAGGTGAATAGAGTCACTTTGCAGAGCTGAAAACCATGCAATGGATTTTAGAAATTGCTGAGCAGGAAAGGTGGCTTCTATACTAACTTACTTCTATACTAACTCAAGGATGATGGTAAATACCTTCTGGCAGTGGTTACAGCAATGGAAGAAAAACAGCTGGCAGCACAGAGGTAAACTCATGGTAAGATATTGCTGCTTGGGTAGAGAACTTGGTGAAAGTACATCATGTGAATGCCCATGCACCTAGAGATGGGCCACTGAAGAACATCAAAACAGCCAGTGAATCAAGCTGGTAAGACTGAAGTGGCTCAAGTGGATGTGGACTGGCAACATAGGGGCAATTATTTGTAGCTTGTTGGATCCAGGACACCTTAGATCATCAAAGAAGTGATACAACATCATGAGATCAAGGGGTGGACTTAACCATGGACACTACTGGACAGGTTATACATGAATATGAAATGTATGCTGCAATCAAGCAAGCCAGGCAGTTAAAGACTCGATAGTATGGAGGACAATAGTTGAACTACAAATATCAAGAGGCATGGCAGATTGATTACATCACACTTCCACAAACCTGCCAAGGCAAGCAACATGTGTTTACAGTGGAGGAAGCAGCCAATGGATGTCTGGAAATCTACCCCATGCACCATGCTACTGCCTGGAACACCATCCTGGGCCATGAAAAACAAGTCATGGCACCCCTGAGAGAACTGAGTCAGACAACAGGACTCATTTGTGAAAAGACAAAGAGCATGGCACATCCCCTACCATCTATCAGCCTGTAAGAAGATCAAATGCTACAATGGACTGCTAAAAACTACATTCAAAGGAATGCGGGGTGGGACCTTTAAAAATTGGGACATGCATTTAGCACAAGCCACCAGGTTAGTGAACATCAGAGGATGTGCCAGTTGAGATGGCCCTATCCAGTCAAAACTCCCAGGGACTGTAGAAGAAGATGAAGTCCCCATAGTGCACATGGACAATATATTAGGGAGGACAGTCTAGGTTAGGCCCAGTTCAGTCAAAGGCAAACCCATCCAGGGGATTGCTTCTGACCAAGGACTAGGGTGCCCATGGTGAGGATGAAGGGGCATGAAGAAGTCCACTGTGTACCACAAGGCAATCTAATTTGGTATGAGAACAGCCAGTGAATTAAATTGCATAATGTTAATTGGTAAATATTTCTGTTGGGCATGATGTAGATGGTTTAGAATAAGAGATGGATAGTATTCTGGGCTCAGTTAGGATAGGGTTAATTTTCTTCACAAGAATTTGGGAGGGACCACACCCAGGACAGCCATTTGAACCAGCCCATGGGCTATTCGTAGAACTGTTTCAGTTGGAAATAAACCTCAGAGATCATGGAATCCAACCATCAACCTAACACCACCATGGCCATTAGAACATGTCCCAAAGTGTCAAGTCCACACATGGAGCACCTCCAGGGATGGTGACTCCACTACCTCCCTGGGCAACCTATTCCAATGTCTGACCACGCTTTCAGTAAAGAAATCTTTCCTAATATCCAATCTAAACCTACCTTCATACAATTTCAGCCCATTTCTTTGATTCTAGGGAGAAGAGATCGACCCCCACCTCAATACAGCTTCCTTCCAGGTAGATGCAGAGAGCAATGAAGTCTTGCCTCAGCCTTCTCTTCTCTATACTAAACAATCCCAGATCTCTCAGCTGCTCCTCATAAGACTTCTTCTCCAGGCCCTTCACCAGGCAGTTTTGTTCCCCTCCTCTGGACACATTAACATCATATCCAAAAGCAATAAACCACACAAACCCAAGAACAAACAGCAGCAAAGCTGCCCACACCTCCAAAAGCATCCCTAAAAACAAATACCCATGAATTCCACTCAGCAGCCATTTCATGCTCACCAATATAATGAATGACCTTGAGGATTTCATCAAATCAGTTAAAACTTCAGTCCTTTGAGACTTTCAAATTAAAGCTCTGTGATTCTCCCAGGTAAGCTATTTAAGTTGGCTTCTAGGTGAACATCAGGTGCCAAATAAATTGTTTGTTTAGTCTGTGTCCAGGGCTATAGCAGTTGCTTTATCACCTGATGACTCTTTTTCAACTGAGAAGTGAATCAGGAAAATGAGGCAAGACTCATGGGTTGAAATGAAAACAGATTTAATGAAGCAGCAAAACTAGTATCAACGCAAATATGAAGTATATTACTTATACTCAGGCCAGTGAACGTACAGCAGTCAAAGCAAATAGGAAAGCAGTCCTCAGAAGCAGGATGATAAGCGAGCCCTTCCAGGAATAGTGACGCTTGAGAAGAAGAGGAGAGAGAGCCCACATCCTCAGCAAACTCTCCCCTTTATACTGAACATAACATTTACAGTCTGGGATACATCTGTTGTGAACTCAGGTCAGCTGTCCTGGCTGTCTTGAAACTACTCATGGCCTACAGCCCTTGGCTGGCCTATGACTCTGTCCCAGCAAAACCAGAACACTAAAACCGCTGCACGATCATTTATTAAATAAAACAGGGCAATTGCAGTGGCTACCTGACTGCAGCACGGTTGTGAAATTGGAGCCTGTGTGGCCTCTGTGATCTGGCACCCAGATGACAAAATGGTCCCTTTGACCAAGTCTGCTCTGCATCTCTTCCCATGCAGCATTTGTCATTCTCCTGTCCAGGCATTCTGATGACAGTATGCCTAGGTCAGGCTTACAGAAACCTGACATGGGAATACTAGTCACTTCAATGCATATCGAGACATTCAGGGAGCGTGTTAGTGGTAATGTCTTCTGTAATTTTTCATTATTAGTCACTGACACCTTTCTTTTTCTCAGCTACAGACCTTTTCATTACACAAGGGTGTAATCTAAGGTAACAGAGTAGTTAGACAAGACCTCTCCCTGAAGCTCCCTCTTGTCCCCAGAAAAAAGAGTGGGGTCAAAGGTGATTGCTCTTCAAACCAGCACCCAAAAAAACCCCAACAAACTAAATAAAAAACAAACCCCCAACAAACAAATTAAAAAATCATATTGGTGACAAATGGCAAACAAC
Organism: Colaptes auratus; assembly: GCA_015227895.2. Lineage (NCBI taxonomy): Eukaryota > Metazoa > Chordata > Aves > Piciformes > Picidae > Colaptes > Colaptes auratus. The sequence continues at coordinate 38,729,298 of CM026897.1, forward strand.
CTTGCTTGTTGTTGTTTCTTGGGTAGTCACAGAGGAAGGTAATACGTAATGCATGCCTAAGAACACTGGTAAGCTACTGTTATAAATGGAGAATAGCGTGTTCTGCTGGATGGATAACCCACAGAGTGTGAAGCCACAAGGTTGCCAATTGAGAAACATGAATTCAATAAGCCTGTGCCCACAGCACCTTCTGGGGTGGAAAGGAGCAATCATCAAGAGAGATGTGGAAAAGTAGTCTATTTTCTATGGCACTTTAAATTCTCTCCCTACATCATCATCATCACACATTTCCTGCGTCACCTACTCTAGGTGATCCTGCCCTGCCAGTAGGGTTGGATAAGATGATCTTTCAAGATCCCTTCCCAGACCAAACGCTCTATGTGATCCTGTGATTGTTACTTATGCAGAGTGTAAGGTGACCTATACAATCCTGGAAAGTGCTCACAATTCACTGTGTATTTATTTTGGTTTTAGTGCAGGAAGCCATAGAAGATGACCAATTGTCTTTCAAGATGATGATTAACAATTTCATCTGTCACAGTATCACAGTATCACAAAGGTTGGAAGAGACCTCGAAGATCATCGAGTCCAACCTGTCACCACAGACCCCATGACTAGACCATGGCACCAAATGCCATGTCCAGTCCCCCCTTGAACACATCCAGGGACGGTGACTCCACCACCCCCTGGGCAGCCCATTCCAATGGCGAATCACTCTCTTGGTGAAGAACTTTCTCCTCACCTTGAGCCTAAACTTGCCCTGGCGCAGCTTGAGACTGTGTCCCCTTGTTCTGGTGCTGGTTGCTAGAGAGAAGAGACCAACCCCTTCCTGGCTACAAGCACCTTTCAGGTAGTTGTAGAGAACAATGAGGTCACCCCTGAGCCTCCTCTTCTCCAGGCTAAACAACCCCAGCTCCCTCAGCCTCTCCTCATAGGGCTTGTGCTCAAGGCCTCTCACCAGCCTTGTTGCCCTTCTCTGGACATGTTCAAGTGTCTCAATGTCCTTCTTAAACTGAGGGGCCCAGAACTGGACTCAGTACTCAAGGTGTGGACTAACCAATGCAGAGTACAGGGGCACAATGACCTCCCTGCTCCTGCTGGCCACACTATTCCTAATGCAGCCCAGGATGCCATTGGCCTTCTTGGCCACCTGGGCACACTGCTGGCTCATGTTCAGGTGGCTGTCAATCAGCACCCCCAGGTCCCTCTCTGTTTGGGAGCTCTCCAGCCACTCTGACCCCAGCCTGTAGCTCTGCATGGGGTTGTTGTGGCCAAAGTGCAGCACCCGGCACTTGGATTTGTTGAATGTCATCCCATTGGACTCTGCCCATCTGTCCAGTCGGTCGAGGTCCCTCTGCAGGGCCCTTCCACCCTCTAACTGACCAACATCTGCTCCCAACTTGGTGTCATCTGCAAATTTGCTGATGACTGTCTCAATCCCCTCATCCAGATCGTCAATGAAGACATTGAAGAGGATGGGGTCCAGCACTGATCCCTGGGGGACACCACTGGTGACTGGCCTCCAGCTGGAGGTGGCACCATTGACCACCACTTTCTGGGCCTGGCCCTCCAGCCAGTTCCTAACCCAGTGCAGATGTTGCTGTCCAAGCCACGAGCTGACAGCTTAGCCAGCAGTTTGCTGTGGGGGACGGTGTCAAAGGCCTTGCTGAGGTCCAGGTAGACTACATCCACAGGCCTCCCCACATCCACCAGGCAGGTCACCTGATCATAGAAGGAGATCAGGTTGGAGAGGCAGGATCTGCCCTTCCTAAATCCGTGTTGGCTGGACCTGAGCCCTTGGCCATCCTGCAGGTGCGCAGTTATTGCCGCCAGGATAATCTGCTCCATCATTTTCCCTGGCACTGAGGTCAGGCTGACTGGCCTGGAGTTTCCAGGTTCCTCCATCCGACCCTTCTTGTGGATGGGGACCACACTGGCCAGTTTCCAGTCATCTGGGACCTCTCCAATGAGCCAGGACTGGTGGTAAATGATGGAGAGCGGCTTGGCCAGCTCATCTGCCAGCTCTCTCAGCACCCTAGGGTGGATCCCATCCGGTCCCATGGACTTGTGGGTATCCAAGTGGCTCAGCAGGTCCCAAAATAATTCCTTATGGATTTCCAGGGCAATACACTGCTCCCTGACCCCATCACCCAGCTCAGGAGGCCACTTGTCCTGAACTCCTCCTGCCTTGCTGTTAAAAATTGAGGCAAAGAAGGTGTTCAGGACCTCAGCCTTTTCCTCATCTTCAGTCAGTGTTCCCCTCCAGGTCCAATAAGGAGTGGAGGTTCTTCTTGCCCCTCTTTTTAGTGTTAATATATTTGTAAAAATGCTTTTTGTTATCTTTCACAGAGGTGGCCAGCTTCAGTTCCAACTGGGCCTTTGCCTCTCTAATTTTTCTCCTACATAATCTAACAACTTCCTTAAACATTTCCCGAGAAGCCTTCCCCTCCTTCCAAAGGTGATACAGCCTCTTTTTTCCCCTTAGTTCCTCCAGGAGCTGCTTGCTCATCCAGGCCGGTCGCCTTCCCCGCTGGCTCATCTTTCGGCAGATGGGAACTGCCAGTTCCTGTGCCTTCTAGAGCTCCTGTTTGAAGTAGGTCCAACTATCCTGGACCCCTTGGTTCTTGAGGGCTGATACCCAGGGAACTTTGCAAATAAGTTTCTTAAACTGGCTGAAGTTTGCCCTCTGTCAGTCCAAGGTGAGGGTTCTGTTGGTGCTCCTTCCTATCTCCTTGCATATTGAAAACTTCACCACCTCATGGTCGCTGCACCCCAGGCAGCCTCCCACGGTCACATCTCCCACCAGCCCTTCTCTATTGGAGAACAGCAGGTCAAGCAGAGCCTGACTCCTGGTAGGCTCACTTAACAGCTGCATCAGGAAGCTGTCCTCCATGCGCTCCATGAATCTTCTGGACTGTCTTCTCTCTGCTGAATTAAGTTCCCAGCAGATATCTGGCAGTTTGAAGTCACCCACAAGGACAAGATCTGATGATCTTCAGACAGCCTCCAATTGCTTATAGAATATTTCATTTGCCTCCTCATCCTGGTTGGGTGGTCTATAACAGAATCCAACCAGGATGTCAGATTTGTTAGGCTGCCCCCTGATTTTAACCCACAGGCTCTCAATCCCTTCATCCTCCACCTCAAGTTCTGTGGCAGAGAGTGACTCCCTAATATACAGAGCCACCCCTCCTTCTCTTCTCCCTCGCCTGTCTCTCCTAAAGAGCCTGTAACCCCCCATTGCAGCACTCCAATCATGTGTGCTATACCACCACGTTTCTGAGACGGTGACTATATCACAGTCACCCTCGTGGTCCAGGACTTCCAGCTCTTCTTGCTTATTGCCCATGCTGCGTGCATTGGTGTGCATGCACTTCAGCTGGGCTCTCGACTTCTCAATTGACCCTAATCTGTGCCCCACTCCGTCTACAGAGGGACTGAATTCCTCACCCACCCCCTCCAGACCTAGTTTAAAGCCCTCTTAACGAGCCCTGCCAACTCTAGTGCAAGGACTCTCTTACCTTTTCTAGATAATCGCACCCCACATCACACCAAAAAAGTACCTCCCTCTTCCGAAGCCTACATTTACATATATCACCCAGTAATGTTCCTTCCCTCAATGTAAGGAACATCACTTCACCAATATGAGCTCTAGTAATCTGAAATTATGACAGCTTCAAGAGGGTGGAATGTATGTTACTTTCAACCCATAACAAAAGGTTATCACACTACAGGCACTACAGTATCCTGAATCTCTGCAAACTTCTTGAGAGCTAAACTGATGTCAGGAATGATCAGAAAAGTACCAAAATCAACAAAAGTTATATCAAAGCATTATGTAAGATTTAGTAATAAGTATATGAAAGCTTAATTTTAGATCTGTTTGTGGTGTTAAAGACAACTTTCATAAATTTCAATTAAGAAATACTGACCTACTTTAAAAGATCATGTTTGGACAGTTAAGATAGACGAATACTTTGTATTAGTGCTCATCTTTCATTTTTCATATTTGAGGAATCATTCTATCAGCATTGAACTGTACAAGTTAAATGAATAGAATAGGAATAGGAATAGGAATAGGAATAGAATAGAATAGAATAGAATAGAATAGAATAGAATAGAATAGAACAGGTTGGAAGAATCCTTCAAGATCATCATGTCCAACCTATAATCCAACACCACCTAATCCATGCAACCAAGCACCCCAGCAAGTCAACATCTTTCCTAAACTGAGGGGCCCAGAACTAAGCACAGGTCTCAAGGTGTGGCCTAACCAGTGCAGTGTACAGTGTAACCCAGCACTTGGATGTATTAAAACTCATGCCTTAATTATCAGGTGGTAGAGATCTGTACTGTAATGCACTTTATTTGTTTATAATAAAGTTAATATCTTATATTATGTGCAATCACACAGCACTTACAGGATGGCCAAGGGATCAGGCCCAGCCAACATGGATTTAGGAAGGGCAGGTCCTGCCTGACCAACCTGATCTCCTTCTATGATCAGGTGACCCGCCTGGTGGACCTCGACAGGCTGGACAGATGGGCAGAATCCAAGGGCATGAGATTGAACACATCCAAGTGCTGGGTTCTACACATTGGCCACAGCAACCCCATGCAGTGCTACAGGCTGGGGTCAGAGTGGCTGGAGAACAGCCAGGCAGAGAGGGACCTGGGAGTACTGGTTGATGGGAGGCTGAACATGAGCCTGCAGTGTGCCCAGGCAGCCAAGAGGGCCAGTGGCATCCTGGCCTGCATCAGGAACAGTGTGGCCAGCAGGAGCAGGGAGATCATTCTGCCCCTGTACACAGCACTGGTTAGGCCACACCTAGAGTACTGTGTCCAGTTCTGGGCTCCTCAGTTTAGGAAGGATGTTGAGTTGCTGGAACGTGTCCAGAGAAGGGCAAAAAAGCTGGGGAGGGGTTTGGAACACAAGCCCTATGAGGAGAGGCTGAGGGAGCTGGGATTGCTTAGCCTGGAGAAGAGGAGACTCAGGGGTGACCTTATTGTTCTCTACAACTACCTGAAGAGAGGTTGTAGACAGGCAGAGGTTGGTCTCTTCTCCCAAGCAGCCAGGACCAGAACAAGAGGTCACAGTCTCAGTCTGCGCCAGGAGAGGTTTAGGCTGGATGTTGGGAAGAAGTTCTATACAGAGAGAGTGATTGCCCATTGGAATGGTCTGCCTGGGGAGGTGGTGGAGTCACCATCATTGGAAGTGTTCAGGAGGAGACTTGATGGGGTGCTTGGTGCCATGGTTTAGTTGTTTAGGTGGGTTGGATTGGTTGATGGTTTATTCTATCTATCTATTTTAGTTAAGATAATTCTTTTTGAATCAGTCTCTTTAGACAGCTTGCTGTGACTTTCAAATGAGCTTGAGACAGAGTATTAGATCTAGTTAAAGATGTCCCTGTTTACAACAGAGTGGTTGGATAAGATGACTTTCAAGGCTCCCAAACATCCTGATGCATTTTACAATTCTATACATGGTAAACTAAAGTTTTTTAACTACTGTTTCACACCAGCATTAATTTTTTAAATCTGTGCAGTTTTGTAAAAATATAAATTGGGGTTTTTTGCAATCTTTACAAAAGCTTATTTTCCCCCTTACTGGTCCACTGTGATGTCAGATTGGATGGCTGATTTCTGCCTAAATTCTACCTTACAAATCCAGCTGGACAGGACATTAAACACCTCTGGTCCTTAACTGTTGCTTGTGTTCACTGTGGTCTAAATCTCCGGCAGAAACAGGAAGATATTGGGCATCCCACAGTGCTATCAGTCCACACTCAATAGAAACACAGTATCAGAGAAGTATGCTCCTCATTCATTATAGTACACAAGGAGTGTTGTAAGAGAGACATTTTTGCTGAGACTAATGAGCAGAGTCTTAATTGCAGTGGAACTAGGACAACATTTCAATTGCAGCATAAGTGAATGAGGTAAAATGAGGATATTCTCCCCAGGTCATCATGGACCTTTTGAAATTATCAGATATGCAGATGCCAGTGCTTCATAACTGTATGCTAGGGTTGTTTGCACTGTTCAGTCTATGGCAATTCTTTCTGATTTCAAGTATAGCCTAAGAAGCATATACAAATGCAAAATTTCTAATAACTTTATTACCCTTTCTTGTCAGGGCCTCTCAAAGATACTAGTGATGAGGAACTCTTTCCCCTTTGAAATAATCCATATCCATTTTTTATTCTAAATTGGAACGAGAAGCCAAGCTCTCACCCAGTCAAGGCACTTTGATACACAACTTTATCATAAACAAATTAATGACATGAAAACAATGTTCATTCAGAAATGGAATGGTAAACGTGAGAAAAGTTGTGGGCTGAGATAAAGACAGTTTAATTGGTAAAGCAAAAAGCCACACACACATGTAAAGCAAACTAAGGATTTAGTGTACTGCTACTCATCAGCAGACAGTGGACAGCCATCTCCAGGAAGGCTGGGCTCTATCACATGTAACAGTGACTTAAAAATGTGTACCCTTGAGCATGGTGCTTAACTGCTCCCCCGAGTATTATTTCTTGTATCATATGGCCTGGGATATGCCTGGTGTCATTTGGGTCAGCTGTGTACCCTCCCAACTTCTCGTGTACCTCTGGCCTATGTTTTGGCAGGGTCGTGTAGGAAGCAAAATGGACTTGACACTGTGTAAGAAATGTTCAGCAATAACAAAACCATCCCTGGACTATCACTGTTTTCAACAAAAATCCAAAACATAAGTCCATACAAGCTACTATGAAGAAAGGATGGACTGGGGGTCCTTCTAGTTCCATGTGTATTTGGTTTGTATGGAAAGGTTTTGGTAGTAAGGGGGGCTACTGGGATGGCTTCTGTGGGAAGCTGTCAGAAGTTTCCCCCCATGTCCAACAGAGCAAATCTCAGCTGGCTCCAATACAGGCCTCCTGCTGGCCAAGGCTGATCCCACCAGTGACTGTGTTAGCATCTCTGTGATAACACATTTAAAGGGTAAAAACAAGCATCAGTGACGGAGAGGGAGGAGGTACTTTTGGTGCTGGAATAGATTCCCTTGCAGCCCATGGTGAAGGGGTGAACCTGCCATGGTGAGGCAGGTTGTCACACTGCAGCCCATGGATGTTAATGATGGAGCTGTTATTCACCTGCAGCCTGTGGAGGACCCCACATACAGCAGGAAGATACCCAAAGAAGGCTGTGACCTCATGAGAAGCCTGTGCTGGAGTAGATTTGCTGGCAGGACCTGTGGAAAGAGGAGTCCACTGTGGAGCTCAATTATTGGCAGGACTGGTGGGTCCCACAAGAGCCCCACAGTGAAGTAGTCTGCTCCTGAAGGAATGCATCCTGTGGAAGTGACACACACTGGAGCAGTTCATGAAGAACTGCAGCCCATGGGAAGGACTTGCCTGGAGCAATTTGGGAGGAACTGCAGCCTGTGGGATCCACTTATGTTGGAGATGTTCATGGAGGATTCTTTTCATAGGAAGGGCCCCATGCTGGAGCAGCAGAAGAGTCCTCCTACAGAGTGTGATGGGTTACGCCCATCCTGAAAGCAGGCGGGGAGGGCTTGTTAGAGCTTTGCCCTCCCTGGAGAGGGTTTTCCCCTTGGGAAACTGAGTTAGTCTGTTCCACTCCCCCTCCCTGTCCAGCAAGCCTACAAAAAGGAAGACACTGCAGCTATTTGCTCTCTTTTGGCTCCTGCCTTGCCTAGACGAGAGGACTGCTGCTGGCTTCCTGCTTCTCTGCCACATGGTCAGGCCTGGTCCTCCTCCTCCCTGCTGCATCCATGCCTCTTCAAAGGACTTCAAGGGACTGGTTTTGTATACATATTTTTCCCCATCCATCCTTGGTCCTTACCCTTGTGAACCCTTCCTGTTATATATATATATATATATAGTTTAAAGATTTTTTTTTTACCTCTCTACTTCCAAACCAATTCCAGATTATTTCTTGGTAGATTTGCGCCTTCCCTTTCTTTTTCTCTTGATCAGGGCCAGGGGGGAGAGGGATTCTCAGCCTTGTCCTCCATCTGAATTCTTAAATCCCAGTTAAGGCTCAAACCACCACACAGAGGAAGGAGGAATGGCAGAAACAACATGTTATGAACAGACTGAAACACACATTCCCTGTTCCCCATGCCACTTGCAGGGAGAAGCCAGAGAAAATCAGGAGCAAAAACCCCCCACCCTAGGACGGGTGATGGGAAGGTACTTTTAAGACTTGTTTTTATTTCTTGTTACTCTGATTTTTGGTTGGTAATAAATTAAAGTAATTTCCCCAAGATGAGTCTGTTTTGCCTGTGATGGTAATTGGTGACTAATTTCCCTGTCTTTATCTCAACCAATCAGAGCCTTTAATTGTATTTTCTCTCCCCTCTCCAGCCATGGAATCAGGGTTGACAAGAGTGGCTTTAGTGGACACCTGGCATCCTGTCAGGGTCAACCTACCATACCATGTTTCTAAGAGAGGGCTTACTACTATTAGATAGGAACTTAAAAAAAAAAAAAGGTATAAAAATAATACTAAGTTGCCAGTCTCTCTCTTGCCCTCTTTCACAGCCACAAAGGTCTTCAATGCTTCATCTCTGTGACCTTACCACTCCCTGTACATTATTACAGCTGTGGTGGGTTTCTTCATCCCCCTCCCCATGTGGACAATTTCTCCAGAGTGAGACAACATAGACACAGTCACACAGCAGTGAGTGTTGAACTATCCTGTGCACCAGCTACTGGGGAAGGAGACTATATTAAGAGAAGTCATTCTGCCCCTGTACTCAGCACTGGTTAGGCCACACCTTGAGTCCTGTGTCCAGTTCTGGGCCCCTCAATTTAAGGACATTGAGATACTTGAATGTGTCCAGAGAAGGGCAACAAAGCTGGGGAGGGGTTTGGAGCACAAGACCTGTGAGGAGAGGCTGAGGGAGCTGGGGTTGCTTAGCCTGGAGAAGAGGAGACTCAGGGGTAACCTTATTCCTCTCTACAACTACCTGAAGGGAGGTTGTGGACAGGTGGAGGTTGGTCTCTTCTCCCAGGCAGCCAGCACCAGAACAAGAGGACATAGTCTCAAGCTGCACCAGGGGACATTTAGGCTGGAGGTTAGGAAGAAGTTCTTGACAAAAAGAGTTATTGGCCATTGGAATGGGCTGCCCAGGGAGGTGGTGGAGTCACCATCACTGGAGGTGTTTAGGAAGAGACTGGATGAGGCAGTTGGTGCCGTGGTTTAGTTGATTAGATGGTGTTGGGTGATAGGTTGGAATTGATGATCTCAAAGGTCTTTTCCAACCTGGTCTATTCTATTCTATTCTATTCTATTCTATTCTATTCTATTCTATTCTATTCTATTCTATTCTATTCTATTCAAACAAATAGTACATAGGGAGAGTTGTAAGTGAATTTAAGAACTAATTTTTGCTGTGACATTTGTCAGTGAAAAAGCTGAAAAGAATTATTTTTCTGAAAATGTGTCTGCCTAGTACATTGTAATGCTTATTTTCATATGAAAATAACACCAAAGCAAATAAAATGCTGAGAGCTAAAGATAACACTTTACCAAATTAATATTTGTAGTAAAAATATGCACAGATATCTGAGGATGAAAGAATATGTGTGGATATAGAAATTGTTTTCACACTTTCCCACATTGTAGACCTCTGCTTTTTGCTTCTATACAGCAAAATACAGTCTAAGGAAAATGAATTTGCTCTTCAGTTATCCTTCAGAAATCCTCTATCTATATCTCTATCTATCCTCTACCTATCCACTATCCTCAGTCATCACAAACTACTGTAGACAAGAAAATAGATAAGGCTATCAGAAAATTTGACCTGCAAAAGCATAGTATAAGGCAATATTCCTGTCACATGCACAACAACCTCCGGTTCTTTCAGATGTATTGAAGTCAAGGGATGAAATCCTGGCTTCAGGATTACCATTTGTCTGTGGCAATTTGTGTGTGGTATTTTAGGATGAAGACTGTCCTATTTTCTCCTCTGCCATAAAATGTTAATCTTGCCATGGATGAGGGATGGTTTTATCTATGACTGGGAGTTGGTTCCTGTTCAGAGTGTGGCAGGTGCAACCACCCTGACAGACAAAACACTGACAAAAGCCAGGGCTTGACAGAAAGCTGATATAGTTGCACTTGACACTTCAGGCCATCACATTTCAGGGTCAAGGCTTTTAACTTGCCTTTGTCACAGGCTTGTTCCCAGCTAGTTAGAATGACCACAGTTCAGAACACTAGGATAGAAATGGATCCCAACCAGAGTGTCTAGTTTTGAGTTAATACCCTCAGAGAAAACAGGCCTTGCAGTCCTGAACCCTCCCCTTTGACTGTAACACCATCTAAGGATACTCCTTTAGACTAGACTGAGTAAATCTTCACCCTCACTTTGGTGAGTACATATTTATTCTGGATACACCCTTGAGTGAGCCACTCACCCGTTTTTGGGTGAGTGATCTTTTGGGTACCCTTGAGTGGGAAGTTCACCTTTTATGAATGAGTGTGCACACACACTAACTTGCTCTTGTTACTACACATTGAGAAAAGATAACTTGACATTACTTACCTTAACTCTTTTTTTCTCTTTACAAGTATTATTTCATAAAATCAATTAAGTGTTTTTTTTGTGCAATTTAACTGCAAAATATTCCATCTGTGTTTTCCCCTCTTTCTTCCTATGTGTGCCCTGCACAGGGCCTCTCTGATTTCCAAAGACTGTGACTAGTAAATATCTGGCTGACTTTTGCTGTACAGAACACATGGGACCACTGTGGTGTTTCATTTCACACTAGGAAAGCTGTAAAGGGCTGTAAGCCTTGGGGCCAGAAGGAGCAGTAAGTCACGGGGCCATCAAGAGGACAGGGGCCACAAGGCCAGGTTTCAAATTAACTGCATAATAAAAGCATTGTACAGGGAGATAGGGGGTAGGGGATTTGCATCCTGCAAAGGCCAGACTCAGGCAGTCCTAATAGTGAAAGATGTGGAGGGTGAAACAATACAGAATATACCTGTTTGAGCAAGCAAATTTGGGCAGTCTTAGAATAGTAAAGCTGTTTTTCCAGCCTTTATGAAGTATGTTCTCTTGTGTTGCTCTGTGACAGCAGAGCCCTCCTACAGAGCTTTCTATGTCTACAATTCCATGTGGCATCTTCCTGAAACACACAAGACTATGCATTGATAATGTGCTTTTGGTATGAATAGCAGAGCTGAAGTGGTTAAACACCTGCATCCTGTATGGGCATTGGTATGTCTGCCCGTGTGGCAATCACACATCTTACTGCCAAATCAATGTGGCACAAGAGAAGGTCTGTGTTTGTAGTTTACACCACTTGTCTTCCACAACCTGCAGTTAACACTTGTGTGATGTCAGGAGATCTCTGTACATATGATATGAATCCTCAAAACAATGTAAGGAGGAATCTTCCAAATTTTATTCTTATCTTCCCTTTTTTTACAAAAGAAAAACTTCTGTTTGGCTTATTTACAGCATTTCTTTATAAATGCCCATTCTGTAACTGGGGATTAAGATTTGTCAAGAAATGGAAGATTCAGATGAAAGAAGATTGTGAACTAATCCTGAAATATTCCAAAAATCCTCACTTCCTAATAAAACTTACTATAAAATCACACAAAAATGTTTTTATACTATGAGACAGAATATGGGAGTCTTTGAAAGAGTAGGACTTAGGCAAAAAAATGTTTTGTGTAGAAAAGCAAATCTCGTACAGTACTTGAAGATAAAATGCACAACTCAGGGCAAAGAGCTAGAGAAGTCAGGAGTGAAGCTGAGTCCAGAAAGAGGGGAGAAGTATGGGAAAGGTGGTATAAGGTTTTTCTTTATTTCTCATTACAGAATCACAGAAGCATAGAACGGTTTGTGTTGGAAAGGACCTCCAAAGGCCATCTAGTCCAAGCCCCCTGCAGTAAGCATGGACATCTTCCACTAGATCAGATTGATGAGAGCCTTGTTGAGCCTGACCTGTAATACCTCCAGGGATGGGGATATTACTATTTCCCTGGGTGACCTGTTCTAGTGTTCCACCAGCCCCGTGGTAAAGGAATCATTCCTAATACCCAATCTAAATCTACTCTTTTCTAATTCAAAACCGTCGTCCCTCATCCTATCACTATATGCCTTTGCAAATAGTCCCTCTCCAGCCTTCTTGCCCAGCATGCATTTGTCCATGCTGTGGAGAGTGGTGTGAGAGGTTAAAGAAGAGAAAGCTGGAGGACAGATGTACCTGACATAGCTATATGATGTGCTCTAAAAGAACCCGCACTAAAACAAAGTGCAAGATGTATGCTTCTTTCTTTACATGTTTCTCTCTTTATATTTTAGTAACACCCCGAAGAGTGCCATTTTCTAGATGTGAAAGGAAAGAGATACATCAAGATTGTCAGTGGCTGTGACATTGCTTGTTTGAAATGCTTGGTATATTATGATTTTGTATGTTCTATCAATCTTGCAAAGGGCAATGAAAACAAGTAACAATAAAAAACTAATTCTTTACTGGCTTCCAAATCTTGATAACCCTACCTGTGCACTGCCACAGGTGTGCAGCTACCAGAACTTCTCCACAAATATCTGCCACTAGTTCTTATCAAACCCATGTCTCCCACTGGTAAACCACAGTATTTTACCTGTTAAATTCCTGATTTTCTCTAGTGGTAAGAGACCCACTATCACTAGCTGCAACATCTGGTAATGAGCATACATCAGCAACATTTTTTACTATGAGAGTTGTGCAACACTGGTACAAGTTGCCCAGAGAAGTTGTGGATGCACCATCTTTGGAAGTGTTCAAGATCAAGTTCAATGAGGCTTTGAGCAACCTAATCTGCTGAGAGATGTCCCTCCCTGCTTCTTTCAAAGGAAGTTGACCTATATGGTCTTAAAGGTTCCTTCCAACCTAAATGATCCTAAATTCTAAGTACATCTTAGGTCACTGGAACATGTGTTTGGAATACAAGTTGCAGAAGCAGTGCTGAATGGACGGGCAGATGTGTATCTTGTATCTCCATTGCATGCTTGTATTTTGCAAGCTACATAGTGTGCTTGTCATTTAGCATACGATAATCATGAACGTGACACCAAAAGAACTTGTTACCTTTCCTTTTACTCCTTCTTTACCGGATAATCTGAATCTAGAAGTTCACTTAGGCAGGCTATGGGCATTTCCCTCATTGGAGATTTAAGAACAATCAGCTTAGAGAAACAAATCCCAGCCTTGGTCTTGCCTCACTGCACGACAAACCAGAAAATTTGCTGAGGTTCCTACCAATCTGACATTTCTTTTAAAGTATCATTGGTCCTAAGACGCCACAGACAAAAGATGTGAAAATACAGATTAACATGTTAGACCTTCCACTTCTACATTCTTTCTTTAATGGAAATGTTGTACAAAAGTATTCAGCTGTGGGAGCATCTGCTTTTCCTGTACACTGTCACAGCTGTCATGAGGTATGGTGCCTTTACTATAAAAGTCATACAGCAACCCAAAAAGCTGAAGGACATCTAAAGGCCTCTTGAGGCAGGTAGGAACATGTGTGCCTGTATAATCTATTGCACATATATTCAGGGAATCACCCTAGAAGTATGTAATGTAATATGTAAGATACCTGCTTGCATATATTTAATGTTATTGGTGTGAGTAGTCACATTAGTAATGTTGAATGTGCTTTTAAAAGTTCACAGTGTAAGCATGATGTAGGGGAGAAGGAATGAATACACAAACTCACAGTGAGAATAAAATGATTATCCAAAAGATCAGGGGCCATGGCCAAGCATGTTTTGTCAAGATTTCTCTAGGCGTCACAACCTAAGTTAAAGAGAAAGCAGAAAGTTGGCATTTACCCACTGTAGATATTGCATGGAGATTCTTTCAGTCACAAAAAATAGTATGAAAGAACAACAATTGGAGGAAAAAAGCAGGGGGTGTGGGTGGAAGGTAGGGGATAAAGCAAATCTATTTCTTAACAATATTGGAGGTGATCTGAGAAGGCAATAATTTATTGAATTTATTTTCTGCCCTAAGATCATATCTGTCTTTACATTTCGTTTCCTAAAACACTTCATGACCAGGATTTTAATAGCACACCCATATCCTAAGCAGCTAAGAAGTGAAATATTTCTATTAATTTACATAGTGTATTTTAAAGTCTCTTTATCACCTTTACAATATCTAGTAAATAGCCACGACCAAAACAGCTTAAAAAAATTTCCATGAAAGTTGGTCCAAAGGTTCTTGGTCTTTCTATGAAGCTATCAGCAAACATGCAGACAGGAACCTACAACCAGTTACTAGATTCTTTCCTTCATTTGTCATGCAACAAAAAAATACAGAGAGTGGAATTAATAATTTTAAGAATTTCCTGACATGGTTAACTTCTAATCTTATTAACATTTTTCTTGTTTTCTATTATTACATATTGCAGAACAGTTTTTAGTACATAACATGATGTTAAAAAACCTTTTTTGTCTTTCTTTGAAATGCAAGTGCAAAATACAGACCACCTAGACAGGATAGACATCCACAAACCCATGGGCCTCAGTGGAATGCACCCATGAGTGCTGAGGGAGCTGGTATTAATCCCTTTTTCCACAGACAAGAGACCTTTGTAAAGGCTTGGTCAGAAATGGGTTTTAAAGGTAATCATTGAATTAAAGAAGTCTCCCAAAAGCCCTTGTTACATGCTAGTTTCAGCAAAATTACATTTTAGACACATACTATTTAGACACATCACTATTAATGCTTTGAACCCCTATTCTTCTGGCCCCAGGATAGACAAATCTATCTGTGGCAGGCAGCACTGGAGAAGTCTATGAAATGACTGCTGTCCCCTACACTGTCCAGTGACTGCATTTTGTGCCCACTCTCCTCTGTGCCAACGATGTTACCACAGCTGTGAGCCTGGTACATCCCCATCTTGGAGTAAAGGATCATATGTGACAAAGCAAAGACATATTGCATAGCCTGAGTCAAGGATGCATTCTGTCCTCTTGCAAGAACCCTTGTATTAGGTATTCCTCAACGCCCCAGCATGCAGGTCTCCTTGTGAGCGGACGTTCAGGTGCCACAGCCAGTTGTGGTTGATGCGGGGAACAGTGCTGGCCATTTTTTGCAGTAAAAATCCTGTTCAGTCAGCCCCCCTGCAGTTTGGTGAATAGCAGCTGTGGGGCCTCGGGCTGGTGCGTGGGGTGGGTGTCTGTTGGAGATCGGGAGGTAACCCTTTCTCGTAGAGATGTTTCACCCTAGCCTCACGGTGAGCTGCCCCGCACTATAAGACTACGCGTGACCTCGCTCCTTCCTCCCTGTGTGTCCCATCATGGATCTTCAAGGCAGCGCCTAGCTGCCAACGTGCGCCAGAGCCACAGGGCAGGTACCGCCACGCCCACGATGATGAGCGATGGCGCGAGTATCAGCTCAGCCACTGAAGCTGACCATGGAATAGGGTCGCCTCCACGGTGAGCGATGGAGCAGGTACCACTCTAGCCGCCGTGGCATGGGGGGCGATGGCCTTGGCAGCCGCCATATCAGGCAGCACCCAGAGAGCAGCGGCGGCGGCGCCGGCGCTTCGAGGCGTAGCATCTGGAATGCGTCAGCGACGAGGGGCGGGGAGGCAGACGGTGGATATATCAAGCGCCGGGCATCAGCACTGGGCAGAGGTGGGGGCTGAAGAGGTGGTGTATTACGATACACGGTCAGTGACCGCTGTCGCCTCCGTTTATCCGTGTGACGCCGCCGCAGCTGCTCGGCCGGCTGAGGTGAGTCGCGGCGGGGTGTGGGGGGTAACCTGCTTCTCCGAGCAGCCTAGCAGGGCCTGGCCGGGTGGGTGGGAGGACTCGGCGGCCGCCTGCAGAGGCCGAGGAGAGGGATACTGGCTCAGCTTGCCCCGGATGCCACGCCGGTGGGCGTGGGGCGTGCTACCCAAGGAGAGGCGCGCGGGCCGAAGCAGCCACTGCCCCGCAGCCCCATGTCCGTGCCTGCGGCAGGTTCTGATGCCAGGTGTCCGCGGGCATCCCGCCTGCGGCTCTCCGCGGGCGCCGCGCTCCTTCTCCGGGGGCAGCTCCTGGCCCCCGCCACCGTCGCAGGTGGCGTGGCTGCGCTGAGGCCGCGAGAGGGGCGCGGAGACGGCCGTGTCAGACAGTGGGGCTGGCCTGGCTCTCCTGCGGCAGGGTTGGCCTGCCCCAGCCTTCGGGGCCCGCTGCCTCTCGCCTTGCCTAGACCGTCCCGAGGTGCTGGCCAGGGATTGCGTGATGCCAAGTTCGGGGAGAGTTTCGGCCCAGGCTACTCCATGTTTGCCAGACATATTGGGGGACGGACATCTATTGTAGCTTTGTCATTGATGTATTATAACCACACAAGATCTGTTACACGTATACATATTTTTGCACATATATATGAAGACAGTAACTACAATGCTGTAATAGATGCGTCCAACAAAAGATGGCTCTGTGTGTGCATGTGTGTATGAATACATGTGCATGTGCACGGTCACACACATGTTGTTCTGTTTTCCTATATGCAATGTGTGAATTTCCTGCATTTTAATGAGGTAAGGTTGATTCAGCCCTCTCTAAAACAAGAGGAAGCATTTTGCCTAAGAGATCTGTTGATGTAGCATTGCTATCCTGCTTACGGAGGTTAAATACAGTGTGAGAAACTGGGTTAGTCTGGGAGCTAGAGCAAAAGGTTTTACTAGCATTAATGGAAAACCATACATACTAGCACACGGATTTTATATAGGTATTTGTGTCTTGTTTAGAGAAAACCATTAAAGAGTGATGTTTAAGCTGTTCTAAGCTGTGGAGTTTCCAGTTTTAGCAATGAAAATTTTGAAGAACTAGCCTGTGGTGTGGAGATGCTGGCCAGCTGGTGGTTGTTTTTTTGGTTGGTTGTTTTTGGTTTTTTTTGGGTGTGGGTGGGGAGTGGGGTGTTGTGTGTATGTGCACAGGAAAGAGGAGGGGACTTTTCCATCTTTGTGCTTAAGTGCAGATACAGGTTTTGAGCTGCACCTTTGTCATAGCTCGGTATATAACTCACTAGTTTGTAAGGATAGTATGTGCTGTGACAGAGTGATCAGTATAGTATAACCAATTCTACCTCTCTGAAGGACCTGATAAAAGATTGCTTTCAGGGCAGAGTGGCTGTGGTCACACTTCTGCTTTAAACTCTTCCTATAGGAGTGTGGTGGGTTGAAGTTCCCCCCAACATTAACTCTGCCAGATCAACTCAGTTGGAAGCAAATGAAGCTATATTTACAAGCAAAAACTACACTCTACAATGGAATGCAAAGAATATATACAAAATATACAGTATTTACAATATTATACAGATTTTTACAGTTAATAAACCCAAGGACCCCCCTGGCCAAGGACCAACAGAAGCTACTAGCTTCTCCCCCCGCCTCTCCCTTTACCCCCCTGTGCAAAAGGGAAAAGAGAAAGGAGCAGAGGAGTTAGGCAAGGCCAGCCAAAGCATGCAGATTATCTCTCCTGAACAAAGCAAAACCAGCTGAGATCAGAAGAGAAAAAGGAAGGAATTGTTATGGTACAGCTTGTCTTATTCTAGATGTTTACCCAATGAATTTGTTTAGAATAATGTTTTGTTTTCCTTTGTACACCCAGTAGTGATTTACTTATATTTTTCTACTTTTCTGCTTGAAATCTACAACTAATTTTAAAGGCATAGCCTAAAACCACCACAATCCACCCCTTCTAAACAATTTCATTGGCTGCTAATACTATCCAACTAATCTAAAACAATATCTATAATAATGAGTAAATAAAACTACCACAAGGAGCTTGAGTGCATCTTCTCTATTTCCTTAACCACACTGATATCTTTCTTGTTTAATTACCTCCACTTAATTTAGATACTGAAGAGCTTCTTGCTTCATGTCTTCATGGTAGCTAGTAATAAAACATTTTAGCACCTGTTTCATAGAAGGGGGAAAACATCAGGGTGGAGAGTGATTTATACTACAAATGCTTAAATTTGGATGTTTAACTTAGATGGTAATCTCAGTTTTAACCTTGTTTTATGAATGAGGATTCTGAAATAGCAGATGGCTTCTAAAGTTGCTTTCCCCAGTGTGATCTTTCTTAGGATCTGCTCTGTATGGAAGTGACTGTTTTACAGTGCTTTTCTTTACCGTTGTGGAAGGTGGGTAATTAAATTGGATTCTGCTGTACTTTTTCAATATGCTCTTTCCAGCAATGCATCATCAAACACAGTACCAGCTCTTTTTGGAGTGTTTCATAACGACCTCCTTTACAAAGAATCTTTACCCTGAGAAATTACTTAGAAAGTACTCTTAATGTCTTCTGTATGCATATTAAAGTAGATAGGTCTCTTCATTTTAGTAATGAAAACACAGGGCTTTTGTGAAGGTTTTTCTTATTTCCTCACAATTGAAATACTCTCCTCCAGGCTCATGAGACTGGAACATAGTAATCAAATTGTATATGCTATACATTCCATAAATCCGTAGTCACCCTTTGATCTTTGTATTGTATCAATACCCTTTGTATTGTATTGTATTTAGGTGGGTTGGATTGGTTGATAGGTTGGACGCGATGATCTTGAAGGTCTCTTCCAACCTGGTGTATTGTATTGTATTGTATCTGTGAGTGTAAAGTTTGGAGCAGTTGTAGCAGAGGTGCAAGCTCTTCTTTGGAAATGCTTTAATCAATTAATGCTTCTTGGCTAATAATTCCATAAACTGTTTAGAAACAGAAACCTGTTTTATACAATAGAAATGGGTTTTAAAAAATATGGAAGTCAAGCAAAATCCAAGCATTCTCTCAAACATTTAGCTTTTAGCTGTTACAGTATGGCTTAAACAATTCTGAGTGGAAAAGATTGATTTAATGTGTTTCCTTTAGTGCGTTGTTTTTGTATATGACTGAAATCACGTATGCACTGTCTTGATAGCTCTTCTTTGGCATTCTTGCAGTTCTGTCTGCTATTGCTGACTTTTTTTGAAGAATGTTCTGGTTCCAGTTCCGGACCCCTCAGTTTAGGAAGGATGTTGTCTTGCTGGAACGTGTCCAGAGAAGGGCAACAAAGTTGGTGAGGGGTTTGGAACACAAGCCCTATGAGGAGAGGCTGAGGGAGCTGGGGTTGCTTAGCCTGGAGAAGAGGAGACTCAGGGGTGACGTTATTGCTCTCTACACCTACCTGAAGGGAGGTTGTAGCCAGGCAGAGGTTGGTCTCTTCTCCCAGGCAGCCAGTACCAGAACAAGAGGGCACAGTCTCAGGCTGCGCCAGGGCAGGTTTAGGCTGGATGTTAGGAAGAAGTTCTATACAGAGAGAGTGATTGCCCATTGGAATCAGCTACCTGTGGAGGTGGTGGACTCACCTTAATTCTGGGATTTGCCTTACAATAATACAATACAATACAATACAACTTGATGGGGTGCTTGGTGCCATGGTTTAGCTGTTTAGGTGGGTTGGATTGGTTGATGGATTGGTTGCGATGATCTTGAAGCTCTCTTTCAACCTGGTGTATTGTATTGTATGTGACGTGATGCCATATGTTTATTTTGTCATTATAAAATATGTTAGTATTCTTCAGTGAGCCACAGATTTTTAAAGAAGCTATTAGATACCTCCCTAAAATATGTAAGAGGACTTTGTCTCAAGAGTACTTAGGTTTCAAATCTTCCCTAAAAATCACTAAAATTAGTAAGGACTGTCAGAACTAACATCTCTCTTGGTTTTCACAGTTAACTGGAAAATCTAGTAGTCTTTTAAGAAATACATCTATATGTACTAAAAATGATTCCTTGAAATGAAAATCTAGGAAGATACATACGTCTGAATTGTGTACAGAACTGTTGTACATCTATTCAAAACATCATTTTAGCTATTTTATGGTTTTTTTTTTTCTTCAGACATCTAAAATTTGAGTTGATCCTCTCTTGGTCCTGTACTTTTGTTATAACTTACTATTGTTAGAAGTTTTGTAATAACTTACTATTTTATTATTAGTGTGGAACAGGAGACACTTTATTCACAGTATGATTGTCTCTCTTGTGGGCCAGGGTGAAGTGATTTCACTTTCTTCAAGGCTTTATCAAGATACATGTAAGCTGTGATTAAATAGGTTTCTTTGATCCTGTGGATCACTGAGAGTAAGAATAATTGATAAAGGTATGGTCTCAGTAAAGTGAGTAGCCCCCGAGGCAGTGTTAGAAGAACACAACCCGTTCAGAAGTTTGGGAATAGTAGTGCTGATGAGCCTGCTGCTGCACCAGCCTTTGCCAAGCATTGTGTTATTAGTGAACTTTGGATGTTATGGAATGCTGCATTAATCCTAATTCATTTTATACTTCAAATATACCAAATACACAGCTGTGAAATGTGTTTAGTTTAGCCAGTGTATTGCTGGAAGACAAATCTTCTCTAGCTCTTTTGCAAGTAGCAAATCCTGAAAATAGCAGGGCTTGAAATCTTGAATAGCATTTCACAGCTGTTTTAGAATTAGCCAACAGTAATCATAACTTTGGGGAATTTGAATGATCTGTGAGCTGATAATGATGTAGTTGGGCATGTTAACAATGTAAATGTATTGCAGTACAGCACAGACAAGAGGATTTTAAAATGCTGAAGTATTTCTTTCTTTTGGTACTGCAGCATGGAAACTTTGTCAACCTCTTCTGTGAAACTGAGTTATCTGATATAGGAGGTAATAACCGGATTTCGGCAACTGAGGCTTAAAGTTGAGCACTAGTTTAAAGTTAATAGTGAAAAAAGCACTGCTAATGTGGTTGGGAATAGAACAGAATAGAATAGAACAGAATAGACCAGGTTGGAAGAGACCTTCAAGATCATCACGTCCAAACCATCATCCAACACCACCTAATCAACTAAACCATGGCACCAAGCACCCCATCAAGTCTCCTCCTGAACACCTCCAATGATGGTGACTCAACCACCTCCCCGGGCAGACCATTCCAATGGCCAATCACTCTCTCTGTGAAGAATTTCTTCCTAACCTCCAGCCTAAACCTCCCCTGGTGCAGCTTGAGACTGTGTCCTCTTGTTCTGGTGCTGGCTGCCTGGGAGAAGAGACCAACATCTGCCTGTCTACAACCTCCCTTCAGGTAGTTGTAGAGAGCAATAAGGTCTCCCCTGAGCCTCTTCTCTAGGCTAAGCAGCCACAGCTCCCTCAGCCTCTCCTCACAGGGCTTGTGCTCCAAACCCCTCCCCAGCTTTGTTGCCCTTCTCTGGACATGTTCCAGCAAGTCAGCATCTTTCCTAAACTGAGGGGCCCAGAACTGGACACAGGACTCAAGGTGTGGCCTAACCAGTGCTGAATACAGGGGCAGAATGACCTCCCTGCTCCTGCTGGCCACACTGTTCCTGATGCAGGCCAGGATGCCATTGGCCTTCTTGGCCACCTGGGCACACTGCAGGCTCATGTTCAGCCTCCCATCAACCAGTACCCCCAGGTCCCTCTCTGCCTGACTGGTCTGCAGCCACTCTGACCCCAGCCTGTAGCACTGCATGGGGTTGCTGTGGCCACTGTGTAGAACCCGGCACTTGGATGTGTTAAATCTCATGCTGTTGGACTCTGCCCATCTGTCCAGCCTGTCAAGGTCCCTCTGCAGAGCTCTCCTACCCTCTAACAGATCAACACCTGCCCCCATCTTAGTGTCATCTGCAAATTTACTGATGATGGACTCAATGACCTCGTCCAGATTGTCAGTAAAGATATAGAACAGGCTGGGGCCCAGCACTGATCCCTGGGGCACACCACTAGAGACTGGCTAGATACCAGGAGCTGTAGCTTATGATTTTGAAACTTACAAATATGTATTGCAGTGAGAAGCAAGGGAAACATAGTATATTCATAAAAGTGTGTTAAGTTCCTGGAAGGATGCCAGGATGATTAATGGTGGAGGTGAGGACAGGGAGACACATGAAAGGAAGTTGTATGTGTCTTCTTTTTCACTATCAGAGGAAATTATTGTTCTTGCTGACATTCTCAGACATAACTTCAGACCTGTGGTAATGAGTTGGTGAATACTCTTAAATCTTTTCTATAATGCAGCTGTGGTAAGTTGAACTGAACCAGCAGCAGCTGTGCCCAATTGTGGGAAACAAACCATCTGCAAGTATAAGACGGCTGCAAGCACAGGCAAACACAGATCTGCTCAGAAATGTGCTCTATCTGCTAAAGAGGCTGCAGGATACTGGTTCGGACGGCAGTAGGTAGGAACAGTGAAGAGAAGCAATTTTTATTGGGGAAAATAATGTGTACTAAGCTGTTGCTCATTTGTGGGTCTTGCTGGAAAGCTTGAAGAGGATACAGGGTAGCTGATGCCTGAAGAGATTCTTGAGGGGTCTGAGAAAATTAATAGTTTTTTTTGTTTTAATCTTTTGTTTTGAGAACAGGATTTCTACATAAACAAATACTAGGTTTTGCTACTTAATTTTTAATTCTATCTGGAACAGCCTACAGAATGCCTGGTTCTTCTCTAGCTTTAGTCATATTGATAGTAAGTTTGAATTTGTTTCTTGAGTGCTTATTTTTCAGAGGATGGAGTTTATTTCTAATTTTATAGTTGTAGTTCATGTGTCTTTTCCTTTATTTGCATCCTTCTGAGGACAAGATAAAACCAGATATATTCACTGCTGAGTCCAGCTGTGAGCTAACCTGGGGTAGTCTGTATGGCCTTTGTAAAGGTGAAGAAGAGCTGGAGCTGTTTTTCATGGGTGTACAGAAACACCTGTGCCTGCCACTGTGTTTGTGAGAATGGTGTCTGTCACCTGGGATAGCATCATGAGAAGTGACTGGGCTCAGACTGACAGTAATGGCTCTCTTCTCATGCCTGAGACCCAGTTATGGTGTCTGAAAGCCCTGATTACTTCCTTGTGAATGCTGCTCTTGATTTCTGTGGCATTGTCTGACTTTCACCTTGTCCTTCCCCTGAGAAAGGCAAGGTCACAATCTTTCCAGTTACCTGTGTCTGTAGCTCTTATGGTGTTCTTTGATCCCATCCTGTTTTGTGAAGTCCAGAAGCTGCACTGCCTGTGAAGTTCATTTTGTTGTACATTGTCAAGCCTTCAGCTGTATGCAGATGAAAGAATATGATACTTTTCAACACTGAGCACATAGCGGGTAACATTCAGAATTTGTTTTAACACCACATTTTCATAGAATCATAGAATCAACAAGGTTGGAAAAGACCTCAAAGATCATCAAGTCCAACCTGCCACCCAAGACCTCATGACTAAACCATGGCACCAAGTGCCACGTCCAATCCCCTCTTGAACACCTTCAGGGATGGTGACTCCACCACCTCCCTGGGCAGCCCATTCCAATGCCGAAGAACTTTCTCCTCACCTTGAACCTAAACTTCCCCTGGTGCAGCTTGAGACTGTGTCCTTTTGTTCTGGTGCTGGTTGCCTGGGAGAAGAGACCAACCCCCACCTGGCTACAACCACCCTTCAGGTCTCTGCAGAGCTCTCCTACCCTCTAACAGATCAACACCTGCCCCCATCTTAGTGTCATCTGCAAATTTACTGATGATGGACTCAGTGCCCTCATCCAGATCATCATAGTATCAGTCAGGGTTGGAAGGGACCACAAGGATCATCTAGTTCCAACCCCCCTGCCATGGGCAGGGACACCCTACGCTAGATCAGGCTGGCCAGAGCCTCATCCAGCCTGCTTTTAAACACTTCCAGGGACAGGACCTCAACCACCTCCCTGGACAACCCATTCCAGGGCCTCACCACTCTCATGGTGAAGAACTTCCTCCTCACATCTAGCCTGAATCTCCCCACCTCCAGCTTTGTTCCATTTCCCCCTAGTCCTAGCACTACCTGATAGCCTGAAAAGTCCCTCCCCAGCCTTCTTGTAGGCCCCCTTCAGATACTGGAAGGCCACAAGGAGGTCACCTCGGAGCCTTCTCTTCTCCAGACTGAACAGCCCCAACTCCTTCAGTCTGTCCTCGTGGGAGAGGTGCTCCAGCCCTCTGATCATCCTCGTGGCCCTTCTCTGGACATGTTCCAGCATGTCCACATCAGATACATCAGACGCATCAGGATGATCTGGGCATGGGGCTCGGCACTGATCCCTGGGAGACACCACTAGAGACTGGCTGCCAGCTGGATGTGGCACTATTCACCACCACTTTCTGGGCTTAGCCCTCCAGCCAGTTCCTAACCCAACGCAGAGTGCTCCTGTCCAAGCCACAAGCTGACAACTTGGCCTATTCCCTTTCTGGAACAAATTCCTGAAGTAAGGTATAAACTCTTCTCCAAATATGCTGTACTTGCTGTAGTGTTGACTTCCAGGCTATTGTAAATGGGCTATAGGGCCATACAGTCAGAATCTTGGGCTCCCCCATTCTGTGTGCTTGATGGTCTGCAAGAAGGCTTTGCGTTGTCTGACAGGAATTTGTTAGGCTTGTTTATTTGCTTTTCCTACTTCATTTCTGTAATGTACTCCTCCCACTCCTGGGAAGATCCCATGTTAATTTTACCCCTCCCTTCCTATATTTTCATTTGAGTCACCCACAAAACCATGGCACTTGCTGCTTTTTTTAGTTATAGGTCTGCTGCAAATGACTTTAAAAGCAAACCCAACAAAAATACCTACAGAATTTAAAATACTAAAGCCTTGGATTTTCTTCTACTCCTCTGCTGAAAGCCATAACAATCATGGACTTCTTGTGGCATAGTTATAGCTCAGACAACTGTTCCAGTAGCTTAACTGGGTATTGAAGGGATAATTGCAAAGCTTAATGACCTGCTGCTCACCTTTAGGAATCAGGGTCATCGTTACATTTGAATTTACATGTAGAATATTCATGAAGCAGCCTTAAAGAGTTGTTGATGGTCAGTAATTCATTAGACTGCTACGGTCTGAAATTGGCTGATCGATTTCTGCAGCTGTGAAGTCTGCCTCGTTTGTGAAAGCAAGGGAGAGGACAGCGCAAGAAAGCACTTTAAAAATAGATACAAATGCGTGTGTTACTGCAACACCAATCTCACTGTGGTGTTAGGTTACTTGTGTTAGACTTCAGAGTCACAGTATCGCCAAGGTTGGAAGAGACCTCAAAGAGTCCACCAGCTCTCTAACCAGATTCAGGCTTCCTTTTTTTTTTTTTTTTTTTTTTTTTGATGGTCAAGAGAAGAGGTTTTTCTGTTTCTGAAATCAGTATTTGTGTTTATGAGGTGGCCCTCCAAACCAGAGGGATGATGTTAGAGGAAGGTATGAATAAGATATCAAGAAACCAGTACTGAGCAGGAGTGGGTGATCTTCTGATAGCAAGCAGCAAATAAAGCTGCAGAAAATCAGAGGAGGCATATCTTACTGCCTTGTGAAGAGGTGCCTGGTGAAGCAGAAGACAAACCTAGGGATTCTGAGTTGTGGAAGATGAGAAGATGCAAGAGCAGCATGGCTGGATGTGTGGCTGGCCAGCAGACTGAGAAGGGAGGCTATGCGGGCTACAAGTGCTATTTATAAGAATGTTTTCAAGATCTTCAAGAGTGGATGCTGCTGTGTATACGATGCAGGAGTAGAATTGGAGGGAGGTGAGGGTGGCGCTCACAGCTGCTCTGAACTGCTGAGGCGTGGAAGGAAGAAAGAACCGTAGCCAGAGAAGGGCTGTGGGTCATTAAGGGTATCTGTGTGATGTTTGTTACTTCTTAAGATACTAAGCAACTTTGTCTTGTACAAGTGAAGGGGAGATAGCAGAAAGTGGGAAATTAGAAAGAAGAGTGAGTGCTGAGCACAGGAGAGATCAGATATGTCAGAGGCTGATGCAGGAAGTAATAATCCCATGTAGTCTTCTTTCTTTTTTATGTTAATTATTTTCAAATAAAACTAAAATGGATTTAATTTTGTGTGTAGTTACATGCTCTTTGAATGCAGCAAGATCAAAAGGAAAGCATGATAGATTTCATTAAGAAAATCTTATATTTACTAGTTGGGGTTATTTTGAGCTCAGATACGATTTTAATATGGTAAATCTCTGGTATTCTTGTAGAAAACACTTATGCATATTAATTTCTGTACTGAAGAAAGTGTTCATCAAGAAACCAGATGATAATCTTATGAAAATCTGAGACTGTATAGAAGAATGTAAATAACAGGTTAGTAGATTGCATACCCAAGAACTTAGTCTTTCATTAGGCTGCCTAATCAAATATCTAATTTTAATCACTTGAGCAAAATGCCGGTGGTGTTACACAGGTACTTAATCAGGAATATGCTTAAGAACCTTACCTGCCTAAGGTGGGTTTGAGAGTGAAGTTGTGTAATACTCTCCTAATGCTACTCTGTCATCTATTTTGATAACTAGTAAATTTTCTGTCCTGTTTTCATTAAAACTGTATAATTTTGTCATTGTTAGCAGAGTTCATGTTAACCACCAGTTGATTACAAGTACTTTCCAGTGTACTAGTTAAAGTTTAAGAGTATCTAGATTTATGTTAGTATGTTTTGGTTGAGCTTAGTCTTTTAGAAATATTGAATGTTAGGGTTTTTTTATTGCATGATAGAACATCCTGGGTAGATTTAATTGTAGAATGAACTTGGATACTATTTTTAAGACTATTTGTTTTAATGAATTTAACATAAATTTTTGCAATTTTTCTTTTTAAATTTATTTTTGTTTTAATGTGGAGGACTTATTTATTCCTTGTTTGTCAGGGAGTTGTTGACCATAATTCTTGCTGATTCCACTGCAGTTATTTTGTATCAGGACTGCGTAACTGGATCATTTATATGGATTTCGTAATTGTGTTATAGGGGAAAATTAAACGGTGGTGGTTACTCAATGAAGGAAAAGACTGATTTAAAAAAAAAAATTATTTATTTTCGAATTGGTGTTCAAATCAACAGTTTTGATTTGTGTCTCTGATAGGAAACCAGAGCTACATAAGCTGCTTCAAGCAGATTACCAATAATGCAGTTGACATATTAATCCGCAGCTCTTGGTGGGTGTTGACAAAGATTTCTGGAACACTGTTCCTTAAGAGCTTTCTGTTGGAGATTTTGTATAGTATGAGTTGATGGTATCTATGGCATTTACATTGTCTGGTGTTTGGAGGTTTGGGGTGGGTGCTCAGGGGTATGGGAGGTGTGTGTGTACGTGTTTGTGTTTTTAAAAAATAACTCCACAAAAAAAGGAAACCAAAATCCCAAACCAAAAATACCCAAACAACCAAATACCCCAGTGCCCACCCTACAACTACAACTCTCCCCCCTCCAAAAAAAATGAAGACTTCTTTCTTTATCTATAAAAAAAAAAACAACTAATATTCTAAACCAAACCAAATTTATCTGAGTTTACACAAATTTGTATTGAAGATTGACATTGTTATGTTGTCTAAAAATGTGAAAAAAATACACGCTACAGGAAGTAGTATTTATATGATTTATTACTATGATGCAGATCATAGTATCATAGTTTCAGTTAGGGTTGGAAGGGACCACAAGGATCATCTAGTTCCAACCCCCCTGCCATGGGCAGGGACACCCTACGCTAGATCAGGCTGGCCAGAGCCTCATCCAGCCTGGTCTTAAACACCTCCAGGGATGGGGCCTCAACCACCTCCCTGGACAACCCATTCCAGGGCCTCACCACTCTCATGGTGAAGAACTTCCTCCATGTCCAGCCTGAATCTTCCCACCTCCAGCTTCATTCCATTCCCCCTAGTCCTAGCACTCCCTGATAGCCTGAAAAGTCCCTCCCCAGCCTTCTTGTAGGCCCCCTTCAGATACTGGAAGGCCACAATGAGGTCACCTTGGAGCCTTCTCTTCTCCAGACTGAACAGCCCCAACTCCTTCAGTCTGTCCTCATAGGAGAGGTGCTCCAGCCCTCTGATCATCCTCGTGGCCCTTCTCTGGACACCTTCCAGCACCTCCAGATCCCTTTTGTAATAGGGGCTCCAGAACTGGAGGCAGTACTCCAGGTGGGGTCTCACCAAAGCTGAGTAGAGGGGGAGAATCACCTCCCTTGACCTGCTGGCCACACTCCTCTTGATACAGCCCAGGATCTGATTGGCTTTCCTGGCTGCAAGTGCACATTGAGAGCTCATGTTGAGCTTCTTGTCCACCCGGACCCCCAAGTCTCTCTCCTCTGGGCTGCTCTCCAGCCAGTCCCTGCCCAGCCTGGATTTGTGCCTGGGATTGCCTCGACCCAGATGCAGGACCCTGCACTTGGTCTTGTTGAAGCTCATGAGGTTGGCCTGTGCCCACCTCTCCAGCCTGTCAAGGTCCCTCTGGATGGCATCCCTTCCCTCCAGCGTGTCTGCTGCACCACACAGCTTGGTGTCATCAGCAAACTTGCTGAGGGTGCACTCAATGCCACTGTCCATGTCACCCACAAAGATGTTGAACAAGCCTGGTCCCAGGACTGATCCCTGAGGGACTCCGCTTGTCACTGGCCTCCACTGGGACATGGACCCGTTGACAGCCACTCTTTGGGTGCAGCCATCAAGCCAGTTCTTTATCCATCTAGTGGTCCACCCATCAAACCCATGTGTCACCAGCTTGGAGACCAGGATGTGGTGTGGGACAGTGTGGAAGGCTTTGCTCAGGTCCAGGTAAACGACATCAGGGTTGGAAGGGACCACAAGGATCATCTAGTTCCAACTCCCCTGCCATGGGCAGGGACACCCCACACTAGATCAGGCTGGCCAGAGCCTCATCCAGCCTGGTCTTAAACACTTTCAGGGACGGGGCCTCAACCACCTCCCTGGACAACCCATTCCAGGGCCTCACCACTCTCATGGTGAAGAACTTCCTCCTCATGTCCAGCCTGAATCTTCCCACCTCCAGCTTCATTCCATTCCTCTCTAGCAACCAGCACCAGAACAAGGGGACACAGTCTCAGGCTGCGCCAAGGGAAGTTTAGTCTTGAGGTGAGGAGAAAGTTCTTCACTGGAGTCATTCGCCATTGGAATGGGCTGCCCGGGGAGGTGGTGGAGTCACCATCCCTGGAGGTGTTCAAGAGGGGATTGGATGTAGCACTTGGTGCCATGGTCTAGTGATGAGGTCTGTGGTGACAGGTTGGACTTGATGATCTTTGAGGTCTCTTCCAACCTTAGTGATACTGTGATCAGCAGCTAGTGTATATATATCGCGATACACTCATCTCATGGTGCTATCCCAAGTGTAACTATTTGCTGGTCTGAGAGATTGTGGTGGTATTATATTTTTTAAGATATAATAAGATTACAAGAGTGTTATATTTTTAAGAAATGTGTGGCAGTCCTTGGAGTTCTGTGATCCAGTACTTCAGCACTTGCTTGAGTAGATTAAAGCTTAGGTAAGGAACTCCTGCAGTGTACTTGTCAAAGCAGGCCAATACTTCTTTTAAGTACTGGACCTCTTATATTCTGCAGTCTGGGTTTGGATTAGTTGTCCTGGGTTTACAGAAAAGTTTTTCAGGTCATAACTTGAGTACTGCAGTGTCTGTTCTTTAAACTTCAGATTTTAATGGGGAAAATAACCCCAACTAAACAAAGTCTAAGCAAGCAAACTAAAAACCCGAATTAAAATTACTTACTGTAAACGCAAATTTAAATCAGAAGGTTGTCCAGCTGCTGTCTAGCCGTTGGTTTAGTTTTTCACATATGTATAATACCATGCATGTTTATCTGTCCCAGTTATTTTATATTGAAAACTCCTTGTTGTATTGATATTTTTAAGTAAAATGTGTTGTGTATTTAAATAGTGCTGCGTAAATAGTTTTTGACTTCCTGAATATGAGTTGTATCAAAACTTGACAGGTAGGTATCTCATGATCTTGGTATTTGTCATTCTGGTTTCACTGAGATGATGATTTGCATTTTGTAGGTGAGGAGTTCAGGCAGATTGAGTGGTGTGTCTGTGCTCACATGAAGTCTGTGCTAGAGCTGCAAATTCATCCCAATTCCTCCAAATCCTTGGCTGGCAGCCTAGCCACTTAGGCTTAAGTTCACTTAAGATAAAGGCAGCGAAAACTAGATTTAAGCTGTATTTAAGCCCTCTGTCATTCTATAAGAAACAGTAGAGCTTTTGGTTTATCTTTCTGCTGTTTCATGGCATTTGGTATTGAGGGTCTCCAGGGGGTTGAACAGATACCTCAATTCCTGATGAAGTTTGAGAGCTAGAAGCTGTGTGTTCTGTACATCTCTTCTTCATTCACATCTGAGGTTAAATAGGAGTTGCAGCTACAGCTATCATTTATAATTAAATCAATGTACATCATTGCCCACTCATTCTACTTTGTTTAATAAAAAGTACTTAGGGCTTAGAGTAATAAAGAAAATTTTTTTGTGAATAAGGACGTGCCTTGGTTGCGCAGGAACGCGTTCACTCATCCTGTTAAATGTTTTTTGTTGAGGCTCCTTGAATTGATTTCTGTTACCCTCTAGTACTGCAGCTGTTCCTGAAAAAGAACGTGCCAGTCCTTGCATAGAAGCTTGCATAATGTTTACAAAGGGGAAGGTCATACAATTCCATATTAAAGCAATGCGAATTTATTACAAATGACTGCTGATACTGTTATGTGAAATTACCTGGTTATGAAAAATGTAAGATTTAATTCCTTTCACTTGAAACGTGAAAAGCCTAAATTGCTTATTTAAAAAACAACTTTGTTTGTGCTTTCAAACACACACTTCTAATACGCCTTTTGTACAAGTTTTTGTGATGAGTTTGATTGCTGAAGGCTAGAGTCAACCAGACTGTTTGCTAACCAACTGGAGTGGCACTCCATGATCAGAGCAGTGCTGCAATGCATGACAAGGATTTGACCTGACAGCTTTAGAGTTACGCAGCTCATGGAGGCTTAGATCAACAGAAAGGCACATGAGGGACTGTGTGGCAGAGACCTCTGTGGCAGTTCCTGCTGCTTCTGCTGCGAGAATTGTGTAATGCTTTTCTCAAAACTGATAAGCTAGCTATCTCCAATTTTTCATGCATTACTTGACACTGGCTAGATGTGGGGCTGTCTGATTTTTACTTCAAGGACACTGACAAAATGGTTGTGTTAGGGAAAAATACATTAATTTATTACTATTGGAAGTAATTTTTTTGTCTTCAATAGGTTATTTTACCTTTCAAAATTAAAATATTTGCATTTTGAACAGTTGAACTTTCTC
The DNA here is from genome assembly GCA_015227895.2 of Colaptes auratus. NCBI lineage: Eukaryota > Metazoa > Chordata > Aves > Piciformes > Picidae > Colaptes > Colaptes auratus. The sequence goes on from CM026897.1 coordinate 38,760,404, forward strand.
TGTTTTGCTATAGATTAACATGAGACTTTCTCCTTTCATCACTTGTTTAATACTTCTGATGTAATTTGATAACTTCCTGTATAATTACTGTTTTCTTCAGGAATAACGTGAATTTATGCTGTGAAGTATTTCTGATCTCATCTAGACTGAGTCATATCAGATATGTTTCAGAGGTTGTTGCATTATATGTTTAATCTACTGCATGATACAAATGATAGGTGGTTATTTTGCAGGGATACTAAGTACATTTCCTTTGGCTCAGTCTTGGGGATTGCTGTGTATTGATTTTTTGTTGTTTTTTTTCTGCGTAACATTCTTTGTAAATGATACAAGATAAAATCAAAAGTGACAAAGTTGGGGGTGGATAAAATCAAAGTATGCTAAGTGAAAGTGCTAGCAGCTAAACAAAGGATTCATTAAAATTATTTTTAGGGTGATCCATTGAATTATCACAAAACAGGTTTTGGTCTTCTTAAGATATGGTTGTTTGTATTTTTAGTGGTTAGAATTCAGATAATCTACTGAATTCTTATTGCGTGTTTTCTGCTTTGTTTCCTGCATTATTCTTAAAAAAATGTCAGGAATTATTACCTAGAGGCTTTCATTTGTAGCTTGTCTTGTTTGTCATGCAATAATAGAAGCTTAGTTCTGTTTGTCTCTTACTGTCAGGGTTTGCCAAGTGCTTAGGTATTTCTTTGATAGTAGAAGGGGGTTTCCCCTTAATGCTAGCATATCAAAAGTGAAATTTGGTGGGTTTTATGTGTCTGTACTCCTTTAAACAGATTTTACCTGGCCTGTTGCAGCTAACTGGGTGCTAAAGTCTCCCTCTTGTAGAAGCAGTGAAATGCAATCTCACACTGAAGCTCTTATCAGGCTTGTCTTGCAACATCAAGCTATTTCAGAGCTGCATTATGGGTGGGTAAACCCTTACATGCTAGAGGTGAGGAGACCATTGCTGGACGAATTTCCTTCTCTTGCAGTAGCTCTTCTGACTGCTGTGTGGTGGTGTTTATTGCTGTGGCATTGAAAAGCATGCTTGCCTCACCTTTTGGCTCTTGGAGGCCCTTCTTTTGAACAGGAGGAACAAACTCTGTTGGCTGGTGTAAGGTGTCTCTTGCCAGCTTCTGCCCTTTTATCAAGGCCAGCACCCAAGAAGGTGGGAAGAAGCAGGTGGAGAATTAAAAGATGCATAGCATCAACCGGCCACAATCTGAAAAGGGCAGTGAGCAGTATCAGGAAGAATGTGAGAGTCTGGAAGAGGTGGTGAGGGACAATCCAAATAACAGTTAAGGGGAAGAGTTGAGCAGGATTTGAAAGGAAATGGCTGTGGGGAATGTGAGTGTATGTCTAAACAATAGCATTCAGTGTTGTCATCAGCAGTTTTAAATTGTATTCAGCAGTTGTAAATGACAACAAAGTCATGTACAAGTTTGTTTTTCAGTTTTAATGGAAAAAAAAATCCCTTTTGTAGGAAAAAAATGCCTCAGCTAAGCAATGTTCTTTATCAATAAATCCCTCACCTATTTAGGCAAGCAAATAGTAGGAAATTTTTGCTCCTAAGGCTTTTCAAATGCAGACTCTGTAATTGCTGCTGGATAGTTCAAAACAAAGCTTTTTTAATTTTATCTTTTTATTCACATGTCAGTAGCACAGTAAATGGTGGATTAAAGGAAAGCACTAGAGATGAAGGAAATGGCTAAAGACTAGGATTTAAACTTTTTTTTCTTTAATTAAAAAAAAGGCACTCCATAGTGAAGACTGGGAATTGTAAATCCCCAATGGAAAGCTGTGGTTTTGAGTGCTGGGTGAGTTCCTGGGAGATGATTGACACAGATTAAGAGATCCCTGTGTTCCTTCAGAACAGGTTCTCCTGAACTTGTGGTAGCTCATGCTTGTGAGACTGAGTTAATGGAGTTCGTGTCTGTTCTGTCTATAGCTTTTAAAATAGAATTTAGGTGAAGACCCTACAGTGTATTCCAGGAGCTCTTGTTCATCTTAATTTGACACCACTTTGGCAATGAAGATTTGAACCTTTAAGAGCTTTCAAGGTGCTGCTGCTGTTGTGGTTGGTCTTAAGTGCTTAAGTGCTTTAGTTTGTCTTGTCACCTCTTTTGAAGTAACTGTTCAGTCTGCTGTAGGCTCTTGTTTTTAACCAGCTTGGAGACTCTCCAGCCAGCTGGTAGGCACACAGAGTGTCCAGTTGTTGAGAGTTCTGTTTGGTTTCATCAGAGATTCAGATGCAAAGTCTCCAGAATAAAGCCTTTTCTTGTTGTTATCATTTGGGCTGCTTATGTTTTACTTGACTGAGCACTTACTGCTTAATCTGTGCCTCTGAGATAGCTGGGAGGGTGATAACTGAGCATGTCACCTCAAGACAGCATGTGGTCTGCTGTACATGTGCTTATATGTTGGTAATCTTGGTGTTTGGATCTAAGGAACCTATATGCTAAATCTCTTTTTTTTTCCCTTCATCGTAGCCAGATTTGGTTTCTATATTTTACAGGCTTGGGTATTAATAGGCAGCACCCTAATTAAGTGTCGGGAGCATTTCTTTCGGGCTTGGATATAGAGGACTAGAGAGCAGCAGAAGGTTGGTGTTCAGCAGCCTTAGTTACGTGATTAGTAGGAATGTGTGAAACTGCATCATATTTAACTACCTACAGTAATAACATTATTGATTTCTCAAGAGGATGCCATTTCCTGTGGATATATTGAACAACTGCACTCATGAGGATGTGGAGACTTCAGGATGGAGCTGTGTGGCTAAACTTGAGCGTGGGAATCCAGACAATCCTGAATTCTTACCCCTGCGAAACCAAACCCAAGTAAGATCCATCAAATTATTTAGTCCCACTTTTCTCAATATACTCGTAGATTTAAAAGACTTGCAATATCCAGTCCATAAATATTTAACTGCATAATTATTTTAGCAAAGCTTTTGTGTCTCCTGAATTCCTGTTTGTGTTAAGGTCTGCTATTTTATTTTTTAAATTGTGTTTAAATCTGGGCATCAGTGACTACTTTCTGCCTCTATGCATTAAGTAATTAAAAAAACCCCTTCATTTCAACTGTACCCAACTATTTAGATCCACTAACTCAAGCAGTCACAAATCTGTCATAACTAAGAGGTTCATGACTTACTGAAGCTCACTGGCTATTTTTGTATCTCAGTCCTATGTACTTCATTGTTGGATTCAATACTAGACCAAGTTTCACTAATTTTGGTAGTGATTCTTATCTGAAATAGTGGCATGTTAAGGGTCGAAAGGGAGGTCTGGGTGTGATGTGATGGTTTAACCCACCCACATCAAACGAGCTCAGCTGAACGCAGTCTGGGAAGTGAAATGGAAAGCTGCATTTTACATGCAATAATGGGATGCAATGAATATGTACAAAAAAATACAGTATTTACAATATTATACAAGTATTTGCAAAAAGAAAACAGCATAGGGCAGGAGGATTCTGCCCCACTCCCCCCCCAACCTCTCCCCTCCCCTTTTACTCTGCTTAATTAGAAGAAGAGAGAAAAGGAGAGATGTGAGGGGAATTTCAGTTAGTTCAAAAGCATCATTAGAAAGCTAGTAATGCTTTTGCTGATAAGAGTGCTTCAGCAAAGCAGCCAACATGCCAGCAGAAAGAGATGGAGTGAGACAGAGACAAAAATATAAGATTGTAAAACTACATCCCACTCATCTGACCAGTGAAATTTGTTTAGAATTATCTTTCTTGTTTTACTTTTTACACTCAACTATTCAGCTAGAAAATTTGCAGCTATCTTTCTTAAAGGCACAGCCTGAAACTAGCATGCTGGGAATAATCTAGTCCAATCCCATTGCTAAAGGAGGCTTACCCAAAGTAGGTATGAATTCAAGCAGGTTTTTAAGTGTCTCCAGTAAAGAATACACAATGTTTCTAGGCAGCCTGTTCTAGTGCTCTGTCACAGTGTCACAGTATCGCCAAGGTTGGAGGAGACATCAAAGATGGAGTCCAACCTGTTACCACAGACCTCATGACTAGACCATGGCCCCAAGTGCCATGGCAAATCCTGTCTTGAACACCTCCAGGGACGGTGACTCCACCACCTCCCCGGGCAGCCCATTCCAATGGCGAATGACTCTCTCAGTGAAGAACTTTCTCCTTACCTCAAGCCTAAACTTCCCCTGGTGCAGCTTGAGACTGTGTCCTCTTGTTCTGGTGCTGGTTGCTAGAGAGAAGAGACCAACCCCTTCCTGGCTACAACCATCCTTCAGGTAATTGTAGAGAGCAATGAGGTCGCCCCTGAGCCTCCTCTTCTCCGGGCTAAACAACCCCAGCTCCCTCAGCCTTTCCTCACAGGGCTTGTGCTCAAGGCCTCTCACCAGTCTTGTTGCCCTCCTCTGGACATGTTCAAGTGTCTCGATACAATACAATAAATGTCCTTCTTAAACTGAGGGGCCCAGAACTGGACACAGGACTCAAGGTGTGGCCTAACCAGTGCTGAGTACAGGGGTACAGTGACTTCCCTGCTCCTGCTGGCCACACTGTTCCTAATGCAGGCCAGGATGCCATTAGCCTTCTTGGCTACTTGGGCACACTGCTGGCTCATGTTCAGGCAGCTGTCAATCAGCACCCCCAAGTCCCTCTCTGGGAGCTCTCCAGCCACTCTGACCCCAGCCTGTAGCTCTGCATGGGGTAGTTGTGGCCAAAGTGCAGCACCTGGCACTTGGATTTGTTGAATGCCTTCCTGGGTGACTCTCCCTATTGGTCCAGTCAGTCGAGGTCCCTCTGCAGAGCCCTTCCACCCTCTAACTGACTAACACCTGCTCCCAACTTGGTGTCATCTGCAAATTTGCTGATGACTGTCTCAATCCCCTCATCCAGATCGTCAGTGAAGACATTGAAGAGGATGGGGCCCAGCACTGATCCCTGGGGGACGCCACTGGTGACTGGCCTCCAGCTGGAGGTGGCACCACTCACCACCACTCTCTGGGCCCGGCCCTCCAGCCAGTTCCTAACCCAGCGCAGAGTGCTGCTGTCCAAGCCATGGGCTGACAGCTTAGCCAGCAGTTTACTGTGGGGGATGGTGTCAAAGGCCTTGCTGAAGTCCAGGTAGACTACATCCACAGGCCTCCCCACATCCACCAGGCGGGTCACCTGATCATAGAAGGAGATCAGGTTGGAGAGGCAGGATCTGCCCTTCCTAAATCCATGTTGGCTGGACCTGAGCCCTTGGCCATCCTGCAGGTGTGCAGTTATAGCCGCCAGGATAATCTGCTCCATCATTTTCCCTGGCACTGAGGTCAGGCTGACTGGCCTATAGTTTCCAGGTTCCTCCATCTGACCCTTCTTGTGGATGGGGACCACACTGGCCAGTTTCCAGTCATCTGGGACCTCACTGGTGAGCCAGGACTGGAGGCAAATGATGGAGAGTGGCTTGGCCAGCTCATCTGCCAGCTCTCTCAGCACCCTAGGATGGATCCCATCCAGTCCCATGGACTTAGGAGTGTCCAAGTGGCTCAGCCGGTCCTGAACTAATTCCTCTAGGATTTCCTTTATAGTAAAGAAGTTTTGCCTTATGTTCATCTGAAAACTCCTGTGTCCTGTCACTGGGCACCACTGAAAAGAGTTTGGCTTCATCCTCTTAATACCCATCCTTGAGATATTTATAAACATTGAAAAGATCTCATTTCAGTCTTTGCCAGGTCTCTCAGCCTTTCCTCATAAGAGATGCTACATTCTTCTCATCTTTGTAACTCTCCACTGGACATTCTCCAGTAGCTCGTTGTCTCTTGAGCTGCTGAGTCCAGAACTACATACATTACTCCAAATGGAGCTTCACTGGGTCAGAGAATAAGGAGAGGAGAAACTCCCTCCACCTGTTGGCCACATTGTTAATGCACCCAGGATACCACTGCCCTTCTTGATTATGAGGGCACATTGCTGGCTCATGGTGAACTAGTTATCTGCCAGAACTCCCAGGTCCTTCTCTGCAGATCACTTTCTGGAAGGTAAAATCGTAACCCTTACTGCTGCAGGGGGTTATTCCTCCCCAGATGTAGGACCCTACACTTACCCCTGTTGAATTTCCTTAGGTTCCCCTCCATCCAGTTCTTCAGCTTGTTCATGTCTTGCTGAATGGCGGCACAGTCTTTTAGCCATATCAGTCACTCCTCCCAGTTTTGTACCCTTGGCAGACTTGCTGAGTGTATGCTCTGTTGCTTCACTGTTGATTAAAATGTTGAACAAGACTGGAGCCAGTACTGACTCCCACGGAGCCTTGATAGCTACAGGTCTCCAGCAGGACCCTGCAGTGCTGCTCACAATTCTGAGCCAGTCCTCAGTCCACCTCACTGTCTACTTGTCTAATCCAAAGTTTGCTAGTTTTCCTGGGAGGATGTTATGAGAGAGTATCATAAACCTTGCTAGAGTCGAAGTAGACAACATCGGCTGCACTCACTTCATTTACCATCATAGGAGGCTATCAAATGGGTTGAACACAATTTTCCCTTCTGTGAATCTATGTTTAATATTCATGATAACTTTCTTTTCTTTTTCTCCACGTTTAGAGATGAGCTCCAGAATGAGGTGTTCCATCACCTTTACAGGGATGGAGGTGAGGCTGATTATCCTGTAGTTTCCTTGGTTCTCCTTGCCCTTTTTGAAGACTGAAATGACCCTGGTTTTCTTCCAGTCCTCAGGCACCTCTCCTGTTCTCCATGATTTTACAAAAATGTTAGTGATTTAGCAATAACTGTCAGTGCTTGTGGCTGTATCCCATCACAGCCTGTGGATTTGTGGCTATCCAGTTTGTCTTGATCTGTAACACAGCCCTCCTCAACCAAAGGCAAGTCTTCCTTCCTCCAGTGTTTCACTCTTATCTCCAGGGTCTGGGATTCCTTTTGTCTTCACTTGAAGTCCTTCTTGTCTTTGACATTTATTGTCAATTTACTTGCAAGAGGGCCTTGGCTTTTCCTGTTGTGTCTGCACATACTGTGGCAATGTTACTCTGTTCCTCCATAGTGGCCAGTCCCTTTTTCCATGTTCTGTAAACTTCATTCCTCCATTTGAGTTTAGGGCTTTTTTAATTCTCTTTTCCTCCAGAAGCTCCTTGCTTATCCATGCAGCTTTCCAGCTTTCTTGGTCATGGGGATTCACTGATCTTGAACTTCGGGGAAGTGGTTCTTGAATACTAACCATCTCACTTGGATCCTGTTGTCTCCTAGAGCCCTAATCCATGGCATTTCATCAAACAAGTCTTGAAGGAGGCCAAAGTTTGCTCTCCTAAAGCCAAGGTTCTAATGTGATTTATTGCCCTGCTTCTTCCACGCAGGATCCTGAACTCCAGCATCTTATGCTCACTGCAGCCAAGGCTGCCACTAGCTTTCACATCCCAAATCAGAGCATCTTTGTTTGCTAGTGCAAGATTCAGCAGGACATTCCTCCTTGTTGGCTCTTCCACCACTTACGTCAAAGTCATCAGTGTTCTGCAGGAGCTTCCTGGACTGTATATGTCTAGTTGTGGTCCTTCCGATAGAGATCCCCTGCTGTTGTTGGGAGTTCTTGTAGAGGCTTACTGTGACCCTTTTGTTTAAAATGTTTACTCTGTGTGTGTAATAAAAGTGGATCAGTGTTGGTTCTGACTAGATGAACATTTCTATTTGAACTAATGATGATATATAGCTGTAGCAAAAAGTAAGTGAGGCTAAGAGGATTCTGTGGGAACAAATGGCCACTGCTTCAAGATTCCCTGGCAGAAGCGGTCTTGAGTACTTCTGTGCATTTTTGCAGGTGCTGTGTGCCTAAATACTTATTAATGCCACAAACAAGGATGTTAAATCAAACATCTAGTTTTTATGTACCAATTACTGGAAACATTTGAATTTAAATATCAAAATACATTTCTGCAAAGGTATTAAAGTCCTGAAAGGTGGATTGATTTGACTAGTCCTGAGGGGAAATCCTGTGGATAACTTTGGCATTTCTAAAAATGTGCACAATTCAAGGGAAGAAAACACTTTTGAGTCCAGCCTTCCCACCACAGCACACTGCTGTTTGCTAATGAGAGCCCTGGTTTTTCTGTGCCACACTGGTTTTGTGCCTGACCGTCTGCTTCATTCTTCAGTTGGCTTTGACAGTTTGCGTAGCTGAGACAGTTAAGGTGTACTCCCTTACTACTCCCTCTCTGCACAGCTTACTTCAGTTGTAAGTATAAATGCAAACTGTTTATAACAGTGAGCTGTAACGGTATAAATTACTGTAGCTAAATCTACTAGAACTTCTAATGTAGTCTGTCTTTAGGAAGACAAGGTCTGGTGCTTCTCCTTACAGTTGAGTACTCTGGTTTTGACATTCATCTTGCTTACCCTGCTAAACATTCTCACAATATTGAACTAAAGCTGCTTTAGCAAGACTATTAAAGTATTGTACCCTCTTGTTTCAGGTTCCTATTAGACTGTCATCTGTGAGCTTCGTTCCACTTTATGGTGAAGATCACACCTACAAAGTTCTTGCTTTGTTTCCACCACAGGACCCCTTCACAGGTTCCATTTTAAGATTTAAATTTCTGTGTTGCTGTTTTTAATGTAGCAAATACACTAGCATGGAAAAAGCAAGGGCCTTTTTATATGTAACTCTTAACTTTGCCACTTTTGCATTTGTTCACTGTGTTCTTGTGGATTTTCATACTGTTTTTCTTGTGGATACACAAGAGAGAGAGCTTTGCATGCTAATCAGAGTAGAACCAGTCCCACTGAATTTGGAAGCTATCTAGTAAAATAACATGATGCTTGTCTGAATCCAAGTGTGATGTATATCTGCTGATCTCTTCATATATATGTCTCTCCAGAAAGAATTAATTGAAGGCATTAATTTGCCCATGAATTTAGATGCTTATCAGTCACTGCTAATAAAGACTGTCAACTGTAAACTTCTCATTAGCTTTAGATCCTAACATAGCTCTGAATAAGATGATGTATCCCTGTTTGGGAATTTTCTCCCCTCTTTTTCTTCATTCCCTTTGAGTTCGGTTTCCTTCTTTTTTCATTTAATGCCAAGTTTACCACAAATGCCCATAGATCAAATGCTTCCTGATTGCTAGTCACATGGCCATCAGTCTTTCTACATTTAGCTGACTCCCCTAAAACTCGTATATCATCAGTTTCCATTAGCAATCCCAAACTGAAACACCTGTAAGAATAAGACTCCTTTTGGCAGTCCCAGTTATTAATGGAAGAATGTGCTAGAGCACAGTGATGAAGGATAGTGCTTATGTCTGAGAAACTGTTCCTATATGTCATACTGTGCAAAAAAACTACATTAGCTTTTCAAGAAGTTTTGGGCTGGAGAACATTGCATATGATGGGGTGTATAGCACAACATGTGTTGTGCAAGGATAGTAAGAGCTGCCTTAATGTAGTACCAATTAGAAGTTGCTTAACCTGATTACCACAGTGCTGTTCCTAGTTGACTTTTTCAGCTTTAGTGAATGTTTCTTTCAGAATGGGAAGAATAACTAACTTTTTATTTCTACTTCTTTCAAGCCGCAGCCCTGTATCTTGCTGACCAGTGGTGGTCAATAGATGAAATCGTGAGAACATCTGTCCCCACTAGGCAAGGGATTTGTCAGGTAAAGTGCTCAAATACTCACTTAGCAATTATTCTTACCCTTCAAGATAATGGTAAGTAGTGGCAAGTAGCTATTCTGTGAGATACTACATGTTTTCATTTCAGAAATGAGTTGGCTGTCTCAAGTCAAAGATAATGTCAGTGGGAATAGAAGAATAGGTACTGGAGGGAAGGCAACTTATAATGAAGATAGTGTCTAGAACTAGAGTGACCCTCATACAGTAGCTTCATGTGTAAGCCATTTAGATGTTCTTTTTTCTTTGCTCTTTAGAACACTGTATGTCTGGTTGTCTTGAAACATCTTAGCAGAGCGGTGCATTGTAGGATAGCACTATTTATTATCTAAACAGGAGGCTAGTAAGCTAAAATCTGTGTTGGGAAACCTGTTTGACAGAGGTGTGTTGGAGCTGGTGGCTTGCACTAGAAATACATGAGGCTTGAGAAAGTACGTTGCCTGGTATCTACATTTCCTCTTGTCCTATTGCTAGTAACTTGGGAGAAGAGGCCAACAGTAGCCTCACTACAACTTCCTTTCAGGAGGAACCCTTTTTAGGACTCCAATTTACCTGCTAGCTGGGAAGTCTGAGGCTGCTGTATTGCTATTGTTTGGTGAATGTTTCTTAAACCCCAGATTTAAAATCAAAACTTTCTCCCACTGCCCCTCTCCTAGCACTACTTTCATCTTTTAGCCATTGGATTAGGAGTAGCACTGAAGTAACGAAATACCATCTACCTCTGGTAGCATTTTACTTAACCTGTTGCTATGGCTTCCAAGCGTTTGTTTGCCCTCAAACTATGATCTCTGTCCTGCTTTAGCACTTACTACTGCTTTTGACTCTGCAGTGGTTGTAACTGACAGCTTTGAGAAATAAGGTCCCTAATGTATGAATATTAATTAGCATGACAACTCCTCTGAAATATTCTTTGTTTCCTTAGGTAAACTCTGTTGGAGAGAGGATCGTTCTCTATGTTCTCAATCGGATTATCTATCGAACTCAAGAAATGGAACAACATGAGGTTCCATTTCTCTGTCATGCTAGCAACGCCTATGCTAAGATTTTGTGGGAAGGAGGAGAAGCTGTTGGGTTCTATTCTGTTAAACCTAAAGGTAAAATGCAAGTATTGTGGGGTTTGGCATGGTAGTGGTGGGTAGATAGGGAACTTTTAGGAATATTTTGTTTAGTAGACTTTAACTCTTGCAGGCCCTAAAGAGCTGGTGTTTTCCTGAAAATGTAAGAGGTCAGATTGCTGTTAAATTCCTAGCTTAAATGGTGTAGTGGTTTGAGCCTTAACTGAAAGTTAAGAGCTCAGGTGGGGGGCAAGGCTGAGAATCTCTCCCTCACTCCCCCCCTCCTCCCTCCCAACAGAGAGGGGAGAAAAGGAAGGAGCAAATCCACCAAACAATAATTTCGAGTTGGCTTGGAAGTAGAGAGGTAAAGAGTTGTATTTAAGCGGTGTGTATATACATATATATATATAACAATAACAGGAAAAAGGTTCACAAGGACAAGGAACAAGGATGGATGGGAGGGGGACAAAAAAAGCAAGAGAATAATACAAAACCAGCCTTTCTCTGAGGAAGTGTGGAGGCAGCAGGTCTGACCATGTGGCAGAGGAGCAGGAGGGCAGCTGCAGTAGCTCTCATCCAGCAGAGGCAGAAGCCAGAAAAGCCGGGGGCCAACAGCTATGATGTCCTGCTGGGCAGGGAGGGGGGAGTGGAACAGACTCAGCTTCCCACGTGAAAAATGCCCTGCAGGGAGTGAAAAGTACCTGCAAGCCCTCCACCCTGCTTTGTTCTTTTGTTCTCAGAAAAGGGTGTTAACCCACCACAAATGGTTATGCTCTACCAACCTAAAAGTTTTCAGGTTTCTTCATATTCTACAAAAGGTATTTTAAACAGAAGAAATGAAGTGTCCTCAAAAACACATTTCTTTTTTCCATAGAGCTATTGATAGTTGGATTGAATTGTTCTTGGTGGGTTTTCAATTCTTTAATTTTTTTTTGACCTAGTGCCAGAACACAGAAATCTTTTTTTTATCTGAAATTATTGTAGAATAAGGTCTCATAATGAGTTAAACATTTTATAGTGTGACAGCATAAACTTTGGTTACAGGCACGTGATACAACTATGTCTGGTGGTGATAAAAACAGTTCCCTTTCACACATTTGTTAATTTGTGTTACAGACTTTCTGGTTTTCTCTAAAACATAGTAAATTCCAAAGTAACTATGAGGAAATTACAGTGTTTTTTGTTTGTTGCTGAATAAAATTTAGTGTTTTGGTAGGCTGTTTAGCACCTTGATAGCACTTTGTATAATACCTATATTTGAATCCTTCTCATGACTTCATTATTTACACTGAGTTAACAAACACTGAAGGCTAATATTTCTAGGCATTATCAATATTTTGTTTGTGTGCTGTATTCTCCAAATGAGTAGTCTGCATGGAGAAAGACAGCACTGGAAATAGGTAACTAGGAAAAACTGGGGAAGCTTGATTGTTGTCCTAAAAGGTACCTAAGTAGTGTAACCTCTGCCCACATTTTCCATGCTTGAAAAATGGAGAAGTGTGTTTATTGTCTCCAAAAGTACAAGGCTGCAAAACCTATGTTGTATAGAGAGCTGTATGCTTCTCCTGGGTCTTTTTAGAAGAGAAGGCAACTTCTTAGCATAGATTACACCAACTCACAAAATTACTCTGAAAATGGATTTGGATAGTTGATGGTCTATCTTAATGCCATTTTATTGCATCTCTTTGAAACCACTGAGTTTGTAGCTACATGTTGAATCCTCTGACACTGAAGTACCTGTGTGCTTTGACAGTCTGTTTCATATTTAGTGTTTTTTCGTGAGGATTCCAGTGTCAAGTGTTCTAGGATTTTTGTAGATTTTATTTTACAATTCAGAATGTTTGCTTCTTTCTTTAAACAAGAGCTGAATTGTAGTCTTCATATTTGTCCTGAGGAGTGATGGAATCTACACAACTGCAATTTAAGGATTTTATTTTCTCCTTTTCTCTCCTCCCTCTTTCAGCTTGATTTTTAGTATACTTTTCCTTCTGGAATTGTACAGTGGGTTTGTTAGATTGAGCCTTTCCTCTATGCTATTCCTTTCTGGTACTACAGACTTTCACAGAATCATGGAACTGTTAGAATTGGAGGATGCCTTTGAGATCATCAAATCCAACCACTCGCTTAGGGCTCAGAATCCCACAATGCTGCTAAACCACCACCACTAAACCATGTCCCGATGTACCATGTCCACATGTCTTAGTATATCTATTTATATCATGTCTATTTCTAACATGTCTATTCATGTATCTTGGCAATTATATGAAGATTGCCCAAAGCTGATAAATGGCTGATAGCAATTATTTTTAATAAACATTCTAAATTAGTTTGAACTTTTTATTACTTTGGCATAATTTTTATAAATTAAAAGTATTTCAATAATGCTAACATCTGTGCTGCAGCATGTCAGCGCTCAAGTACTGATGTATACTTTTTCCTCTCCTATTTCAGGAAGTCCTTTGCATGCTTGTATTGATCAGAATTATTATATGACAGTGCTAGACACAATCTTTGTAAGAAAGCAATATCGTGACAAAGGCTCTGCACTACTCATGTTGAAAGACTTTGTGGATTCATTTAATGAAAATAGTCTTGGCCTACGATACCCACTGTCGACCTTCATGTACACAGGCAAGCTCTTTTATGTATTTTTCTGTATTGAATGTTCTGCTTCTCAGGGAAGGGTGAAAAATCCTAATTTAAGATGCTGATGTAGTTCCTGATTAGAATTTTTAATCCTTTACATGAGGTTAGATTATTGGATCTCCATTGGCGTTCTGCTACTGTGCAGTTTACCACTGTCTCCCCCCTGCCAAGCCTCTGGAGTGAACTCAGATGTTTCTGTGTCATCTAATGTGTGTTTTCTTTGTAGAACCTTTTTCTTTCTCACACCTAAGCCTTGCAAGGATGTTTCAATAATTCTTTCTCAGAACTTCCAGTCAGATGGACATAGTAGGCTGTGTTTTAACTTCAGTGTAAGAAGGCACAGTTCTAATGTGCAAGCAAAGCACCTGTGGCTCTTCAATTAAGCACAGCCAAGAGGTTATGTGATCTAGAAAAGGATATGCATCCCGATAAGTGCTTGGGACTGTGAGAAAAAAAAATACTAGTGTTGCCTGGTTTCCTAAGGTTTGTCTTAATCACTCTCTATCCACCAAACAGTCCATTGAATCCATTTCTCCAATTTAGAGAAGTTGTTGCAGCAGACAGGTAAAGGCTTTACAGAAGTTCAGATAGACAACATCCATAGTTCTTTCCTTGTCCACTGATGTAGTCGCTCTATCACAGAAGGCCACTAGGTAAGTCAGGATGTGCCCTTAGTAAAGCCATGCTGGCTGTCTTGAATCATCTTGCTGTTCTCCATGTTCCTTTGCATAGCTTCTGGAAGGATCTTGTACCATAGAGCAATATAGTGGCATAGAGGTAAGGCTGACAGGTCAGTAGTTCTCAGGGTCCTCCTTTCTACCCTGTTAAAAAATGGGTGCAAAGTTTCCCTTTTTTGAGTCACCTGGGACTTCACCTGTCTGCCAGGACTTCTCCAATATCATGGAGAGTGGCTTGTCAACTAAATCGACCAATTCCCTCAGGACTCTGAAATGCATCTCATGAGGTACTTGTGTGTCATGGTGCTGGTCACAAACCTGATCTTATCTTACAGTGGGATGGACTTTGTCCGCCAAATCTGTCTTGTGTTCCATCAGCTTGGGAGGTATAAGGAGACATTTTGCCTGCAAAGACTGAAGCAAAGTCAGAGTACCTCACCCTCCTTGTCTGTTGTTACCAGCTCACCAGTCTTGTTCACCAGAGGTGACATACTCTTTGACTATCCTTTTCTGGTGCACATACCTTTAGAGCCTTCTTTATTATTCTGCATCCCTTGTTCAATTCCTGCTGTGCCTTGGCCTGCCTGGCTCTGTCTCTACACAACCAGGTAGTGTCCCTGCATTCTTCCCAGGATATCTGTCTCTGCTTTCACTCTCTGTGCATTTCCTTCTTTCCCTTTGTTTTGACCATCAGGTCTCAACTCATCCTTGGTCATTCTTTGGCTTTCTTTGTCAGATTTCTTCACCTGGAGATCTATAACTCTTGCACTCTCTGGAAAGTGACCTTGAAGATCTGCCAACTCTGTTCCACTTTGTGCCTGAGTGCAGTTTCCTAGGGAGTCGTGTTGACTAACTGCTTAAAGAGCTGCAGGTTTGCTTTTCTAAAGTTCAGGGTCCTGACTTTACTCTCTTTGCTGGACCCATACAGCTGAGGACTGTGAACTGTTCCAGTGCATGATCACGGCAACCCGGACTGTGTCCAGTCTTGATGTCACTGATTAGCTCAGGTGCATTGGTGACCGTCAGATCACTTAGGGTAGTCTGCGCAAGAATGCATCCAGATGGGTTTTGAAAGTCTCCAGAGGAGGAGACTCCACAACCTCCCTGGACAGCCTGTTCCAGTGCTCCATCACCCTCACTGTGAAGAAGTTTCTCCTCATGTTGAGGTGAAATCTTCTGTGTTCAAGTCTGAGCCTGTTGTTCCTTGTCATATTACTGTGCACCACCAAAAAGAGCATGGCCCCATCCACTTGACACCCACCCCTCAGATATTTATACACATTGATGAGGTCCCCTCTCAGTCTTCTCTTCTCAAGACTAAACAGCCCCAGGGATCTCAGTCTCCCTTCATAGGGGAGATGCTCAAGTGCCCTGATCATTCTCATGGCTCTCCATTGGATTCTCTCCAGCAGTTCTGTCTTTCTTGAACTGGGGAGCCCAAAACTGGACACAGTATTGCAGGTGTGGTCTCACCAGGGCAGAGTAGAGAGGTAGAAGAACTTCCCTAGACCTGCTGGACACACCTTTCTTGATGCATCCCAGGATATCATTGGCTCTCTGGGCCACCGGAGCACATCATTGTTCCATGGAGAACTTGCTGTCCACCAGCACTCCAAGGTCTTTCTCCGTGGAGCTGCTTTCCAGCAGGTCAGCCCCTAACCTGTGCTGGTGCATGTTGTTGTTCCTCCCCAGATGCAGGACCCTGCACTTGTCCTTATTAAACTTGATGAGGTTTGCCTGCACCCAGCTCTCCAGCCTGTCCAGGTCATGTTGGATGGCTGCACAGTCTGAAGGGGAGTCAGCCAACCCCTCAGTTTTGCATCATCATTGAACTTGCTGAGGATATTCTCAACCCCCTCATCCAGGTCGTTGATAAAGATATTGAACAGAACTGGACCCAATACTGATCCTTGGGGAACGCCACTGGCCACAAGCCTCCAAGTTGACTCTGTGCCACTGATGACAACCCTCTGAACTCTGTCAAGCCAATTTACAATCCACCTCACTGACCAGCCATCTGTACCACATCTCAGCTTTTCTATGAGGATGTTATGGGAGACAATATCAAAAGCTTTACTGAAGTCAAGGTGTATGGTATCCACTGCTCCTCCCTCATAGACCCATTTGGTCATAATTTCATAGAAGGCTATCAGATTAGTCAGAAAGGATCTCCCCTTGGTAAATCCATGTTGGCTACTCCTGATGACCTTCTTGTCTTCTATGTGGTTAGAGATGACCTCCAGGATGAGCTGCTCCATCATCTTTCAGAGATGGAGGTGAGGCTGACTGGTCTGTAGTTGCCTGGGTCCTCCTCCTTGCCTTTTTTCAAGACTGGAGTGACATTTGCTTTCCTCCAGTCATCAGGCACCTCTCCTATTATCTATGAATTTTCAAAGATGACGGAGAGAGGATCAGCAGCAGTATCACAGCTCCCTCAGCACTCGTGGATGCACCCCGTCAGGGCCCTGTTGAAAAGAAATATATTTCCTTTATTTATATATGATATGGCAATATTGATCAAAATATTAATAATCTTTATTAGTATGAAAATTGCCAAAACATATCAAAAGGTTCAATGTACAGTTAGAATATATTTACAATGGGAATGTACAGTATTTGGGCAACAACAACAATTTATTATGCAAACTGGGAGGAATATAACAGAGAATACTCCGTGAGCGAAATGACGCTCAAGCACACAGTGGGGAGACTTGACAAGAGCTGTTATGCCAAAGAGGCAGTTATTAATTACTCACAGCTGGTTGTCCCCAAGTAGGGAGTGCTGCTGCTGTGTATTAGAGGCTTTGGGGCACTCTCATGCACCAGGCACGGCAGGTTTCCAGCAGGAATGCCACGCAGTCTTGGATGGCTGATCTGGCTTTAGCGGACAGCAGGCTGTTAACAACACTATCATGATGGGCACTTGCTTTGTCCTGGGGAAACTGAGGCACAGCAAAATCCTGGTCGCAAGGGGAAGCAGGCTTGGCTCTGACTCCTAAGCTCATGGCTTCTCTTGTAGCTTGTGGTGTGTATGCTCATGGCTTTATCCTAGGTGCTGGCAACTTGAGGCAGTTTCAAGCCAGACAAGGATCAAGGCTTGAGCAAGGTGCAGGCAACTAGAAATCATCCTGGATATAAATCTTGCCTGAGATTGATCGGTCCGATAGGGCACTGAAACCAGCACAAAGTAACCCAATGGGAAGGGGTTCTGCCAGGCTGTGGCCAGAGTACATGCCTTTGTCATAGATACAGGTTTGTTTACTAGCCACACATGGTCCTGTCCCCTTTGTTCCTTTTCCCACATTACCCTGGCTTTCTGCAGGAAGGAGAGGAGAGAGGGAGACCACATCTAGACACCTTAGTGTCTGTCTGGGTTTGTGCTGGGGCTGTGTAGCTCTGCCATGAGAGATCCACGGATTTGTATGTCTTCAGTTGGTGTAAGAGATCTCTGACCTGCTCCTGACTGACCAGCAGAATGTCCACATCTCTCCAGTTCTGCCTCCTTGCTTCTGGAGACTGAAGTTCCTGAGGGCTGGTCCTAGGAGTAAAGACTGTGGCAAAGAAGGAATTCAGCCTTTGCCATCCCTGCATCATCAGTTACTGTATCTCCCATATCATTCAGTAGTGGGCCTAACTTTTGCCTGCTCTTCCTTTTATCATTGATGTATTTGAAAAAACTCTTCTGGTTCTCCTTCATCCCTCTGGTGAGATTCAGTTCCAGGAGGGCCTTGGCCTTCCTTGTTGCATCTCTATGTTCTATGGCTATATCTCTACAATCCTCCCAGCTGACTGGTCCTTTTTTCCACGTATTGTGAACTTCTTTTTTATTTTTGCGTTTTACTAAGAGTTCCTTGCTTATCCATGCAGGTCTTCTGCCTGCTTTACTTGATTTTCTTTTCAAGGGAATACATTTCTCTTGAGCTTGGAGAAGGTAATGTTTGACTACTAACCAACTGTTGGGCCCCCATTCCTTCCAGAGCCCTAGCCCACTGGATATTTCTAAGTAGAGTCTTGAAAAGGTGAAAATTTGCCCTCTTAAAGTCCAGGGTTGAAATTTTTCTTATCGCCCTGCTTCTTTGTTTATTGATATTAAACTCTAACATGTCATGGTCACTGCAACCAAGATTACCCCCAACCTTAACATCTACAACCAGTCCTTCTTTCTTTGTTAACACCAGGTCCAGCATTGCACTTCTCCATGTTGGTTCTTCAACTGCTTGCAGGAGAAAGTTGTCATCAGTGCACTGAAGGAACCTTTTGGACTGTTTGTGCTTGGCTGTGTGATCTTGCCAACTAATATCCGAGTGGTTGAAGTCACCCATGAGCACCAGGGAACTTATCCTGAGGCTACTTCCAGCTGCCTGTAGAAGGCCTTGTCAGTAGCTTCTTCCTGGTTCCGTGGCCTGCAGTAAACAACCACAACCCTATCATCCATGTTTGTATGTCCCTTCACTCTTACCCGTAACCTTTCAACTCTTTTATCATCTCCCCCCGGGTTAAGCTCAACACATTCTAGTTGCTCATTCACATAGAGAGCAACTCCACCACCTCGCCTTATCAGTCTGTCCTTCCTGAAAAGTACATAGTTGTCCATAACCACATTCCAGTTGTGGGACCTGTCCCACCATGTCTCTGTATCTGCAAGAAGATCATAACCCTGTGACTGCACTCAGATTCCTAGTTCATCCTGCTTGTTTCCCATGCTTCTTGCATTGGTATACAGACACTTCAGAGACTTAGCAGGGGAGCATCTGTTACCATTGTGGATCTTGCGTAATCCACCATCCCCTACAGCTCCTGGGATAGCAGTGGAACTGGTGACTGACATCAGTCACTGTCCATTCTCACTC
Organism: Colaptes auratus; assembly: GCA_015227895.2. Lineage (NCBI taxonomy): Eukaryota > Metazoa > Chordata > Aves > Piciformes > Picidae > Colaptes > Colaptes auratus. The sequence goes on from CM026897.1 coordinate 38,779,249, forward strand.
AAAATGAGATCACTCTTGCTGTACACAGAAGAGTGCTAACTGCAGATGCTCTGGAGCTCCACTGTGTTCAGTACAGTCTGGATCAGTCCAAATGATGGAGCTGTGTTTCCACCCCTGTTGAAGGAGTCCAGTGAGTCTTTCCATCTTCAAAGTGCAAGCAAACTGTGGCTTGTATTCCAGTGCTCAGATTCCAACACATCTAGATGCCACACCAGAAATACAGATGAGTTTTACCCCTTCATCTTTTCAAGCCATTGGTTGCATACAGACCAATAAACCCAGTTGTCCCTCTTCTTTATCTCTTTAGAGGCAGGCCCCCTCTAATTCTGACTGGAATCATTTGCATCTTGTGACAATGCTTTGGGAGTCCCTTAAGGAGAATCAGAAGCAATTATCAGCTTGTCTAATCTTTTTGAGTGACTTTCCTCTGGAAACTGAGGCAGCATTCTTCAGGGAAGAATTTCCTTGTAATTCACAGACCTGTGCAGCCAGGACTGAAGTGGGCTTTCCATCCCTCTTACTCATATCTTCCCCAGAGTCACACAAGGAAAACCAGTGTGCTGTGGTGTTTTCCTCCCAGATTCTCTTTCTCAGATAGGGGAGCACCTGTTACCAATGGTAACAGTCACATTCCCAAAGCTTTTCACAAGAACCTATAATAGCATAGGGGTGACAAAAATCACTTGACTGTCTTCTGCCTAAGAGCCTTTCCATCCTAGGCTGGGGCTTGCGATTGACAGGGACAGTGAGAAGTAAAGCTGTATAACTCAAGTGGATGCTTAAAGAAGAAAATCCCATCCATCTTTGCTTGCAGTTTAAGATAGTTATAGAGAGTATTTGATCCCAAAGAAAGGATTTATTGAGAAGCATGAGTAGAATAAAGCAACACCATGCTTATTTCAGAGTCTTCTGTTTTGTTGAACAGTTATTTTGCTGGTGGTTTTTGTATATGATGGACGATTGCAAATTAATTTTGGTTTCAGAGAAACTTTAAAAACTGAAGTACATTCAAGTATATTGTGCATACATGTACAATACAGAGGTTTGTTTTTTGTTTTTTTCCTTACTCAGTTTGTAAGCAATATTTTGAGAAGTATCCTGCGGATTGTAACCTTTTGTGGGAAGTGGAAGGAGCAGGACGTTGGTTCCAGAGGAAATCTATTATATCTCTATTGAAAAAGAAAGGTACATATGCTTTTGTTGTCTTCTGACACTTTAGAAGCTAGTATAACAGTAAGTTCTGTTAACACTGCCTATGGAAACTAGCAGAAAGATTATTTTTTTAAATCTGTCCTGCAGTCATGTTTAGAATGGTTAAACGTTACATAAAGCTACTACAGTTTTCCATTTCCCTGTTTGTTTGATTTTTTTTTTCCCCCACCTCTTTAAATCTTGTGTCAGAGACTACAGAAGACGAAAATGGGAGTGGACAAGCAGTGGATCATTCTCAGCGGTCTGCAGCGGTAGCTGGAACCAGTGGACAGAATGCTGAGCTAGAAGCAGAGCAGAATGTGCGTACCCAAGACTTAAGTAGTTCTGATGGCTTTTTTTAACTTTCGGGAAGATGAAGTCTGGGAGATACTTTCTGCCTATGTCATAATTAAATTGTCTCAAGTGTGCACTATATACAAAATACAAATGTTTTGGTTACTTTTTGAGTGGATCTTACACTTCACACTAATGTAACAACCGTGACTAAGCTGGGGTTGAAAGTACCATTTTTTCAGAGATGTGGGTAGGTTGTCCATGTGAATGTATAGGGTCTGTGCCACAGCTCTCAGGGTCTACAACTTGAGCTGTTTGCTAGCAGATTATTTAATTTGACTTAGAGATCAAACTCTCTCGAAAGGCTGTTGAACAGTGTCATTGTAAGAGGGGAGAGAATGATTTGCAGATGACACCAATTTGGGAGCAGATGTTGATCTGTTAGAGGGCAGAAGGGCTCTCCAGAGGGACCTCGACTGACTGGACAGATAGGCAGAGTCCAACAGGATGGTATTCAAAAAATCCAAGTGCTGAGTGCTGCACTTTGGCCACAACAACCCCGTGCAGAGCTACAGACTGGGGTTGGAGTGGCTGGAGAGCTGCCAAACAGAAAGGGACCTGGGGGTGCTGATTGACAGCTGCCTAAACATGAGCCAGCAGTGTGCCCAGGTGGCCAAGAAGGCAAGTTGCATCCTAGCCTGCATGAAGAATAGCATGGCCAGCAGGAGCAGGGAAGTCATTCTGCCCCTGTACTCTGCTTTGGTTAGGCCACACCTTGAGTCCTGTGTCCAGTTCTGGGCCCCTCAATTTAAGAAGGACATTGAGACTCTTGAATGTGTCCAGAGAAGGGCAACAAGGCTGGGGAGAGGCCTTGAGCACAAGCCCTACAAGGAGAGGCTGAGGGGGCTGGGATTGTTTAGCCTGGAGAAGAGGAGGCTCAGGGGAGACCTTATTGCTGTCTGCAACTACCTGAAGGGTGGTTGTAGCCAGGAGGGAGTTGCTCTCTTCTCTCTAGCAACCAGCACCAGAACAAGGGGACACAGTCTCAAGCTGCACCAGGGGAAGTTTAGGCACAAGGTGAGGAGAAAGTTCTTCACCGAGAAAGTTGTTTGCCATTGGAATGGGCTGCCCAGGGAGGTGGTGGAGTCACCATCCCTGGAGGTGTTCAAGAGGGGATTGGACATGGCACTTGGTGCCATGGTTTAGTCATGTGGTCTGTGGTGGCAGGTTGGGCTTGATGATCTTTGAGGTCTCTTCCAACCTTAGTGATTCTGTGATTATAGAAGTACAAGTGTTTAACTTGTATTCAGTAGAACCAAAGCATCTTTTTTTATGTATTTGAAATATACAATACAATACAATAAATCCAGGTTGGAAGAGACAATACAATACAATACACCAGGTTGGAAGAGACCTTCAAGATCATCGCGTCCAACCTATCAACCAATCCAACCCACCTAAATACAATACAATACAGTACAATACAATACAACCCACCTAAACAACTAGAAAAGTAAACCATGGCACCACGCACCCCATCAAGCCTCTTCCTGAACACCTCCAATGAAGGTGACTCAACCACCTCCACGGGCAGCCGATTCCAATGGGCAATCACTCTCTCTGTATAGAACTTCTTCCTAACATCCAGCCCAAACCTCCCCTGGCACAGCCTGAGACTGTGTCCTCTTGTTCTGGTGCTGGCTGCCTGGGAGAAGAGACCAACCTCTGCCTGGCTACAACCTCCCTTCAGGTAGTTGTAGAGAGCAATAAGGTCACCCCTGAGTCTCCTCCTCTCCAGGCTAAGCAACCCCAGCTCCCTCAGCCTCTCCTCATAGGGCTTGTCTTCCAAACCCCTCACCAACTTTGTTGCCCTTCTCTGGACACGCTCCAGTAAGACAACATCTTTCCTAAACTGAGGGGCCCAGAACTGGACACAGGACTCAAGGTGTGGCCTAACCAGTGCTGTGTACAGGGGCAGAATGACCTCCCTGCTCCTGCTGGCCACACTGTTTCTGATGCAGGCCAGGATGCCATTGGCCTTCTTGGCTGCCTGGGCACACTGCAGGCTCATGTTCAGCCTACAATCAACCAGCACCCCCAGGTCCCTCTCTGCCTGGCTGCTCTCCAGCCACTCTGACCCCAGCCTGTAGCACTGCATGGGGTTGTTGTGGCCAATGTGCAGAACCCGGCACTTGGATGTGTTCAGTCTCATGCCCTTGGATTCTGCCCATCTGTCCAGCCCGTCGAGGTCCCTCTGCAAAGCCTCTCTGCCCTCCAGCAGATCAACTCCTGCCCCCAGCTTGGTGTCGTCCGCAAATTTACTGATGATGGACTCAATGCCCTCATCCACATCATCAATAAAGATGTTGAAGAGCATGGGGCCCAGCACCGATCCCTGGGGCACACCACTAGTGACTGGCCGTCAGCCGGATGTGGCACCATTCACCACCACTCTCTGGGCTCGGCCCTCCAGCCAGTTCCTAACCCAACGCAGTGTGCTCCCATCCAAGCCATGGGCTGCCAGCTTGGCCAGGAGTTTGCTGTGGGGGACGGTGTCAAAGGCCTTGCTGAGGTCCAGGTAGACCACATCCACAGGCCTCCCCACATCCACCAGGCAGGTCACCTGATCATAGAAGGAGATCAGGTTGGTCAGGCAGGACCTGCCCTTCCTAAAGCCATGCTGGCTAGGCCTGATCCCTTGGCCATCCTGTAAGTGCTGTGTGATCGCACTCAGGATGACGTGTTCCATAATCTTGCCTTCAAGATCATCGTGTCCAACCTATCAACCAATCCAACCCACCTAAACAACTAGATCATGGCACCCAGTACCCCATCAAGTCTCCTCCTGAATACCTCCAATGATGGTGACTCCACCACCTCCCTGGGCAGACCATTCCAATGGGCAATCACTCTCACTGTATAGAACTTCCTCCTAACATCCAGTCTAAACCTCCCCTGGCGCAGCCTGAGACACTGTCCTCTTGTTCTGGTGTTGCCTGCCTGGGAGAAGAGACCAACCTCTGCCTGTCTACAATCTCCCTTCAGGTAGTTGTAGAGAGCAGTAAGGTCACCCCTGAGTCTCCTCTAGGCTAAGCAACCCCAGCTCCCTCAGCCTCTCCTCATAGGGCTTGTCTTCCAAACCCCTCACCAACTTTGTTGCCCTTCTCTGGACACATTCCAGCATGTCAACATCCTTCCTAAACTGTTATCAACCAGATTTCAGCTGCATACTTACATGTTCATGCGTGTTTGTGTCTTAGAGGAACAAGTTCATGGTATTCAATCTCACTTGTGTTCTGAGGCCACACAAGGTGCTTGAGAATAGCTTGTAGCTCCAAACAGATTGAAACCTGAATTTGTATCATTCAGGACTGTCTGTACTATTGACCATACTTCCACAGAAGTTAATGCTTTAATTAATAGGACATAAGGGCTGAATAGGTGTTCTCAACTATTAGTATCTAAATTTCAGATTCAAAATAAGTCAATTGTCCCTTTTCCCAGCTGAGAAAAACAATGCCTTTCCCAAAGCAAAATGGTGACCTGTTTTTAGATTACCAGAAGTAACACCTCTTAACTGTCTTCTTTCATGTGTTGAGCAGAATCACTAAGTTCGATGTTTAGATGCTAATAATGATTGCATCAGCAAAATGATCTGAGAGGTGCATGTCTGGTAATAGAACTTTATGGTTGTATTCAGAGGAAACAGTAAAGGGATAGTAGTTATTGCAGTTTTCATCTACAGACTGCAAACCCTTAGTGGGGTGTACCTGCCTCAAGTGGAATCTTATGTATGAGCCGCAGTCTCTTCAGAGGTATACCTACTGTGATACAGACTTACCCACAGTCACTTTGAAGTGCACCTTTTCCGGTGTGGCCTTCTCCATGGTCCACAACAACTTCAGAGATATACCTGCTGCAGCATGGCTTTACCCACAGCTGGACTGCCTTCAGGAGTGAACCTAGTCCAATATGGCCTTGCCCAAGGCTGCAGTCTTTGGAGGGGTGTATGTGCCCTCTTACGAGCTTATCCATGGCTATGCACTTCAAGATGCTGTACTGATACTTCAAAGTGTACCTGCTGCAGCATGGACTTTGCCACAGTCATAGATAGATGCTTTGAAGAATAGCTTTTGCAGTGTGAATTTATCCATGAGCCACAATCCCTTCAGAGTCATGTTTGATGCAGCACAGACATAACTATGGCTAGAGACACCTTGAGATGTCCATGCCACAGCAGGTATTTATCCCTGGCCATAGATGCTTTGGGGATATCCTGCCCCCATGTAAACCCATCCATGAGCCATATCCTGTCAACATGGGTTCAAATTGGAATTCCAGCCTGTCCCATAAAGCAACCCAGAATCAGCAGTGATGACTTGGCCATCTGCTAGCCCAGGTGCACAACTGTTGCTGTTAATGTTTCCAGTGCAACAAGTAGCAAAAGCAACAAGCAGCCCCTGATGTGCATTAGATTCCCAATACACACTAAGGCAAGAAGCCCCATGGCAAGCACAGGAGCTTGTTAATTAATAGCTAAGCAGCAATAACAGCTGTAATTTGATGTACTACATTCTAATGAAACCTATTGTTATCTCTAATCCTTTGAGCCTCACCTTGGGCACCAGATACAGCAGTCAGCAACTAAGCACCATGCAGCTGTTCAAGCAGTCTGCCTGACAGGATGGGGGAGAGAATTGAAAGGGTAAAAGTGAGAAAACTTGTGCATTGAGATAAAGAAGCAAGAGCTGTTCACACAAGCAAAGCAAAACAAGGACTTCATTCACTGCCTTCCATAAGCAGGCAGGTGCTTAGCCATACCCAGGAAAGCAGGGTTCCACTACATGTAGCAGTGACTTGGGAATACAAATGCCATCACTCCAAACATGTCTTCCACCTTCCTCATCTTTTTTTCACCTTTGTATGTTGAACATGATATCATACAGTATGGAATATTCCTTTGGTCAGTTGGGGTCAGCTCTTTAGGTGACCCATCCAGCTTGTGCCTGCAGCCTGCTCACTAGTGTGGTGGTTAGATAAGCATAAAGGCCTTGATGCTCTGGAAGTACTGCTCTTATTGATCAATACTGTTTTCACCACAGATGCAAACATAGCCCATACCAGCTGCTATGAAGAAAACTCCGTTCCTGCTAAAATCAGCACAATTACCAAGTTCTCTCTGATCTCTTTCTTTACACAAGTTCCCATATTTTTTGAATGTCGTGGTAAAAATAAAACTACCTCCGATGATGGTGACTCCACCACCTCCCCAGGCAGCACATTCCATGGGCAATCACTCTCTCTGTGTAGAATTTCTTCCTAACCTCCAGTCTGAACCTCCCCTGGTGCTGGTTGCCTGGGAGAAGAGACCAGCCCCTGCCTGTCTACAACCTCACTTCAGGTAGTTGTGGAGAGCAATAAGGTCACCCCTCAGTCTCCTCTTCTCCAGGCTAAGCAACCCCAGCTCCCTCAGCCTCTCCTCATAGGGCTTGTGCTCCAAACCCCTCACCAACTTTGTTGCCCTTCTCTGGACACGTTCCAGCAAGTCAACATCCTTCCTAAATTGAGGGGCCCAGAACTGGACACAGGACTCAAGGTGTGGCCTAACCAGTGCAGTGTACAGGGACAGAATGACCTCCCTGCTCCTGCTGGCCACACTGTTCCTGATGCAGGCCAGGATGCCATTGGCCCTCTTGGCTGCCTGGGCATACTGCAGGCTCATGTTCAGCCTCCCATCAACCAGTACCCCCAGGTCCAAATATAAAAATAAATTTTTCTCATTAATTTTTTGTCAGTTTCTGTAGTGTATTTCTTTCATTCTATATGGGAAGGGCAAACAAATGAAAGAGTACTTCTAGCCTTTAATTATGTGGACAGCTGTTTTTAAAGAAAATGGTTGGGGGGAAAAAAATTGGTATTTTTTAACTGTTTACTTTCAAGTCCTTCTGTTTTGATTCTGGAAGTAAAATTCAGAAAAAAATACTCATCCTTGTAATAGTGATGACTTCAAAAAATAAACACCCATCTGTTGAGAAATAAAATACATGTGTGTGTAAATATCTTAATTGAAGAGTGGTTGTAGCTGCTCTTGTACAGGATTTTTATATGAAATAAGTGTTTTAGAAAAATGTAGCCACAGATAAGGAAAGAAACATATTTCAGTCATTCAGAGGTGTTGCAATAACATTATCTTTGCTTTACTTTCACAGACTGATTCTCAAAAAGCTAAACAATCAGTAGATACCCATGCAAGCACGTCTCAAGGTAAAATTAAGCTTGATTATCAGTATAGTCATTGCTGTGAATTAATAGGTTCTCAGGCTCTTTGACTGCTTTCAGCCTTACTGTATTTGTTGCAAAGTGTATAAAAACATGGCCTTCTCTAAAGTACTGAGGCTCACTCAAACCTTTTAGAGAACTTTGGATGAATTTTTGTGTGGGTTTTTTTTTTTTTTTCCTAATTCTGGTAAAGATTTACACACCTGTGTTCAGAACAGGTACTACAGTGAGATACAGTTTATGTGCACTCAGGTTCTTTAATGAAATATCGGAGGGGGAAATCATACGTGGATCTTAGACTGTATTTGTTTAATGCATCTATTTTATTTCTCTCTGTGTGTGTGTGTATGTTGGTGTGTTTGTTTCTTTTTTTTTCCCCAAAGACCCTAACACACGTCCAGCTTCCTTTTGGATGCGAACCAGTCATTTAAAACGTCTCAGGATCGGAAAAAAAGCCCGGGAGTCTCAGAGTGAGCCTTCCCGAGGAGATAAGGGGAATACTCTTCCTGTGTCAAAAAGCAGGTAAAGGAGCTTGCATTTTACTAATTTATTGTTTTCTTGTTGAACCTGTCACAGACTATATCAGTGTCTCAGTGTGCTGCTCATAGTATTTCTTCTTTCTTCCTACTTGTTTGATTTCAAAATGACTAAAAATAAAGCCTGATTTTTAGAAGGAAAGTTGAGACATCACCTGAAGAGTGACTGCACCAAAATGTAGGGTCTCTGAAAGCTCAGCAGATACTGGAAATAATAGTAAGAAAATAGTAAGAGCTGTGGATGTTCTGTTATAACTTAGTCTGCATGAGTGTAAAACATTGGTCCTCATACTGCACACTGGCTTGCAACAATATAACTGGAGAGGTGTCTTTTCTGATTCTTTGTTATGCTGGCATATTGCAGTAAAATAGTCTGACCGTTTAGTTTGGGAGCCAGCTACTGCTTGTCACTTAATAACAGAAGAGTTATATGGATCCACCCATCTTCAAAGCACAGCACTTTGTTTAGATAAATTCTAATTTAAAAACATTATATCCAAACTTAACATTTTGAAAAAAGAGTTATCTCCACTTTGAAGGATGCTATTTTGTTTAATAATTGTCAAATGGGGATGTGAAGAATTGTACCACTTGCATGTCATAACAATTCTTACAAGATAGGGCCTGAAGTATTCATTTGCACAGGCTTTCCAGAAATTGGAGCTGTAGCTATTTTAAAATTAACAAATTGCTTGTTCCTCCCTCCCCTTTTTTGTGTGTGAGTATGTGTATGCACATAGACACACACTGCTCCTCTCTTCTTATGTGCCTCTCTTCCTCTCTCATTCTCTTCCAAAAAGCTCAGTGCAACCCCCAAAAACCTCTTTTGAAGAACTGAAGATAACCTGGTTATTTCTAGGAAATCTCTCAAACTTGTTCCATTAGGTTTCTTTTGAACAAATGGGTTGTTTCATTTTATCATATTGTTGTTCATGTGAGTTTTTTCCACATGAAGCTGAGGTCAACTAGATAAATACAGCCTCATTTTTGTGTTTGAACTGTGGAGCTACAGAGAGACAGCACTGCTGTTCTGCGCTGTCATTGTGTTACCCCAAGCTGGTTCAGTCAGGCTAAATGACATGGTTTACTGCTGCCACAGATTGAGAAATTATTTGCCCTGTTACTATTAGTACTTTTCTAATAGCTATGTGAGAGTACTAGCCTGTTACTGAGTATCAGTTATTTTGGGTCTTGCAAAATGGAAGATGGCAAGGTCCCACTGCTCCTTTGAACAAGATGCACAACATGGTCTTTGTGAGCAGAACTAAGGGGAATCCTCTTGTCAACAGGACAGGATATCAGCTTGGTTCTGTCCTTCCATGAACATTAACAAATGCAGCAGGGTCCCTTCTAGCAGGGACCTTCTGCTAGGGTGTGCCTTCATCTCCAAACTGGCACCTGGTTAAAACCTTCCAATAGTGCCTTTACTATGAGATCTTGAGGCAGCCTTCTGCAAATCTATTGCATGTATTCTTCTGTGCTTGTATGCAATACTTGCAGCTCAGGGGGTCCTACAAGAAAGCTGGGGAAGGGACTATTTAGAAGGGCTTGTAGCACTAGGAGAATGGTTTTGAACTAGAGAAGGGCATTAGGAAGAAGTTCGTTATTCTCAGGATGGTGGAACACTGCAACAGGTGGCCAGGGGAGGTGGTGGAGGGCCTATTGCTGGAGAAATTCAAGGTCAGACTTGATGAGGCTCTGAGCAACCTGATCTATGTGGTGATGTCCCTGCTTACTGCAGTGGGATTAGACTAGATGACCTCAAGAGGTCTTGTACAACCAGTGTGTTCTGTGGTTCTATGAACTGAATTTTTGAGATTGTTGCTACCTATCAAGTGCATCAGAGCTTCATCTTTATCTGTTTGCTAATTTAATTTCTACTTGACTGAGTCTTCTTCAGCCATGGTGTGTTTATTGCCTTAAATTCTTTTCCAGTTGTGGTCTTCATTTTATATACATATTTAATCATTACACAAACAGATTTGCTTTTGTAACTCCATAATTTTGAACTGTTTCTACAGCACAGGTGGAAGAAGTTACTTTTTCTCACCTCTTTGTGGCTTCTAAATATGTAACAGATTACTGCGTTCTAGATTTAAAATAACCAATTTCTGACTTTTATTGCCATAAAAGGGAAGTGAGATGGATGTCTTCATTTGTAATTGCCAAAACAGTTTTTCCTAGTTGCTGGTTTTTTTTCCTAGAGAGGAGTTAGCCATTTTAGATGTGTATAGTTTTCTGTATTCTTATTATGGCAGGCATGTGATAGAGCACTTTATAATTCGTCATGAAAGAATTTGCCTGCTTAGATGACTAAATTTATGTGTTACTCTAAAAGATTAAAGGATATATCTTAATACCTGCTGCAGGCTGGAACTTCCTGCTCAAGCACGTCAAAGCTTAGAAGCCATAGCAGAAGTACCTGAGGAGAGTTCTGTTCCGGAAGATGAGGAAACGATTGTTGCAAATGAGAGACAGTCTGTATCAGAAGCGGAGCTAACTGTATCATCCTATGAGAAAGGAAGTGAGATGGAGGTGAGCTGGATGTGGTGGCAATAGCATCTAAGTTCAGAGTGCAATTAGTTTCTTTTAACTGTGGTCCTTGCTGCCTTGATCCCTGTGACTATCAACTGTTTGATTTTCATACCAATGTTTTGTTGAGAAGTGTATCTAAGAAGTTATGGTGAGCATAGAATTACTTTGGAGGAATATTCCTTTATATGTACTTGGAATAACAGAGTTCATAGGGTCTTCAGTAAGGTGAATTTCTAGCTTGCCTACCAACCAAATTTTCTTTCTTGACTTCTGCTCAAATATTCTGGAGGCCTGCCATATGGTCAAGATCTGATCCAGTATCTCTAAGTTTTTAAAAAACATGTTTCTCTGAAGAGGCCAATAACTGGTATGTTTTAGTGACTACTGTTGGCTCTTTCTACTTCTTCACCTAAAGGCTGCCTTCTTTGATTTTTAAATCCAGCTTTTGTCTACAACTTGTTAACAGATGGAGTTTAAATCTGTGAGTTCTCTTTGTGCCTAAAGACGTCTCCAGGGTTTTATGTTCTTATTGAGAAAGTGAATCTTACGCTGTTTTGAAACGTTGGAATGACTGCATCCTGTATGCTTGTGAGCTGCATAGAAACTGCATAGCTCGGCTCCTAACCATGTAAATGGTCAGAAGTTTAGTGCAGATGACAAAACCAAGCTGGTAACACTGATTAAGTTTGCTACTCTGCACTACAATCTGCCTTCTTAATACACATTTCTAGGTACCTGAACTATCTGCTTCTCACTTGAAGATGCAAATTTAGATCACAGATTTACACCCACTAGTGCTGGGGGGAAAATAGCCGGGCATAATTTTGACTTACTAATGTAATTTTCCAGGAAACTCTGTCAGAACCTTTTAATGGTGAGGTAATAGAGGACACTGGTAAAACCTCACTTACAGATGAAGTGGAAACAGCAAATGAAGTTCTAAGTGGTGAATCAAAATTGCAACCTGAGAATCAAGAAGAGCCCTTGATGCTGTTTGTCCCATTAATCCTTGAGTCTCAGGCAAAACCTTCAGAAGACACTGTATCAGAGAAGGTGAGAACTGAAACAAAATGTCGAGTCATCTTGCCTTCAGAGTATACATCCTGTGAGGGTTTTTTCTATTAAGTAACAGGTAGAAAGTAGAATTTCATAGGAAATTCTTGGGAGAAGCAATGATGTAAATCCATAAAGAGAATATACTAACATATGTTGTCATATGCAGAAGCAGGGCATGTATGTATAAGGTAATGCTGCACCAGTTTGCCTTGGCAGTAATGAAACAGCTCATTCTTACTAAAATACTAGTTGGATGCCAGTGAAAGCCACATCCTTGTTTGTCTACTAATTCTGCCCTGATGAAGTGCATAAAAAATGAGTTAGTGGTAAAATACCTGTCTAGAACACAGATCTTACTGGGGTTTTTTTTTGTTTATAGTGCAAAAGTAGATTGTTCTATGCTTGCAAAATGATAACAGTGCATGTCTAAAATAGAATTTAAAAAAGCACAATGTTTTTTTCATCCCCTGGGATTAATTTCAGAATGTTTATAACCTAAATAAAAAATACTTTGAATAACTGGAAATAGGAGAGCAACTCCAGGTATCAAATGCAATTCATAAAATAGTCTTGAATGAAAAGGGGAGAAGAACTGTTTGTTGACTGGATATACAGTATTAAAAACTGCTGAATGCCAGAATATTATCTGAGTTTGATAGCTAGGGGGAGGAGTTTTTCAGCCTCTTCAGTCTTCACTTAATTGTCCCTATGGTTGTTTTGGCACCCTTCCCCTCCCACTATAGGTTTTAAATGCAAATGATTCGGAAGTGCTGACTGAAGAAAGTACGTTAGTGGAGAAGGAGGGCATTGAAGAACAGCAAGAATCCAAAAAGACCACTACTGAAAGTGCAGCTGCCTTGGTGTCGAAGGAAGAGCTCTCTGACAATGGTCTGCCCAACTCTACAGTAACTGAAGCAGAAGAAGAATCTGCTTCAGAAAATGTATCACCCAAAACAGCTTCATCATTAGAAGATCAAAATGAGGAATCAGGGTACAACTCACAGGAGCCCCCTGGTGCCTTAAGTCAGAGCTCTTTGACAATGGTTGAAGTCGAAGGTGTTTCTTTTCAGCAGCCTTCTGGACAGGAAGGGCAGAAGAACCAGATGGAAGAGCACTCAGAGGAGTCTGCAGAGCAGATGGATCAGTACATGACAGTAGTGGAGAGGGCTGCTGACAGCAGCTCTGAGGAAGCGGAAATTGAGGTACCCATTGTAGATCGGAGAAACTTGCGAAGAAAGACCAAAGGCTACAAAGGTCCGCCTAAGAAAAAAGGAAAGCCATCCTAAAAATGAAATACTGATTAATTAATCTATTTATAAGTTATTTTGTGCAAAACACTAGTGTGTAACTAAACCATATGGGATACAGGACACGTGTTTAAAATTCCGGGTTGGACTTCCTCTTAGGGTTAATCACCTTTCTTCAAGTTTTCTTGAGGGTGATTATATACAGAATATTTGACTTACCTTCTGTTTTTAAAGCAATCTTTACTAAGGATTAATCTGATGAATACTTCAATTGATAATCATACACCCACTTCCAAAAAGTTAAGAATTCTTTGGCTTATGAAAAGTGAGTCCAGTTATTTCAATTACTTCTAGGTGGGTTTTTGGTATGTATGTTTATGGATGTTATTCCCTGTGAGACTGGAAAATAGTGTTTGTGAGAAGGCAATGTCATTCATTGGGCTTTTACTTTTCATGGCTAAGTTGGAACTGATTTCAGTCAGTATCTTTAAGAGATTTGCATATTGAATACATAAATATTACAAGATTATTAGATTAGGTCACTCTTGATTTCTACTGAGAACAGTCAGATTTCTGATATCATTTCAGGGAGTTGGTTTTAGATACTGAACTTAATTCACATCTCTAAGTACACCCTAGGGTAGATTGTAAATCTAAGGTACCTGAGATAGTAACTGTTGTTGTACTTGTAACTGACAAGACTGTTACATACAAAATACAGGCTGTTGGGGTGCAATTGGCAATTCTGATAACCAGTGCAGTCTTGAAAACTGGACATTGTTCTAATTGTGATCACAGTAGTACTGAAGGGTGATGTTTATTTCTTTATCAGCTTTGGCATCAGTCATCTGGCAGTCAGTACAGAGTAGCAAAAATCAAAATACTGACTTCCAATAATATTTTTTGTTCCTGTATTGATTGTCCCATTGGAATAGTCAATACCTCTTGTTACATTAATGCAAGGCAACATAGATGACAACTGTATTGGCTGAAGAATTTTGCCTTGACAAAACCATTGGGGTTTCAGGCTTGGACAACTTTTTTGGGAGGGTCTCTTATTACCACCAAACTCTTAAAAGAATTTTTAAGATCTTACTGCACCAGCAACCAATGATTAAAACATCAACTTTATACAAGTTTGTACCAAATACTATTACCACAGGCTGTGGATATACATGTATACAACGAAGGCAAGCAGTGTTATTTTTGAGATTTATTTAGTCTAGGAATAGAATTTAAAGAACATTAATTTGTGACTTCGGTCTTGCACTCAAACGGCAAATGGTTTTGTATTTGAATCCAGCATTTGTTCCAATGTCTGTCTTGTACTGCTTGTTAATTACTACCAGGATCTGCTTTGCTTCCCCCCCATCCTGTTTTGGTCTATTTCCATTTCATGCAGAACCCTCGTTTGCTGTTCTCAATGTTTCATAGCCCTCTACATGAAGATGTGTACATGGCTTATTTCAAAAGTGCTTTTAACTTATTTGAAAATCATGTCTGACTTTGGTTTGTTGCTTTTCTATTCCATTTCATTTGTAGATGTCAGTAATCAGACTATTATTTACAATGTCATCAATGCTACTAAGTTAAATATAGCAACAAATAAGCCTATGTTTCAGCTTCTCTGCTTTAAGTGACCATTCTAAAATCTTACTACAAGGGGATATACTTAAAAAGTTTTTTTTTTTCCACAAATGTAGTGTTAGATGTTTTATAAACTAGTGATACCCTGTTTATAAATGAGATATGTCTTGCTATCCTAAAATATTGTACTTCAGTCTTGTTACTGTGTTAGGTTTTTTGGGGTTTTTTTGTACTGTCTTGGCTGCTTTCAAAATGTTTTGAAGTAGTAATTAAACTTCTATTTTGTGATTAATTTTTGGTGTGTTTTTCATATTTGAGTCCTTTCTGCTATACATGAGATGTATTTTAAAGTAGTCAGTTCATTCTAGAACTACCATAATTTTACAGTCTCTCTCTTAGCAAGGAGCTTTCAAAGATAATTAACTGAAAAATCGTTTCTCAATTGAAACAATTTCCTGTACTTAGCCTATTCATCAGACTTTTATTAAAGAAGCCTCTAGCATAGGTTATTCTGAATGTTACAGCATGCATTCTGCTGTTCATACTGACTGTGCAAGATGATGTAAACTTCGCAGTTGTTAACCCATTTTACTAAGGACAAGCCAGCTAGAAATGCCGTAGTGTGGAACATTAAAATATCTGAAGTGCAGTAACTGCTGCTCAACCAACTAGTCACAAAAGGTAGCAATCTTCTTGAGATATCTGTAGAGAACCATTCCATTCACGTTGCTTGTTACTTTACCTTTTACTGCACAAGAAATTAGGTGGTGGCTTATCTGCTTTGACAAAGTGGTCTCCTTCCAAGCTTACAGGCTTGTGACCATTTCTTGGTTTAAAATCACTTGTCACTACCCAAAGTAAAAATCATAGTAAGGTAAGTCTAGACGAGACAATGTGGTAAACTTGCAAAATTCTGAGAGCAAACACTGGATCAAGTTGTCCAGAGTAGTGAAGTCTCCACCCTTAGAGATACCAAAATCTGATTTGACAGGGCCCTTGCACACCTGCTGTAGGTGACTGCAGTACAGTCTCAAGAGGTCTTGAGCACAGCCTCTATCGGACAGAGTAAGTGAAATTAGAAAACTAGTACAAAAGCAGCTAGCTTGACTTCCACTCCAGAGTTCCAGACCTGAAACATGATCTGGTCATGAAGATGCAATTCTTCAGCCTGGAGAAGGGGAAGTGAGAGAGGATCTTGCCTTGTGTACAAGTACCTAGTGGGAGGTTATAAAGATGGAGAAGTTCTCAGTGGGGCTAAGCAAGAAACTTTGAAAGAAGCAGTGGGCACAAACTGGACTATAGTAAATTCTATTTAAACATAAAATATTTTGAATTCTGAGAGCAAACACTGGATCAGGTTGTCCAGAATAGTGAAGTCTCCATCCTTAGAGATACCAAAATCTGATTTGACAGGGCCCTTGCACACCTGCTGTAGGTGACTGTTTGCAGTACAGTCTCAAGAGGTCCTATCCAAACATAACTACTTTGTGATTCTGTAATCTGCTACGTAGCCCACTTAATGCAGGATCTGACCACCCCTAGCCTTCAACTTTTGTAAATGCAAAAATACCCAGTGGAAACCTGTTTGCGTTTTTGCTTCTGAACCTTCGATTTTGTTTGAATGTTTCCTTCTTAAAAGGTTGAAAGGCAAGAGTGCCTCACAAAGAAGAAAGCTTGTAAGGATTTGATTTGAAATTTGTGTTTAAAGTCCTTTGGCTTGAAGACTTGAAGTTTAAGACTACAGATACAGGTGAGTATATAGTTTAGAAGCAGCATTTGTTTATTTCAAGTATGCAAGCTAAATCTATGTATCAATCAGCTGATGCTTTGTGACTTTTTGTTTTTCTTATTGCTTAAAGTCACCAAAGTACCTACAAATAATAGCAGTTAAAACGCCATTCTCACACTTCATCTTAAAACCCTTAAAACTTCCTAAACTGAAACTGTTCTCCATTCTCCAAGTCTTACACTTTCATTACTGCAGTCCTGGTGGCAAAGGAGAGACAGACATGAGGTAGTGTTGGGGGGATGAAGTGGTAATAGTTGCCTTCCTACCTCCCCATGCTGCTAAAGTGTTATCATAGTATCAGTCAGGGTTGGAAGGGACCACAAGGATCATCTAGTTCCAACTCCCCTGCCATGGGCAGGGACACTCTACACTAGATCAGGCTGGCCAGAGCCTCATCCAGCCTGCTCTTAAACACTTCCAGGGACAGGGCCTCAACCACCTCCCTGGACAACCCATTCCAGGGCTTGACCGCTCTCATGGTGAAGAACTTCCTCCTCATGTCCAGCCTGAATCTCCCCACCTCCAGCTTCATTCCATTCCCCCTAGTCCTAGCACTACCTGATAGCCTGAAAAGTCCCTCCCCAGCCTTCTTGTAGGCCCCCTTCAGATACTGGAAGGCCACAATGAGGTCACCTCAGAGCCTTCTCTTCTCCAGACTGAACAGCCCCAACTCCTTCAGTCTGTCCTCATAGGAGAGGTGCTCCAGCCCTCTGAGCATCCTCGTGGCCCTTCTCTGGACACCTTCCAGCACCTCCAGATCCCTTTTGTAATAGGGGCTCCAGAACTGGAGGCAGTACTCCAGGTGGGGTCTCAGCAGCGCTGAGTAGAGGGGGAGAATCACCTCCCTTGACCTGCTGGCCACACTTCTCCTGATGCAGCCCAGGATCTGATTGGCTTTCCGGGCTGCAAGTGCACATTGAGAGCTCATGTTGAGCTTCTTGTCCACCAGCACCCCCAAGTCTCTCTCCTCAGGGCTGCTCTCCAGCCAGTCACTGCCCAGCCTCGATTTGTGCCTGGGATTGCCTCGACCCAGATGCAGGAGCCTGCCCTTGGTCTTGTTGAAGCTCATGAGGTTGGCTTGTGCCCACCTCTCCAGCCTGTCAAGGTCCCTCTGGATGGCATCCCTTCCCTCCAGCATGTCTGCTGCACCACACAGCACTCAATGCCACTGTCCATGTCACCCACAAAGATGTTGAACAAGACTGGTCCCAGGACTGATCCCTGAGGGACTCCACTTGTCACTGGCATCCACTGGGACATGGACCCATTGACAGCCACTCTTTGGGTGCGGCCATCAAGCCAGTTCCTTATCCATCTGGTGGTCCACCCATCAAACCCATGTGTCACCAGCTTGGAGACCAGGATGTGGTGTGGGACAGTGTCAAAGGCTTTGCTCAGGTCCAGGTAAACGACATCAGTTGCTCGCCCCTCATCTATTAATGTTGTGACCTGTTCATAGAAGGCCACCAGGTTTGTCAGGCAGGATTTGCCCTTGGCAAAGCCATGCTGACTGCTCCCAATCACCTCTTCACTACTCTTCTGAGTCAGTAGTGTCTCCAGGAGGATCTGCTCCATGATCTTTCCGGGCACAGAGGTGAGACTGACTGGCCTGGAGTTCCCTGGTTCCTCCTTCTTACCCTTTTTGAAAATGGGAGTAATGTTTGCCCTTTTCCAGTCTGTGGGGACTTCCCCAGTCTGCCAGGACTTTTGGAATAGAATAGAGAGGGGCTTAGCAACCTCATCTGCCAGTTCTCTCAGCACCCGTGGGTGCATCAGGTCCCATGGACTTGAACACTTTCAGGTTCTTCAGGTGATCACGAACCTGAGCTTCACTTATGATGAGCAGTTCTTCCTCCCCGTCCCTGGCATCGTCTTCCATGACACCAGGAGTTCGATTCGAACTCTGCTTTGACTTTCCTAACCAGGCCTCTTGCTGCTTGGGCAGCTTCCTTATATCCCCCCTGTTCTAGCTGTCCTTCCCTCCACTTCCTGTAGTGTTTCTTTTTAAGTCATAGTGTGTCCAGGAGCTCCTTGTTCATCCAGGCAGGCCTCCTAGCATTCTTTCCTGCTTTTCTCTTTGTTGGTATACATAGCTCCTGGACACAGAGGAGGTGGTCCTTGAATACTGACCAGCTGTTCTGGGTCCCTCTTCCCTCCAGGGCTTCGTCCCATGACACTTTGGCTAGCAGATTCCTGAAGCGATCGAAGTCTGCACGCCTGAAGTTGTAAGCTTAGAAGAGGTCCTCCTGATTGCCCCAAGGAAGTTAAATTCAACTGCTTCATGTTCTCAAGGCCAAGCTCCTGTAAAGTATAAAACTCACCATGTTTCTGATGGCAGTAGTCTACTCTAAGAGTCTAGCTGCACTCTTAGAGCTCAGAACTGAAATAGTATGCTCTTCTGTAGCTTTAGCTATTATAGCAGGCCATTGTAGAAGACACTGTAATGTATCAACACCAGGCAACTGATATGAAAACTCCAACAGGCTTTACATCAAATCCATACCACATCAGAAAACAATATAGAATTGCTTTATTTGGACAGTTCAGCCAAGTCAACAAACACAAAAACCTAAGCAGTCATCTCTGGCATATTTAGCCTCTTCATCAGCTTGTGGGATCCATTGTTTGTGAATGGTTGAGGGTTCCAGAGTGGTTCCAGAGTTCTTGCAAACCTGCTGAAACGGCACTGATTTTGCAGGAGCCGGTGTCCAAATACTTGGTACTGAACACAACTTAGACGAGTAGAACTGCATTAATACAGCCATCATTTTCCGGATTGTTTGTTACCTGTGCGTATTTCCCTAAAGAGAAAAGAGAATTAAGTATCTATAAAAGGCTGAAGTAGTTCATGTAATTAATTGGACTCTCCTAAATTTTGAAGTAAAATCTGCAAGTCTCTTTAAAGTGCACAGAACTTCCAAAACTGAAATGCATTTTGAAATCTAAAACTATCTTCTGCTGCTGGCCAGCAAACTTAGGCTCTCAACATATTTTATGCAGGCTGTTTTTCGTAGATGAATAATTTGGAGTCCTGAATAGATGTAAAAAACTCCAGAATCATAGGTGCTGCTATTCTGCATGTCAACCCCTCTGTTAAAGCAGTCAGCCTGATCCTGTCAAGATACTTCTACTGAAAACACACTTGAAGCACTGCTTTGTGAGCCATCGGCAAGCTAAGTCTTTGTTCTGAACTTCACCTAACTTGCTTTGGAAAGTGTGAACAGAAAGCCTAAAATTAAAGCCTGCATTTGTAGAGTTGCCTAGTAGATGCTTTTACTGCAGCCGAAACCTAACATTTAACAGTGCATCATTTATTACTGCAGGGCACGGTCCTAAAAATACATCAGGCAATGAAACTTTTAGAAGTAGTACTGTGGTATAGCTAGTTTAACTACTTACCCCAGATAACTTTGCCCCCTTGTGTCACAAGGCCAAGCTCACTCACGTTCACCTCTATAACGGTACCCTTGGTAATTACACCCAGTGTTGTATACAAAGGAGAAGAAGGATTCTTTTTCACACCAAGGATAGGTAGGCAAAAAGTAGCTTTAAGTTCTGGATGCGTCACGTGTGCCTTCTTGAAACGTAAGCCCTGTTGCATAAGGAGTGTTAGACTGAGTTAGTATTTACTTTAAACCCTTAAAATTAATTTAGTTTAATACTTTGAGCATTGTCCTCAGCTCTATATGTTTTTAAAGACGGGGCAGAATGAAAGAACATAGAATACAGAATGCTGTCTGCCTAACATAGAATGCTTAATTTGTTCAAAACCCTGACTTAATTACAAAATAAAGCTTTCCATGTCGATTTTTAATAGCCGTATATAAATAATGCTTGCTACCTCTAACGGCTTCTGTGAAGGCTACTTTAACACAAAATAGCATCAGAAACTGTGTCAATAAAAAGTTTACACAAGGTTTCTTTCTAAGACCATCAAAACACTAATGAGGTATGATTCAACAGGAAGCTTACGCAGTGATTATGGTGATACCTGTGACAAAACAGGAACAAGTATTGACAGAAAAACTATGCTGTCCTGGTGAATCCAGTTTTTCCTCCTATGCAGTGCCATGCTGCTAGAGCCCAGACACTGCTCCTGCAGCTGTGTAAGAAAAGGTAAGGCTGGAAATACAGCATTTCCCTTGCATATGGTCACAATGGTGCTCCCAGCTTACTTAACAAGCTGGCAGTCCTAGGACAGAACTGACTTCTCTCAAGTTGCACACAGGCAAGTTTAGATTGGGAAAGGGTTATCAGGCACTGGAAGGGCTTGCCCAGGGTAGTGATGGAATCCCCAAATGTGGAAATACTTGTGGAAATACTGTGTCTTGAAAACAGAGTGCTTGGATTTGATGATCTTAAAGGTCTCTTCCAATCCAGCCAATTCTGTGACTTCTGCAGCCAACAGAATCATAGCAGCTTTAAAAAAACAGCATCCACCTTTAAAAGCTATTCTAAGTGCCTTTGCTAATAACACTTATCACGCTACCTTGACAGCTTGTCGCTTTAACTTACTGGCATCATCTCCTTTAAGGGATTAATAGCAAATACATTTCAACACTGACTGCAGGGGCATGTCTCTGCCCTCAGGCTATTCTGCATTTAGATTTCTGCAGGGAAACTAATAGCAATATAATACATCAGTAGTAATCACATGCATTATCATAGAAGAAAGCTTCCTTGCCCCAGGAACACAAAGCAGTAAGTATGAAGAATTATTATTTAAACATTTTTAAGGCTCAAGAACATTACCATTGGTCGAATGAATCGTTCATATTTAGGAGGCTTCCTAGTAAAGCCATCTCCAACAAAACAAACTTTTGTAACCATTCTCTTCCAGGCCTTCTTCTTTCTCTTTCCTGTACGAATTACTTTTAAAACTTCTGTTTCTCCTTGTGCACGGACCTTTGGCACAGGAACTTCCCATTTCCCCTAGAAGAAGGAAAAAAGAGTCAATAGTCTTACACACTGCTTTGCTAAATAAAAGGGAAAAGCACAAAATATAACTTCCTTTGAGAGTAGTGGTACACTGTACTTAATTAAACAACTCATAGCTACTATTTTGATTAGTATTTAAAGTTATGAAAATCAAGATACTGCATATGCTTACTTTGTCCTAGATTGCTCAGTGACCAAAGCTTTGTACAATGCTAATATTTAGATTTTGCTTGTAGGTTGTTGTCACTTTGGCATCAGCAGCACAGTGGTCACAAGAGCAGGCATCTCACATTTAGTAGCTACTTACAGCTTTTTCTTTTCTTTTTTGCTTGATCATGTTAGAGAGAACCTTAGCCCGAGATTGGCCCTCTCTGTCCAGAAGGTATGCTGGTACAGCTCCTTTAGGTGTTTTTTCATCATTCTTTTCCTTTGTATTTCTCTTTTCATGCATTTTAATGCTGCAAGGAGAGAAAGCCAGTATGAAAGTAAAAAATTATTTAAAAAAGCTCATTTTTAGATCATAGATAAGTCCTTCTAACTTAGATTGTGCCTGCTCAAAATTTTGTTTTAAATAAACATTTGTAAGTAATCATAGAATCAATAAGCTTGGAAAAGACCTCAAAGATCATCAAGTCCAGCTCTCTCTGTGAAAAGCTTTCTCCTCACCTCAAGCCTAAACTTCCCCCGGTGCAGTTAATCTCACCTAATGCAATGGCAGACTGCACAGTGCACAGAAGCTTGCAAATTCCCATTACGATAGGAACACAAGACAGGCATCTTATTAAGGAATTCCAGAATGACTTAATGCAAGTAGCCAAGCACTTTAAGAGATACTAGCTTTCCTCTGTGACAAAAAAAAAACACACTACTGCTACTCTCCAGAGATCTGATGGCAAATCTTACAAATCTGAAGAATGTGTGTGTGTGTAAAAAGGGTTGTTTTGTTAATTTTGAGGCCATTTAGGGGAAAAAAGACCCACAAACTAGTTAACAAATCTAATACCATTACAAGTGGTGGAAGAATATAGCCATTCATACTTGGAAAACAACAGAAACAACATAGTAGATATTAATTAACGATAAAAACTATTGTTAATAGCTTTTGGTTGGGTTTATAAACAGAGAAAGATTACAGAAAAAGTGGTTTTATTTATCTATGTTTGATTTTGTCACTTATCCAGGAAGACAAGCCTCATGTTCTGCTCAAGCACTGTATATGTTACTGTACTTTATCGACACTGTTAAGAAATACCTGCTGCTTCTTGTTACATTAACACAGCAGTTGATGTAAAAGCCCTAAATAAAGGCATTCATATTTTTGTCATAATTACGCTAGTCGGCGCTACTGCTAGTTAACAATGCTTAACGATGCTTTTAGAAGCAGAATTATTAACATCCACTGAAAAGACTGGAAATTACAAATGTCCTAACTGTGGCAAACTCCACTTTCTCCTACAACATGACCACTATTTAAACGTATGAAGTATGACGCAAGTAGTAAGTAGACATTAATGTCTCATCTCCTACTTCAAAGGTCCATATGACCAGACACGTCACAGGCAAGTACTTACGTCTTCTTCATCTGTATCTTCTCAGCATGCCGCTGCTTGTGGTAAAGCTTAGCTTTCAGCCCGATCATCTTCTTGGCCTTCCGGGATCGCTCATGAGCCTCGCGGCCCTCCTTCTTCCTCCTCCTCTCGTGGTAGTCCAGGCGGTACCCATACCGCTTGCGGTGCAGCTCGATGTACTCGTTCTGCGGCTGTGGACACAAGGCAGAGTGGTGAGCGGGTATCGGCAACTGAGGCCCCGCACCCTAACCGATGCTGGGCGCAACTGGGACACGCGGCGAAAAACCGAATAGGCCGCGTCCCGACGGCGGCAAACAGTGCGAGGCGATGGGGCCCCCATGGCTGCCTCCGCTTCTCCCTCTCTGCCTCGCGCCCTGCCGCCCTCATGGCTCTCCACCGCCGCGGCTCCTACCATGGCGGCGGCCCCACAACGTCTCCCCCAGCCCGCCGAGCCGTCCGCACAGCCTCCTCCTGCAGAGCGAAAAGGGTGGGGAGGAGGGAGAAGTGGCCCCGGCTGGAAACGCTCCCCCGCGGTGCTTTGGTTCCTATTGGCGGAGAGGCGGCGGTCCTAGTCTTCCGATAGCTATGCTTAGACTTGGAGGGGCTGAGAATAGTGGGGAAACGAAGACAAAAGAGCAGAGGGGCGCTTTTTGCCATCTAAGTCTGTCAGGTCCAGATGGGAGGGTGGAACCCGAGGAACCCCACCACCACCTGGTTGTGCCGGTGGGGACAGGAAGAACTAGCGCGCCTTCCGGCGGCATGGGGGATCTCCCGGCCGACGCCGGACCGCGGGCTCAGGCTTGGCCTTGTTAGAGTTCTTCATCTGGAGAGAGACGATAACGTAGGAGTCGACGAAATAACGTGCTGGTGGTTCATAACAAGGCAGAGAGGGCAGCGTAGGTTTGCGGAGCGCTAGCGGGGAGCGGTCGCCTGGGCCGCTGGCCAGGGTTCGGCAGGCTTGTAACGCGTGGCGTGTGGGCACTGATCCCTTCCTGCTCTCCTGGTGAAGGAACGGCTCTAGAACACGTGTGTGCGGCTTGTATGAGCAGGAAGTGGAAGCGAGCCTCTATGCACGTTTCTCTCCCTTTATTTTGGGACTGACACGGAGTGAAAAATCACAGGCGCTGGGTATTAGTGCCTCCTTACCTAAGCAGCAGCCAGCTGTGAATGCTCTTGACGCTTCTGCACTTGGACTTTGTGTCACAGTGGTTTTGGTGATGCTTAAAAGCGCATAGTATTTAATACTTTCTCTCCCAAATGCATTATTTTCCTTGCTCCTCCCCGTCCTTCAAGATCAAAAGAGCTGTTTGCTCTTCACTGATCAGTAGTCAGTATTCCAGATCTTAGCATGAATGAAGAACTCTGATGTTAATTTTTCTGCTTTACTGTTCACAGATTGCTGTGAGAAATACATTTAGCATGTGTGGGTATGCATTTGTGCTGATTTTAGTCACTTAATGTTATTTTTCCAGAACTGACACCTATTCAACCTGAGAAGCAGTAATTTGAAAAATGATAACCTGATCTAACTTGGAACACTTAAGCTTCATAACTCATTTGTGCAAAGGCAATATAATTGCATTTTTCACATCATAAATGTTTTCTACAATGTTTGATTATCTTGGCAGGGGACAGCTTTAGAGATGGGAGCCAGTATGTTGAGAATTATGAGGAAATTCTTGGTGAGTGCCCTGAAGCCATCAAGTTTTTGCAATGAGCTGTACATTCCCCCAGATTTTGATACTTTCTATGTGAGCAAAAAAAAAACCACACCCAAAACAAAACAAAAGAAATACGTGGGTTATTCTGGTAACCTTTTTTTAAAATTTGACTTTTCTTTAAAAATCACTATCCAGGCACAACAGGATAATTTTGTGTTGGAATTGGACTTCACGTGAGTCAGAATGTGGAAGTTGAATTTGTAGTTTTTCTGTGAACTTTTTTAGTTGCCTGGGATTTTGATTAGGTAATGTTTGTCACAGAAGTAGACATATTTGAAATCTTGTGGCTACTGACAATGTATGTTGGTGCTATCAAAGGTTTTTAGTGGATGTTACCATCTTCCTGCTTCCAACTATGTGTTGTTTGAAGCTTTTAGAAATACTTGATAACAGCATCGTTTCCTGTAGCCGTTTTTTGTTTTCTTTTCTATAACGGGTAAAAGCCTAACTACAGGGTCATTAATTATAATAATAATTATTCTGTGTGTTGTTTGTGTTTTTTGTTTTTTGTTTTTTTTTTTTAATTAAGCATGCATATTTCAGGAAGACCAAAATGAGAGTCCTAAGTGGGACACAGCAAAACTGCAGTCTAAGAAATTACAGTTCTCCACCAGGTATAAATTTAAATTATTTTCTTAATAAGAGTTACTCTAAAAAATAGTGTGAATGCTTTCTAAATTGTATTCTATTGTGTTCTTTTGGTCATTACAGAATTTGGTGTATGAAGCACAAACAAAGCAGTTTAAAAATTCAGAGACTGAAAACGTGCTTTGTACTGCTGCTCTTTTTTTCAGTAGGTGTGTGTTATACAGCCTTCAGAAAACAAGACAACGAAAACATATAGATGTGTGAGAAGTTGGGTCAGTCGTGAACTGTGCTGGAACTGCTGTCCAGATACCTGATGTATTATTTAGTTGTCAAGTAACTGATAACCAGTGTGTTTGTCCATGGGAGAAATACAAGAATGTAATTAAACAGAGTTTGAAGTTATCATTAGTGTATTTTGACCTGGGGGTGCTGGTTGACAGCCGCCTAAACATGAGCCAGCAGTGTGCCCAGGTGGCCAAGAAGGCCAATTGCATCCTGGCCTGCATCAGGAATAGTGTGGCCAGCAGGAGCAGGGAAGTCATTGTGCCCCTGTACACTGCTTTGGTTAGGCCATACCTTGAGTACTGTGTCCAGTTCTGGGCCCCTCAGTTTAGGAAGGACATCGAGACACTTGAACGTGTCCAGAGAAGGGCAACAATGCTGGTGAGAGGCCTTGAGCACAAGCCCTGTGAGGAGAGGCTGAGGGAGCTGGGATTGTTTAGCCTGGAGAAGAGGAGGCTCAGGGGAGACCTTATTGCTGTCTACAACTACCTGAAAGGTGGTTGTATCCAGGGGGGAGTTGCTCTCTTCTCTCAAGCAACCAGCACCAGAATAAGAGGCCACAGTCTCAAGCTGTGCCAGGGGAAGGTTAGGCTTGAGGTGAGGAGAAAGTTCTTCACTGAGAGAGTCGTTCACCATTGGAATGGGCTACCCAGGGAGGTGGTGGAGTCACCATCCCTGGAGGTGTTCAAGAGGGGATTGGACGTGGCACTTGGTACCATGGTCTAGTCATGAGGTCTGTGGTGACAGGTTGGACTTGATGATCTTTGAGGTCTCTTCCAACCTTGGTGATACTGTGATACTAAAAGAATAGAATAGAATAGAATAGAATAGAATAGAATAGAATAGAATAGAATAGAATAGATTAACCAGGTTGGAAGAGACCTTCAAGATCATCGCGTTCAACCCGTCAACCAATCCAACCCACCTAACAAATAAAACATGCAGCCAAGCACCCCATCAAGTCTCCTGAACACCTCCAGTGACGGTGACTCCACCACCTCCCCAGGCAGCCCATTCCAATGGGCAATCACTCTCTCTGTGTAGAACTTCCTCCTAACCTCCAGCCTAAACCTTCCCTGCTGCAGCCTGAGACTGTGTCCTCTTGTTCTGGTGCTGGTTGCCTGGGAGAAGAGACCAACCTCTGCCTGTCTACAACCTCCCTTCAGGTAGTTGTAGAGAGCAATAAGGTCACCCCTGAGTCTCCTCCTCTCCAGGCTAAGCAACCCCAGCTTCCTCAGCCTCTCCTCATAGGGCTTGTGCTCCAAACCCCTCACCAACTTTGTTGCCCTTCTCTGGACACGTTCCAGCAAGTCAACAACCTTCCTAAATTGAGGGGCCCAGAACTGGACACAGGACTCAAGGTGTCGCCTAACCAGTGCAGTGTACAGGGGCAGAATGACCTCCCTGCTACTGCTGGCCACACTGTTCCTGATGCAGGCCAGGATGCCATTGGCCCTCTTGGCTGCCTGGGCACACTGCAGGCTCATGTTCAGCCTACTATCAACCAGTACCCCCAAGTCCCTCTCTGCCTGGCTATTCTCCAGCCACTCTGACCCCAGCCTGTAGCACTGCATGGGGTTGTTGTGGCCAATGTGCAGAACCTGGCAATTGGATGTGTTGAGTCTCATGCTGTTAGATTGCCCATCTGTCCAGCCTGTTGAGGTCCCTCTGCAAAGCCTCTCTACCCTCCAGCAGATCAACTCCTGCCCCTAGCTTGGTGTCATCTGCAAATTTACTGATGATGGACTCAATGCCCTCATCCAGATCATCAATAAAGATGTTGAAGAGCATGGGGCCCAGCACTGATCCTTGGGGCACACCACTAGTGACTGGCCACCAGCTGGATGTGGCACCATTCACCACCACTCCCTGGGCTCGGCCCTCCAGCCACTTCCTAACCCAATGCAGTGTGCTCCTGTCCAAGCCATGGGCTGATAGCTTAGCCAGGAGTTTGCTGTGGGGGAGAGTGTCAAAGGCCTTGCTGAGGTCCAGGTAGACCACATCCACAGGCCTCCCCACATCCACCAGGCAGGTCACCTGATCATAGAAGGAGATCAGGTTGGTCAGGCAGGACCTGCCCTTCCTAAATCCATGCTGGCTGGGCCTGATCCCTTGGCCATCCTGTAAGTGCTGCGTGATCGCACTCCAGATGACCTGTTCCATAACCTTGCCTGGCACTGAGGTCAGGCTGACAGGCCTATAATTCCCTGGCTCTTCCAACTGGCCCTTCTTGTGGATGGGCACCACGTTGGCCAGCTTCCAGTCTTCTGGAACAAAAGAAAAAGGTGCTTGGAAAATACTTTTTTTTTTTTTTTTGAGTAGATTCACTGACATCCCTTGATGTAAGGTAGTGTTGGGAGTCAGTGCCACTTTTTCTACATCAGGATGAACATGGGAAGAAAATATTGGCAACTGGTTAAGCAGCTTCCTTTTTTTGTTTTAAAAAAAATTTGTAATGGATTCAATCCTGCATATCTTAGCAGAAGTCTTTAACCTGCAGTCTTGTGCCTGAGAAAAAGACACACTTTTAGTTGCTAATGTCAACAGCCTCTGTTGCTACATAATACTCTTCCTGTGTAGTTGGATATAGAATAGAAATAGAAAAGAATAGAATAGAATAGAATAGAATAGAATAGAATAGAATAGAATAGAATAGATCAGGTTGGAAGAGACCTTCAAGATCATCATGTCCAACCTATCATCCAACACCACCTAACCAACTAAACCATGGCACCAAGCACCCCATCAAGTCTCCTCCTGAACACCTCCAATGATGGTGACTCCACCAGCTCCCTGGGCAGCCCATTCCAATGGGCAATCACTCTCTCTGTGTAGAACTCTTGCTAACATCCAGCCTAAACCTCCCCTGGTGCAGCTTGAGACTGTGTCCTCTTGTTCTGGTGCTGGTTGCCTGGGAGAAGAGACCAACCTCTGCCTGTCTACAACCTCCATTAAGGTAGTTGCAGAGAGCAATAAGTTCATCCCTGAATCTCCTCCTCTCCAGGCTAAGCAACCCCAGCTCCCTCAGCCTCTCCTCATAGGGCTTATGTTCCAAAAAATATGTTTGCCTTTTACTGTATTTATCTCCAGTTTTGTTCTACTGTATACATCATTGTGTCACTTGGAAGCAGAGCTTCATTCCTTACACAAGAAGTTAATGTGACTTAGACAGGCAAGAAGTCTTGAACATGCTAATGTGTTATTTTAGAGACTGGAGGGGAAAAGGCAGTGTTAGTTGAGAGTTTTTATTTGGGGTGTTTGGTGTTGGTGAATTTCCAGACTGTTAAAATCTACCTTGAATCTGAGATTGGTCTTTCTCCTCATTGATACATTAGCCCCTAAGATGCCTCTTTAATACCTTGCTGGTAAATGGGATGATCTATAAGTAGATAAGGAAGAAATATTAGTTTAAATACTGTTTGTACTAGGCAAGCCAGTCCCTGAAACACAACTTCAATGCCTCGACTAACTGAATTGTGGATCCATTTAATAAAATGTAGCTTGGCAGCTTATTTTCCAACTAAATAGGACCTGAGAGAGGAAGTACCTTTTAAGAAAATATGTCTCTGAAACTTCTCAGTCCCTGAATTTCTTAACCTAGGTGATTTTGTGTTTTCTTCCTAGGGATTGTACTGTCTAGGCTTCAGTGTTTACAGGAGAAATTACTTCTGAAATTTTTTACCTAACAGCCAGTTCAGATGAACATCAGCATTACAGTTGTCTTCAGCTGTAACATGTTTTGTTACAGCTTCTGCAGAGTAAGATGTTACTGTGCTGGTGATACTTTACTGTACTGGCTTTTCCTATTTTTTATAAATTGCAGCTGATTTGAAAACTTTCCAAGAGATTTGTTGAAAATTTAGTATGTATCTTTACGAATTTGAAGTCACAGAGACTGCAGGTTGTCATGAGTTATGGCTCTTGAGTATTTTCAGTTTTTAAATTATTTTTTTTTTTAGTTTGCTTAAATGTATTCAATTTTGTGAAAGCCTGTCTTACAAATTGTTGCATGCTTTTGTTTGTCTCCAGGAGATGTTAAGTCTCTGCGTTCTGTCATTAATCCTCATATATCCAGGTACGTCTTGCCACCTTATTTTTTGGATGTAGCCAACAGTCAGAGCCAGTGTTTTTGCCCTTCTGGAATTTCAATATAGAATGGTTGTTGGTGTTGGAGAGGTCTTGGACTGTCTCTTGTTCAGATCATCAGAATCAAAACAAGGGTCCGTAGGGAAACTCCACATCCAAGGTAAGTTGCTGGGAGCTGAACATGGGGGAAGAAATGTCTTGGCAAATAGACCACTGTGTTGGGCAGGTTTTTATACTTGGTGCTTATGCAGTACTCAGCTGTGTTAGATGGGGTCCTTAGAACCAGGAACAAGGTGGTTAGGGGCTGAGCTGCCAAAAGAAGTGGCTTGGGGTGAAGTTCCCTTGGAAGACTACTGAGGGCAAATTCAGTTAGCATTAGTGGTGAATAGGGGTGGCAGTTGCAAGCTTGTGATGCACAGAGCTAGTGGAGCGGTTTTGGAAGCTGCTGGAAAGGTACTTCAGAAAGGAGCACTAGCTTGGATGGAGTCAAGGACAACTTCATGGGAACTTGGATGCTGTAATTGGGGCATAAAGGGCATATATGCAGTGCATACATACAGCAGCAGATTCAACTCAACCCGTGACATTCAGGCACTAGGGATCAGAATTGGACTAGATGAGAGTCTGGTGGAGAGGCTGCAGAGGGCAGATGAGTGAGGGTGACGCCAAGAGGTGATCTTCTACTAAAATGAAGTACGGAAACCTGTTCCAAAACTTTTGGCTACTCTTGATCTGAAGAAAATCTACCATTTTAGTACTGTATTTGTCTGGTATGTTAGTCTCTGTGACTGTTAATTGTTTGTACAAATGGCAGAATCACTGAGTGAAAAAATACTGTGGTAACAGCAATGTTCTCGCTTTATGCAGAATCCGAAACATTGGCATTATGGCCCACATTGATGCAGGGAAAACTACAACAACAGAGAGAATGCTGTATTATTCTGGATACATAAGAACACTTGGAGGTTAGAAACGCTTCTTTGTATTTCAGTATGTTTGAGAGAGATTTAACAGTATACAGTAACATGCAATGCGCTTAGAGGTTGCTTATGGAATACTGAATGTAGAAGCCAGTCCTTCCAAAGATGTGCAGAAATACAGCAAAATTTTAATGCACATTTCACTATGTTCTAAGGCATTTGTACTTGGAGAGATCATATGTTCATATTTTTCTTTTCGTGCATTGGTTTGTTTAACTTTTAAGTAGAGGGTCTCCTTGTTGCTCATTGGTTGTTCTGATGAAGCTATTTCTTCATTTCTCTTTTGAAATGTAAAGAAATCAGATTAACAAAAAGCAACTGTTTATTCTGAAAGCCAGAATACAGGAAGAATTCCTTCCTTCAACAGCTCTCCCGTAATTCTTCAAGGTTGAAGGCGTCACAGCAGTTGCCATTTGTGCTACCTTTGGACCTTTTAAACTTTAATTTCCTGTTCTTTACTGTGTATGAGAATGTTAGAAGATGTTAGGCTTGTGGAGTGATTGAACTTGGTGGCCTGCTTGTTTAAAAATGAGGAACTGCTTCTCTTTTTGTGAAAAATGTCAAAAAGCACAAACAAAACATAATCTCTTAATTTTGTTGTGTTTTTTTGATTTGTTTCGTTTTCACTTAACTGCCTTTCATTTACTACATTTGGAAATGTCAGTCACATTCCACACAGTGAGTGCAGTTAGATTTTCTAAAATGATAGTCTGCTCATGAGTTTGGACTCTGCTTTAATTTTTACATTTCTGATGGCGTTACTAGGATTAAGAACACCACAAAGGTTGTTGGAATTGTTTGGTTTTGACTTAGGGAGCATTTGTCCCCTGGAAAGAGAGCCTGGGTAAATTAGCTGACATTGCCATTTTCTGAACAAGGCTAGTTTTCATATTTTATACATTTTTTTAAGGGACAGGATTTCCAAATCTCAGTTTCAGATTTAGGATTATTTACCTACCCAACTGTAATCCTGCTTCTCATTCACAGATGTTGATGATGGGGACACAGTGACAGATTTTATGGTACAGGAACGAGAAAGAGGTATTACCATTCAGTCTGCTGCTGTTACATTTGACTGGAAGGATCACAGAATCAATCTGATTGACACCCCAGGTACTATGCTTTAGCAGTACTCACATTTTTAGGGAAGAGTAGATGAGGTGGACTTTCATAGCATGTAAGTCTTGGTTTTAAATGTGGTGCAGTATTTAACTGGTTTAATTGCAGGAGTGAAATGGCCTATACTGAACTCTGTGCAACTTTGGCTAATTGTGGTTTGATGGTGCCTAATCTAGCCTGTTTAAAGTGAGCTCACGCCTTTCCATGCTAAATTGCTTGAGTTCTAGGATTGCAGTGTGAGAATCTTCTGTGTTTCAAGAACTGATGGATTTATTTCTCTGCAAGTGAAGGAGAGGGTTGTTCAGATACCATTAAAAAAATATCTAAAATTGTAATGACCTGTTGATGTTGCCTGTTTGAATTATGCTGGTATAAAGGGAAGACTGTTTTTTAGGCCACGTGGACTTTACAGTGGAAGTTGAACGTTGCTTGAGGGTCCTAGATGGCGCAGTAGCAGTGTTTGATGCTTCGGCTGGTGTTGAGGTAAAAATAAATGGTAGATTTTTTGTTGTTGTTGTTCTTTTTCTTATCTGATGAAATAGTTGTAGTAGTAGTACAGAGATGTTGCTCTGTATTACCTCTTTTGATGCTTTGATGAAAATTCAACTTCAGGAACCTGAGTATTTAGTTTCAAGTCCCGTAGTGTACAGGAATTTCCATAATAAGGAGAAAAGCATTCCCATTAAAGTCTGGGGTTTTGTTGTTGTTGTTTTGTTATTGTCCTTTATGAACACAGATTTGAGTTGAATACATCTGGTTAGTTCCACCAGTGGAAAGAGATTAATATCTGTTAATGTCTCATTTTCAGATTTCATATAGAAAATAAGTAATTTTGAGGCAGAATTTCTCCCTCCCCAATGACCTGTTAACATGCAGAAAAGGTAGAAGCAGGCTGGAATTTGACTTCATTGGATGAGATGTTTGAGTTGTTCAATTCTGTATAAAAGTTACATACTGTGAAATCCCTGTGTTCCATGGGACTTGCCTTTTCTGTAGATGAGGGATGACAGAATTCTTAATCAGTATAAACCACATTATTTTACTTGTTATTGGGAGGCATTTAGGTACCATTGTATATGAACCAGAACTGATTAACAGTCCTCCCCAACCCACCCCAACAACAACAGAAAATTAGATCTGATTGCTTTCTTGGTTCTAAAACTGTGCAGGAAATTCATGCAGTATTTCCTTGTGTTGGTAGGAGACTATTTCTGAATTTGCACTGATTTTCATGTATACCTGTTTTAACTTGCAAATAAGAATGTGTATCATAAATAGCTCAGCAATATACCATGGCAGATTTTATTGTTGTCTGAGCAGGCACAGAAATGCTTGCCTGTCTGTGCTTAAGTAATTCAGCAATAAAATACTGAAGTCTTTACATTACTGAGATTTTTTCTCTCCAAGTTCCTCTTCCCATGTGCCTCTGTGCCCTTAGTAAAGAATGAGAGCTGACAACAGCTTAGGGAAGAAATGAGCCAAAGCTGGATGTGGAGTTCATCTGTGCTGCTAGATACAGGATTGTCACAACACATTCAGCACAGTTTCCTGTACTCTGAACTCAGTAGTACTGGGGAGTGTACAGGTCAGCTGTCAACACTAATGCTTCTATTTTGCCTTTTGCCTTAGGCCCAAACTCTGACAGTGTGGAGGCAAGCAGACAAACATCAGATACCACGAATTTGCTTTTTGAACAAGATGGACAAAAACAGGGCAAGGTATTCAGTTATTTCAATCATTGCTAAAAGCCTTGTAAGAGAATCTATCTAATAAAGGTGAAGTTTTTCAGTTAAGCGTAGGGGTTGTTTAGCCTGGAGAAGAGGAGGCTCAGGGGCGACCTTATTGCTCTCTACAACTATCTGAAGGGTGGTTGTAGCCAGTAAGGGGTTGGCCTCTTCTCTCTAGCAGCCAGCACCAGAACAAGGGGACACAGTCTCAAGCTGCGCTGGGGGAAGTTTAGGCTCGAGGTGAGGAGAAAGTTCTTCACTGAGAGAGTGATTCGCCATTGGAATGTGCTGCCCAGGGAGGTGGTGGAGTCACCATCCCTGGAGGTGTTCAAGAGGGGATTGGACGTGGCACTTGGTGCCATGGTCTAGTCATGGGGTCTGTGGTGACAGGTTGGACTCGATGATCTTCGAGTTCTCGTCCAACCTTAGTGATACTGTTGATACTGTAATACAAGCCAGGTAATACTTAATGTTTACATATTTGATCATGCAGGTGCATGTTTTTGTGTCATTGTAGGAATAATTTTTGCAGTAAGTAAGGAATGGTAAACTCTTCTACCATGCAATTAAATTTTGTGTGACTTAGTGTCTGTTGTTTTAATACAGTTTTACATACGCTGTTGAAAGTATTCAACAAAAGCTGAAGACAAAACCTTTGCTTCTACAGGTAAGCTTAGAAATTAAATGTTTATTTGCTTTCCTCAAATGGAATGCCCTTCTCAGTTTTTTGCACCTGTCTGATATTCTTGCTCTGTCTGCAGTTGCCCATTGGGGAAGCCAAGACCTTCAGGGGACTTGTTGATGTTGTGACTAAGGAACAAATAGTTTGGAAATCTGCTTCTGATCCAGATGATGGAAAAAATTACAAGCAAAAGCCGTTGCTGGAATCTGATGATCCCAAGCTTTTCCAAGAAGTCCAGGATGCCAGAAGTACCCTAATAGAACAAGTAAAGTTCTAAAGTAAATACATAATATATTTAAAGCCAATATTTAGAAGATGAGAAAAAATATGCTGAAAGGGACCTCCATAGGTGTCTGGTTCATGACGTGCACAGAGCAGGGCTAACTTCAGCATTAGGTCAGGTTGCTCAGGCCTTGTTCAGTTGATTTTGCAAGTCTCTAAGGATGTGTCTGGGCAGCCTCTCCCAGTGCTTGATCATCCTTGTAGTGAAACATTACTGCTTTTTGTCCAACAGGAATTTACCACACTGCAGCCTGTGACAGAGTCACTTCTCTTTCCCTTGTGTACCTCTAAGAGGAATCTGGCTCTGTTCTCCCTAAGAAGGCCCACGACCACCATCACTATTCCATGTAGTAAGAGACAGCATCTGCAGCCTGCTTTAGCCTGTCTCTCTGGGCCTCCAGCTGCACTCCAACCACCTTAGTGGTTTTCTAGTGGTCTTCCCACTGTTTGTCAGTCTCTTTTGTGCTGGGGAACCTAACAGGAGACAAACTTCAGATGAAGCTTCACAAGTGCAGGGTAGATGGTACTGACCACTTGTCCTCATCCACAGGCTATGCTCTTGCTAATGCAGCACAGTATGCAGTTAGCTTTTGTCACTGTATGGGGACATTGCTGACTCTCACTTGTTCAGCAAGACCCTCTGACTTCTGCAGAGATGTGTCCTAGCTGTTGATTCCTGTTCTGTATCAGCATGTGGATTTGTTCCTTCTGAGGTGCAAGATTCTGCATTTGTTCTTATTTAACTAATTTCAGATTGTCTTCATTTCCATTTGTTAAAGATGCTTAATCTACAGTGGAAGCATTAATACATGATGGCAAAAATACGCTGAATATAGAGAGTTGAGCTCCCTGGCTGCATAGTTTACATGTGTATTGCTCCTTGCTTTATAAATAAGGAATTGAAGAAAGCAGACACCAGATTTAGCATTCAGTTGGCTAACTTGGCATCTTGTACTGTCTTAGATGCCAAAAGATACATTCACATGAGGCCTAGCAGATGTTACTCAGAACCTTCAGGATATCCATACCCTTCTGGAATGAAGCTGAATGGGATGTTGCAGGCTAGTCAAAATTTTACTGTGTTAAAGGCAGCTGAATCCTGCCATAAGTCTTATTCCAAATGCATCCAAAAAGTCCACAGCAGAGATTAGGAGAGAACAGTATAAGTATTTCTTTAACATAGTTGTGATACTGTGAAGCTAAGAAAGATAATGGAAACTTGGTCTACTTGATACCAGGTTGTGCACAGTTGACCAATCCTAAGGAACGAAGAATGGAAAGGCTGATGCAAGTAACAGAAGAATTTGCCTGTTGAGCAGTGGTGTTTTGCCTGACAGCAGTTTGTTAAGTTTGTTAGGTTTTTCTCCCCCCATCTTTTCTTGAAACCTTAATTTCTGTAAAGTTCTGTGGTTTGAGTTTATGATCTCTGATACTTTTTACATAATCACAGAATCAACCAGGTTGGAAAAGACCTCAGAGATCACCAAGTCCAACCTATTACCTAATACCTAGCACCTCATTACAACTAAACCATGGCTTCAAGTGCCACATCCAGTCCTTTTTTGGACACCTCCAGGGACGGTGACTCCACCACCTCCCTGGGCAGCAGCTTCCAATGGCCAGTAACTCTTTCTGTGAAGAACTTTCTCCTCACCTCAAGCCTAAACTTCCCCTGGCACAGCTTGAGACTGTGGCCTCTTGTTCTGGTGCTTGTTGCCTGGGAAAAGAGACCAACCCCCACCTGGCTACAACCTCCTTTCAGGTAGTTGTAGACAGCAATAAGGTCTTCCCTGAGCATCCTCTTCTCCAGGATAAGCAACCCCAGCTCCCTCAGCCTCTCCTCGTAGGGCTTGTGCTTGAGGCCTCGTTGTCCCTCTCTGGACATGTTCAGATATGTCAGTGTCCTTCTTAAATCCCAGAACTGGACACAGTACTCAAGGTGTGGCCTAACCAGTGCTGAGTACAGGGGCACAATGACTTCCCTGCTCCTGCTGGTCACACTATTCCTGATGCCTGCCAGGATGCTGTTGGCCTTCTTGGCCACCTGGGCACACTGTTGGCACATGTTCAGCCGGCTGTAGTTCCTGCTTTCTTCCTGCTCTGTTTAGCATATATCCTAAATAAAATTTGTGGCTTGTCTGTGAAACTGCTACATGCCAAATAACAAACAACTACTCTGTTGAAGGTTGCAGATCTGGATGATGAATTTGCTGAATTGGTTCTAGGAGAATATAGTGAAGATTTTGACCTAATTCCAGCTGACAAGGTAATTTTGCATCTCAGCATTTATAAATAACTGTTTACTGGCTGGTATTCTGAAGGGCTGAGTTTTTCTTCCTTTGGCACATGCAGATTAGGATTTTGCTGCTGTGCACTTTTATCCAAAAAGATCACACCAGCTTTTGGAACAAATTTAAAGTGCTTAATATTTAGAACACAGTGTATTCAAGCTTCGTGTGAATTTTACACAAGAATGCACTAACTGATTCTCAAATCTGCTGGACACAATTTTAAAAGCAGGCTACTTTCTGTGTAGGTATTCTGAGGTTTTTGTTTGATTTGTTGGGGTTTTTGGTTGGGTTTCTTTATTGGGTTTGGTTGGGTTTTATTTGTTTTGTTTTGCCTTTTCTTTTGTTGGCTTTTGCAATAGAATAGAATAGAATTAACCAGGTTGGAAAAGACCTTTGAGCTCATCAAGTCCAACCTATCACCCAACACTATCTAATCAACTAAACCATGGCACCAAGTGCCTCATCCAGTCTCTTAAACACTTCCAGTTTTGGTGACTCCACCACCTTCCTGGCAGCCCATTTCAATGGCCAATCACTCTTTCTGTGAATAACATCTCAGTTATTTTGTCAGAAGTTTTGTCTTGGTTTTGGTGGGGGTTTGAGTTTGTTTTTTCTTATGTTTGTTTTTTACAGTTAGTCTGTGTTTAGGGATAGGTAAAGTCAGAGCAGTGCATGTTGAAAATGGTACAGTGTTCTAAATTAAAAGGACTGTTAGAACAAGAACAGCTGCAGATCTGCATGTGTCCAGGAGCTATGTATACCAACAAAGAGAAAAGCAGGAAAGAATGCTAGGAGGCCTGCCTGGATGAGCAAGGAGCTACTGGACACACTATGACTTAAAAAGAAACTCTACAGGCAGTGGAGGGAAGGACAGCTAGAACAAGGGGGATATAAGGAAGCTGCCCGAGCAGCAAGAGGCCTGGTTAGGAAAGCCAAAGCAGAGTTCGAATCGAATCTAGCCAGGGAGGTTAAAGGGAGCACTAAGAACTTCTACAGGTATATTAATGGCAAGAGGAAGACTAGAGAAGGTGTGGGCCCCCTCAGAAAGGAAACTGGTGAAATGGCCACAAGTGATGTGGAAAAGGCTGAGGTACTCAATAACTTCTTTACCTCAGTCTTCACTGCAAGGGCCTCCAGCCACACTCCTGGAGTCATGGCAGACGATGCCAGGGACGGGGAGGAAGAACTGCCCATCGTAAGTGAAGCTCAGGTTCATGATCACCTGAAGAACCTGAAAGTGTTCAAGTCCATGGGACCCGACGGGATACACCCACGGGTGCTGAGAGAACTGGCAGATGAGGTTGCTAAGCCCCTCTCTATTCTATTCCAAAAGTCCTGGCAGACTGGGGAAGTCCCCACAGACTGGAAAAGGGCAAACATTGCTCCCATTTTCAAACAGGGTAAGAAGGAGGAACCAGGGAACTCCAGGCCAGTCAGTCTCACCTCTGTGCCCGGAAAGATCATGGAGCAGATCCTCCTGGAGGCACTACTGACTCAGAAGAATAGTGAAGAGGTGATTGGGAGTAGTCAGCATGGCTTTGCCAAGGGCAAATCCTGCCTGACAAACCTGGTGGCCTTCTATGAACAGGTCACAACATTAATAGATGAGGGGCGAGCAACTGATGTCATTTACCTGGACCTGAGCAAAGCCTTTGACACTATCCCACACCACATCCTGGTCTCCAAGCTGGTGACACATGGGTTTGATGGATGGACCACTAGATGGATAAAGAACTGGCTTGATGGCTGCACCCAAAGAGTGGCTGTCAACGGGTCCATGTCCCAGTGGAGGCCAGTGACAAGCGGAGTCCCTCAGGGATCAGTCCTGGGACCAGTCTTGTTCAACATCTTTGTGGGTGCCATGGACAGTGGCATGGAGTGCACCCTCAGCAAGTTTGCTGATGACACCAAGCTGTGTGGTGCAGCAGACACGCTGGAGGGAAGGGATGCCATCCAGAGGGACCTTGACAGGCTGGAGAGGTGGGCACAGGCCAACCTCATGAGCTTCAACAAGGCCAAGTGCAGGGTATGGCATCTGGGTCGAGGCGATCCCAGGCACAAATACAGGTTGGGCAGTGACTGGCTGGAGAGCAGCCCAGAGGAGAGAGACTTGGGGGGTGCTGGTGGACGAGAAGCTCAACATGAGCTCTCAATGTGCACTTGCAGCCTGGAAGGCCAATCGGATCCTGGGCTGCATCAGGAGAAGTGTGGCCAGCAGGTCAAGGGAGGTGATTCTCCCCCTCTACTCAGCTCTGCTGAGACCCCACCTGGAGTACTGCATCCAGTTCTGGAGCCCCTATTACAAGAGGGATCTGGAGGTGCTGGAAGGTGTCCAGAGAAGGGCCACGAGGATGATCAGAGGGCTGGAGCACCTCTCCTGTGAGGACAGACTGAGGGAGTTGGGGCTGTTCAGTTTGGAGAAGAGAAGGCTCCGAGGTGACCTCATTGTGGCCTTCCAGTATCTGAAGGGGGCCTCCAAGAAGGCTGGGGAGGGACTTTTCAGGCTATCAGGTAGTGATAGGACTAGGGGGGAATGGAATGAAGCTGGAGGTGGGGAGATTCAGGCTGGACATGAGGAGTAAGTTCTTCACCATGAGAGTGGTGAAGCCCTGGAATGGGTTGTCCAGGGAGGTGGTTGAGGCCCCATCTCTGGAAGTGTTTAAGAGCAGGCTGGATGAGGCTCTGGACAGCCTGATCTAGTGTGGGGTGTCCCTGCCCATGGCAGGGGAGTTGGAACTAGATGATCCTTGTGTGGTGGGGTGAGAAAGTTCCCTCCCCACACACACAAAGAAAGAAACCACAGCTAGCTCAGTCGGAAAAGCAGATGAAAGCTATATTTACAGGCATCAATGGAATGCAATGAATATGTACACAAATACACAATATTTACAATATATACAGGAAAACACAGCAATGAACACAATGCAGACAAGCCTTTTCCCTCCAGCCAGCCAGGGGGGTTCCCTGAACCCCCCTCTCTCCCTCCTCACCTCCCCTTTTTTTCCCAAAAAGGGTTAGAGAGAGAGAGAAAAGCAATTAAGGAAGAAAAATTCTGTTAGCTCCAAAAGCACATGCAAGAATTAGTTTTCTTATCTGGTTAGCTGTTAACTCAAGGCCGTTCCTGCTTCAGAAAGTGAGAAGCTGTCCAGCCCGCAGGACAGAGAAGCACAGACTGCACCCCGCCTGAACCCAGACCAGACTGAACTACCAGAACCCAAACTTAAAATTGCATTCTACAATCTACCAATGAAATTAGTTTAGACTATCTTGTTTTTGTTCAAATATCAAAAACATTCAGCCAGAGTGTTCAGCAACTGTCTCTTTCTTAAAGACACAGCCTAAACCGGTCACAATCCACCTCTTCTAAACAATTTCATTGGCTGTTCATACTGTCCATCCAATCTAAAACAATATCTACAATTTGCAAGTAAAGTTGATAGTCCATTCCAGCTATCCTCAGGTGTACCACCTCTAGTTGTTCTGCTATCAGCAATTTGCCCTGCATCTCCATCCAGTGATGTTCTCAATAACTCAGCTATATCTTTAAGACAAACCTTCTCCTCCTCCTCAGCAGGGTCTCTTTCAGCAGAAGTTCCCTCACCAGCATCAGCTCCTGGGTCAGCTTTGCTCTTTCCACTTCTTGTATTTAAAACAGCTACCTGCTTAACTGGAGCTGTGTTTGAATTTACAGCTGGCTTAA
The DNA here is from genome assembly GCA_015227895.2 of Colaptes auratus. Classification (NCBI taxonomy): domain Eukaryota; kingdom Metazoa; phylum Chordata; class Aves; order Piciformes; family Picidae; genus Colaptes; species Colaptes auratus. The sequence goes on from CM026897.1 coordinate 38,819,727, forward strand.
CAGAAGCTGACAGGTTTTGAGATGGATCAGCTGCTGTGGAGGACACTTCCGGTCCTGCTGAAGAAGAAGGAGGAACTGGCTTTGCCGCATTAATGGCCGCCGAGGACGGGGGAGCCGCCATGTTAGGCACTGCCACTGCCGCTGCAGCTGGCTGATTGCCAGAACCACCAACAGCACCGTTCAGAGCAGCCTTTCCGATGGACTTCTTAGCTTTATCTTTAACTGATACAGATCCTCCATTCTCCTCATCACTAGATATTTCTGGGGTAGAATTAGAGCTGTTCTTTCTCCTCTTGGGTCTACGCCTAGTTACAAAACAGGCCCTAGACACCTTTCTCCCGGTACAGAGCATATAACAAGTATGCAATCACCATCACCAGCAGCAGATTCCAACACATCACATAAATCACCTTTGGATCCCAGCCATCACTTAAAATGACCCTTTCACCTACTGGGATCTTAAACTTGTTTATCTCTATGGGCAGAGTGGTTGATGTCACATTCCTGTATCTATTAAGCCAAAAGAATCCCAGGCACCGGTCATAGAGAAGCTGAATCTTATACTTAAACCATAAATACAATTTATACATCAAGTATCTGCTTAAGCGATCGAAAATCAAATCCTAGGACATGCTTATAGACAAGGACCCCAAAAATTGAAAAAAACAGACGCTCTAAAAGCCAAAACACTTTCATCCTTGCATCTCCGACCTGAGCAGACAATAAATCAAGCAACTTTTGCTCTGCTTCTGGACAGCAACTATCCACAAGCTGCGGGTTGGGCCGCCAATTAAAAATATGTGGTGGGGTGAGAAAGTTCCCTCCCCACACACACAAAAAGAAAAGAAACCACAGTTAGCTCAGTCGGAAAAGCAGATGAAAGCTATATTTACAGGCATAAATGGAATGCAATGAATATGTACACAAATACACAATATTTACAATATATACAGAAATACACAACAATGAACACAATGCAGAAAAGCCTTTTCCCTCCAGCCGGCCAGGGGGTTCCCTGAACCCCCCCTCTCTCCCTCCCCACCTCCCCTTTTTTTCCCAAAAAGGGTTAGAGAGAGAGAGAAAAGCAATTAAGGAAGAAAAATTCTGTTAGCTCAAAAAGCACATGCAAGAATTAGCTTTCTTATCTGGTTAGCTGTTAACTCAAGGCCGTTCCTGCTTCAGAAAGAGAGAAGCTGTCCAGCCCGCAGGACAGAGAAGCACAGACTGCTCCCAGACTGAACTAACAGAACCCAAACTTAAAATTGCATTCTACAATCTACCAATGAAATTAGTTTAGACTATCTTGTTTTTGTTTAAATATCAAAAACATTCAGCCAGAGTGTTCAGCATCTGTCTCTTTCTTAAAGACATAGCCTCAACCGGTCACACCTTGTGGTCCCTTCCAACCCTGAATGATACTATGATACTGTGAAGTGTTTAGAAATCTTAAAATAAGTGGCTCCTGTTCCATGTGGATTTATGGCTTGGAGCTCATTTATAGCAGTGAAAGGAGTTTGTATGAGTGGTGTTGCATTTACAGACATACAGTTTGGTGGATTTGTTAGCATATCTGCTGGCTGGAGTTGCAATTAGAGGCTAAATTGCAGTGTGCATGTTAACAAAAAGTAATTCTTTTTTGCAGCTGCAGTCAGCTATCCGTAGAATCACATTGGCTCAGAAAGCAGTACCTGTGCTCTGTGGCAGTGCCCTGAAGAACAAAGGAGTGCAGCCATTGATGGATGCTATTATTATGTATTTGCCTGCACCTGATGAGTGCTCGTATGAGTTTCTGTAAGTACAAGGTCAGGAATAATAAGTAGTAAAGCATGAAAGGAGAACATGAAAAATATTAAGCAAAGCATTTGTATCTTTAAAAAAAATTACTGTTTTTAGGTATTAAATAACAGTAAAGATGTGCAGACAAAAACACACTTGCATACCAAACCTCCTGGTTGGTGTAACTGGAGTTGTGTTTATCTCCAGTTGCCAAACTTGCACCTTAGAGTTCTAAAGTCTACTTGTAATCTGAGGAAACTGATTTTACAAAGTTGGGATCATCTTCACTATGGGATAAATCACATGATACATATCCTACTGGAGCCAGAACTGATTGTTAATATTTTTTTTCTACAAATTATGACTTTAAACAAATGCCTCTCTTAATACTACAATTAGAAACATGCTGCTTCTGAGACCAGTGGAAGCTCAGGTAAATAGGAGTTTGAGTGGATTAATTGTACAAGTATGCTTTTTGTTGTGCTTTTTATTTTACAGACAGTGGTACAAGGATGATCTGTGTGCCCTAGCATTTAAAGTTCTTCATGATAAATGTCGTGGACCTCTAGTTTTCATTCGTGTTTACTCGGGGTCACTGAAACCTCAGTCAGCTGTGTATAATATTAACAAGAGTTGCACGTGAGTAAGACAGAAGTGGGGGTTAGTACAGCGTTGGAATGTCTGTTTAAAGTCCTGAGTAATACAAGAATTTCATTTTCAGGGAGAGAATGAGCCGGCTGCTCCTGCCTTTTGCTGATCAGCAAATTGAAATACCATCACTCATGCCTGGCAACATTGCCCTTGCTGTTGGGTTAAAGCAGGTAATGGAAAATATTGATTCTGTAAGGAAGCTTGTTTTATTAATGTGCTTTCTGCTTCTGTGGTATTGTATCTCAGGCATGTGTTTGATTATTGTGACATATGTAAACTTCCTTTGTTTGAAGCCCCTGTACTTCTAAAATGAAATATTACAATGTGCAAATGTCAGTAATTAATCTGGGAGATGCAGTGCCGGTTACATAGGAAGGACTAAAGCCTGCAGTGTTCTGAGCTTGTATTGTATTGTATTATAACTCACAATGTAATGCTGTGGAGGGATGTCTGAGGAAGGAGAGTACCAAATAAGTTACACCACTTAATTTCAAGCAAATTTGTTTCATGCTTACTTCTATTAGTGTAGTAGTTTGATGTTCTGTTGTCTGAACAGGCTGCATAAATCTCATTTGCAGAGATTTTCTAAAGTGTAACTAACTTTGGCATGCATAAATAAGTTGTCATTCACCCATACTGTTCATGTGTGGTTTATATCTTGACTGGTAAGTTGGATCTAAAATTCAATGAACAGAGCAAAGAAATACTAGTCTAAATTTCAATACAGTTTCTCCTCTTGTAGATAATTTCAGTTATATGAAGGGACAAGTTAAAGTAGTTGTTTGTAAATAAGTGTGGGTTTGGTGATTTTTTTTTTTTTAATATCCCCTACCTGCCCCTTCTGGGTCCCTGGTTGTTGATCTGCAGAGTGCCACTGGAGATACCATAGTATCATCGAAGGCTTCAGCAGCAGCTGCAGCACGCCGAGCTGGAAGGGATGCTGGAGAAAAGAATAGGTCTAGAAGTGACACAGAGAGCCTTCTGCTGGCAGGTGTTGAGGTACCTGACCCTGTCTTCTTCTGTACAATTGAACCTCCTTCAATGGCCAAACAACAAGGTACAACAGATCTACCTACAAATGACGTATTCGAGCTTATTCTTCTGTATGAGGAGCAGTACTCGTCCCCAGTCCGTGCACACCTGGTTGACATGAGTGAGACGCACGAATTTGTCAGTCTCTGATCAAATAAGGTTCTTTTTGGTGTTTGGCACAGATTATACAATTTAGATTGTGGTTGTTGGTGTCTATGGCTGTTACTGTGTCAAGCAGTATTTGTACTTTTCTCAGTTTTGTGTCTATAAAAGTGGTAGCTCTTCATTTTGAAAGAAGACATGGAGGCATTTTCAGCTCCTGTTGTCCTGCCTAGCTTTGCTGCAGGCATCCCGTTGTGCTGTACATAGTGTTTGAGTACAAACTTGAAAAGTGGTTTGTTTTGGTTTGGGTGTTGGTTTTTTCCAGTTGACTCTCACAGTTTTACTGCATGGTGTAAAGTCTTCACTTACAAGGTCTGGTGGGTTGAAGTGTCCCCCCAGCATTAACTTTGCCAGACCAACTCAGTTAGAAGCAAATGAAGCTGTATGCGCAAGCATAGTCTACACTCTACGATGGAATGCAATGAATATGTACAAAATATACAGTATTTACAATATTGTGCAGATGCTTACACTTAGCAAACAACACAAAAATCCCCCTTGTCAAGAGACTGAGGAAGGCTCCCTGGTTTTCCCTCCCTGCCTCCCCTACCTCCCTGTACAAAAGGGACAAGAGAGAGGAGCAGAGAAGTTAGACTTAGCCAAAGCCAGCCGATAAGCAGGTTATCTCTCCTGAGCAAAGCAAAAGAGCCAGAGATCAGAAGAGAAAAGGGAAGAATTCTTATGCTACAGCTCCTCTTATTTCAAACATTTACCCAATGAATTTGTTTAGAATAATATTTTGTTTCCTTTTTATACCCAATAGTGATTTGTTTATATTTTTCTACCTTTCTTCTCGAAATCTGTAACTAAATTTTAAAGGCATAGCCTAAAGCCACCCCACGAGGATTCTATGCATCTGATTAGGATTCACTCATGCAGCTGACCTGTAATGTGACTGCCTCTTCCAAGAATCCCCACTGGAGAATTTGGTTTCATTTGACTGTTTTTGAAAATACATGGAAAATCTCCATCTTCATTCCAACAAAGATGAGCTCAGTTGGGAGTGAAGGGGAGGAGGGACAGTTACCAGTGTGTAGTATGAAGGAATAAAACAAGGCAGAATGCAGATTTGTAGTGATATGTCTGCAGGCTGAAACACTGAGTTGGTAAGATCTTCCTGGTTTTGAGGTGTTGATTGGGTTTTTAGTTGGGGTTTTTTCAGGGACTGTAAGGTAGACAAATGCAGTCAGCCTTAAATTGAGCACTGTGTAGATGGTTTCCTGTGACTGCTTTCCTTAGCATTTAAGATAATATGGAGTCAGAGAAAAATAGCATTTCGATCTTGTCATGTTGAACTTGTCTCATAATATTTAGGCAAATCATATAATCCATATTTTCTTAACTGTAAAAAGAGAGCAGTACTTCTACTGACCTGAGGAAGCACCTCAAAATTACATTTTACCAAACACTTCTCTGAACAGAGTACTTTTAATAACTAACTAAGCATTCTGTGGTGTGCAGTTAATTTCTTGGAAAGAAGCAGAAGTTGCAGGTTGCTTGGTATTTTAGTTGGCTGCCAAAATCTGGATGTGTCCAGAGTTGTTCTGATTCCTTCTGAGAATGAGATTCAGCCTTACAAAGGAGGTGGTGTTTAGACATTCATTGTGATTCCCAAGTTACTGAAGTCTCTTTTGATGTAATGTTTGATATTTACATACAGACTTGGATAACGCGTTGAGCTGTCTTCAGCGTGAAGATCCAAGTTTAAAAGTGAAGCTAGACCCTGACACAGGACAAGTAAGATGAATCTTCTATTGCTCACTTTATAACCAAGCTTTGAGTTTAGAACTGTCAAGACAACCCTTCAGTTAGATTTCCTTGAATAAATAGGACTGTCTAAATGTTTGTATTGTGTATGTACAAAGTTCTCTGCATCAAACTAAAATGCTTTAGTCTTCAAGATACTGTAAAATTACTTTTTTTGTAGTGGTCATAGTAGCTGTAATTACCCTGTCACTTACATGGTGTTTAGGTCAGCTGACCTAAAGCAGTCAGGTTTACTGTCTCCTTAGAATTTTAAATACTTCTAAGAGCCTATGAAGAGCGTGCAAGGCTGTTCTTCAGAGGTTGGTATTAAAATCAGAGTTTTCCACCATTTTTCTCGACTCTCTTCTTCCTAGACTATTCTTTGTGGCATGGGAGAACTACATATAGAGATCATTCATGACAGGATCAAACGTGAATATGGAATTGAGACTTATTTGGGACCTCTTCAAATAGCATACAGAGAAACCATCCTAAATACTGCCCAGGCTACAGGTATGAGTGAAGGGGAGGAACATATTTTTTTCCTGTTTTTTTAGGTTGGTGTACATTAAATAATGTTATGGGTAACTTTCAGATGAAATATTTTTTTCCCAAATGGTTGGTTTGTCTTTTTTTCTTCTTTTTTTCCCCCTGCAGATGTATTGGACAAAACGGTAGGAGATAGAAGACACTTTGTAACTGCAGAGTTAGAGGTGAGGCCCAGGGTAGTGGAGACAGCAACAACGAAACCCCTCATTGAGTATGCTGCAAGCGTCACTGAAGTGCTATCCAAAGAGCTCCAAGGAGCTATAGAAAATGGAATCATGAATTCATGCATTCAAGGTAAAGGGAGTGCTATGGCAGCTATACTGGTCTAACATTTCTGTGAAAGGCAATTTAATGTATGTATAGAAGAAAACCTCCTCAGCAGTTTGAAAAATGAAAGATAGTACATATTAATATTAGGTGCAAAGGAAAAATCTGAAATTTCCTTAATTCTGGTATAAGAGATAAGGCATTTACTTTATGATATTGTGTAAGCCTCAGTGATGTGACAGAAGTGGTTTTGGAGGCCAGCATGTGTATACCATTAGTTACTGACAGTTTGCTTTTCCTTTTTTCAAATACAGTATATCTGTGAAAGTAGACAATAAAAAGCCTTACCTTTTTGCCATGTATAGGCTTTCTAAAAGCATCCTTTGTGTCTGATTAAAAATAAGAGGTATTCAATGACTTGTGACCAGAGGGCTGTCCCTCACAGTGAAATCAACAGGCAGTAGATAGATAAATGAGAATTACTAAGCAGAAGTATGAGGTGGTTTTCCACGTCGCTTTGTTGATTTGGAAAGCATCTCTCCTCTCTGGCTGTAGGGTGAGTTTTGACTGTTTTTTTTCACACTCCTTGATGCTTCAGAACTGTGCTCTCTCCAGGCTAAGATTCATGGCATGACCTGCTTCTTAAAAATAAAACAAAGTAGATCTGGCCATGTTCTTTGTAGGGGAAAAAAAAAAAAGCCATGTATGGTTGAGACCTCCCCTCCAGTCTAATGTAGCTTTTGCTCTGGTTCAGAGTCCTGGAGTGGGGGGAGATAACCTGCTTAGGTCACTAGACCTAGTTCATCTCTCAAAGAATTAAGTTAACCCTTTAGTTTTGGTAGAGGCTTAGCGTCAGGCTCTGCAGTGATGACGTTGTGTTGAAAGAGAAATACAGAAGTTACTCTGGCTTTTAGTTAAAAGGTTTCACTACTTTTCCAAATACAGTCTTGTTTCAATAGACAACTTTTAGATATTGTGATGTTATTCAAAAACTCCCGTTTGGGGAACAGTTGTATGGATAAGCACGCTAAGGAACTTCTGGTCCTGAATGTCATCTATGGTTTCAGTAAATAAAGTATGAGTCTGCGCTCTTTTGACTGTTTTGGCAAAGCTAGGCAATGACACAACCACAAAATGAGGAACCAGTACAGTTGTCATGCCCTTGAAGGAAGAAAGGAAAAAGAGGAAAAAGAGGAAAGAAAGAAGATCCAAATTATTCCTAAATCCTTTCTGAAAAAGCAAATATGCTGTTTCCTTTTTCCTTTTTTTTTTTTTTTCTTTTCCCTTTTTCCTAGGACCCTTGCTTGGATTCCCAGTTCAGGATATAGATGTGACAGTGCAATCACTCACTGTGCACCCTGACACCTCTCACACCATGGTATCAGCTTGTGTTTCCCGTTGCATGCAAAAGGTCAGTGAAACTGAGCTGCTATAGAGCACAGCAGCATTACATACTAGTGGGAAAATAAGTGTCTATCAGTATCTGCTAATGGCTTTTCTCTGGCAACACAGTGCCCTTGCTGAGGACTTCATAGCCTTACGAACTAGAGAATTCAACAGGCTGGTACCTGGAGCTATCCATGTCAATATTCAAAACAAACGAAAAAAGAGTTAACCTAAGTCTGTCCCTTCTGTGTAGGCTTTGAAAAAAGGTGGTATACAAGTACTGGAGCCCCTGATGAACCTTGAAATCACAGTAAGTGAAGATCATCTCAGTGCAGCACTTGCTGACCTTGCACAGCGGAGAGGTAGTATTAAGGAAATCCAGAGTCGCCAAGATAACAGAGTTGTGGTTGCTACCGTTCCCTTAGCAGAAACAATGGTAAGTGATTGTCGTGTTAATGGAAAAATGCAAATCTGGTCTTTAGGTGCTTAAAAGTAATTAGGTTTCAGTTCACTTTGCCTGATACAGAATGAGTAGGTTTGGATGGGTTTTTACTGTATTTTAATTAATTAGGTTCTGAACCAAGTACCTGCAAATCTAGTATTGTTTTTGTGTCAGATTGCTAAACCAGAATGTCTTCAACTGTAAGTCAGAGAAGTAGTAAATACTACTAAACCAGGTTTTCCAGAGAACAACTTTTTTAAAAGTATATATACTGACATGTATTACACCATTAATGCAGTAATATTAGGAAGTTAACTTTTTAGTAAGCTGCAGCATACTTATCCTTCTGCATCTTTCTCTGTGACCTAAGCAGCTTTCTGTGCTAACTTGCCTTCCTTTTATCCGAAACTAAAGGACATGTTCTTCATTTTGTCCAGGGCTACTCTACAGTTTTGCGTTCTCTATCGTCAGGCTCAGCAACTTTCACTTTAGAGCTTGCCACTTACCAAGCCCTGAATAGTCAAGAACAAAGTGCACTTCTTCAGAGGAGAATGGGGTTGGTGTGACAACTTTAGTCTGTAGAATAATAAAGATATTTCTGTCCTCCTTGTTAAGTATTTTAAGGACCCTTTTCATGAACGTTAATATGTTCTTCTGGTACCAGCTAGGTGTGGTAAACAATGATTTAGCAGCTGCATGAGCAGCCTGCATTTAACTGTCCAAGGGAAGTGTCAAGAGATTGTGTTCTTCTGTTACAGTCATGTAGTTGCAAAGTAGGGGAACTGGAGCTGCAGCCAGTTTGATGCTTTGCAAATTCTTCTCTTACAGGTATGTGTAGTGAGACGTGATGCAAATACTCTTCATGCACCTTGATGTGCTGTTAGAACAGCTTCTTTAGGAAATAAAATTTGTGAAGTTTATAAGTGAAGTAACTTTACAGACTGCCACAATTGTACTTTGTTTTCAGATGAATAAAAGAATATGGTTAATAAGCATTAACTATAACTAAATCGTGCTTCCCGTATTGTTAGAAACTCATCTGAACCAGAGTTGAAGACGAGGTCTACCTTCTGAGTTTGCACTTTTTCAGCAAGTAAATGGACAAAACAAAAGGGGAAAAAACCAACAACAACAGAGACAGAGTAGGGGGATCTTTTTTTTTTGTCCTTTAAGAATAAGTGGCTTAGGCTCCAATGGGATTTACAATTCCATTCCAATTGGCAATTATCTGGTTACATAGTAGAGTGGCAAATTAAAAGGTGCTTTGAAATAAACAGATAGTTCTTTATTTAAAAAGTGTCTTTATTTTCATTCAACATCAGAATGTAAGGAAATTGCATTTAGTAACTGTGGCATTAAGTTTCAAGATGTAACAGTGAAGAATCCCCATTTCTAGTGAAATTCCAAGAAGAATGTCAAGTAACTTTAAAGTTTTAAGTCTTGGCTCAAATGTCAAACTGCATGTTCATACCCCAGAGGCACTTCGGATCGTTGACTGGAAGTCTTTGCAGCAGTTACTGCCCTCTTGCTTCATGGGCACAATAGCCAACAAACACAGGTTCAGCTGCTATGCCACGGCTGTTAAAGTAAATATATATGATTGTAATCAAACACTTGGCTGGCTGTGTAGGCAGGAAGAAAAATACTGGCACTCTTATTTTAATCTTTGTGTAAAGAAAACTACTTCCAAGAAAGAACAAAGGGCCTAATTAGGGTGTGAAAAACAACACTTTTCTACAACTGATTGTATTGTTTCTATCAGACAGACCATGGTATTAGAAAACAGATTGCAAAGCTTAAATTCAGAAGCTAGTTGTCCTGGATGTTCTGCAGAGTCTACTGCTTTTAGTAAAGAGAAGTCATGAGAATGTGAAAATATAAATCAATTGACAGTTGCACATTTGCCCCAACTCCGATGTTTCCTTTGCATGCAACTCTGCATTATTTTCATTATTTTAGGAGTTGGTTTTAGTAAACTGGACCTTTTCCAGCTACACTAACAAATTATTCTGTTCTTATGTGACTTTAAAAAGAAACAAACAAAAAAAACCCCTTCGATTTGGATGGTGCAGTAAGACAGTATAAAAAGATGTTTAGGAGTTAAAGCAGGTGTAATAAATTTTTGCTTCTTGGATATTTAAAAGATAGACAACATTGCTACAGTGACTTGTAGGATATCTATATTAACATACACACACAAAGAGAAGTATTTAAATTGCACTTACTATCTGCAATGCAAAAACACAAAAGCATAATTAAATAGCTCAGATAACTACTGCTTACCCCTAAGCTCTTGGTAAGGAACCATGTGGTTGTCTAGGTATCTGGAGTGTATGCCCACCTGTTTGTTTCCCTTCTTCCACCACTACTTGTCTGCAATTTGGGCTGCTGTATCCTCCTGCAGGAAGCTTACTTCAGATCTGAACAGCAGCTTCTGCTTTCATAGTACATGGCACTTGGTGCCATGGTCTAGTCATGAGGTCTCTGGTGACAGGTTGATGATCTTTGAGGTCTCTTCCAACCTTGGTGATACTGTGATACTATTTCAACAACAGTGGCCTCAGCACTGCTTCTGGTGACCTTGATCTAGCCATCAAAATTTTTTAGAGCACTTCAATCTTGTTTTTAACATGTTAAGTCCCTCTTAATGTATCTACTTTTCTCATGACTGAGATAATACAATTTACACATAGCTATTTTCTTATAGCTTTATTTAAAGCCAGCTTGAAATAAACCCAGGAAGTCAAACCTTAAGAGTCTTTCAGTCACTCTGAACCTGTTAAAAAGATACTTCATACTTGTCATGGTTTTAAGCCCAGCCACAACTGACAACTGATGGGAAAGGGGAGTTGGGAGCAAAATGCCAAACTCCAGGGGCTGAGATAAGGAGAGTAGCAGAACAATGCAGAGAATGGATTACCTTATAGAAACAATAGTAGTAAAGTAATACGGAATGCAGTACTAGCCCCCATGCCCCATTATACAGCAGGCACAACATTTTATATGGAGTACCTCACAGACTGATTCAGTTACCCGTCCTGGGTGTGGCCTTCACAGCTTCTTGTGAAGAAAAATAACCCTGTCCTAGTTGAACTCAGGACAATAAGCTAAGAGGCAGCAATGCCATCAGATAATCCTGCTGAGACATCTACTGGAATGTGGGCAAACTGCTTGAGTTTTGAGAGCTGATGGTAATGTCATTGTGTCTTGCTCTTTATAAAAGCTGATTTATTGAAATATTTCTTGATGTTGGGACTTGGTTTGTCAGACATTTTTTGTAGAGAAATTACATGGCATTTTGCATTCCTACTGCAGTCCAACTTTGCAGCAGCATTTAGGAAAACCTAACAGGCTCTCTGACTGTATGCTTTTAGAACTGGAGTAACTTGTCTCGGTAGGTCTTAGGAAAGAACTGCAGAGAAGATGATGTTATACACTGGTATTTTTTTTTTACAGTAGCCATACATGTAATTAATTCATCAAGGACTCCTTATCCACTCCCTTCAGTTTTTACACTAAGGCATTATCTGAAAGAATAGCTCACTCAAGCTTACCTATCATGAGAAGAGGTCCAACTGATGGCCTGCTGCATGTCTTTAATCATTATTTATAATAAATCTGTAATAAAATCTTTTTCTGAAAGTCTGCCTTTTCTCCTGTCTGTGTATTCATCCCACATACCCTTTAATATCTTTTTTGACTGAAGTAAGTAATGGTGTTGGTTTTTGAGGAAAAGCAGGTACAGATGAGTTCTAGTGTTTCACTGAAGAAAGTTAATGAGCTCTGAAGGTACTTGTTGGAAAACTATCTAGACCTTTGTATCTGTTCTTCCTCTTCTGAGTACATAAAACCACATGGGGTAACATTTACATGGTAAGATTAGACTGCTAGCTCTTCTCCCTTCATGCCCAGGTGCTGGAAAGGAAAATATTCACCAGTGGGTGAACATTTTTTTTTTCCAGACCAGTATCACAGTATCACAGTATCACAGTATAACCAAGGTTGGAAGAGACCCCAAGGATCATCAAGTCCAACCTGTCCTAACAGACCTCACAACTAGACCATGGCACCAAGCGCCACGTCCAATCTCCCCTTGAACACCTCCAGGGACGGCGACTCCACCACCTCCCTGGGCAGCCCATTCCAATGACGAATGACTCGCTCAGTGAAGAACTTCCTCCTCACCTCGAGTCTAAACCTCCCCTGACACAGCTTGAGACTGTGTCCTCTTGTTCTGGTGCTGGTTGCCTGGGAGAAGAGACGAACCCCCTCCTGTCTACAACCACCTTTCAGGTAGTTGTAGAGAGCAATGAGGTCACCTCTGATCCTTCTCTTCTCCAGGCTAAACAATCCCAGCTCACTCAGCCTCTCCTCATAGGGCTTGTGCTCAAGGCCTCTCACCAGCCTTGTTGCCCTTTTCTGGACACGCTCAAGTAGCTCGATGTCCTTCTTAAACTGAGGGGCCCAGAACTGGACACAGTACTCAAGGTGTGGCCTAACCAATGCAGAGTACAGGGGCAGAATGACCTCCCTGCTCCTGCTGGCCACACTATTCCCAATACAGGCCAGGATGCCATTGGCCTTCTTGGCCACCTGGGCACACTGTTGGCTCATGTTTAGGTGGGTGTCAATCAGCACCCCCAGGTCCCTGTCTGTTTGGCAGCTCTCCAGCCACTCTGACCCCAGCCTGTAGCTCTGCATGGGGTTGCCGTGGCCAAAGTGCAGCACCCGGCACTTGGACTTATTAAATGCCATCCCATTGGACTCTGCCCATCTGTCTAGTCAGTCGAGGTCCCTCTGCAGAGCCTTTCTACCCTCTAACTGACTAACATCTGTTCCCAACTTGGTGTCATCTGCAAACTTGCTGATGACTGACTCAACCCCCTCATCCAGATCATCAATGAAGATGTTAAAGAGGATGGGGCCCAGCACCGATCCCTGGGGGACGCCGCTGGTGACTGGCCGCCAGCCGGACACGGCACCATTCACCACCACTCTCTGGGCTCGGCCCTCCAGCCAGTTCCTAACCCAGCACAGAGTGTTGCGGTCCAAACCACGAGCTGACAGTTTAGCCAGCAGTTTACTGTGGGGGACGGTGTCAAAGGCCTTGCTGAAGTCCAGATAGACTACATCCACAGGCCTCCCCACGTCCACCAGACGGGTCACCTGATCATAGAAGGAGATCAGGTTGGAGAGGCAGGACCTGCCCTTCCTAAATCCATGTTGGCTGGACCTGAGCCCTTGGCCATCCTTCAGGTGCGCAGTTATTGCCTCCAGGATAATCTGTTCCATCACTTTCCCTGGCACTGAGGTCAGGCTGACTGGCCTGTAGTTTCCGGGCTCCTCCATCCGTCCCTTCTTGTGGATGGGGATCACATTGGCCAGTTTCCAGTCATCTGGGACCTCTCCAGTGAGCCAGGACTGGAGGAAAATGATGGAGAGCGGCTTGGCCAGCTCATCTGCCAGCTCTCTCAGCACCCTAGGATGGATCCCATCCGGTCCCATGGACTTGTGGGTGTCCAAGTGGCTCAGCAGGTCCCGAACTAATTCCTCATGGATTTCTGGGGCATTACACTGCTCCCCGACCCTATTACCCAGCTCAGGAGGCCACTCATCCTGGACTCCTGCCTTGCTGTTAAACATGGAGGCAAAGAAGGCGTTCAGGACCTCAGCCTTTTCCTCATCTTCGGTCACCGTGTTCCCCTCCAGGTCCAGTAAGGAGTGGAGGTTCTTCTTGCCCTTCTTTTTAGCGTTGATATATTTGTAAAATTGCTTTTTATTTTCTTTCACAGAGGTGGCCAGTTTCAGTTCTAACTGGGCCTTTGCCTCTCTAATTTTATTCCTACATAATCTAACCACTTCCTTGAACCTACCTCGAGAAGCCTTCCCCCCCTTCCAAAGGTGATACAGCCTCTTTTTTTCCCTTAATTCCCCCAGGAGCTGCTTGCTCATCCAGGCCGGTCGCCTTCCCCGCCGGCTCATCTTTCGACACATGGGGACCGCCAGTTCCTGTGCCCTCAAGAGCTCCTTTTTGAAGTAGGTCCAACCCTCCTGGACCCCTCGGTTCATGAGGGTTGGTACCCAGGGAACTTTACAAATAAGTTTCTTAAAGAGGCTGAAGTTTGCCCTCCGGAAGTCCAGGGTGAAGGTTCTGTTGGTACTCCTCCCTATCTCCCTGCATATTGAAAACTTCACTATCTCGTGGTCACTGCACCCTAGGCAGCCTCCCACGGTCACATCTCCCACCAGCCCTTCCCTATTGGAGAGCAGCAGGTCAAGCAGAGCCTGTCCCCTGGTAGGCTCGCTTAACAGCTGCGTTAGGAAGCAGTCCTCTATTCGCTCCAGGAATCTTCTGGACTGCCTTCTCTCTGCTGAATTAAGTTCCCAGCAGATATCTGGCAGATTGAAGTCACCCACGAGGACAAGATCTGATGATCTTGAGACAGCCTCCAGTTGTTTATAGAATAATTCATCCATCTCCTCATCCTGGTTGGGTGGTCTATAACAGACTCCAACCAGGATGTCAGGTTTGTTGGGTTGCCCTCTGATTTTAACCCACAGGCTCTCAATTCCCTCATCTTCCACCTCAAGTTCTGAGGCAGAAAGTGTCTCCCTAATATACAAAGCCACCCCTCCTCCTCTTCTCCCTCTCCTATCCCTCCTAAAGAGCCTGTAACCCCCCAGTGTAGCACTCCAATCGTGCGTGTTGTCCCACCATGTTTCTGAGATGGCAACTATATCATAGTTGCCCTGGTGGATTAGGACCTCCAGCTCCTCTTGCTTATTGCCTAGGCTGCGTGCATTGGTGTACATGCACTGCAGCTGGGCTCCCGACCTCTCAGCTGACCCTACCTTGTGCCCTACTCTTACCTCTGCAGAGGGACCGATGTCTTCACCCACCCCCTTCAGACCTAGTTTAAAGCCCTCCTAATGAGCCCTGCCAACTCTAGTGCTAGGACTCTCTTGCCCCTTCTAGATAAATGCACCCCATCAGGACCCAGCAGGTCGGGTGCTGTAAGAGTAGGCCCATGATCAAAGAAACCAAAGTTCCTCTGCTGGCACCATTCCCTGAGCCACTTATTGATGGTGTGGGTTCTCCCGTTCCTCTCAGTGTACTCCCCTGCCACTGAGGGAACTGAACAGAACACCACTTGCGCGCCTGCCCCATCAATCAATTGTCCAAGGGCCCTGAACTCCTTCTTAATTGCCCTGGTGCCCTTCCTGTCGATCTCATCACTCCCAGCCTGTATTACCAGTAGAGGGTAATAGTCAGAGGGACTGATGAGCTTGGGGATTCCCCTTGCAATATCCCTTATCCGCGCCCCAGGTAGAGAGCAGACCTCCCTGTGGGATGGGTCGGGACGACATATGGGTCCCTCAGTACCCCCCAGGAGAGAGTCCCCAATAACTATAACCCTTCTCCTTCTCTTTGTGGAGCCGGTCATTATAGCTGGTGGTGGCCGCTTGGTCTTAGGCTTGGCCTTAGGCCGCTCCCCAGAGCTGGTCGTTACAGCCGGCGGGGACCGCTTGGCCCTGGTATCCCCTCTGGATGGCCGCTCCTCAGCCCTCTCATTCCCACCGCCCTCAGCCTGCAGGGCCTCATACTTATTACGCAAGGGCAGCGGAGGAGGAGGAGAGGGCCGGGGGGGATTTCTCTTGCCACCCTTGGCAGGGACCTGTGTCCATCCCTCTCCGTTTTCAGGGGCCCGGCCCTCAGCAGGGGAGATCTGCAGAGCCTTCTCCCACAAGTCTAACTCCCGTTCGCTTTCCCTTATTGACCTGAGCCTAGACACCTCCTCTTTCAGCTTGGCCACTTCATCCTTCAGGTCAGCCACCAGGCTGAGGAGAAAGTTCACCTGCTCACACCTGACACAGGTGTCCTCTCCCTCTCCCTCTCCCTCTATTCCAACTGCCAGGCTGAAGCACTCTCCGCAGCTGGCAGCCTGGACTCCAGCATGCTGGAGAAACAACTCTGTCTGGGTAGATGCTATTTTTCTACCCTTGGTCCGAGTAATGACCATGGTGCAGCGTATGAGTGAAAACAAAAAAACAAAAACCAAAAACAAAGCAAGCAAAAAAAAAAAAAAAAAAAAAAAAAAAATTTTTTTTTTTTTTTTTTTTTTTTTTCTCCTGCGCAAGCAGCCGAAAGGCTAGCGATTGAGCCGAACTGGCGTCGCCCGCACAGCCCGGCTGGGATTTAAATCTCCCGCGGCTGACGTCAGGCACTCGCTCCCGTGCACGCTCGCGAGAGCACGAGCCCGCCTCAATCCCTGCCCCCCAGGAGTCCTCCCGACCCGCTAAACCCCGAAAGCAAGGCAAAAAGCCCAGCAGAAACTCACTAGGCAAGCGGAGCTGTCCCGAAGGAGCGGTTCTGAGTGGTGATTGAGCCGAACTGGCCTAAACAGTAGTTTAGGCCTGGGCTTGAACTCCATTGGCTGTAAGGCTTGAGAACAAAGTTTCACCGTAGCTGTTTTATCTTACCGGAGCATGCGGCATCGATGGTTGGACAGCCTTTCATAGGCATCTTGCAAGTTGGTCACATTCCTGCTGCTCCAGAGTCTCTCTCCTACAGCACTTGCTCTAGGCCTGTAAAGACAGACTGAGTTTTAGAGCAGGTATAGTCTATAACCAAGAATGGATTAAACTTTAATACCAGATTTTCTATCCAGAACCATCACATTTTTATAACTGTTCAAGTTCAGTACAGAGCACTGTTATCACTAACATACAGTCCTGCTGACAAATCAGTGCTCCTTGTGGATGCCTTCCTAAAATCCAAAGATAAAGCAGTTCATACCATAATCTTGGTGTGAGGTTAGTTGCATCCACAAATTCCCCCCAAAGGCAGGCTTCTCCACCTATTACAAGTTTTTTCTGTTCTTCCGATCCTGAATTCAAAGCAGAAAATTAGAATTTGTATGTGCCCAGAAGACTTGCACACAACGTTCCATTTTCCAGTACTCAGAGGGCTGCTGTTCAGTTATTTGTTTTCTCATAGAAAATACCTGTACTCAGCACTAACTTAGTGTTTTGATGGTTGGTACTGAATGTGAGAACCACCAGGCCATTTGCCCAGAGAACCCATTTCCTGTCTGTCAGAATTTTAACTTTAATCCTCTGAGGACATTCCTTAGTGTTGTGACATTCTTCAGACATTTCAGTCCTCACTGAAACTTTTCACTCTATCAAACACAGAACATTCCCTGAAAAAGCTACATAATTCAGATGTTCTCCTTAATAGGCTCTGAGAGCTACCTTGCACAAAATGAAGCTCCAAGTGGAGCATACAAGATGTTTGTACCAGCTTTAGCCAGAGGGAGGAAACATGTCTTTTTCGGGAAGAGTCTAATGTTCTAGAAGCTTGTTAACATTCAATGCCTTTTTGCTAACAGCCACTCTGTGCAACTCAGCCCCTAAAGAATGATACATCTGTCCATACATGCACTAGTATTGAATGCCTGAACACTTTTCCCTGTGAGAAACTGAAGGTCTTTTGATAACAGCGTATCTGATCATAGTGAGTGCATGACCACTCTAAATAGCCTTATTTGTTCCATTCAGACCTTACTATGAAAAGTCTTCCATGCACAGAACATGCATATAAAAAACCAAAGTAACATACCAGGGAAGTTGAGCGGCTCAACGCTGTAGTATTTCTTCCAGTCTTGCCCATAACTAATGTAGTCTAAGTACCAGGGAGCTGCCAGAATAGCAGTGAACCCAGCTCCTGTAACACTGCTCAGTTCATGAGCATAGTTGTTTCCCATCCACACTTCAACTACTGTGTCTGGTTTCAGCTGAAAAAAAAAAACAACAACCCAAACCAAAAACCTTCAGAATGTTAATGTTACCTTGGAAAAGAAGGATGCATTTCAAAACTGGGAGGGTGGTATTTTCTTTTGAGGAAGAACATTTTGGAAGCTGATTAGCTCTTTGCTGACTTTAAACAGTTCACACTATAGTGATGCCTAGATCACACTACTGACAGTTAATGCCTTAAGAGGGTTCAGTTATCTGACCAGCCCTGACATGCTGAGCATCTGGTGTTACTAGACCTGATGCACCCCTTAGGTCATTAACTGTCTGTGGTATAACCTAGGCTTCACTCTAGTGTGAACCCTGTTTAAAACCAGCAAAGAGCTAAAGAGTTTTAGACTTGGAGGGGTGGGGGAGAAGACAAAAGATAGCTTGCAAAATGTTTCTTCTCAAAACTGTAACTCTTTAATAGTCTACATCTGAAGCCTCTCACAATATTATGCTGTTATGCAAGAGTATCGTACTGTTTTCTTATCTTACCTGTGCTTTGTTATCAAACACTTCCTGCCAGACCATGTATCCTTTGTTATAGGAGGAAACTATATCCAAAATCCTAGAATTCAGAAATGTTACCATGTTTGTGAACTTCAATTAGATCAGTACAGGCATACAAAGTAGCAACATTTTCTACCCTAACAGGATAGAAATGTAACAAACAGCGCTGCCTTTCCCAGCACTGAAAAGGGCCCAAGAAAATTACTTAATTTTTTTATTTTGGCCTTCAGTGCTCTGCCTCATAGAGCTTGTTCCCCCATGTACAAGGATATGCATGTGCAGTAACACAAACTGATGATGTTCAAAACTACAAGCAACTCATACAGGTGTCTAAAGCCATGTTATTTAAGAAGAAAACAATTACTGTAAAAACCTTAATACTTTTACTCCTTAACATGTGTGCTGATCTTACAACAGATACTTAAAGATAACAAATGCATTCAGAGTGTGCACAGAACTAGACTGACATATCCTTGTGTCCCACATTTTAAAGCTCTGAACTTTACATTCATTGTGCTAAAAGAAAATGGGTGGTTCCCAACACATGGTAATTTTTGAAACCAATATAGGCTAACCTAAATCATCTCCAGTATCTGCACCTCAACACCACCCTCAGTTAGTGTCCGTGAAGTGCTAAGCAAGAATTTAAAAAACAACATACTTTTGAATATAGTAAGATTCCAGTTTAGCATAGTCAATGCCAAATCCTTGCTTCTTCATGAACTCTTTCACCTCAGGGTTAGATTTCCTTTAGAAAAAAAAAAAAGAAAAAAAAAATTAAACCTATTTTCCCAACCCCTTCCTTCTACACACATCACAGCAGCTGATGCCTTGGGCACACCATAGCTTGGAACGCACCAGAGCAGAAGCAGCAGGCTAATGTGATTTAGCTATATTGAAACAGTTTCATCCTTGTTTGAAATAAAGAGTCAAACTTCTCTGGTCAAAAATAACTGGAATTCCTGTTCTGAAGCAGTCCCTGGCAGGCTGCCTTAAGCTCCTAAGAGCTCTAAGGTTCCTGGCTTCCTGTGACTTTGTGTGAAGGTTGCCAGCAGGTCTGGAAACTAAGCAGCCACAGTACCAGGGCATCTGCAGGAGTGAGATGAAGAACTTGGGAAAACACGCCAAAAGCAAACCAACACTTCTGAGATAAAGCATGTGCCAGAAATTGTCTCTCTTTTTAAAAATTAAAGCAAGTCCTATATGTTCAGATGTAATGTTTCAAGAAAGCACATAAATACTGACTAGATCAGTTAATACTCTTCCAATTAGATCTGCTCCAAATTTAGTTCCTCCAGCAAACAGACTCCAAAATACTCAGAATCCAAAACCAGCTGATGAACTGCATGAACACAACCCATACTTTCAATGCAAGCACACAAGAGTCAGTACCATAACAGTTAATTTCAGCAGATTTTCTGGTGGTCAGAATTAATTGGAAAGAACTGCTTCCCTTTAACACAAAGCATTTAAATGTCAATTCTTTTATATAGAACTTTTCTACCATACTAGATCTCCTTCCTGGCAGGTTGATTTTCATAAATAAATTCTTTAGAGTACTGGAACATTTCTGAAACTACTAGTCAAAGCAGAATTCTGCATAATGTGACTTGCTTGGTGAGGATCACAAACTCTCTGCCTGTAAATAGTCACAGAAATGGAGATCTTTGGGCTAAGCTGTCTCATGCAATCAAATTCCATAATTGATAGATGTAGTCAAGTTTCAGAGGCACTAGGTATTTATTCTTTGAACTGTCACCGTACCAACAATCGAAGTTCACTTCATCTCCTCCCAAATGAATGTATGCATCTGGAAACACACTGCTGATCTCTTTGAAGAACTTAGTCATGAAGTCGTAAGTTGTATTCAAAATGGGATTTACAGGTCCAAAGGACCCAGTTGGCTGTTGTCCATTGTAACAAGGGGTGAGAAGATCTTTTTGACCTAATGAAACAATTAATAGAGGATATTCAGGTCCACTTTGGTACGCTAATTTTGCTAGCAGGAAGAGGCAGTTACCCATATTAAAGAGATTGATATTCTTAAGTGCTCATCTATTCTATATATAATCAAATAGAGGCAGGATGAAATAAAAGAACTTCTGTGATTCTGTGAACTTGCCCAAGGTTGAAGAACCCTGGAACTGGAAAGACTGACTTTCAGATTTGTGATTTAACACATCCTAATTCATAGAACATGTCACTGTATCTGAAAAACAGCTTCTTGATGACTACTCAAATGAAAAATGCTTTAATGCATTTAGGAAGGAAGCCAAATATAATTAGCGTGCTTCAGAGGCCTCTTTTCTCTATTAATCTTTGTTAACACCTAAATACATGGGAGGTTTATGGCTCAAGACACATCCTACCTCAGTCTGCTAGGAATTTACTTCTGCAGAAGAAAGAAAATATAGACAGACATCAAAACCAAGTACTGGTTCTTGAGTCAAGGTATCTGAAGGAAAAAAAATATTGTATGTAGTTTGGGGATTCCTAAGTCCAGTTGCAGCAGCAGCACCTTCTTGCCTGTGTTTCCTATTCCAAGTACATTTTCCCCAAACAAGGCCCTAGTGATAGATTGCTTTAACTATCTTCCTTGCATGCCTTGATCCTTCTCTCCAGTATCTTGAATTTCCATGTAAACAAAGCACAGCTACTCCAGTTCATGGGCAAAGCCAGGACTGGTTCTTCTGCATCACATTCAAAATAGCTTTAATACAAAGAGCTATCAGCTTGCTTTTAATAGGAATGTAAAAACCTCACATATCACCAGGCAAGACTCTGGTGCTTCATAGCAGCAAAGACCACATGAGATGAAGGACTTGGAAAGAGTGTTCAGCAGATTTAATTTTCGCCCTGCTTCATTCCTCCTAATTTTAAATCAGTGAGACAGAGTCTGAGGTATCTTCCAACATTATGCCACATCCCCAAAGGGATGTGTACAGACTCACCCTACAGCTAGAACTCTGAAGTGCTATAAAAACCTTCATTATTTCCAGTTTGGCCAAAGCCACCATATGTTAACTGCAGTGAAGTCACAGTCAGTGCACCTTGAATTAAGGCAGAAACTTCCCTGATCTTTGATTACTTGCAAACACACCACTGTCAGAATTCAAGCACTCTCTGCCAAGAAGAAAGTGAAGAAGCATCCAGCTTTATTGTGCATTGTACACTGGCAGATTACCACTTTACTAACAGTCAGAAATGTCAACCACTTTGAAAGAACCTTCCCAAAGTGGAAATATCTACTCCAGAGGCAGCAACACACTACTTCCAGCCACTGCCTTCTTATTCTGAACTCAGGAATATTGTGCAGGGTGGTAACAACATGAAGTCTCATCCGTACCTTCACATGCATATCCAGCACAGGAAGTGTCCACCTTCTCTGTTCAGTTCATCTATCACATAAGGGTCATGACCATCACTGAGTCTGCTACTCACCTCTTAACAAGGACCTTTCAAAGCATTTCAGTGGCTACTTTCCAACAAGTTCTTTTATTTGCTGAAACTATGTATTAACCATTAATACTTTCCTAGGCATACCTTTTCCCCAAGACTCTGTATGTCCAGGGGTATCAAACTCTGGGATAACTCTAATGCCTCTTAGCCGGGCATACTCAATCACCAGACGGACATCAGCAGGTGTATAGATGTGGTTATAGGAGTATGCTCCCTGTAAAATATTCACATTTAGAGACACTTTACAAAACATTACACCAGCGGCTCACAAAATCGAGACTGAAACGTTTAAGCAATTTAGACTGGAGAGCAGTTCTACAAGCTGGGCTTTTTTTTGTTTATAACACTGACAGACCTTTTCTATTGACTAGCTGGGGAAACACAAAAATTAACCTGCTTTTCTGCAGCAAGACAACTATCTTGAGAAGACTGTGCTTTCCTCCTTACCTCACAGTTACTGAAAGAAAAAGAGCTGCCTTCTACTCCATCAGATTTTTGAAAAACATTTTTCAGTTCTGCATAGAAGCACCTCTGCATCATTAATTCTGAAGCACAGGGCCTTTGTCCCATGAGGTGCAAGACTAATGGAAAAAATCTGCCAAGTCACAACAAATGGCATCCCGCTCCAACACCTCTGCCCGGCAGGTCTGACACAATGCCCAATTTAGCATCAGGGCCTGTCAGTGGGGAAAGGACAGAACTCCATAGACATTACTAGCAAAAATAATCTGACTGCACCATGTAACATCTATGCTCTTTTAATTAAAAAATTCCTCATGGCATCTGCTCAAGCACTGCCTCCCTAGTTTTCTTGAGGGTGAGATTCTAGCACTCATTTTAAAACAGCATCACAAATCTGGTGCTTAGGCTCAGTCTACTTAGTTATTCATGATTGATACAGCTACTGCTGTACCAAGACTAAGAACCTCATGGTGGCTGTGAATCAGGAAATAGAGACACATTGCACTGTGTTTTAGAAAACCACCTCTCACTTTTGGGCCTCTTATAGGCATTGTATTCTGTAACTAGATCTCAGATAAGGCAAAAGTATTACTGCAGTAGTTCCAAACAGGAACTCTTACATTCATTTGAGTGGCAGGAAGTATACCAATTAAACAAACAAACCAATCAACAGAAATCCAAGCATTGTTCACTGCAATTGGTTCCTTGCACACCATTAGTGCTTGAGGGCTGGGAAATGCTGAGGATCACTGTCACCAGCAAGTCTGCACAGAAGACCTAGGAAGGTCATTTACTATGTGTTCACCAAAGAGACTTGGACACGGTCCACAGGTAGGCTCCCAAATGTAGACTTGCTGGTTCCCAGTCCTCTGGTACTGATTTGCTATCAGCCAAGGCAGTTGGATTCAACTGTTGGCAGAGTCTGCATTTTATTGTCATGAAATACGTGCCAGATTTCTGCCCTCCCACTCTGCTCCAACAATGCTTACTCACCTTGTCACTTAACTCAGGGAAAGAAATACTCTGGTAAGGGAATGACTGATCATCTACTACATGCCAGTGGAGAACATTGAACTTGTTAAAAGCCATGGCATCCTGTAACAAATAATGCAACACAGTTCAGTTACAAACTTTACTCTTACAGAAAACCTATGGAAAAAGTAGTCCCGTCTCAGTACATCCTGCATGCCTAATGCAACGACTGAAAACCAACCAAGCAAAAACACCAAAGGAAAAGCATACCATGTCTCACTGAATCCTGGAAGTATACACCAAAACACAGCAGCTTGTTTATACTATCACTCCATCTATTTTCAACAGTCTTGTCAACAAGCTCTTAATGTGATTGTTCTACACTGACTGGTAGAAAGGGAACTGCTATAAATGCTGATTAGTTTCTTCCACTTCAAAGCATATCCAGGCAATTCTCTATGCACGGTCAGCTATTTCAACTTACAGAAAAGCTTAAACTGTTCTACCCAAATACTGTGAACTCAGAAACCATTTAGCATATCTGTGCTTGCTGTCAGCTTCTGCAGAATCCATTTCAAACACATACAAAGTAAGCTGTGAATTTTCCCCACAGGAATTAGTGTTCCCCTTATGTTTTCAGTCATTTTTGCAGGTAATTCTCTTTTACTGAAGATCATCAAGACAAATGTTAACACACCTATTTTAAAACTATGACTCTGGATGGAGGTTACACACACACACTCTAAGTTATGCAAGTTTGTCAGAAGCACTGGAAGTGTCCTCTGCTGTAGGCAGAGTAATTGTTCTTCACATTGTTCATGACTAAGTATTAGCAACACAGTTGCTTCCAAACCCTTGCCACAATACATTTCCACTCCTTCCTCCTCTTTTTTTCACTAACTTCCATTTAAAGAAGCAACACCAAATCCGATGGAAGATTTTATGCCCTGTCCATTCCCCCAAATTATCTCATCTGTTTTATTAGACATCAAAAGCTTTAATTAATGTGTATCTTCATGCATTTCTATCAAATACCATCTTTCCACACAGAAAACTGTATCTCCTGACCTTCATCTCAGCCATTCCTTCCTCAAGGGCAAATGCCCTCCTTGGAAATACAGTACAGCAGCAGGTGGAGGCAAACAAGAACTGTACTTGAACTGCTGCCTTAAGCATCTAATCACCACATGTCCGTGAAGGGATTACTGCTCATTTTTATTAGGTTAGCCTGGATCCAAGCAGGCACAGTGGTCGAACAAATAGTGCACTTGTTCTTAAACCAGTAAAATGGCACAAAATGTCGCTCTAGGAAAGTAAGCCACGGAAAACAGTATAGCAACAATTACAGAAACACAAAAATGGTTAGAAATGCAAATCTCTGGTGTCACATTTAGACACTGTGTCTTTTAGAAAAGACAACAAATAGTGACAAAAGTAACTACTTTAATTTGCAGCTGAGGTTTTCTTTAAAAACTCAACACTGCACAAACACTGCTTGCTGAAAAGAGACTTCTCTTACTAGTGGTGAATACCCATAGAGGGACATGTTCTGAGTATAGTTGAAGAATGCCTTGGAAATGAAGACTGGTTTTACCTGCAATCTTTATCTGTCCATCTTAAGCCTGCTCTGCAAAGTTCTGCAACACAGAAGGGAAATTCTAATACTACTTTATCTTGGAAAATCAAGACAGAGACCGACAGGAAACTGCACATTCCTTCACTCAGAGGTAACTCCATTTTAACCCATCAAACAAGCCCTGCTACAAGAATTTCAATATCAGAAAAGCAGAGTACAAACCAGAAAACCTTAGAGCTTTGGCTGCTATGATTACACAAATTCATCATCTTCCCCCACTAGGGTGGGATTGCAGTAACAGTGTGGCCAGCAGGGAGGTCGTTCTCCCCCTGTACACTGCACTGGTTAGGCCACATCTTGAGTCCTGTGTCCAGTTCTGGGCCCCTCAATTTAGGAAGGATGTTGACTTGCTGGAACGTGTCCAGAGAAGGGCAACAAAGTTGGGGAGGGGTTTGGAGCACAAGCCCTATGAGGAGAGGCTGAGGGAGCTGGGGTTGCTTAGCCTGAAGAGAAGGCTCAGGGGAGACCTTATTGCTCTCTACAACTACTTGAAGGGAGGTTGTAGCCAGATGGGGGGTTGGTCTCTTCCCCCAGGCAACCAGTACCAGAACAAGAGGACACAGTCTCAAGCTGCACCAGGGGAGATTTAGACTGGATGTTAGGAAGAAATTCCTCATAGTGATTGGCCATCGGAATGGGCTGCCCAGGGAGCTGGTGGAGTTGCCATGACTGGAAGTGTTTAGGGGGAGACTTGATGGGGTGCTTGGTGCCACAGTTTAGTTGATTAGATGGTGTTGGATGATGGGTTGGATGTAACAATCTTGAAGGTCTCTTCCAACCTGGTTTATTCTATTCTAATTCATAGTATGCTTAAGCTTTTCAGAGAAAATTCTGTTTGTTTGCACTTTTTTGTTCTTGTTTGTGGGGGGTTTTTTGAAAGGACACAGAGAAAGGAATCAGTAGTTTCCAATCAACACTTCCAGTTTCCCCTTTTGCTCTGTACTACGTAATTACTGGCTTGCTTTCACCAGCCTAAGAAAGGACTAAGCCTGTTTATTGTAAAGACTCACTGTCATTGAGCTAGGACTTACAAGGTCTCCAGTGTATTGCTTGGTGATGGTCTGATGTCTAAGAACATGCTTCCAAGAAATACATGAGCTGGTTTAGGCAACAGAAAATACAGAAAACTCAGAAGTACCAAACATCTCAGCCTCCTTTACAGGTTCACTAATTACTGTGCCTGCCCACTCGATCTCTTCCTGTTGTATGTTCTGACCTTCATCTAGCAAAATTTAGCCTGTCCTTTTAGAGTCAGCCAGAGATGACTTCTCCTTTTCACATGAGCTCCAGGTGCTACCTGAAGGGGGCCTACAAGAAGGCTGGGGAGGGACTCTTCAGACTATCAGGGAGTGATAGGACTAGGGGGAATGGGATGAAGCTGGAGGTGGGGAGATTCAGGCTAGATGTGAGGAGGAAGTTCTTCACCGTGAGGGTGGTGAAGGCCTGGAATGGGTTGTCCAGGGAGGTGGTTGAGGCCCCGTCCCTTGCGGTGTTTAAGACCAGGCTGGACGAGGCTCTGTCCAGCCTGATCTAGGGTAGAGTGTCCCTGCCCATGGCAGGGGGGTTGGAACTAGATGATCCTTGTGGTCCCTTCCAACCCTAACTGAAACTATGAAACTATGAAACTACCTACTTGAGGGGGCAAAAGACAACAAATGAAAAGCCTTAATAATTAGTGATACTGCCCACTTACCAGATTTGTAAGGATAGATTTCAATGGTAAATAATGCCTTGAAGTGTCTAGTAAGATTCCTCTGTGAGCAAATCTTGGGAAGTCATCGATTTCAGATTCATTGACAAGAAACTATAAGAACAAAATTTAAAAATTGGAATTCTGATTTTGCATTTATCACTTCAGACAGGAAATACTTATCTTCAGTTTGTTAACAGCTTTTACAATTATCAGAAAAAATACTTAATGAAAGCAGTAGATCTGTTGTTTCTAGAAGAGCACCTAATAAAGAATGTGGTTGCCTATTAACAGGATTCTACTTTTAGTTGATAGTTGTACTTACGCTTCCATAGTCATCCTCATGAACCAACTGGCTGAAAGTTTCCAAACCTGGAAAAAATTCCAAGAAAGGGAGATGGAGTACAACCCAGTACTTGTCCTTAAAGTTTTAGGTAAAAGCAGGACCTTAACTACGTACAGGCATTCACACAGCTGGAAAGAATGCCGAGTTTCTTCCTTTTCAGCAGTTCACTTAATTGCTCAAACACTACAGATGAAGAAATTCTAAAGAGACCATTCTACCTCCCCATAAATAGACAAATACTGAATATTAGCATTACAGCTCAGCTGTACAAATGAATCCTTTAATAGTATGGAAGAAATTGAGATCAAGGCAGGAATTTCTGATGCTGTTATGTATTTATTAATGTCACTTCCTGACCTGATCAAGTTTCCAGTTCAGCATTAAAAATCTGCTAATTTAGACTAACGTTCCAGTAACAACAGCAAACTGAAACTTCAGCATTACAGTCGTCTTAGTAATGTGTTCAGTATGTTCAGTTATCAGGTGCAGTCACAAAATAATTTGTTGTTCTCAGTGGAGATTAGAGAGCTTTTCAGCACTTAGAGTGTGGCTGGTTTAACTGACTTGGGGCACAGCACGATCCATGTCTGCCACTGATTCTGAGATGCTGAGAAGCTGACCAACACTTATCTGGGTATCCTTCCGGCCTCTAAGCCCAAGATTACTTCCCATGAAGGGCAAGGTCAGCTGGTTCTTAGTTTGCCATGGAGTTTGCATAAGGCCAGAAGAAACTGTTCTACAGGAAAAGTATCATCTTACCTCTTAAAGCCCCCCACACCTCATCTGCTTTCAGTACAGCCACAGGTTCAGTTACAGTTAAATGATCTAAAGGGAAAAAAACCCAAAACATTCCTCAGGCAGGGAACAGGACATTAAAAGACTCTTCAAATGCCACATCTCCCCCCCTTT
This sequence comes from Colaptes auratus, assembly GCA_015227895.2. Classification (NCBI taxonomy): domain Eukaryota; kingdom Metazoa; phylum Chordata; class Aves; order Piciformes; family Picidae; genus Colaptes; species Colaptes auratus. The sequence goes on from CM026897.1 coordinate 38,847,523, forward strand.
TTTTCTTCTCTGTTTTAAACAATGCTGTTTTTAATAGTGATACCATATAGCCATTTTTCATAGCTCCTAAAATAATGCAGACTGCTAGTCAGAGTCAACAGTTAACCAGTAGGATGAGAAAACAATTATGGTGCTTAATAATGGCAGTGTTAAACACTGCACATGGACCAGAATTTCAACCAAGTTAAACTCAATTGGTTTAAAACACATCAGATATTTAAAACATAAGTGATAAGGGCTGGGTAACTAAACCCAGACCTATCTGCAAAAGCCTTACATTTTTAATTTTTTTCTTTTTAGCAATGTTAATTAATGCTATTAAGTGTTCACTATAAAGGTCTAATTACAAAAGGTGGGGGGGAATTAAAAAAATCAGACCCTGTCATCCAAATAAGTACATGTATTGGGCAGTGAAGGTGCAGGAACATAAGTAAACTGAAGGTCCCCTCTTGAGTGCTGAAATAAAGTACAAAGTACTGGGGTGGGAACTTGCACTTAAAGTAATTCAGTACATTTTAGTGGAGAAACAAATATCTTTAAAATGTTAACATTTTTTACTCTTAAAAAAATACACTGCAACTATAAATCCATATTACTGTTTAAACATCAAAGCAATAATAAACTGACCTGTGAAACAGCTGAGAGAAAAAATGCTGTACAAGAATTTATTGGATCTGCCTCAGTATGGAAGAGCAGTTTGCTATAAGTTATACTGTTCAAACATCTGTCTAAACTACCAGAGAAAAGCCATCCAGGGACATGGAGAAAGTATCTCAAGCTTCCATTTTAGCCTGAGCACAGATTGCATATACTTTTTCTGGGCGAGAGAGAGAACTTAGAAGAGTACTGCAGTCTCCACAGGTCTTTCTGTGGTAAGCTGTAATTTGGTCAGGGATTTCCTTCCAAGACAGCACTTTTTTATATATACCATACCTTAAACAATTGCACAACAAGTTTTGCATGGCTGTTTAGAACCTTTTACACAACCAGGCAGGAAGCCAGCAGGCAGAAGGACAGATAACTTGTACTTTGATTACATATCCAACTCTCTTGCTGTAGGACAGTCACTGACTGAACCATACTGTATTAAGGATAGGAGCCAAACAGCTGAATCCAGCAAGTGACTAATAACTGTATTTTAGCACTTACTTCCTGAAGAAGTTATCCCATTAAAACAAACAAAATCTTGCTAAAGTCTGGAGAGTTCATCTTACTCTATGGGGAAAACTCCACTTTATTTATTTCTTTAACAGGAACCTCCTCTTTACAGCAAAAGGATAAACTCTTGACTGTTCTGAAGAGTGCAACCTAAAAATCACATGATCTGACAGATTCCTTGACAAAAGAGGAAAACCAGCTGTGGTTAAAATCTGAAGTTCACAAACTGGTTCAAAGTTCAACTAGCAATAGAACAGTATGACAATCTGACTGTGTCACAAAAATTCTAAAGCACTAACAATTCTTCTGTTACGCCCCATTTACACTGAAACATACCATAAACTTGCACACAAAAATTGCACCGTTTGGATAAACGTACCAAAAAAGACTGAGTAAATGCAAAATCAGTACATTCTATCATAAGTCAGGTGGAATTAATCCTGCTGCAGATGATTTGAGATTAAAAGGATCTTTTTCTAAGGATCTGTATGCTTAGAAAACTGCCTTGCCGAGTACAGAAGATTACCTCAAGACAGAAACACGTAAATTTAGTATGCTGTGCTAATCTGGCCAGACAAAAAAGCAGCACTCCTCTTTATTTCTACTAAGAAAGTTCTCTGGTTATTGGGACTTATTTTAGAGTACTTCTCCACTCTGGACTTCAGTCACAGAACTAAAGAAGCATATCAGAATAAATAGAATACAATCACCACATTTTTAAATCTTTCTGTGTTTACCTATTGACAGAAACAAAGTGGATTCATAATGCTGCAAGAAGAATAGCAAGGGGTTGTTTTTCCTGCAAAACCAGAAATACCACATACATAAGCCAATAAAGGTAGCTTCAGTTCAGATAAGGTTATTTCTAGAGAGCAAATGAGTAAGCAAAGCCAACCTTCATTCAACACCTGGATGTTCTCTTGCCTCTGCAAAGATCTCACAATACAAACCTGGGGACAGCAGAGCATGATGCTGCTGATTTGTAACGACAACTACTAGAAAGGGCATCAGCAGATAAATTAATCAAATGCTAACTAAAGTGCACAAACCGTAGGCTACACTTCCAAGTAGCCGCACGATTCAATGTAGGCTGAGATTTCCAACAGCATTAAGAGCAAGTATTATCCTCTGCTTGGCACTGCTGTGAAATGTTCTCCACTGCCCCAGCGAGCTTACAATGCTCAGCTGCTTAATAAAAAATAATTTGCTGACTTTTAAGTTGGTCACATGACTGGAAAACATGCGCTAACGATGCTGTTAAGCCGGGGACTGAAAGAGGAACGTGGTGAGCGGCCGTGCGTGGTACTCACAGGCCTCGCTGGAGCCAAGGTGCGGGTACCCGTGACAGCCGGGGTCCAGGGACTCGACCACCACCTGCAGCTGCAACAGTTCGGGCTCCTCTCTGGCACCGAGCGGCCTGCGGCCGCGCTTCCACCAGTCAGAATGCCCGAACATGTAATCGTAATACCTGCCGGGGAAGAAAGACACCGGGGAGCTGGGGTAACCGTTCTCGTCACAGGGATGCCGCCCGCGCAACTCCCACACCCCTGGTCCCGCCGCCTTTCACCTGCGGAAGGCATCCTGCAACAGACCGCAGGCCGTCCCCGCTGAGGAGCCGGTGCCGAGCACCATCTGGAAGCGGCCGGGGGCCAGCTGCAGCTGGCGGCGGGACGTGCGGAGCCACTGCGGCAGAGGCCACAGCGAGTCCTCTGGGACGGTGTCTGAGACCGGCTCCCACTCGGCCAGCTCCGGCTCGGTCCGCAGAGCGCCATGGCGAAAGCTGGTGCTCAATAGCACGGCGGGAACGAGGAAGAGCCCTAGCAGCAGCCCGACCAGCCCCATGGCTCTGCCCATGGCGCAGCGGCTGCGGCCACCCCCTCAGTCCGCCGCCAGCGGCTCGAACTGCAGCCCGACTCCGCCTGCGCCATCACGGGGGCGACAGGGGCGTGCCCAGGAGCCTGCCTCAGCAACGGTCGGTCTGCCCGCCCCCGGCACCGCCTCCCCCGTCTCCCTAGGGGCCACTCAGCGGCCGCAGCGGATGCGCTGCAAAGGGGTAGGGTACGGAGAGCAATTTGTGTTGACGCGGGAGGTGCTCTTTTGGTGGGGTTTGCTCCTTGAGATGCTACCGCGCGGTCTTGTGCGCGAAACTGCTGGAATAAGAGGGATCGTTGCTGGGTCAGAAATTTTGCGCGGTTTAATTTCTGTATAGAAATGTCCTCACTTAACGTTACGCTTTTATAAGGGTTAAAACTAACGCATGTCTTGTACTGCTACAAAACAATTCCAGCCTCAGCAGAATTACTTTTTAACAAATTTTCTGCAGATTGTGTTATAAACTATGTTGTGCGTAAGTAGAAGTCAAAGTTGCAGTGAAATAAACCAAGCCTTAACCAAACAGACTAGGTGTTTTCCCAGATCCTGGTGCAAACTTTGGAAAGTTGGTGCAAAGTGTTCAGAAAGCAAATCAAGCACTGGGAAGCTGGCAGTCACCGTGGGGAGGCGGTCAGGCTTTAAAACACTTCTAATCGAATGGTTAATCTGAACACTGGCAGCTGCTTCCCCTGCTGCGCTCGTTAAAGCCATGGTGGTGAGGGAGCTGACGCCTGCGTAACCGAGGAGCTGGCCAGACATGGCTCCCTTGGTGATCTTCGTCGTCTGGAATGTTAACTCAAGCCACGTGCTCCAGGTTACAGACTAGACTCTTAAGTTTAAAAACATAAAATTAGAGCGTCTCAATAATGAAGATTCTGTCTGTTTGGAAATTAGCAACAGACACCTTGCTGTGGAATTGCTACGGGCAAAAATCCCCCTTCTCCTTCAAGTAGGGTTAGTCCTCCTCTTTCAGCTTGTGATAAATAGAATGATAATTCGTGTCAGTTAGATTATTTTGATTAAAGCAAAAGCAGAAGCATGAATGATGAGGCGAGGGGTCAGACACTGGGAACTTACATATGTAACTACAATGAGATTCTTTTTAGGCCTTATTATAATCAGTGGTTTATGATTCATTTGACTTGTTTTAGTATAGAGTAAGATTTTAGGTTTTATTATAACCTGTTGTTTATTAATTTTATTTGTTTTAATGTATGTATACCAATGCCCTAGTGAAATGTTAGGAATTAACAACTAACAATTGAAGTATTATGAAATAATAAGTTCTTTAAGGATGGGAAAGGAAGAGAAGCTCTTCAAGGATGAGAAAGGAAGAGAAGTTGCTACAGAAGACATGAACACAAAGGACGATTGTGAGAATCAACAGAACCTATGTGAAGACCCATCCCTGGGAAAGGACATGGATTGTAACAACAGAACAAGAAAAGACACAATCACAAGGACTAGAGAATTACATCATTGAAAGACCACCAGAAGGACAAACTAATTTAAATAAACCCACCTTTATATGCATACATTATATATGCATATATTAAGGGTAGAATATTTAAAGGGTAGTTAGAAAGTGATTAGTGTGCATTTTAGCACCCAGTGCTGTTTTGCATGTCTCTTATTGCTTTAAAATTGCTCTTTTCAAATTAAAACTATATTCAATTGACTTTAATTGGCTCGGTCATTTATAACAAGCTTATGTTGCTTTTCAGGTTTGGAAGAGCAGCTCTTGCTACTGTCCAAAAGGCTCCCTGGGGGATACAGGGGGACGTTGATTGAATCACTGCAGGACTAGGCATCAGTTTAAGACATGAATCCCAGCTGCCAGGTGTCCCTTGAGCTGCTCCCAGTCACACGGGTTTATATGATTGAACACACAGCAGGTGCAGGGAGCTGATCTAATCTTGCCCATTAAAAAACAGTGATGGTACACTGGAAAGAGTGGGAATAAATGGCAGGATGAGGGCAGGTTTGGTTTATCCCAGGCTTGTTTAGACTCTGGTCTACACCTGAAGGGAGTGAATCACAAAAAAAGTCCAAATTTTGTCATTCACTGTGCCCATCCATAAAACTTGAGCATGCAGGCTATCCATAGCTGTAGGTAAAATGCAACTCTCTATTACTTGATACTGAACAGGCACACAAAACTTGCACATCTCCCCTCCAGCCCCTGGACGTGCTATGAGATACACTGAAATGGCAGTGGAGTCTTCCCTGGCCTTCTTGGAGGCAATTGCTAGACTTTTCTGTTCAGGCAGTAGCAGAGCTTCCAGATTGCCTTTTATACTGACCTTTTCCTTTGCCTGATGTGACTGTCTCTGCAACTGTGACTCAACTGTTCATGTTGTCTACCTTTTTTCGTCTTTTAAGGCATATTTTGAAAATCTGCATTAGAATCATAAAGGTTGGAAGGGACCTCTGGGGATCATCTAGTCTAACCTCATTGCTAAAGAAGGTATGCTTAGATCGAGTTGGACAGGAATGCATCCAAGCAAGTTTTGACAGTCTTCAGAGAAGACTTCACCATCTCTCTGGGCAGCCTGTTGCAGTGCTCTGTCACGCTCAAAATAAACAAGTCTCTCCTTAAGTTCAAGTAAATGCCCCTCTGTTCTAATTTGTAACAGTTACCCCTTGTCCAGTCACTGGGCAGCACTGGAAAGAGTCCAGCCACATCCTCTTGACTGCCACCATTTAGATATTTATAAGCATTGATAAGATCCCCTTTTAGTCATCTCTTTTACAGGCTAAAGAACCCCAGGTTTCTAAGCCTGTCCTCGTGGGAGAGGTGCTCCTGTCCCCAAATCATGCTCGTGGGCCTTCCTTGGACTCACCCCAGTAGTTCTCTGCCTCTCTATAACCAGGAAGCCTGGAACCTGGACACAATACTTTGTGTTTGGCCTCACCAAGACAGAGCTGAGGGGTAGGAGAACCTCTCTCAACATGCTGGCCACACTTTTCTTAATGCACCTCAGGATATCATTGGCCTTCTTGGCCATGAGAGCACATTGCTCACTCATGGTGAATTTGTTATCTACCATGGCTCCCAGGTCCTTCTCTGCAGACCTGCTTTCCAGCAGGTCAACTCCTAGCCTGTACAGCTGCATGGTGTTATTCCTCCCCAGAAGGACGACTCTACACTTGCCCTTGTCAAACTTCATGAGCTTTACCTCTGCCCAACTCTCCAGCCTGCCCTACCTGTTTTGTAGGTTTCTTCGGCACAACTAAGGGAAGCAGTGGGCAAGGATGAGTAGCCAAAGTTGCTGGGTTTGGGAGGGGCTGTAAGATACTAAGCTAAGTCTGCTGTTTATGATGTTAACCAGCCTGGCAATCCCAAAGGCTGGTTCCTATAGAAACACTGAGCATCTTTACTTTCAGTTCTGTTTTCAGTAGTTGTAGCTTGCATAGAGCAAAGCTATTCTATACCAGTTAAGTACACCTATTTACTAGTCACCTAATAAATATGCACTTATTTAATATTGTCACTCTTTAAAGAAACTGTTCTGTGCACAGAGAACTAACTAAGTTTTGCATTTTATTTTTCTTCTCTAGATAGATTTTCTGATGATTAATAAAGATAGGAAGTAAATCTGTTTCATGCTCTCAAAAAAAAAAAAAAGAAAACCCTTAGTCAATTCAAGGAGTATATAAAGAGAATGTTTAAAACCAAAAAAGTGACTAGACTAGGCTTTTTTTTTTTTCCCACTTCTTGCCACATGATTGATTATGCATACAAGATTATGCACTGTGGCATTAATTATTGAGTAACTTTTCTGCCTTTTACAGAATTACTAGTTGTCTCTAACTTGCTTCTTTTATAGACTCTCGAATGAATGTTGGCAGTGGGGGAAATGAGATGTACTAAACGGAATAAATGTGGATGACAGAAGAGTCTTGGAAGAGAGGAATCTTTTCCAGCTATCTATATAAATAAGGAAAGGGGCATAAAAATTGGGAACAATGATGAAGAAAACACCTCAGCTGAGACATTTTAACCTCATTTGTATAAGGAGGCTTTGACAATGGAGTTAGATTTCAGGTAAGTGGTGGACCTTATTTTAGATACTCATTACTGTGGATTAAAGTGTCACAGTTTGAGGAACACTCATTCTATGTTGTTTGTTTTTCTTTTTGGAATTTTTAGGTAGGCAGATGCATGAAGCAATAGGTAAGTCCTCAATGACAACAGATATATATGGTTATGCTTCCAGGTCGTATTATGGTCTTTTATAGTAGCTGTGATTTGTTTATGACTTTATACTTCTGATTCATAGGACCACCTAGGAAAGCCATAAATGTATTTCTCAAAGGTAACTATTCTCCAGTATTGGCTCAAATTCTTAGATTTGGAAATCTGTTATGATTTATCCTTAGCCTGTTCTGTAAATTTGAAGATGTGCTCCTGAGAAGAATGGATTTTGATCTTCTTTTATATATTGTGGACTTTTAACTTGTAGAATGTGTAGAACAAGAATGTACTCTGTACCTATAAAGAGACTTACACAACTTTATAGCTTATACATACCTCATGGGTGAGTACTAGAAGTACTATTTTGTGCTTTTGAACACTTAACTACTCAGAAATGCAAGCAGGAGTCACTATCCAGATAAGGAACCTGCACTCCCTGGTTCCATCAGAAATGTTTTTTTCATTCTTTAAGGTAAAAGTTAAGTGTCAACTAGTTACAGTCTAACCTTTTCTTCTAGGAGGTCTAAAGAAGTGAGAAAAAACTGCTGCAGTGAAAAATATGAGGTGAACGTAGATGTTCGACTTCTACAGTGGCATTGTACAGACTCTTTCACAACACATGTCCTTGTGTTAAACAGGAGAGGGGAAAAAAAAGGCATCTCAAAGGTTCATCTTGCTTACCAAAATAGTGGCATAGGGCTGAATTGTTTGTATTGTTTGTATGACGATGTGGTAAAGGTGGCTCTCAGTTCTCCCAGTTCTGCTATGGCTACAACAGTCAATTCAAAGTTACTGGGGATCTTTCAGCACCGTTTCCAGGTGTGCAAAGAAATTTACCATATAGTCTCTGCAGCTGACTTGCCTTCTTAAGAGGAAATAGTGACTTATTATCACTAATATTCTGTGGTCACTGTAGTCTGATCACCATATGGGGATGTTACTGCCCAGTGAGCGAGGGTGTGAACTGACACCAGACATTGGTGTCTCTTGGAGAGATTTTTAGAGTATGTTAAAGATCCATTAATTTTTGAGAGAACTTCATCAGTTAGCAATATGTGTGACTTTCACATATTTGCAAAACAGGTGATATTCTACTTACTGCATTTCTAAGCCAAGCTAAATTCCCAAGCTAACTGAAATTGTCTTAGAATTACAGAATTGTACAATCGTTCTGGTGTAAGAAACCTTTAAGTCTAATGATTAACTTAGTACTGCCAAGCTACCACTAAACCACATCCTCAGCACCACATCTATACGTCTTTTACATACCTCCAGGGATGGTGATTCCACTGCTTCCCTGGGCAGCCTATTCCAGTGCTTTACAATCTTTGCTTTTCTTTTTGGTGAATAAATTTTTCCTAATACCCAATCTAAGCCTCTTCTGGTGCAACTTGAGGCCATTTCCTCTTGTCCTACCAATTATTATGTGGGGGAACAGGCTGACCCCTACCTTGCTACATCCTCCTTTCAGGGCATAGTAGAGAGTTCTAAGGTCTTCCCTGAACATCTTATTCTCCAAACTAAATAACCCCAGTTCCCTCAGAGACTCCTCATCAGATTTGTGCTCTAGACCCTTCAACAGCTTTGTTGCCCTTTTCTGAACAAGCTCCAGCAACTCAAAGTCCTTGTAGTGAGTGGCCCAAAAATGAACACAGTATTTGAGATGTGTCCTCATTAGTGTTGAGGACAGGGAAAAATCACTGCCTTACTCTTGCTGACCACACTACTCCTGATGTATGCCAAGATGTTGTTAGCCTTCTTGGTCACCTGGGCACACTGCTAACTCATATTCAGCTGTTTGTTGACTAACATTTTCAGGTCCTTTTCTGCCAGCAGCTTTCCAGCCACCATTCCCTGAGCTTGTAATGTTGCATGGAGTTGTCATGACCCAAGTGGGGCCACCTGGCACTTGGCTTTGTTAAACTTCATACTGTGGGAGACAGCATCAGAAGTTTTACTAAAGCAATATTCACAGTCTTTCCTGCATCCACTAAGTGGGCCACCTTATCATGGAAGGAGATCAGCTTAGTCAAGCAGGACCTGCGGCTTGATTACCTAGTTGTGCTGTATGTGCTGCATGCTGTCACTCAAAGTGATCTATTCCATCTGCTTCATAACCTTCCTCTGTACAAAGGTCCTGCTGAGAAGCCTGTAGTTCCCTTCTCCTGGTCTTTCTTGTAAATGAGTGCCTGATTAGCCAGGAGATGTAAAGTGGCTTGGTGAACACTTCTGCCAGCTCCCTCAGTAGCCTTGGCTGGATCCCATCCTGCCCCCATAGACTTGTGTGGGTCTAAATGATGTAAAGGTCATTGGCCATTTCCTCTTGGATTATGGAGGCTTCATTTGTCTCCTTGTCCCTGTCATCAAGTTCCAGGGACTGGATAGTCCAAGAACAAATGGTCTTACTATTAAAGACTCAGGTAAAGAAGGCATGCAGTACCTCATTTTTTTTCTCATCCTTGCTTACTACATTTCACCCTCTGCACTCAATAAAGGATGGAGGTTCTCTGTAGTCCTTTTCTTGCTAATGTATTTATGGAAACATTTTAGTTGTCTTTGATGGCAACAGCCAGATTAAGTTCTAGTCAGGCTTTGGCCCTTCTAATTTTCTCTCTGCATAGCCTCATGAAATCTTTGTAGTTTTCTTGACCAGCCTGCCTCTTCTTCCATAGGCCACAGACTTTTCCTCCTGAGTTCCAGCCAAAGATCTCTGTTTAGGCAGGCTGATATTCTTCCCTGTCACCTTGTCTTATGGCATACTGGAATGGCTAGATCCTGTGCCTTAAAGATTTCCTTCTTGAAGAATGTCCAGCTTTTCTAGACTCCTCTGTCCTTCATGACTGCCGCCCAAGGGGCTCTGTCAACCAGTCTCCTAAACAGGCCAAAGCCTCTCCTCTGGAACTCCAAGGAGGCAGTTCTATTAACCCCCCCTCCTTACTTCCCCAAGAATTGAAAACCCTACTATTGCATTATCACTATGTCAAATTTGGTTACAAGCCCTCACAAGTCCTTAAATTGAAGTAAAGTTTTTCACTGTGCTTATAAGCAGTTCAGCTATGTCACTACATGAGTAGTGGGATATATCCTCTGAGTAGTACATATCCTTTGCAGATGAGCCTGAATCTTTACATGCAGTAGGTTACTCTCTAGGTGAAGGGCATAGGGTACCTTCAACTTGCCTGTAAGGAGGCATTGTGACTGAATAAGGTAGGATGATAATTTCATACTACATATAGCTTCTTATATTAGTTTCCTGTAGGAAAGGTTTGTTAAGATTTGGCAGTTTGGAAATGAAATAAACTTCTAGCAGGGAGTCACTTGCTGCATGGTAAATTCCTAACCTAGCTAATACACAGTCATCTGTATGCTGATTGTATGTCCAGATTTTGCCACCTATATCTACTCTCTCATCCTCATCACTTTGAACAGATTAATTTTTAATAACATCATTTATGTATCAGGGGTGTCCAAGGCATCTACTAGATCTGGTAAGTTGGAATCCCATGGCAGCCTAGAAATTATGTATGTGACCACAGAGTTTAGGACTGGCTGACTTCAAGTATGTCCATTGGCTGAGAAGAATTTCAAAATAGAAGAAGATTATACAGGAGCTGTCTGTGAGCTACACATGGAGAATGTTGGTACTGATGCTGACATAATATAAGTAATTAGAGATGAGAACTAACCAAAACAGGATGTTTAACTGACGTAACATGAAGAAAACGTGCAGACAAAACTGCTTCAAACAATAGGAAGGACAGTTGTGAATAGATGCACGTGCCAGATACAGGGTTAGTATAAGTATGTGAACCAGCTACAAAGCAAAGAGTGGACACAATATGAATATTATATATTTGTATTGTTTTGTGGAGGGAATTGTGGTTTAGGCTGCCAGCCAGTGAGTTACTGTTAGTGTTTTGGTGTTTGCTATGTTGTTTGAATACAAGAAAATCTGAATTGCTCTGGTATTGGGCCAGTTCTGTGGCTTCTGTATTTAAGCCCCTAGAAAGGGTGAAAAACATGTTGGGAAAAAGTGCCAGCATATGCTAGATGAAGAAATGTTCTAGTCTGCTAGCTGGCTGTAAAACTCCTCACGGTCTTTTGCTGATTTGTCTTTTTGCTTCATAGCTGTCTGGCAGTTCTGAGGTCTGGAGCAGTGCTGACTCAAGGTTTGGGGAATTCAGACTGATGGAATCTCCTGTTCCCAAATAGACTGCTCCAAGAGCTTATCCTGGTTTCATTACCTCTGTGGTTTTTTTTTTGTTTTATTTGGGTTTTGGTTTTGGTGGGGTTTTTTGGGTTGGTTTTTTTTTTTTTTTTTTTTTTTTTTGTTTGGTTGGGTCTTTTTCAGTCTGCAGCAACTGCAATGAGTTATCAGATGGGGAGAAAGGATGAAGCAAGTAAGTGTTCTTGTATCTTTGAAGTAATAACTTGTGCCTGTTCATTATCTGCTACATTCTCAGACCACTGTCCATCACTGCACACACAGTTTGTAAGGGTAGGACACCACAGAGCCGTCCTTGTAGTCAGTGAGGTAGTCATTCTAAGCACAGAGGAATAAGGTCTATTCCATCATAAGGATAATTTCTTACACTTCTAGGGCCCCTTCCCTAAAGATCAACAGAGCTTTTATCACTACAGCCCAAACATTCAAGTAATTCTGGCCTTCTGCTTAATAAAGTTGTCCTTAAAAATAGCTCCAGTTCTTCTTTCATTTAGGCAGGCCTCCTCACAATTACACACTGTAGTCTCCAGCCTCCTATGTGTCTGGCTTCCTGCAGCGGCATTCCTTGGTCATGGAACTAAGTGCTATTAAAAGATCTTTTTGTGCAAAATTTCTAATCATGTTAGAGCTTTGAATTATGGAATCCTAGAATTATTTAGGTTGGAAAAGGCCTTTAATCATCAAGTCCAACCATTAACCCAGCACTACCAAGTCATCACTAGACCAAAGCTTCTTCGTATGCATTTACAGATAGGGAAAGGGGGCTCAGATAGGACCCCATGTTTGTCTGTGGAAGACAGCTATAACATCAGTTCAAGACAGTAATTTCCTCGAAAATGTTCTGATGTTGAGCATTCAGAGCATCCTCTCTCTTTGATGCTTCTTAAGGGGATTAAAATCCAAGATCCCAGCACAGCTCCAGTTGATACTATGACAAGGCAGCACAGCACATGGACCAGGTACTAAGTTTCCTTGTTGGGTGCTCTGTCTCCTGGAAGAGACCAAACCTGCCTGCACAGCAGCATTTTTTCAGAGGTGACATCAGGATTCTCAGATCTTAAGAGAGCAGAGCACATCCACATGAGCAGGCTGGTGAATCAGGAAGAGGTGCGGTGCAGGAAGACACTTGCTAATGCATTATGCACCAAAGCAAACCCACACAAACATAACTGCTCTACATTTGTTTGAGGTTAAATTACTATCAGAGCATCTTAGATGCTCATCTGTTGCATCATCGTAATAACTTACACACTGAAAACACACTCTACTATGTCTTGCTTTATTCTAAACTGCCTGTGTGTACAAGCTCTAAAATGGAAGGCTTCCTAGAGAAGCATGTTGCCAGCAGTGAATGTGAACATAATAACTGAAATGGCCCAGAAAGACCTAATAGAAGTCTTCACACAATGTCTGAGGTGCAGACCCTTCCAAGTTTTGTATATTAGAGACTTCTTTAACAGTTGAAGAGGATGTGGACTATACAGAGAAGTAAGCCCCTTCCCTTCCCTTCCCTTCCCTTCCCTTCCCTTCCCTTCCCTTCCCTTCCCTTCCCTTCCCTTCCCTTCCCTTCCCTTCCCTTCCCTTCCCTTCCCTTCCCTTCCCTTCCCTTCCCTTCCCTTCCCTTCCCTTCCCTTCCCAAACCTTCCCTTCCCTTCCCAAACCTTCCCTTCCCTTCCCTTCCCTTCCCTTCCCAAACCTTCCCTTCCCTTCCCTTCCCTTCCCTTCCCTCCCTTCCCTTCCCTTCCCTTCCCTTCCCTTCCCTTCCCTTCCCTTCCCTTCCCTTCCCTTCCCTTCCCTTCCCTTCCCTTCCCAAACCTTCCCTTCCCTTCCCAAACCTTCCCTTCCCTTCCCTTCCCTTCCCTTCCCTTCCCTTCCCTTCCCTTCCCTTCCCTTCCCTTCCCTTCCCTCCCTTCCCTTCCCTTCCCTTCCCTTCCCTTCCCTTCCCTTCCCTTCCCTTCCCTTCCCTTCCCTTCCCTTCCCTTCCCTTCCCTTCCCAAACCTTCCCTTCCCAAACCTTCCCTTCCCTTCCCTTCCCTTCCCTTCCCTTCCCAAACCTTCCCTTCCCTTCCCAAACCTTCCCTTCCCTTCCCTTCCCTTCCCTTCCCTTCCCAAACCTTCCCTTCCCTTCCCTTCCCTTCCCTTCCCTTCCCTTCCCTTCCCTTCCCTTCCCTTCCCTTCCCTTCCTTCCCTTCCTTCCCTTCCCTTCCCTTCCCTCCCTTCCCTTCCCTTCCCTTCCCTTCCCTTCCCTTCCCTCCCTTCCCTTCCCTTCCCTTCCCTTCCCTTCCCTTCCCTTCCCTTCCCTTCCTTCCCTTCCCTTCCCTTCCCTTCCCTTCCCTTCCCTTCCCTTCCCTTCCCTTCCCTTCCCTTCCCTTCCCTTCCCTTCCCTTCCCTTCCCTTCCCTTCCCTTCCCTTCCCTTCCCTTCCCTTCCCTTCCCTTCCTTCCCTTCCCTTCCCTTCCCTCCCTTCCCTTCCCTTCCCTTCCCTTCCCTTCCCTTCCCAAATTAAATCTAGCAATATTGAGGGGAAAGGGCAAAATCTTGTCTTCGCCAGCAGGTGGTAGTATGCTCTCACTAAAACAGCGTTTTGCTGTCATTCTTGGGACATGACCCTGAAAGTGCAACCACAGGCATGATGGAAACAGCAATTAATCCCATCTACACCTTTTGTTATCCGATTAGGAACCACCCCAGTTTCCATGCGTGTACAGCTTTAGGCCGAGTTCCTCCATCCTGTGCATATACGGCAAAATAGATATTACTGCATTTTGTCACTGAAGTAATCCATGCAAATCGGATGTCTACTTCATGATTACTTGTATTCTGAGTAGTTAACATTAAAATTTACTGATTACAGATTGCAGGATAATAGTTGTCTGTATAATTGGTGCAGCTTCTGAGACAGGGCAAAATTCAGTACACAGGTGAATGCCCATGCTCTTTAAGGACACCAAAAAAGTTTTACAGTAGCAAGAAAGCTAAACCAGTTTATAGAGAAAAGGAACAAAAATATAATTTCTCAGGACCTGAGCAGATCTTGTTTTGTTTCTGCCTCCCTCCTAACTGTCACTGAAAACTTAGGACAATTCAATTGTCAGGATGTTAGAAAAGTTTTTATCTCCTTCTCCTAATGATTTTATGTACTAAGTCCTCACTAAACAAACACACAAAACGGTTTCAAGTGGAGTCCCAGTTCTGTGATTCTCTAGGGAGAATCTGGGCCTGTTGTGATGTGACGTCCAATTTGTTTCATTTATTTGAGCTTGGCTAGGTAAAGCTGTGGCTCTCCTTATCTACTCTCTGTGTTAGTCCACTATGCACAGATGTCCTTTCCTACCAACACTCATTGATCAATGCTGCCATGGCTTAATGCCAGCTGCAGTAGATCCGTATTACATGCTACAGTTAAATTATGTATATGCACTGATTAATAAGATGAATGTATATTACATCAAAGTTGTTAGGCACTGTACCTTAACAATATTACCTTCTGTCCTCCTTGGACACCCTTAACTAGGTTCATCTGCTCTATGCCACCTGGCTATGCTGTGCCTCTTCCTGCTGCAGATGAAGAGAGACACCCTGCAGCTTCATTGTGATTTTGCTTTGCATGCAGGGAGAGGTGATGGAGCAAAGCTACTATTGTGTTTATGTTGCCCTGTATGGGGAGTAAGTTCTTGTAGGAAGAACCAAAGAGAAGGAAAAGGGTGGGTGTGTCAGTACTCCAGGTTTTCCATTAAAGTTAAGTTCCATAAGTCAAGTTCTGGCTCCAGAGCAATTAGATCACCTAAGCAAGAAAGGGGTTAGCAAAAGAGGAAAGGCAGAGATGCTCTGAAAATATTTGAGATGCTTGTGTTAAAGGTTCGATAGTGTTGCCAAACTAGATCTGGAGCATTGTTTACAGTTGGCAAATGATTACTGATTTTCCATTTCTTTAAAAGGACTGTGATCCCCAAAAGCAGCAAGCTGCATGCAGTGGAGTCTGTTAAGAAGAAAGCAATCTAACCCCTTTTTCTGTAAATGTCAAATACAGCCTCCTTAATGCAGGATGGAGTGGATGGGGGTGAAGGAGGTATGAATTAGCTTCCTTAGGCTAATTTCATTTTTATCACATTTTTCAATTACAGAAGAGGCATAGTTTTTGCAGAAGCAAAGTAACCAGTGAATACAAACTCTTCCACTGGTCCTTAAAAAATGAAACAAGAACATGTGTTAGAATTACAGCATGTATGCAAACAGCACCCAGAATACATACAAGGCAGACACATTTGGTAGTCCAGAAAATCAAAAATAGATGTATATTCTTTTCCCTTTGGATTTCATGAGAACTGCAAAAGGATACCCTGTGTTTTAGACAGTAACATAGGTAACAGTAAATTGAAAAATCCCCAAAGGGACAGACTTTGATTATTCTCTTTTGTTTTTAACACCACTTCTCTTTCTTTTGACAACAGGGTATTGTAATGACAGCTTGTGGCTGCTTTCTAAAAGTTGGTAGTGAGACACAGCTGAAAGCATTATTCTAAAGACTGAAGATGAGGACAGTTCTACCTGCCATATCATTTAGGTCTGCTCCATCTGCATCATTTGGTTAGCATGTTTTTGGGTATTATGATGTTGTGAGAGTTGTATCTCCTTTGCAACAAACACCACTATTAGTATTTTTAGTCTTTATGTCTAGCTTTGGGGAAAAAAATCTATTTTGAGCATAAAGCTGTAAGTCTTGTGATGTTTGTAACAAGCTTCTTGGTTTGAATTCTCTTATGTGTTTATATTGCTGTTGTTAGTCAAGTTTAAATTCATTCTGTTAGATATGTTGTAGACATATTCTAAAGTAACAGAATTGATCCCTGGAGGTGTCAGGATATTTAGCAGTGCAGAGAAGCCAAGTTCAATATCAAGAGTCATGTAGTGCCTCTGTATTAATTTAAGCAGTGCTTGTGTGTTAGATCCAAAAATGAACAATTAATTTATGTTCCAAACTTGGAAGCAGGATAATTATTTTTCCAGCACTGCACAAGTGGATTGTTTCTCTCTTCTTGGTATATATCCTGTATACAAGATATTTCTGTATACTCTGCTCTCTTTGAGCTATTGTACAAGCAGAATTACATGTGCTCTCTGTCCAGACTGCTTTATATTACTGTAAGAGAACAAAGAGCTTGAAAGAGAAAGGGGAGGGAACACTGTTATATACAGTAAAAAAAGAAAAATCTACCTCTTTAGTCTTATCACAGCTACATGAATAATTATACACAAACCTTTTGAGAGGGGATGTGAGAACTCCCCTGGCTTTGGCCACATATGACATTGAGAAGCCCTTCATCTGGCTATTCACTTCCACCAAGAAGTCTTGTTTACCACGGATAATCTCCTGTGCTGTGCTACTCAGTCTGTAATCCTAGGTGTCCTGATCTTGTAGCTGGTAGTACACTAAACCACAAGTTTTCTGACTGGTTTAGATGGCCTGATTAAATGCTTATGAATAAGGCAGATGGTGATTTAGAGACAAGGGCTAATGCCTGCAGCAGGACAGGCCTTAACCTGAGAAGCAGGGTATGGTATTGATCTTAACATAATTTCTGAGAAAGTAACAGTAATGGTGGAGAAACCATCATATTTTTCATGGACAGCCTGATAAATACTGTCCCATCTTCTGAGTCCTGTCTAAGCCATGGGTCATATTTGTATGTTGGATTTCAGATAAATACAAGTTGTGGGGTCATGCTATGATGCTATTTTGAGGGAAATTGTAAATTTACCATAGTAATTTTAATTGTCTTTTTTGTTTGTTTGTTTCTTTGGTTTGGTTTTGGGTTCTGGTTTTTTGGTTTTTTTTTTTCCTTTCTATGGATAAAATCCGAAATATCACACCAATACACCAAATATTCTAAAAATTACTCTGTTTTCATTTAGAAATCTTCCCATTTCTGTATAGATTGTACTTCACTAAACCAAATCATGAATTGAATGAAATGTTTTTTTTTTCATTACAAGTGAAACTAGTGGCTACTGTATAACCCTTATCTTAGCACCTACTTTCTGGTGGTATTTTTGCAGGTGCTTCATTTCTACTTTGCTATGCTCAAATTAAACCTAGCCCTGTCTATTCTGACATCTTAGTGAAACACCATTTTTATGACATAGTGTCTTGCTTTTCCATTCCTTTATGTGTTCACCTACATACCTTTTCATTTCATCCTCTGCCTCATACTTTTACTGTTGCAGTAGAAACCTCACTTTTGGGGGGTACCCAAACAAGCTCTTCTCATGTCTTGTGGCTCCTTGATAACTGTCACTTTCATTTCAAAAACTATTTGAAAACACATTTCTGTTCCTTACATAGAAAAAGGCAAGAAAATCCCCACAGCCCAGTTTCAAATTGGAGGAAATAAGGGGTGTAAGTTTTCAATGTCTTCAGAATTTTTAGCTAACTGCTTGGTATGGCTTTGGATATTGCTATAGTTACCAGCAACTTTTCTACTAATGGTTTCCATTTAATTTCCATTAGTTCCTCTTGCTTCATTATTTGTAAATATTACCTGCAATGATGTGCCATTTACTGCTGGAAAAATAGTTAAGTGAATATTTTAAAAGAAGTCAACTGAAATTTTAATCTGAAATTGAATGTTTAAATCCGTCTCTTTAAACATGATAGCACTGATGATTCAGTCATATGGTTTGCCAATAACTGTATCACAAACATTTCCTCTAGCTTAACTCACTGTCCCCGTCCCTTGCCCTCTTGAAATAAATGGACTTCCAGCAACAGTTTTGACAATACTCTTGTCTACAAGTAATAAAACATCTGGAAATTAGACTAGATGGATAAAACAGTTCCTTGTAATAATACGTATCTGGCATTCATACAACCTTTGTATAATGCATGTTTTTTATGGACCAGATGTGGTATTTATGTGTTATAAGGAACAGAGGCATGTTCAGTCATGCTTTTTATTGCATTTAAATGCAAGGTATATTTTAATAACTCCCAAAGGGAATTGCCTCCTATTGATTAGAAACTGTTAGTGTGTTTGACATAAACCTGAAAAGGCAAATTAATCTGTCAGAAAACTGTGGATGTAATTGAAGGTGCCATTAAGCTGTATACTTATTGTGAGCTGGCTTCAAAAAAGAAAGAAAAAGGCAACTAATAAATTTCTACTTATTCCTCCAGTGAAGGTGATCTATGAACTCTTTGATCTAAGAGCTGTTTATTTCTTCTCTAGGACTGTGTTCTGTTACATTTACAGGTCTATGAAACAATAATTCTTTTATGTTTATTCTTCAGCCTTTCACATTATTTTTTTTCATTAAGACAACAGCTTTGCATAAAGGCCAGCTGCAGAGTCTCCATTTTTACAGTATGGCACAGCATTTTCAAATCAAGTGAATTGCACATCTATTGGGTGGAAAAGGGATTCCACTGAACCCTGTCCACCTTCTTTTGTCATTGTTAGTTTCCAAATAACCCTGAAAAGCAAGCAATTGAATTATTCTCTCCTCTGCACATTTTCTTTGTCCAGGGTTTTTACTATTTGCAGCCTGAATAAGTTTCATTTACCATTCCCATTTCTGTTTAACCTATTGAGCTCTGTCTACATGAGATTATTCTACAATATTCTGCATTTGCTATAATCCTTCTGCTCCATGTCATTTTCAATCGAGATGCCAGTGTAAAATTTTACACTTTCTTTAGTTTTTTGTTTGTTTATTTTTCACTCTGCCATATCTTCTCAAACACATCCTATGTTATAGGTCATTTAAAAGCAAGTTGCACCAAGGCCAGCCTTGATGGGTGTCAGTACCAGAATAGCACTAATTCTTCTAGTGCATCCCTCCTTTCCTTAACTGGAAAAGGCTCCAGGGATGCTGTCTTGGCAACTATGAAATCTGGTTTTAACTTGGAATTATAGAATCATAGAATCAATAAGGTTGGAAAAGACCTCAAAGATCATCAAGTCCAACCTATCACCCAAGACCTCATGCCTACTAAACCATGGCTTCAAGTGCCACATCCAACGCCTTTTTGAACACCTCCAGGGATGGTGACTCTCTGGGCAGCACAATCCAATGGCTAACAACTCTCTCTGTGAAGAACTTTCTCCTCACCTCAAGCCTAAACTTCCCTGGCACAGTTTGTAAGAGAACTCAAACTAATGCAATAATTTGCTTAGTTATCTTCTGGAGTCATGACAGCCAGAAATCTTGAAGCTATTCTAGAGCCTGAACTAATTTTTAAACCTGCTACCCTCCTTACAGTTTGCTTGTTTGTCACTGACCTTTCACAATGTCCACAGCATTACCAGGCTTCTTTCTTGCTTTAGCTCTGCATAAGTTCTTACCCATTCTTGAATCATTTCCTGTCTTGACTATTTCAGCTCTTTCTTTTATAGTTCTTCTAAATCCCTATACTCTTAAGCTTCGTGAAACCTAGAAAACTGTGCTTAGATTACCTTTTCAAGTATATTCCCTGTTCATCCCTCCAGTCTTTGAATTCAGGTTCAACACAAAGCTTCTGCTTTTCAAAACTCTTGCTGGATTTGTATATCCTTTTCTGATTTTGAGTCTGTAATGAACAGAGCAGATGTACGTACTCTTCAGCAACAGCATTGAGGAAGGCAAAAAGAAACCATGGTTTAAAGAAAAAGGTCTAACATTCAAGTCCAGGATTCAAACACTGTTTCTGTGGACCCCTTGACTGGAGGAAGAAGTAAACTGCCAGATATGCATTTACTCGTAATCTACATCCCTGAGAGAAGGGAACTAAGGCACTAGGAAGAACATGATGTCGTTCCATCTGGGGAAAAAAAAAGCATTCTAGACCAAAATATTAGAGTTCTCTCAAAGCCTAGATTGGAAACATTTTTTTAAAATGTCACAGTCCCCGTTTTCAAGTAGGCTCAGCCTCCTTGTGACTGACACCTTTATTGGCCACTTAGGATATGCCCATACGTAGCATACAGCAGGCACCACAGGAAACCTGCATGATCACAGACCATCTGCCTTAGCTCAGACACAAGAAAGAAGCGTATGGCAAGTCAGAGATGGGATATACTACCAAGAGGGGTACAGAAGCATCACTTGGGAATGCAGTGATGGAATTAGAAAGACCAAAGTTTGGCTGGTATTGAAGCAGTTAATATTGATGAAGTACAAGAAGAATGGCTTCTGCAGGTATGATGGCAGAAAATGAAGACCAGGAAAAACACGGACCTGCTGGTCCAGGCATGGAAGGGGCTGAGGCACTCAATATTTTATTTCAGTCTTTACTAACAGTCTCCTCCTGCTAAGCCCTCCAGGTTTTGCTAGTACTTTTCAATATTTTTATCAAGAGTTGAATGCACCACTAGAAAGTTTGATGATGATACTGAACTGGGACTGTCTTGAGGGATGAGAGGCCTTCAGAATGATCTAGATAGACTAGGGAATTAACAGTGATCTGTGACATCAAATTTAGCAAGAGCTAATGCCTCATTCTGCATTTAGTATGGGGAAATGCCAGACACAAGTATAAACTGGGTGAGAAGTTTACTCTACAGCAGCCCTGTAGAGAGGGAGGTGGTGATACTGGTCAATAGCAGGCTCAGTAGGAGTCAGGAGAATGCTGTGGCAGCTAAGAAAGCATACCGCATCCTGGGATGTATCAAACACAGCACAACTAGCTGGTTAAAAGAAGCAATTATCTTGCTGTATTCAGCATTGGGGTGGCCTCACTTGGAGTACTGTGTGCGGTTCCGGATCCTACCATTTAAGAAGGATGTGAAGGTCCTTGCGTGTGTCCAGGGGAGGGCAACAAACTTGGTGAAAGGGCTGGAAGGCATGTCCTATGAGGAAGAGCTAGAGACTTTGGACTTGTCTGGTTTGGAGAAAAGGAGTCTGAAGGGCAACCTCATTGCTCTCTACAGCTTCCTGAGAAAGTGAAGTGGGAAGTGCTGAGCTCTTCTCCCTGGAATCCAGTGATAGGACATGTCAGAATCATTCAAAGCTGCACCACAGGTGATGTAGACTGGACACTCAGGAGTGTTTCTTTACTGAGATAGTGGTCAAACCCTGCTAGAGAGGTGGTCAATGCCCCAAGCCTATCAGTGTGTAAGAGGCATTTAGGCAATACCCTTAACAATATGCTTTAACTTCTGGTCAGCCCTGAAGAGGTCAGACATTTGAAGTATATAATCATTGCAGGTCCATTCCATCTGAACTATTCTGTTCTGTTCTATTCTCACAAGCTTCCTCTGACAACTACTGAATTTTGGAGGACAGAGAATATCTACAGTAAAGGAGAATCAAATTAGGAAATAAGCCAGATGTATACAAACCCATGGAACCTTGCAACCATGGAACAAGTTCCAGAATAAATGTGAAGTCCTGCAGCTAAGGCATAAAAAGTCTGTGCATTTATAGAAGCTGGGCACTTCCTGTGAGAGACCAGCTTTGCAGAAAAGGATTGGGTTACACAGTGGACAGGAGGTTGAACCTGAGTCAGCAGCGTGAAGTGATGAAGGCAAACAGCATCCTGGGTGGTATGAGCAAGATCATCATAGTGCAGTGAGAAAAGTTAATACCCTCCATTCTCAGAGATTGTTCAGAATTTACACAGAGATTTTCAAAAGAGCAATAAGCAACCTGATTTAACTGCAGAAGCAACCCTCCTGAGCAACAGGTTGGACTAGAGACCTCCAAAGACCTTTTCCAACCAATATTTTAAGATTTTGATGCAATAAAGAAGATAATAGGATATGCTTTTGTCAGCTCTCAAAAATAATTTGTTTAATGAGGAGGTGAAGAGTAAATTGGAATTTATAGAGTATATATTTAAAAGTGGTATGTGTATAAGAAAGACTTTTCATCTGAAATATTTTTAACTTTCTGAGTATTCCAAAAAAGAATGAATGATTGACACTTTAATACATGATCAGTATAGTTACTGATACCCACAGCTCTCCAAGTCACAGAAGTTCCCCTTCCTTACTGTGCATATTTAATTTATTTTGATAATTTATTATAGAAATTCTAGAAATTTTTTTAGAAATTGTATCTCAAAGAAAGATACTGCTGAACACTGATTTAGCATCTGAAGAGCTACCACAATAAAAGTAAAAGGCATTTCTAAGCAGTATTGCTCTGTATATTAAGTAAGACCTGTTGAAAAGGATTTCTAGATTTATTTGAAATATTCTGGGGGAAAGCTGTTGGTTTTTTTTTAGTGATGAAGAAAACCTTACAAAAGATCAAGTTTCAAAAAACCCACTAGCAAAACATTTAAGAGAACTGTGGATTTTAAGAGCTACAGAATGGTTCTGACTGCTGTTCAACATTTTCTTTGTATAGGTCTCAGAAACAGATGTTGCTTTCTTTTCAGGCCGTCTGTAAGTGATCTCTATGGCCTGTGTATTGTATCTGCCATTTAATTTATCAGAAGAAGTGGTCAGATCATGTTATCTAATTCCTGTTTCTTGTAGTCATTAGTTACTCATATTACCTGGGATGCTTTCTGAAAAAGTTCTTCATAGTACTGCCATGAAGAAATGGTATCAGAAATAGATTGTAGCAATCTATAATGCCCCTTACTATTACAATTTTCAACACTATTGTGGTGGTTTGGGCTGGGTGCCCTCTGCTACATGGTGTGCTTCCTGTGTCCAGAAGTCCAGCCCAGTGGGCGGACATAGGAAACTAGGTATCTCCTACCATAATCCTCTGCACCGCTATAAAATCTAGCGTGGGGTCTGGCACTTCCTCTTTCTTCCCCTCACCAGCACCTGATAACTGGGGGAGACATCTCCCGGCCTTGGGCCTGGGGGGATGGGCAGTCTCAGGTCTGGCCAGCTGAGACTAGCCTAGCAGTGGTGGGGGGGAAGAAGGAGCCCTGGGGGGCTTGGGTGCACCCTCAGGTGGGGATGGGATGTTTCTGGGTCTGCTTTGGGGTTTCTTTTGTCACTGCCTCTGGTTCTCTGTACACATTCACTCTTTTCTATTTAAACTTCCCATCACTTTTGCAATCTGTTTGTCAGAGTCGTTATTTCTGCCCATGGTGGGGAGTGGGTCTGCCTCAACCCACGACAACTATGTTTGGTCAACTGAAGAATGCTGAGAAAGCTGTCTTCATTAAAGTCAACTGTGTGGATAGCAGGAATATGCAGTCAAATGGTATCCTGTGCTTACATCTGCCTTTACTGATACTGACAGTGCAAAATGGCTTTAAAGCAAACCCCTGGATGGAGGAGACTTGTGCTACTCACATTTCATGTTCTTGGTGTAGCACGCGTTCATGTTCTGCCATTTTTCTGCTTTCCCTCCCCAAGGGCTACTGAATGTAAAGAAGCTTGGAGGTAGCTTTTTGCACTGGGTGTAGCTGGAACAGGAGAAAGGGAAACAAAAAAAGGAAGGACAATTTAAAGCCTCATCTGTCTCCTGCATTCAGTTCTGCCAAGAGCTGTTGTGCCAACATGTCAGTATTTTAAGAAGATTGCCTAATGTCTTTAGACGTTTTGCCATATGTAGATTTATTATCTTTTAAAAATAATCATACAAAAAGATACCTCAGTCAAAAATACATACCTCTAGGCAGAGTCTGAAGTAATAGCTACACATTTTTATGAAGATCAAGTTGATTTTCTGATGAAAAATGAGATTTGCATTTTTAAAAATTATCTTAGTCATCTTGACATTTGGTATTAGTTGAGCAGAACGACATGGCATGGAACCTACCAATGTCCAGCTTACAGGCTTCAGAAGTAAAGGAGAATATATTCTGGTCCTGAAAGAAGGGTGGGAGGAAAAGAGAGAAAACAGGGTTGCAGACAGAACTTTGATATTATGTGATGGCATAATGTTTCAGTGTTTCAGTTCAGAAGTCAGAGAATCATAGAATCAATAAGGTTGGAAAAGATCATCAAGTCCAACCTATTACCTAATACCTGACACCTCATGACTAACTAAATCATGGCTTCAAGTGCCATGTCCAGTTGTTTGAAATCACTTAGAGTTGTGTCTTCCAACAAAAGAAACATGTAGAGAATTTGATGGTTTGATGAAGGTGCACGATCCTGTTGCCGGCAAAGGGTAACTTGCCTCTACTTCATGAAAGCATGACTGGATGCCTAGTAAAATTACTCTGTAATACAGCATGATTGGCAGTTCCTGCTTAGGAAGCCAAGAAATAGCAGAGGTGTTGACATTCACTGGCAAAACTCACACTGACTTCACAGGAGGGAGCTTTTAGTCTTAAATGTATAATGTTGAGAAAATGTTCTTCAAAAACTTTTGAGTGAACTTTTATGTTCAGATCAGGGTTGAGTGGACAGCTATGCTTGCAGGCATTAACAGGTTAGACCTATCTTATCATGGTTGTGTGATTTGCTGAAATAAGTGGATCAGACAGATCAGGGTGGAATCTGTGTAATGCTTCCATAGACTATTACCAGGGTGTGACAGAGTATATTTTGGCTATGTAATTGGCAGGTTTCACTTTTATGCAGCTCCTTTTACCTTTATAGACAAACACTGCTAAGCTAGAAGGGCAGGTAAGAGAAAAGTATGTTGTTAATGGTTAGGACACATCCTGAATGCAGCGTGCCAAGATGAAACAAGACAGGGATGTGCAAAGAGAAATAAATACACACAGAAAACAATAAAATAGTTTCTTAAGAATGTATTAATCTATAACAAATGATTATACTACAAACAATAAGAAATGAGGGAAGAGGGATCTATTTAAAGAAGGAAGTGTGGAGTTAGTTTTACATTTGTGAGCCTAGGTAATACAGACACATGCCTGTCTCACTAAATACAATTGCCTCGCTCTGTAGTATTTAGGGAGAAAAAAAAAATCATCTCCAATCATCTGTCTACTGACTTCAACAAAGCCAGGATTCACTCGATCGCTTTGCAGATGTCTGATGTTTGCTCATGATAAGGGATTGCCTAAACAGTGAGTTTAACATAACCTCTCATGGGCTTTGGGTAGTTTCTTGCTTTGCTTGTCTCCTAGCCAGAGACAGGAAGAGTGGTCATCACCCACCCTGCCTGCAGAGGTGCTGATTTGGGCTAGGCATCTGCCACCTCAGTGAGACAGAGAGTGGGGAGAGAAGACTGCAGAACTCAGATTTGAGAACTGTCATGTTTTAAAAAGAGGTGATTAAGGCATTATATCTAGCAGGTAAATGTTTAAACTTGATAGCAATGCCAAGGTAGTAGTTGTGGTGATGTAACTGTAACACTAAAGAATGAATGTTTGAAGAGATCTCCTCTTCTTACAAACCTTGTTGTAGTAATAAATTATTAAAGGATCTTGTGGTCCCTTAAAACAACTGACTGGATTCTTTTGAGTTTATTTCTCATATGGGAGTATACTTGGGTAGGCTGATAGATTCCAAATATTAAGGACAAACTAAAATGAAAAAGAAAAAAAAAGACATTGAAGAGCCTAAAGATTAGGCCTTGTTTAAATATGCTTTCAAAATCACAGACAAAAATCTTATGCTTCATATTTGGGTGGGCTGGGAGCCCTGTGTTTTAAATGTATTTTCACTTCTATAGTTTGCCATATATAGTTTCTATGTATAGTCTAGTCTGTATAGTCTTGGCAGTCAATATGCATACATTGACATGCATTAGCATGAAAAAGCTAAATCAGTAAATTTGGTAGAAATCAGACACAGGAACTCAAGAAAACCTAACCCCCTTTTGCTCTTGGACAACATGGCTTTCTTATAGACACACATCTTCAGTAAGCCTGCTTGGAGAAGCATCATAAAATAGTTTTATTTATTGATTTTATGAAAAGCTGCATGGAGTCTGCTGTGCTGATTGTAGAGGATAATTTTACATTGTTCCTTGGGTTTTGTTGGGGTCTTTTCCTTTTGATCTGACTGTCATCTGGGAAAATCAATGGTATCTGATGAAACCACTTAGGATTTTTGTGAGATATTTGTGCCTCAAAGATTTCTCCCAATATAATGTAGTGGAATCTTACAGACCCCCAGCAGAAGGAATGATTATTGAAATGTACTTGAGCAGAAGAGAACAGAAGGTCTTTCCAAAGTATCTTAGTCACAGGAACTCAGGTGATCCTCTAGGCAATCTTCAGGATTCTGTTTGCATATGCATGCAGCTTCCATTTGCATGATAATCTGTCAGATGTATTAATGCTTATTGAGGGGTTTAGGTATTTTCACTCTTCATATGAACAATGAACATGTAAAATTTGATTGATACATTTCTGAAGGGGAATTCCCAAATCTGATAAGTTGTCATATGATTGGTTATCTATGCATTTAGGGTTGTTTTGTTTTGTTTGTTTCTAGCTGAGAAAATGAGGCTATATGCGTAAAAATGCCAGCTCTGGCTATGCTTCTGCATAGCATAGGCTGGCCTTGTGTCTATGTGCCACAAATGTACTCGCATTTCAGACAAGCTACTCACCACTTGAAGATATCTGCTTAGATATTTTGGTGAACTATTACCTTTGAACTCCAAAATCCACTCGTGTGCTTGACAACTGCTATACAATGACCACTGTCCTAAGGCTGCCAGCCCCTGCCCTCATCTGTTTATTGTGAAATGACAAATCTTGCAAATATTTTTGTATCCTGAATACTTGTGATATGTGCAGTTTATCACAATAAGCAATGAATTTCAAAGATGTCTAGAGAATGTACTAGTGGCAGTCTTTTGATCTTTTAGCCAGCGAAGGATATGATTGCTTCCACAGCTGAATGTTCATTATTTGTTAGGAAAACTTGATGTTTCTTCCAATGTTATTTGGATGTGGTGAGTCACTAGGCTTTGTTATTCTATTTGAGCAAAACGCCTAAGTTTACATACAGATGAAAGTAGATTCTGAAAAGGAAATTGCCTGTTAACTAAAACCTTAAACACATTTCTTTAAGAAAGCCCAAATAACCAGTTAGCTATCTTCCAACTATGCACTTCAAATTCTTTCTAATTTAATGTATTACCTCTTTTACATCTTAACATGAGACCTGTTACAAAAGACACAAGCTGTCTTTTGTATTTCCAAACTACTGCCTTCTCTTTAAGCCAGAATAAACATATGTTGACGTGCCAAGTGGCTCCTTCTTCAGGTAGGAAAGTAAAAACATGTTTGGACATGTCCTGAAGCTTGGGAAAATTGCCAGAAAATGTTTAGCTCAAATAAAGCATCAACAGTTTAAGTTTTACTACTTTCAACATCAATCAGATCTCTAATTAAACTCCATTAGCCTAAAATAAAGCAGAGCTTTGAAGATGCAAGTCAATAACCAGAATAAATGCCACATGGACTGTATCAAGGAAGTTTTGAAGCCTTGCCCACAGTATGCGTTCTTCCAAGCTTAAGCCCTTCTGCTTAACTTGGGCTTAACTAAAGACCCCAAACTGACATTTGGAACAGAGAAGTAACAGGCTTTTTTGGAATACAGTTGACCTAAGAAGTCTGGTTTCCCCTCACTGTTGAACATGAAACTTGGAAGGTTTTGCCTATTGTGATGTGACGTTTCTTCACTCATAAACTCTTCTCTTTTTAAAAAACATTTTGCTGCAGATGTAAATGCACCAGCACTGCACCAACAATGAATTAATCTTCTAGAAAGGCTTGTTTATAAAAAAAGATTAAAAAAATTCAAACCAACACCATGAAGGATTTAAACCTTTGTATAATACACAGGCTCTGTGGCAGGATCCAATTCACTGGTTTCCTTTGTACACAGGAACAATAAAGTCTCAAATAAAGGTTTTAGAGAGTGCATAAACAGGTCTCTTAAAATATGCAAATGTGTCCTTTTAAGTCCTTCTCATTAGACACAGCCTGATGAGGATTTTGAGGCTACTTGTACAGAAAAGAATGCCTGGGAAACAGCCCCTGCTGTAGGCAACATGTTCAAAAGTTAGATTCAAACCACAGAAATACCAACTATAAGACACATTTAATTCTCTTAAAATGTCTGGAATCAGATTACTTAGTCGTCACAATCACTGGGCTTCACAGAATAAGACCAGGTAACAGACTATTTTAACCTTCTCATGTTCTGCCAAGAGCCTTCAAAAGTATTCCATTCTTAAATATCTGTAAAACTGCTATTTAAGAACATCCAAAATTAGTGTGGCCTCAAAGCTGCTACTAATGCTGTTCCAGATGTTTGTGGTGAATTGTTCAGCAAGAAAATTAATACAGTCATACTCAGACAAACAAGATTGCTTTAAAATACTTGTCTGGATCTGTCCTAAACTCATAAAATTCAGGAAATTCTGTCCTTGGTGTCTCTTTAAAGCTGTAGTCCCAAAAAAAACATGTAAAAATTCCAAATTTCTCATGCATATCACCAAACTTTTGGAATTGGAAACAATATAAACTTTACAGTTTACGTTGGTTCTATGGACCAGTTTCCATGACCTCTTGGACTTTAGCAGCTAGTCCTCTAAGTATATGATGATGGAAAGCATGACTATAACACATCTGTTTGCTGTCACTTTAATCACCCTGGCACAGTGGATGATAGTAGCGTAGCAGGTGAGTAACCTACACTTACACCCAGAGTCCTGATCTATCTATAGACTCATAGAATGGTTTGGGCTGGAAGAGACCTTTAAAGGTCATCTAGTCCATCCCCCTCCCATGGGCCGGGACTCATTCCACTAGAACAGGTTGTTTGAAGTGCCTTCAAAACTGGCCTTGAACTCTTCCCAGGACAGGGCATCCACAGCCTGTTTCCAGTGTCACACCACCCTGACAGCAAAGATTTTCTTCCTTATATCTAAACTAAATCTACCATCTTTCAGTTTGAAACCATTACACCTCACCCTATCACTACATGCCCTGATAAAGGATCCCTCCCTATCTTTCCTGTAAGCCCCCTTTAAGTACTGGAAGGCCACTATGAGGTCTTCCTGGAGCCTTCTTCAGGCCAGCAACCCCAACTCTCTCAGCTTGTGCTCTCAGGTAAGGTGCACACCTTGATCGTATTTGTGGCACTCCTATAAACCCCCTCAACAAGCTGATGTAATTGTTGTGGTGGGGACCTTAGAGCTGAACTCTGCTCCAGGTGGGATCTCACCAGAGCAGAAGGGAAGAATCACCTCCCTTAACCTGCTGGCCATGCATGTGACTGACCTTCTGGGCTGTGGGCACACATTGTCAGCTCATATTCAGCTTTTCATCCACCGGTACCCCCAAGTCATTCCTCACAGGGCTGCTCTCAACCTCGTCATCCCCCATTCTGTCTTGCTATTAGGAATTGCCCTGATCCAGGTGCAGGGCCCTGCACTTGGCCTTGTTGAACCTCATGAGGGTCACCTGGGCCCACTTCTAAAGCCTATCAAGGTCCCTCTGAATGGCACTTTCTCCCTCCAGCATGTCACTTGCACCACACAGCATCATGTTGTTGGCATACTTGCTGAGGGTACACTTAAAATCTCACTGTCAGTTTCTCTAACAAAGATGTTAAACAGCACTGGTCCAAATACAGGACCTGTGAGTAACACCACTCATCACTGGTCTCTGGTCAGACATCAAACCATTGACCACAACTCTCTGAGCACAACTATCCAGCCCATTCTTTATTCACCAAGTGGTCCATCTATCAACGTCCATACAGACCATCAGCACTAAAAAAGAGAAGGAGCAAGGAAAGGTTTTTCTCTCATATTTACTCTCATCCACCTGAAGAAATCCAAAGCTCTTTCCTAAGTATGTGATACAGTCTGGACATTTAAGCATTACCTTCTTTTTTTCTGGCATGACAGCATATGGCTTGAGTCTTCAACAAGTCAGAAGAGGTAAAGTTTGCTAGTTTGCTTCTAACTTGGGGCAAAATAGCATCTAAATGGGGGGAACTAAGTAACAAGTCCCCAGGCTAAAATGCAAACAGACATGCATGTCTGTGTTTTCAGACTTCAGTGACTCAGAGCTGCCCCACCAAAAAAAAAAAAAAAGAAAAAAAGAAAATATGTATTCCTTATATAGTTCTTAAGTATTAACATCTGTAAATACCTTGTCCATAAATGTGTGATGCTATTTGTGAAAATAAGAATAGCTACTTAGATGTTATTTTTGTCCTCCTGCTTTCAACACTAATATAAAAGATGAAAACAAGCAAAAAACTGTTAATCATTTAGGGGCCTCCCTAGATGATATGCTGTTCAAATTATCTAAGCCCCTTCTAAAGGCCAAACATTTTAATGAATAATAAAAGATACAGTTCTACTATCACAGGTTCATCAGTGCTGGCTTGTTCCAGGTGTAGGGTTTGTAAGTTGTCAGGGACAGTGGAAGCTGCGAGGAACTCCTAGGTCCTTAGGCCAAGTTTCTGTTACAGTATGGAGGCTTTTCAGTATGGAAGCTTTCCAGTGGGAAAACTTGAAATAAGAAACCATCTTAGCTGTCACCACTGGGGGCCACTGCTACTTAGTCAGAGAGAAGCAAAGGGAGGTTGCTGCCAGGCCCGGAATCTGCACTGCCTGGAGGGAAGCAAGAAACTGCCGCTGTGTAGAGTTGTTCAGACATGGGTACAGCCATTAAAGATATGATAATGACCATATGAATGAGACACTAAGCCTTTTGCTGAGTATCACCATGAGTGATGGCAGAAGTGGCAACGAGTGCTCCTTGCAGCAGCACTCCCATTGCTGTGCTGGTCTACTTATCTGTGTGGAACAGCTTACATACTAGGAATAACTGGGACTATTGCTAATCAAAATTGGCCAAAAGTGGGTCATCACCAGTGTTGTTTTTGCTAACCAGAAATGACTTTTCTTGCAAAGAGGGACAACAGGCAATATGGAATAGTATCATAGCATCATAGCATCAGTCAGGGTTGGAAGGGACCACAAGGATCATCCAGTTCCAACCCCCTTACTGTGGGCAGGGACACCCCACACTAGATCAGGCTGGCCAGAGCCTCACAGGGAAGGGGGGGGGGGGGGGGGGGAAAGGGGAAAAAAAGGAAAAAAAAATGTCAAGTAACAGAGACTTTTTAGGGAGTGTAAGAGAGAAGTGGATGGCTTCTCCATATATTGTGAAATGTTTGGGGTTTTTTGTTTGGTTTTGTTTGTTTTTTTCCTCAATACTACTTTTCTGTAAAAGTAGTGCTGCTGGAATAATGCAGAATTGTGAATTATGGACTAGATGCAATAGTTTGGCTTTTTCATGGGTTTCCTCTAAGGATTAAGAAACTACTGATGAAAATCTTTCTCACTCCAGAGATTATCCATACCTATGACGTTATTTAGAGACAAATTGACTTCCCTAAAAATCTTTTGTACAAAACACATTCAGCCTTGTATGGAAATCAAGGCCTGACTTTTCCTACGTTAGGCCTAAGATGACTGCTAACTCATTGACTTCAAATGGGCTAGTGTTCATAAACTCTACAAGTAACAATGACTCACATCTCACAACTGTTTGTCACACTGATGCAACATAAATGTTTTATTAAAGAGGAGCAGTTCCATGTCATATGAACCAACACTTGCCCCATAGCACTAATAGTTTTTAGGCAGACAGCAGCAGGTATTTTATTTTCAGTCTGAGCTGCCATGCCACGCAGGAATGACATATACGGGCCAGCCAGACTGAAAATGATTGTTTTGAAAAATAAACATACAAAGAGGTGAGAAAAGGAGAACAGATCAAAGAGGTGGTTTTCTCTGCAGAGTGGACAAGCTGATGTAATTGTTGGTAAGAATTATTTAATGTTGACCTCCCATCAAACACTTTGGCACTAAACAAGCATTGTACCGCATTGGGCTGTATCAACCCAAACCTGTTTACAGGCCAGGCTGGAGAAGCCCATCAAAGGCAAATTATAAGAAAAGTAGGTGTGGGTAACTGAGGAGTGTTCCTGGCCCCATCCCCCTGGGAGGGCTTTGGCACTGGTACTGCTATTGTACAGTGTTAATTAGATCATTGTAATTAATGCATTCAAAGTATAAATTAGGAAGGAATGAAGATAAATTACACTAATACATTTAACCCCATGCTGTTTACTTAGCAGCTGAACAAAATCATGTGGTTAAAAAGAGTCTAATAAAGCAAAAGCTCAAGACACAGCTGTTTAATAGCATTAAAAATGAGATCTCACTATGCTGCAGGCACATACTGCTTGTTTGCATTTACAAGTGTTGCCAAGATAGCTAAACTGACAAACCCTCCTAGCTGATACTAACAAAACACTAAATGTATTTCCATATCCTGAATTAAGTAACTTGCACTGGTAAATAGATTATGTTGCTGGTACAGCTCTGCCAGCATTGTAATTCTTGCTGGTGTTGCTAGGGTAGTCTGGAAGATGTGTTAGCTACACAGGTATGCCTGCAAAACATTTAAATGTCAATAAAGCCATGTTACAAAGTTTGCTATAAATTCAAGGATCCAAGAACTTGTCTCAACACAGAAGCCAAACCAATTTAATTAAAGTGTGAGGTTTCAACCCATTTAGTTAAGATAGCAGTGCATGTCTGCATAGCAAGCCTAATTTGAGTTGAACAAAGACATTTTCACTATTTTTTTTCAGAGCCAAATGTGGCAGGTACAATTTCAGAGACAAAGACTGGAAAATATCCGGGGTTTTATACACCTTCTGTTTTTAAAGGCCACACTTCCATTTCACACAGTCATTCATTCAGACTTCTTTAAAAAAAAATAAAAGGCACAAACAAAACAACAAAAGCAACCCTAATAGAGTATCAATTTCACATGACTCTAGAAGCTGGGGCTTTGAGAAGAGGGCAAATTATCTTGTGATTTGTGATAAAATCATGGTATTTAGCAATACTTCAAAGATCCTATCTGTCCTGGCACATGAATACTAGGAGAAACATGTTTAAACTCGTTTAGTGGGCATGTTAAACTATGTCCTGGGATAGGCTAGGCCAGCTTTGTTTTCAGCAGTGTCAAAATACATATTGGGTCTTCTACATAACTGGCTTATCCAGACTGTGTTTAAATGTGACCTTAGTTCCTAGACCAGCATAAACTAGGCTAAAAATTTGCATTGGACCAGGCTAATTTCTGAGAGTTGTTTGGGGTTTGGTTTTGATTTTTTTTTTTTGTTTTCTCTTCCTCCTCTCCCGTCCCCCCCCAGCTATGCAAGCATTCTTACTCTGAATGTGTAACAAGCTATATTCAGCCAGAGGTACCTAGTTTTATGTCTTGTCCAGAAAGGAGCAGAGACATTTTGTATGCTCTTTATCACCAAAATATGAAAAGGAGCTCCTCTGAGCACATTCAAGAGAACCACTGTTGTGGTTTGTAAGCATTCCAGGTGTGGAGTTAAAGGCAGACAGCTACAGAGTTATTTTCCTTGTCTCTCCGTGTTCCCACTAGTAGCACAGCTTTACACAGTGTTTATGTGCCGAGTTACATGCACACAGAAGGAGCCATTTGGTTGTGTACTGGCTTCCCCATAGATCGTGTATAGCTTCATCCAAT
This sequence comes from Colaptes auratus, assembly GCA_015227895.2. Taxonomy (NCBI): domain Eukaryota; kingdom Metazoa; phylum Chordata; class Aves; order Piciformes; family Picidae; genus Colaptes; species Colaptes auratus. Next base: position 38,881,401 of record CM026897.1, read on the forward strand.
CATTCTGCCCTGATTAACTTCAGCAGGTTCTTCATTTTATAGAGGACAAGGAAGACCAGTACTTCATCATTCTCTTACAGGATTATTGCCTCATTCTTTTCATGCATCATACTGCCCAAACCTGCATGCTGTCGGCAGCTGTGTAGGCCTGGTATGTTGGTCCTTCTACAGACCTCCTTTTTCACTGACCACTTCTCATAGGCATACTCAAAATCAGTTTTAGAGTTCAGATGTTGCTGAGTGATAGATTAGGGAGTATTATTCTACCATTTCTGGTTTTCACTCACAGTGGTAATTCTGCCTGTAATGTGTCCCTATGGTTTTAGTTTCATAGGACAATAGTCTACTTTCTGACATAAGACTACGGAATCAAAATGGAATTAGCTAGAAGGTGGCAGGATTTGGGTGGAATCTCTGCAGGTTTCATTAGGGGAAAATGGGAGAAAACAGAATCAAGACATTTTATGGGAAATGTTCTGATGAAAGAAAAAAGACTCGCAGACAATCCAACATGCAAGAACTATTGAATGTTCAGGTAAAAAGTGCTCTAGAGATAACGATTCAAGTGGCTACTCCTGTCCATGAGCACCCCTTGCCTAAGGTAATTTAGAATTTCCATCAGCTTCTCACACCTAACCAGCTTTGAAACATATTACATACAGATGTGCAGCATTTTTAGACATTTCAGTCTGCCACTACTTTGTGTTGTAATCAAACAATATTGCAAGAAGAAATATCTATGAAACAAATTACTCTTTCATCTGCTCCCAGTTCAGTTTTGCTCTCCAGGCTTGTCTGTACCTCCAGGGCTCTCCGGAACTTCAGATGTGTCCTGCTGTACACTAAGTATGTGCTTACCTGCAGACTCCAGAGTCCAGCAATGGGATACAAGTCACCTTCTGCATGTATGTGAATTGCTTTCAGGGCTTTTCTGAGCAGAAGAAACTTGGGTTGCACCTCACTATGAGGAATGAACTAACTTCCCAGCTATTGTATGCAACTAGGGGTTTCCCGATGGTGGGAGTAATTGTTCTTATCTTCCTTGAAGCCTTGCTAGACTAATGGTCTAAACGGTATTAGCAAACAGTAAATTAGCAGTATGTACAATGTTTAGTACGGTATCCTGTGTTTTTCTTGTACAGAGCTGCGCAATAACATAATTTAAACACTATTGTTATGTCTAGAATATGTTTATTTTAGAAACCAGCCTTTAGCACGAGTGTGTTTCTCAAGTATTTCGTTAATTGGGAAGTAATTAAAGCCAGTCTTTGTGCAGCTGCAGCACTCCAGTGTGCCGCTATGAAGAGGTAACTCTGTGCAGGCCACATGAGAGCGCAATGAAACCGTGGTGCCTGCAACTTGTCAGCCAAGGGAGGAGGAACGCCGAGATCTGTGCGAGGATCACCGGAGGCTCAGGTTCCTGCCCTGGGCTCCCCAGGCTGGGCTCCCCAGGCTGGGCTCCCCAGGCTGGGCTCCCCAGGCTGGGCTCCCCAGCACTGCAGAGAAGCTCCGCCGCAGCTGCTCCGCTCGGCTCTGCAGCGGCCGCCGGGCTACACAGGACATGGACAGCGCAGATCCCGCTGCCCACGGCCCTAGGGTCCCCTACCCTGGTCACTTATTCCGATGTGTGCATAACACAGCGCTCCCTCTCCGCCACTGAGCACTGCGGGAGCTGGAAGCACGGTTCTCGGGGCGTATCAGCCTCACTCCAAGTATTGCCATTCACAGCGGCAGCGCTCGTCTTGCGACCAGGCTACCGGTGCCCGCAGAGCACGGCTCACCGTTAGCCCCCAAACCGGGAGGGTGTTCCCACGGGGCCGCCACGCCGTCCCGCGGGAAGAGTCTGTCCCAGAGCTCCCACGGGGCGGGGCGCCGGCACCTTTGCTGCCGCCGAGCGGGACAGCAACTCCTGTAAGCGTGCTACCCTCATCCTCTCGTCCCTCCCTAGTCTGTCACTCAGCCGCTTTACATAAACGCTCCCCCCGCCCCTCGGCTCATATACTCCATTCTCTGCGGCGCCACTGAGATAGAGCTGCAGCTGGCTCTGCCACTGGTAGCAGTAGCTGTCTTGTTCCATTCCTTCCGTCCCTCTTTCTTACCTCCCGCCCTCCTTCCGCGGCCCGCCTATAGCCAGCGGCAGCACCTCCGCCCAGCGTTGCGCTGCCTGGCCGCCTCCGCTGGACCGTGCCACGCTGAGCCGGCAGCCGCGCTCCCTCCCATGCGCGGCGCTGCGCCGCCCGCGGAGGCACCAGGACGTCCGCACTTGTCCAGGAGCTGCCGCTGTAAGTTGGTGCTCACCGACCTGTTGCGGCGCCGGTCGCGGTGGACGGGGGCGGGCGGGCAGTGCGGCTCAGCGGAGGGGCGGTGATGGGCGCGCTTGCAGAGTGCACGGCGGGGAGCCGGGCGGCGGGGGCCGGGCTGGCAGCAGAGCTGCCGCATGCTGGGGCAGGCGCTGCCTGGGTCCGCGCTGTTCGCAGCGCGGCCAGGTCTGCACCCGAGGGGTGCCGTGGTGCCGCTCTGGCTGGCGCCGGGCTGCCATACTGGTCCCCGGCACAGCCGGAGCTCAGCTCTCTTCTCTGCCCCGAGTGCAGGCGGTGGGAGCACTGTGCGGCTGGTGGGTAGACAATCGCGGTAGCCGTTGTTTCCAGCATGTGGCTGCCTCCGGAAGGTGCTGGCGCCTCTTAGGGAGGCTTCCAGCCTCCCTAGGGGGCTGCAACTTCCTCCGTGGGGCCCGCAGCATCCCTCAGAGGGCATGAGAACGGGGTAGGAAAGGGATCGGGCGCCTCTCTGCTCCCGGAGCTGGCGGTGACGCTGTCCTCCCTGCGATGGTACAGAAACTTCTGCACGTGGTTATTACTCTATAAAGGAAATTAAATGCATTTTAACATAATACTATTGCTTTATCAAGCTGAGAAGAAACCTAGCAAGTTTCTTTCAGAGACGGAGGGTTTTGAGCGTTACAATGCAGTGACCAGAAGGGAGTTTTGAGTTGGGTTTCTTTGTCTGCATGTGGCGAGCAGTCGTGCATTCCTAGCCGGAGCAGCATGTTCTGCCTTCCATCTCTGTACAGGTCCTAGGAAGTCACTGAGTTTGTGCTAGAGGACTTCGGCTAGGATCCGGGTCTGGCTCAGCAAAATGGATACTATCGCTGTAAATTTAGCGATTGAAAGCCGTGTTAGTTAAATGGATGGGTGGGATGTTTAGCAGATTTCTTCTCCTTCAGCTGTTTCACTTATTTAAACATAAATGCAGCCACCACCATGTAATTACTGTCATATTAAAATGAGGCTGCATGAGGATGTGTTACTAATTTGAAAATACTTAATTTTGCGTTTGATTTAGGCTGCAGTGCTATTAAGAAGTAGGGCAGGGAGTCTGTTTAGTTTTAAAGGAGTGTTTACTACTGGGGCTGCTGTGGCAAGTAGCCTGTTGAAGTAATTATAAAGCAAAGCCTTCGTTCAGCCTCTGTTCCTGGATAAAATCTGTATCTGTGGTTTATTGACCACATCTTGTCTTTTGCATTAAAATATAGTATTTTTTTCCTAAGGAAAGAATGCCTGAAGGGCTTCAAGTCATAATTCAGGATCAACATTTACTCACTGTAAATTACCTCCACTGAAGTATTTGAGGCGTACATAATTTCCAAAACCAAATAGAGTAACCAGAGATGTCATTTATACATCTTAATACTGTAAGATTCTGTTCTAAGATGTCAGAAACAGCATAAGGACGTGCTTACAGAAACACTACGTAGTAAATTATGACAGTTTGTAAGAGTGCTGGTTGGTCCATGTGTGAACTCAGCAACCCCACTGGAGAAAAAAGATATGTATAGATAGGTATCTTTGCTCTCTTTGGGGAAATATGTTAGCTTATCTTAAATGTGAATTAGCATACTTTGAATTCTTCTCAGTAGATGACAAAGTGATGATAAAGGCAATATTACTGGAACAGTTGAAGGCCAAGGTACATGAAATCTGCAAGTGCTTCAAGAGAAATGGCACTGCTCACTGGAAGACCAGATCTTCTGTTTTAGTGGGTCGAAATGGCAAGTGCCATACTTAGTAGCTATTTATTGATTTATTTATTTTTACATCAGTGTTGTTATGATGTCTGTAAATGGGTTTAGGAAGTGCAGTGATCTGTTATCCCTTCTGCATATGATCTCTAGCTCACAATCGTCCAATGTATGCATAACTGTAGGGTCGGTTGCTGTGATTATGGGCTTGTTCTGAATGATGCTGAGCAAGTGGCACTCACAGGAGTGCAGAGCCAACTGAAAAAAATCAGTGCTTGCAGGCTCCGATGTGAACTTTACCTGCCCTCTTTCTGAACCCTGTGTGCAGGATAAAAAGCTTTCAGTGTGCTCTGAAGTATATACTCCCAGTATGTGGGAGGAAAGGATAGGAATTGGTTTTTTCCATAGAGGTTGTGACATGTCTGAACTGTCACTAGTCTACACATTCACTTAACTGGGATGCAAGCAGGAGGGCTGTGAGCACCTTCAGATCCGAGTGACTCCCTTACTTCTGGTCAGTGGGTGTTTAGCTCCCATAGATGTAACTTTGCAGTCCTAGTCCTCAGTGTGAGGAAACCAAATCTGTAGAGATCCAGTGAATGTTTTGCACTCATCATAATAGCATTCAAAACAGTAAAGTGCCTGGAAAGTCTGAAAAAATTGTGGCTGGTGCTTTGCTAGTGAAGTGTTCACCTTCCCATCTGCCTCTCCAAATTATTTGTGTACTAGTATTTCAAGTTACGTCCCTTCCTGTAATCATTCATTTCTAGGAGGTTTCAACCTGTGTATGGTCAGTATAATCTTTTCATCTATAGATTAAGTGGGTAATTTTAGTCCGAGATTAGCGCTCAGGATCCTTGACAGCCACCTGAGTCTTTATTTGCCAGACAATAGAATTGCATTAAAGGTAACTCAGTTTTTCTTATAAAAGGGTTTGTGTTGTCATGATATCAGCCTTCTTCAATTGTTCTGTGCTTAGTATTAGCAAATTTAACAGGTTAGCCCAGGGAGCATTGGTATAATACCTTCCTAAACTTCTGCATGGTATACAGGTGTTCTGCCTTGTTACTCAGATGGGAAGGATTCCTCTCTATTTTGGAGGATTTTGGGCTGAGCCCTTTGTATTGAGCTGTGTTGCTTGTTCTTCAATCCTGGTTAAATTTAATCAGGAAAGTCATACTTCAGATTAAAGGAAATTGGCCAAGGTAGCTTTATGGTGAAGTGTCTCTTCACTCTTTAATTGATGTTGGTTTGAGGTTGGTTGTTTTGTTGTTGTGTGGTGGGTTTTTTTTTGTTCTTTTTTTTTTCCTGACTGAAAGAAAATGTGTATAGCAAACTTGCTGTTGAATGTGATGAATTGTTTATTCTGTACATCAACACATTTAGCAAGGAGGATGGTACTGACAGTGTAGCAGTTAACCTGCAGGTGTTGCAGATTCCATATACACAACTTATTCTGAAATGGAATCCACTGCTCAAGTTTATCATAGTTTTGATTTTGTTCAAGGTTCTGGTCATATGAATCTAGAAAAAATACATGTATATATTTAAAAAAAAAAGGCACTTTTGAGGGCTTATGAAGCTTGTGTTATCTGAAGAATGAAATGTGGAAATAGACTTTTACAGTTCTGTACTACTTATGCGTGTTCAGGAATATGAAAACTATCAATTCTGTGAGAGAGGGAAGTAAAGACCTCCACATGTGGCTCCAGGTCAGGTTCTGATGGAGCGCTGGTCACTTCCCAGGTAGGTTTTTGCCCTGTTCCTTATTTGAAGGTGCAGTCAAAGGACTCTAGGCATATGAGTATCACAGCAATTGGGGAAGTTTGGTTCTTGTAATTCTCCAAACTTCCTCTGCAGCTTTAAGAGAGAGAAATGAGATTGTTGCAGTAGTGGTCACAGCCACAGTTTGCACTGGGCTCTGTATGCTTCACTTCCTATTACTTGCACTGTGACATTTCAGCTATTACTTTTATGTGGCTGCCGGCATTCCTCCTTTTCCCTATATACTGTTTTGCCTTGACTAGTTCTTAAATCAAGGAGCTTGTTGCTGTAATTAAGTACCCTGCATATCATGGCAAGTAACAGTAACATTCGGCTTCAGGGACTGAACAGCTCTGAACAGAGCAGGATAGCATAACTATTCTGTCTTTATACCTCCTCCAAAGCTCGAAATTAACTGGTGGCCTGTAGTCTTGCATACCTGACTCTCAAGGGAGCTTCAGAGTCAGTACCTCAGTGACTTCAGCTGCTAGTCAAAGCACATTTTTATGCTGATTACCTGTGTATATGCTGTATCACTACAGTGGGCAGCTGCTGGCAGAGCTCAACATGTAATCTCTAAATTCACTTATTTTAACAATCTTGCAAGTCTAAATGTATAATCATTACTAGATTTTTATTTTGATTTTTTCCCCCCATTCCTGTGGTTGCAGATGGAATCATTATATCAAAAGGAAGCTTCCTAATGGGATTAGTAGGTTTTGTTCACTGTGCAGCTTTTGACATTCCTTAGGTATTCTGTCTGGTAGCTCATCCTGCTATGATTCAGTACATGAGAATGTTACAAGCATGTGCGTGTGTATGTATGTAATGAATCAGCTGCTCTAGGTTGGGGAAGGGTGAGAAAATCAGTCCTGGTTCCTTTCCTTTCTTCTCTGACTTACTTGCTTACTGTATTGCTATGAAAGTTGGAGATCAGGTTTCTCAAGATAAACCTGCTGTTGGGCAACAGATTGAGAGCGTATGTCATTTATAAAACTCACAAAAAATTAAAACACACACCGAGGCAGATGCAATTCTCTTTTCAGTCATCTATAAATTAAGGCTTTTTTCTCATTTTAGAGTGAATAATAGATACAATTTTTGATAGTTAAAGTCATTGTTATTTGTACATATCTCATTAATATTTTTTCTTTGTTAATAGGTATAAAAGAAAATGTCAGTCAGCATGCATGAAAATCGCAAATCTAGGGCCAGTACTGGCTCCATAAACATATACTTGTTCCATAAGTCATCCTATGCTGATAGTGTCCTTACGCACCTGAATCTTCTGCGTCAGCAGCGTCTCTTCACAGATGTACTTCTCCATGCCGGGAACAGGTCATTCCCCTGCCACAGAGCCGTTCTAGCTGCTTGTAGCCGCTATTTTGAAGCAATGTTCAGCGGAGGACTGAAAGAGAGCCAAGACAGTGAAGTCAACTTTCATAATTCAATTCACCCAGAAGTCTTGGAGCTTCTTCTGGACTATGCATATTCCTCAAGAGTTATCATCAACGAGGAGAATGCAGAGTCACTGCTGGAGGCTGGTGACATGCTGGAGTTTCAGGACATTCGGGATGCTTGTGCAGAATTTTTGGAGAAAAACCTTCACCCTACCAACTGTCTTGGTATGCTGCTGCTGTCTGATGCTCACCAGTGCACCAAGCTATATGAACTCTCTTGGAGGATGTGCCTTAGCAACTTTCAGAGTATCAGTAAAAGTGAAGATTTCCTCCAGCTGCCAAAAGACACGGTAGTGCAGCTCCTTTCCAGTGAAGAACTAGAAATTGAGGATGAAAGACTGGTGTATGAATCAGCTATCAACTGGGTCAACTATGACTTGAGTAAGCGCCACTGTTACTTGCCTGAGCTATTGCAGACAGTGAGGCTGGCCCTCTTGCCAGCCATATACCTTATGCAGAATGTGGCCACAGAAGAACTTATCACCAAGCAAAGAAAAAGCAAAGAGATTTTAGAAGAATCAATAATATGCAAGTTAAAAATCTTACAGAATGATGGAGTGGTCACTAGTTTGTGTGCCAGACCCCGTAAAACTGGTCATTCACTTTTTCTTTTGGGTGGCCAAACCTTTATGTGTGACAAGCTGTACCTGGTGGACCAAAAGGCAAAGGAGATCATTCCAAAGGCTGACATACCAAGTCCACGGAAAGAGTTCAGTGCTTGTGCCATAGGCTGCAAAGTGTATATCACTGGGGGACGAGGGTCAGAAAATGGAGTCTCCAAAGATGTGTGGGTGTATGACACCCTTCATGAGGAGTGGTCGAAGGCTGCTCCCATGCTGGTAGCTCGGTTTGGGCATGGCTCTGCTGAACTTAAGCACTGTTTGTATGTAGTAGGAGGGCATACTGCAGCAACTGGTTGTCTTCCAGCTTCTCCTTCAGTATCCTTAAAACAAGTAGAGCAATATGACCCTGTGACCAACAAATGGACAATGGTTGCCCCACTGCGAGAGGGAGTAAGCAATGCAGCAGTAGTCAGTGCAAAGCTTAAGTTGTTTGCTTTTGGAGGTACCAGTGTCAGCCATGATAAGCTGCCTAAAGTTCAGTGCTATGACCAATGTGAAAACAGATGGACAGTACCAGCCACCTGCCCCCAGCCCTGGCGCTACACAGCTGCAGCTGTTCTGGGTAACCAGATTTTTATTATGGGCGGAGATACAGAATTTTCTGCATGCTCTGCTTATAAATTCAACAGTGAGGCATACCAGTGGACTAAGGTGGGAGATGTGACAGCTAAGCGAATGAGCTGCCATGCAGTGGCATCTGGAAACAAATTGTACGTGGTTGGAGGCTACTTTGGCATTCAGAGGTGCAAAACACTGGACTGCTACGATCCCACGTTAGATGTATGGAACAGCATAACAACTGTGCCCTATTCATTAATTCCCACAGCATTTGTCAGCACATGGAAGCACCTCCCCTCATAATTATGTGTATGTTGCAATTACAAATTATCAGGTAAGAAATAGCATCTTTGAATTCCATTGCAATAATGCTTTTCACAAAACTTTTCAGCAGCAGCTCTAAAGAGGGTGAGTACTTTCAATCTAGTATTGCAGGTGGAGCAACTGAGACGTACATTCACAGGCTGCTGTAAAGGAGGCACTGCATTTGTGACAAACCCAGATGCTGGGAGTAGTCTGCCATGTATCTTGCACCCACTTCTTTTTATGGGGCCTTTTTCTCCATGACTTAAATGTAAAGGAGCAAGTAAAAACAGTATTTTCAACTTGTGGGGAAATGCAAGTAATCTGGAAATCGAATATTGCTTGGCTTTTAAATACTGCCACAAACTAAACAAGGGTTCAATGCTGTTTTCCTGGTGAGAAAGGCTAGGTCACTCTGTATATCCAGTAACAGTACCCAAAACAGATACTGTTAATTTTACTCTGAAGCCTGACTGAATTTCCAGGCAGACACCATGTTTTCTGCATGGAAACAGCCTCTGGGAAACTTGTTGTATTATGGAATGTGTTTTACATGCGTTTAATGTCTAATTTTCTGTCTTACTGAGACAACGTGGTTGCACTTGCATGGGCTAAGGGTACATTTGCTCCATTCGCATACTTCTAAAATACAGATTTGTTTTCAAAATAGTTATGGTCATATATGTTAGACTAAGTGTCAGAAAGACATAATTAATATTGCTGGCTGAAATAATTATCAGTCTGTAGCATATACCCTTCCAAACCAATTTAATTATATATAATGGGCCAAGCTCTTAGCAGATGCAACTTCAGCATTGTTATCTTCTAACAAGCAAGTCTGAATTTGGCCTTGCTTTTTTGATTGTTGTAAATTTCTGACTATTAGGAGGAGAAATGGTTCTTGGGAGGTGGGGGGGGGAAGGCAAAAGAAAAACAAACAAACCCCAACCCCAAACAAAGAAAAAACAAAAACAATCCAAAACTAAAACATCTGAGTACCTATTCATATTGCCAGTGTTTTTCAAATCTGATTTTCTTCATGCTATCTACTCATGGTTACTTCAACTATTACTAATTTTTCCTTATTTTTATATTTTCTAGAGTTCCATCACTTAAAATAGGTCACTGACTTTTCCCAGAACTGTTATTCTGTGTATTTTGCAACAAATCTGGCAGACTCTCCTTAGTACTGTCTTTCTCTTTTCCTTCACTCCCCTGTTGAGACCTTAGTAAGAATCAGTTACCACCAGCCAACAAAAAAATAGAGACATCCTTAATAATCCTAAGTAATCCATGCCCTGTAAGTGGCAATTTCTTTCTGGATTTGAACAGTGTGTAGTGCGAGCATGAAGGCAGGCAAGCTAGAAGGAACAAGACAAACAAGCCCAGCTGCAGTAATAAAAACAAGCTCCACGTCTGTGCATCTAAGTCACCTCGAGGTCCAGACTATTGGAGACCCTCCAGAAAACAGGAGGAATAGCTTGTGTATAAAGACTTCCCTAGGTGGTTCTGTTTGAGACAGATTTTTTTTTCTGTTTTCTTTTGCAGCCAGAGGTATTTGTATGACCTTTGTAGTAAATACAAACCCCAAATGTATTCAAAACAATATAGATAGAAGTGTACACCTAGAAATGCAGGATAGCCATGAAATTCCTTTCTCTTTGGTAGACTGAGGATTTATCTTGTAGTTGTCCTTCAGCTGACTGAGAGCTTTGGTTGAGTAAAGAATGCAAGGCTGGTCCCATGCAAAGCAGCAGGTCAGTGTGGAAATCTAGTGTGAAATCAGGCTGTGTTGTGCTGGCTCCTTCTCTTGTCTCATTTGATTGTTTGTCTTGAAGACATTGCCCTCTCCTTTCCATGCTCCATTTTCACAGACTTAACTTTTGGGAAAGCAGGATAAATGCTTGAGACTTACCAGATTGTGAATTCTGGGAGTAATTGCAGTGTAGGTACTTCCTCACTATCTGGGAACAATATCTTGATGTCTTCAGTTATTTTCTGTTATTACTGACTTTCAGCAGTTTTCACTATTATCAGAGCACAGTATTGAATGCCAGACCCAGGTTTGTGCCAAGAAAAATACTGACATACTCTTCTGAGACTGACTTAATTATTCTGAAGCTTACAGTACATGAGAGGGAGCATTCTGTTTCAAAAAAAAGTGTCCTCAGGATTTAATGGTGCAAAATGCTTTCCTTTGCATTGTGATCTTGTAAAAAGCCATTATTTTAGCTTCATTAACACACAAGATAACTGTCTTAACTAACACACATGATAAATGAATGCAGCTGTATACTGAAATCTCTCCAATGCTGTGTGCTTATCCAGCAAGTGTTTTTTTTAACTCCTGCTGGTTTGTCACTGTGTGGGAGGGACCAAAAGGAAATTACTTCTGATTACCCTCTATTTTCATGATACTGTGTGGCCCCAGTCTGACAGCTTGTAGGAAGAATTCAGTCTGCTTTGCCTTGTTCCTCAAACTTGGGGCTCTTGAGTAGATTGGGAATTCCCCTCCCCACTCCATTTCATAATTGTTTATAATTCTTTAAAGTTCATGCCATGACAAGGAACATTGTTTTGTCTCCAGTGTTGATAGTGTCTTTTAGTGGGGAAGAACAGCATGCAAGGCTGAGGAACGCCTAGGGGAAAACTCATCAACACTTAATGCAGAGACTTTTTTTTTTTTTTTGTAAGACATGAAGATGGTGTGTTTCAGGCCCACAGTGGTAAAGAGGTTTGATGCTCTGGTCAGTTATGTAGGCTGTAGTGTTTCCTTGAGTGTTCCCTTTTATTCTTAGACATCACAGCTTGAGAGAGATGTGGTATGTTCAATGAACTGAATTAATTTGAGCTCTTTGCATTGTAATGATGTCTCCTAAAATTCCAGCAGTGCCATCAAAAATGACTGTGATGAACTGATGATGGTTAGGGAGGTGACATTTGAGTACAGCTTTGTGGTGATAAAGCAAAGCACAATCTCAGTATCCAAAGGCTGAATTTCTCACTGAATAACTAATTTATATAAAGGACTCTAGGAAGAAATTACTGATGCATGATGCATTGCTGTGTGAAATGAGACAGACCTCTGCTTTAATGAATAGTAGATATGTTCTAAGTACAGGGATTATATGTTCCTTTTTATATTGTGAATAAATTAAATTCATAATTCTTTGTGGTCAGGCAGGCATTGGGGCATTCATTGTCCCTTCAGCCTTAACCTAACCAGGGTTTGGGGTTTTTTTGGGCCAGGGTTAGAAAGAACTCTTTACACTAGCTGTTCATGTGGGCTTTTGTGGAAGAGAAATTGCACAAGGTTATGTTTGCATAAAACAAATCTGCAAACTTGTAGTATTCTGGGGGGACATAGAAATGTTGAAGTATGCAGTGTTCAGAGCCTGTCACATTGAACTGTATTGGGCCAGTTTGATTTAGGTATCAGATGAATGAGTTTATAGCAAAAAACTTCAAACTTTCTGATGTCAGTAGAAGAGTTTGCAGAGTAAGGCTAGTAGAATAATAAAGGCAGAATCTGACCCTAACTAGTTATGATCTTGGCTTTTTTTACGTATCAATAGTTGGGTATTGCACAGGAATACTGAGATGGCGGGGGGGGGATTGTATCCTAATCTTAGGTGTTAGATTTTCTTCAGTATCTAACAAAAACCTTGTGGTATGTTGTTGCAGCAAAACCCTCTAAGCCTTTTCTCTCTTCTCCCTCTCTCAACCCCCTTTCCTGTGCTTTTAGTTTCCTCTTTTACTTGGAGAAGAGAATTGGAACCTCAGTTGTGGAGAAACGGTTTTAATGAAGAAAAATCATCCAACGTCTCTTGCGTTTGAAGAAAATCATCTGCACCTTGTAAATTACACAACCTAGACATGAAGGAGTGGGAGAAGAAAATCTGTCTTCAGTACTTCAGCACATGGTTTAAATATGAATGGACGAGCCTGTGATCTGGTCATTGTGCTGGTAGTTGTGAATTAATGCCAATATTTATCAATCCTTCAAAGAAGAAAAAAAAGGAGACAGAACTCTGAGCTGTGAGAGCACACAGCACTCTATTTCCATGTTCGTATGTGAAATTTGAGATGGTCGTCACCTCTCTCTGGAAGTTTGAAGTGCCAGCACCAGTTGCAGGGAAAGCAGGCCAGGTCTGAAGTGACAAGATGCTGCTGTGAATGAAGATACAGCAGTATGTTGCTGAACTGTGCTAAAGTGGATCTTGCTTGTCTGTGGGCAGTGCCTACTGCATCTCTGACATCCCACCCTGTGTTGTCTTGTGTGCTGTGAGTGACTTTCCACTTGATATGGAACAGCCCAGTGGTGAAATGTTTTTGCAACAGTGGGGAATGAAAACAATATCCTGCAAATGTTCCTTCTTCCTTTTCCTCCCTGTGTTTAGAAGTAATTCAAACTGCCCCATTCCTGTTACGTTACTTGTAGATATGGTTATTTATTGTTCGGTGCTTGCATGCTGAAACAATGCCTGCAATTGTCATGTTGCAAGGGCTTGTGTAAATTGTTGTATGTTTTGCACATTGTATGATTGCTGACTTGCTCTGCTGCACAAAGAAAGAAAACTGTTGGCTACCAGTTAGAGGTGGAAAGAAGCAGTGGTTTTCCGTTCAGAAATGGAAGGATTACAAGACAGAATATTAAATCACATGTGTACTAAAGGAAGAAGCCTTGGAGGTCACTTTCTCAGGCCACCAGCTCCCCAGGTTGCTTGTGGCATGTCTTGTAGATGGTGTCCTTGCTACATTTCATTTGTTGGTCATTCCTTTCAGTTTCTGATTTGGAAATAGCCAAAAACTCTTGCAATGCTCTCTTTGTGCAGCTTCCTGATTACAACAAAAATACTGTGGAAAAGCTTCTGGATACCCAGCCAGGTGAAGTCATTGTCCAAAGTTATTTATTTATTTATTGAGGTGGAGGAGGAGTACCTACAATATAGCTGCATTGACCTGGATGAGTGGAGTATGATCTTTCCAGAATTAAAAAACAAAACCAACAACAACGAAAAAACCAACCCCAAAAACACCACCCACAAAAACCAAAAAACAAACCCTCAAGATAGGTTAGTGATGAAGTCTTAAAAGCAAAAAGAAGAGCAGCAATTTTGCACTGACTGGATTTCAGGTGTCAAAGACTCAAGTGCTCCAGCAAAATTATTATGGGGATAGAAAATTAATTTCAAACCTCTTAATCTTAAAAATAGCCCTCAAACTCTGCTGCCTTTTATTTTCTTATGGGGATAGAAAATCAATTTCAGACCTCTTAACCTTCAAAATAGCCCTCAAGCTCTGCTGCCTTTTATTTTACTGAGCCAGGTGTGTCTTTAAACACTTGGTTGCTCTAAAGCGTCAGATACAATCCCAAGGAACTAAACTCTGATTACTACTTTTTACCTTTTTTTTTTTTTTTTTTAAGTTTGTTTCTTTCTGTTTGGTCTTGAGGCAGACATGAAGCTACTCTTTTTCTTCTGGATTTCAGAAGCTTATGTTTCACAGGTGATTTCTTTGCCGGATCCTGTGACGAAGCATGTACTGTTTTGTGTTTTTTCCTAAGTGTTTCTAGAGACCAACTTCACTGGCACATTCAGCAACATGGTTGGTGTGTATTGCACAGCTGCATGTCTGCATGCAAAAACAAAATAGTCACATTGGTGATGCTTGCCTTTATGTGACAGTTATGTGGCTGTATTTGTGAAAGTCCTGTCATCTGAAAGTGTTTACACTGGTCACTGGAAGTTTCTCTGTGCTGCCTTATGTTTGACTTGCTGTTTGGAGTAGACCCTTACATTTCAAAAAAAGACTATTTGGAGTTCTGTGAATACTGAGAGAACATGGATTAATTAGAAAAGGCATTAGCAGTTTTTTTAAGGGTGAGGCCTAGCTAGATGTGAACAGTTATAGTTCCTCTGGTTAAACTGTTTTCTTGAAATGATAATTGAAAAAGTGTTTAAACCCACTGCCTTCCCTCCCCAACTCCTCCTTCCCCAGCATTGGTCCTTTTCTCTTAAATGGCTTTTAAGCAATAGAAAAATATCTTAGGATAGTTCTCCTTTCTATATTCCTGTACTTGCACATGTTGCTCCATTGAATCAAACTGCTGTAGTCTTTCATCTTGTGCCTCACTCCAAGGAGTGGAAAGGGAGCCGTAAAATCAGACTTCCTGTGCTTCTCATGCCCTCTCTCAGACACCAGTGACTTCAGGAAGTACAAGGAAGTGAAGAACTGGGTCTCTCAGGGCTCCCTTGTTTGAATAAGGGCCATATAGGTTTGAGACCTTACCCCCCCCCCAGATCGAGTAATTGGAGTCCAGATGTGAAGCTGCAATGCATCTAGCTACTTAGCTTATGAAATCTGTTTTGTAGCACCATCCAACTTTCGACAGAAGGGTGGATTTTCTGCAGCTGTTTCCAAAGTTGTGGTCTGCTTTCAAGTCCTTGATTAATTCCTGTGTGTAGTCTGAAGGAAGCTGAAGTCAGGATGGGCCTCTGGCTCTGCAGGGAATTTACTAGTCTCTTGCTCTCTGAATTGGTGTGCGAGTCCTGGCTAGCTACTCAACTATTTCATCCTACAAAACACCCTGCACTTTGAAGCAAATGCAGTTCACAGTGGAGTGCACACAAAAATGCAGGCATAAGATGGGAAGCTTCCTCTTATTTTACAGACTGGTTGCTGTAGAAACATAAAACAAAAGACAGCCTTCCTCTTTTGGTATAATTGTGCAGCCCTTTTTTCTCTAGGTCGGGACACCTGTTGGAACAAGAATGATTAGAGGAAAATAATGTTCCCTTTCCCTGGCTATTGAAGATTTGGTTCATATGCTGAAAGAAAACTGTGCAAGTGAAAAAATTGTCTACGTCACGTCTTTTTGTTTGTTACTTTATCTTAAGATTTTGTAAAACTTGCGCATTTTTTCACAATGTGAAACTGAAGGTCAATAAATTATTAGATATTTTCTCTGCATGGATCATTTATTTCAATTGTTTCTTCTCCCTCTCCAGCCCTAAATCCCTTATAATGTCCTTTTAGTGTCTTCTTAATAAAAGCACATTGACAATGTGTAGTTTACTGCTTTAGTTTAAGCTTCTGCTTCAGTTGCACTTCCCTTCCTTTTGTTCTGGTCTGCTGCTGTTACTGTGGTCTCTATCTCAGAACCTCAGCAGTTAAAATGTGAGAGCCTCAAAAGGTTTAAGAACAGGAAATGCAAGTTTGTTGGTGCTTGCAGTACAGTTTAGCCAGTGCCTGATACGACTTGAAAGTGGAATTAGACATCTCAAATCCTTGCTAATTATTCTCAAGGCAAAAAATGCTGGCTGTGTTTAAAGCATTCCAGTTGTTCTTTATAATGCACACATATAGCCAAAGTCTTTGATCTTTTAAGCTTACTTGTATTTTTGTGTGTATATACAGAGTGATGGCATTATTTGCTTTGTTGGTTTTGATTTTTGTTTCATAAAAAAATCCCACAAAACAAAGCCTATTGATTTTTCAGTGTTTGCTTAGCACCTCTCTGGCCTTACAGTGTTGCTGACTGCTGCCCAGGTATAAAATAAATTCATGCCAGGAGCATTTGTGCATGTGTCCCAATCTACTAAGCACTGAGCTGCTATCCTGCCTGGAAGAGGATTTTCCTCAAGTGTGCATCCATTGCTTTGGAGCAAAGGAATAGGGCCATTCTTCCTTCCTTGGATTGTTTTCACTGCCTACCATCTCATCTTTTTGCCTCCATGGCTCCAAAGGAGGAAGTGGTGTTCGTGGCACAGTGAAGCAAGGGTGCTGATACAGCATCCTTAGCCTGTACAGCATGACTTGTGTATCTGAGTGAGTTCCTGGCCCTGGAAATTGTGCTTGTTTTGCAGAAAGGAAGGCAAAGCAGTGGAAGGAGACATTGTGCTCTGCAAGAATTAAATTTTCTGAAATCTTCTACCTTGTAAAATTCCTGCAGCAGCACCCTGAATGTCAGGTGGCTTCAGTGTTGTTTATTTACTCAAAAGAGTCAGAGCCACAGTATTAAGTGACTTCTGGGCCTCAGCACTGCTTGGTTAATCTGTGATTTGACGCACTTGCAGTCAGTGTTGGCTGAGGGAGTGGAGCACTTGCCTCAAAAAAATCTTGAAACATGAAGGAAACGGGAAGAAAGCCTTCCCACAGAACAGCATAGTGTTAAATCAGTTACAGTGTGCACTGCAAGATCTTTGCTGGACAATAATCTGAGTTTGTTTTAATTTGGGTTTCACCAAGGCCTGAGGTGCTTACAGCAACACTGATTCTGAAGTGGCTGCTTAGAGTGAGGCACTGATGCCATTTTAGGGCATCAGGTTACTTACAGAGAAGCTTTTGTCCGGTCATGGATTCTGATTGTCTCTGCCTGTGGAAAACTTTGCATACAGGAGGTCTGGTATTTGTGGTAAGAATTTAGGTAATTGCATTTACATTTACAAGGAGTTAATAATCTATAGAACAGACACCTGCAAGGCTGTATTCACAGTAAGTATGAATACTAAATACTTTTAATGATTAGAGAGGAATTAGCATTGAATATGGCTCAATCAGGCATACCAAGATGATCAGCCCTAACCCAGGAAAGTTAGAGGGTCTGACTACACTGGTTGGTTGAACGTGCCCGGTTTCCTAGGACTGATGCTGAGGCCAGCTGTCTTGAAACAGCCATGAGTCCTTTGAGCAGCCTCTTGTCTGGGCAAGACAGGATGGCTGTATGTGCTTAGAGTGACTACTTGAGTGCTCTGGCTTCTGAACCCTTGGGAACGCTCTAGAGGAGTGCAAGATTGTATGGACCAAAACCCTGCCAGGGCTGCTCAAGCAATTCAGCAGAACTGATGACTGCCTTCCAGTACCTGCGAACGTTCCTCAGTGTGATTCAACATACTGCCCTAGCTGAGGCATCCAAGTTAGTATCATGTTTAGGTCCTAGATTACTGGGTGGAAGTTGTTTGACCCAGCATTAGTGACCTAAATGCTGTTGAAGATGAAGGAAGAAATGCTGTCTTGAGTCACTCAGACCTAGATAGTTGGGAAAGATGGGTTCCAAAGAGGGGGAGAGCTTCTTCAGATGCTGTAACATGAGGCTTTGGAAGTGTGCAGAGAAGAGGACAGGAGTGTCCAATATATGTGAAGAGCAGTTGGTGTGCCTGAAGGTAGGAGGTGGCAGCACTCTGCAGGCTTTGCAGTAGTGGTATAATATTTTCTTCTGGTTTCAAGAAAACAAACAACAAAAGGAGCTCTGTCACAAAGAGATAGCTCAGGTGTCCATGTGGGAATGGATACGTATGCACCCATACCCCTGGACAGCAAATACTAAATGAGACAAAGTTAAGCCTCTTTTGTTCTAAAGGATCCCTGGTCCCCAGAGTTACTGGCATATCATCACTTTTGGCCCTTAAACATCTCTGTAAGACCTGCATAATTTATTCCACTCTGCAGTGTAAAAGACTGTGATCTGAGATTGTAATCTGTCATCTGTGTGTGTGTATGCACATAAACCATCAGAAACATAAATATATGAAAATTACATGATTATTCAAATCTGTACATTCATGTGTGGGTGTGGCATGAACCAAAGTACAGATGCCCTCTGTAGCAACATATGCACATACACAACAGGACCATCTGTTGTCTTTGTGTCTTTAGAAATGGTCTATTAACTTTAAAGTGTCAGCATTTGTTACAGACTGTACATTTAAATATGAGAATTAGCCTTAAAACTAAAACTGTGCACAGAACATGACTGCAAATTAAAAAGAGATTACACATCTCTTTCATAAATATGTTTAGGCTATCCTTCTGACCTGGCAATGTTCTGACAGTTTCAGGAAGCCAAATTAGACTATGTGTCCCTTTTTGTGTGTGTGTGTGTGTCTAGGTACCCTAGAAACCATAATCTTTATCTCTAAAGTGACAGAGGGCTGTGAATGAGGCAAAGCCACTGGAATTTCTGCCAGGTCCCTTCCTAATCCTGTTCTTACATTATCAGACATTCAGTAAATTACTTAATGCTTGTGTATTAGATGAAGTTCTTTAGCTATTTTGTAATCACTGTGCAGAAATTGTGGGTCGTAGCCTGTGCTCTGATTCAGAGGTAAAGTTTATGGTTGACTGTGTTACTTAATTATATATTAATATAAGCCAAAGTCACAAATACAAGCTAAGATTCTACAAATCTGCATCTCTGTCCGTATTTCAACATACCACATTTCATCCCCACAACAGGTTCATCTGGGAGCAAAATATTTAGTCCCAGCCTGAGGCTGGGAAGCCTAGTGCACAGGTTTATTGAAGGGTGGAACAGGAATTGCAGAAGAGGCTCCTCTAGTTGCTCAACACTGTCTCCTGAAGCCACTACATACACTGTGCCAGTCAACAAGTGTCAGGATGCTTTGCCAGACTGGCTGTGAAAATTTGTCATCTCATTCATGTGTTAATTGACTTGAGAAGGGCCCAAGGAAACAGAAATGTTTTTTCTCAAGAATAACAGAGCTAGGCAGGACTTGCCACAAGGTAAACACAATTGAGCTGGCTTTTTATATACCAGTGAGGGACAATAGTTCTTTCAGGCAGATAGCTACTCTTTAGCTAAAGAGCATTGATAGGAAGCAGGCAGGTATCAAAATACAGAGAGAAAAATATCATCCTGCTCTTCAACATCCCTCCCCCTATCACAGAATCACCAAGGTTGGAAGAGACCTTCGGTGAGAGGCCTTGAGCACAAGCCCTATGAGGAGAGGCTGAGGGAGCTGGGATTGTTTAGCCTGGAGAAGAGAAGGATCAGAGGTGACCTCATTGCCCTCTACAACTACCTGAAGGGTGGTTGTAGACAGGAGGGGGTTGGTCTCTTCTCCCAGGCAACCAGCACCAGAACAAGGGGACACAGTCTCAAGCTGTGCCAGGGGAGGTTTAGACTCGAGGTGAGGAGGAAGTTCTTCATTGAGCGAGTCATTCGTCATTGGAATGGGCTGCCCAGGGAGGTGGTGGAGTCGCCGTCCCTGGAGGTGTTCAAGGGGAGATTGGACGTGGCACTTGGTGCCATGGTCTAGTTGTGAGGTCTGTTGGGACAGGTTGGACTTGATGATCCTTGGGGTCTCTTCCAACCTTGGTTATACTGTGATACTGTGACCTCAAACATCAAGCCCAACCCATCACCACAGACCTCATGACTAAACCATGGCACCAAGTGCCACGTCCAATCCCCCTCTTGAACACCTCCAGGGATGGTGACTCCACCACCTCCCTGGGTAGCCCATTCCAATGGTGAACGACTCTCTTAGTGAAGAACTTTCTCCTCACCTTGAGCCTAAACTTCCCCTGGTGCAGCTTGACACTCTGTCCTCTTGTTCTGGTGCTGGTTGCTAGAGAGAAGAGGCCAACCCCTTCCTGGCTACAACCTCCCTTCAGGTAGTTGTAGACAGCAATAAGGTCTCTCCTGAGCCTCCTCTTCTCCAGGCTAAACAATCCCAGCTCCCTCAGCCTCTCCTCATAGGGCTTGTGCTCAAGGCCTCTCCCCAGCCTTGTTGCCCTTCTCTGGACACATTCAAGAGTCTCAATGTCCTCCTTAAACTGAGGGACCCAGAACTGGACACAGGACTCAAAGTGTGGCCTAACCAGTGCTGAGTACAGGGGCACAATGACCTCTCTGCTCCTGCTGGCCACACTATTTCTGATGCAGGCCAGGATGCCATTGGCCTTCTTGGCCACCTGGGCACACTGCTGGCTCATGTTCAGCCAGCTGTCAATCAGCATCTCCAGGTCCCTTTCTGATTGGCAGCTCTCCAGCCACTCCGACCCCAGCCTGTATCTCTGCATGGGGTTGTTGTGGCCAAAGTGCAGCACCAGGCACTTGGATTTGTTGAATGTCATCTTGTTGGACTCTGCCCATCTGTCCAGCCTGGCAAGGTCCTTCTGCAGAGCCCTTCTGTCCTCCAACAGATCAACATCTGCTCCCAACTTGGTGTCGTCTGTAAATTTCCTGATGGCTGACTCAATCCCCTCATCCAGATCATCAGTGAAGATATAAAGAGGATGGGGCCCAGCACTGATCCCTGGGGGACAGCACTAGTGACTGGCAGCCAGCTGGATGTGGCACCATTCACCACCACTCTCTGGGCCTGGCCCTCCAGCCAGTTCCTAACCCAGTGCAGAGTGCTGCTGTCCAAGCCATGGGCTGACAGCTTGGCCAGGAGTTTGCTGTGGGGGACAGTGTCAAAGGCCTTGCTGAAGTCCAGGTAGACCACATCCACAGCCTTCCCCACATCCACCAGGCGGGTCACCTGATCATAGAAGGAGATCAGGTTGGAGAGGCAGGACCTGCCCTTCCTAAATCCATGTTGGCTGGACCTGAGCCCTTGGCCATCCTGCAGGTGTGCAGTTATTGCTGCCAAGATAATCTGCTGCATAATTTTCCCTGGCACTGAGGTCAGGCTGACAGGCCTGGAGTTTCCAAGTACCTCCATCCAACCCTTCTTGTGGATGGGGACCACATTGGCCAGTTTCCAGTCATCTGGGACCTCACCGGTGAGCCAGGACTGGAGGAAAATGATGGAGAGCGTCTTGGCCAGCTCATCTGCCAGCTCTCTCAGCACCCTAGGATGGATCCCATCTGGTCCCATGGACTTGTGGGTATCCAAGTGGCTCAGCAAGTCCCATAATAATTCCTTGTGGATTTCCAGGGCAATACACTGCTTTCTGACCCCATCACCCAGCTCAGGAGGCCACTTGTCATGAACTCCTCCTGCCTTACTGTTGAAAATTGAGGCAAAGAAGGTGTTCAGGACCTCAGCCTTTTCCTCATCTTCAGTCACTGTGTTCCCCTCCAGGTCCAATAAGGAGGGAAGATTCTTCTTGCCCCTCTTTTTAGCATTAATATATTTGTAAAAATGCTTTTTGTTATATTTCACAGAAGTGGCCAACTTAAGTTCTACCTGGGCCTTTGCCTCTCTATTTTTTCTCCTGCATAATCTAACAACATCCTTAAACATTTCACGAGAAGCCTTCCCCTCCTTCCAAAGGTACAATACAATACAATACAATACAATACACCAGTATTTTCCCCTCAGTTCCTCCAGGAGCTGCTTGCTCATCCAGGCCGGTCGCCTTCCCCGCTGGCTCATCTTTCGGCAGATGGGAACTGCCAGTTCCTGTGCCTTCAAGAGCTCCTGTTTGAAGTAGGGCCAACCCTCTTGGACTCTTCGGTTTTTGAGTGCTGCTACCCAGGGAACTTTGCAAATAATTTTCTTAAACAGGCTGAAGTTTGCTCTCTGGCAGTCCAAGGTGAGGGTTCTGTTGGTGCTCCTCCCTATCTCCCTGCATATTGAAAACTTCACCATCTCATGGTCGCTGCACCCCAGGCAGCCTCCCACAGTCACATCTCCCACCAACCCTTCTCTATTGGAGAACAGCAGGTCAAGCAGAGTCTGACCCCTGGTAGGCTCACTTAACAGCTGCATCAGGAAGCTGTCCTCCATGCGCTCCAGGAATCTTCTGGACTGTCTTCTCTCTGCTGAATTAAGTTCCCAGCAGATATCTGGCAGGTTAAAGTCACCCACAAGGACAAGATCTGATGATCTTGAGACAGCCTCCAGTTGCTTATAGAATATTTCATCTGCCTCCTCATCCTGGTTGGGTGGTTTATAACAGACTCCAATCAGGATGTCAGGTTTGTTAGGCCTCCCTCTGATTTTAACCCACAGGCTCTCAATCCTTTCATCCTCCACCTCAAGCTCTGTGGCAAAGAGTGACTCCCTAATATACAGAGCCACCCCTCCTCCTCTTCTCCCTCGCCTATCTCTCCTAAAGAGCCTGTAACCCTTCAGTGTAGTACTCCAATCATGTGTATTGTCCCACCATGTTTCTGAGATGGTGACTATATCACAGTCACCCTGGTGGACCAGGACTTCCAGCTCCTCTTGCTTATTGCCCATGCTGCGTGCATTGGTGTACATGCACTTCAGCTGGACTCTCGGTTTCTCAATTAACCCTAATTTGTGTCCCACTCTCTCCTCTCCAGCAAGACTGGTTTCCTCACCCACCCCCTTCAGACCTAGTTTAAAGCCCTCCCAATGAGCCCTGCCAACTCCCGTGCTAGTACCCTCTTGCCCTTTCTAGATAAATTCACCCCATCAAGATCCAGCAGGTCGGGTGCAGTAAAAATTTCCCCATGATCAAAGAACCCAAAATTCCACTACTGACACCATCCCCTGAGCCAATTGTTGATAGCATGGGTTCTCCTGTTCCTCTCAGTGTACAACCCTGCCACTGAGGGAACTGAGCAGAACACCACTTGCGCTGCTGCCCCATCAATCGTCTGAGGGCCTTGAATTCTTTTTTAATCATCCTGGTGCTCTTCTTATAAATGTCATTGCTTCCAGCTTGGATTGCCAGCAATAGGTAGTAGTCAGAGGGCTGGATTAGTTTAGGGAGTCTCCTTGTGATGTCCCTTTTCTGGGCCCCAGGCAGGCAGCACACTTCCCTATGGGATGGGTCAGAACAACATATGGGTCCCTCAGTACCCCTCAGGAGAGAGTCCCCAACAACTATAACCTGTCTCTTTTTCTTCATGGAGCTGGTCATTATAGTTTGTGGGGACAGCTTGGCCTTCGGCATCTCCCCAGATGGCTGCTCCTCAGCCCTCTCATCCACATTGCCCTCGGCCTGCAGGGCCTCATACTTACTATGCCAGGGCAACAGAAGAGGAGGAGAGGGCCGGGATGGATTTCCATTGCTTCCCCTGACAGGGACCTGTATCCATCCCTCCCTGTTTCCAGGGACGCTTCCCTGAGCAGGGGAGGTCTGCAGAGCCTGCTCCCACATATCCAAATCCCTTTTGCATTCCCTTATTGACCTGAGCCTTGATACTTCATCTTTCAGCTTGGCCACTTCATCCTTTAACTCTTCCACCAGATTGAGGAGAAAGTTCACCTGGTCACACCTGACACAGGTGTTTTCTCCTTCCCCCTCCATTCCAAGTGCCAGGCTCCAGCACTCTGCAGCCAGCAGCCTGGACTCCTGCGTGCTGATGCGCCAACTCCATCTGGGTACATACTGTTTTTCTAATAGCCTTTGTCCGAGGAATAACCATGGTTCAGGGTTTTATTGTTAGTTATTTTAAAAATATATATATTCTGCCTAAATTCTATAATTTGTCTGAGCTGCCCCAGCACGTGCAGTCGGGCAGAAGGCTCTGCAGCTGAAATGGCATCGCGTGCACAGCTCCAGCGGGTTTTGAACTTCCCGCAGCTGACGTCACGATCCTGAGCAGGCACACGAGAGGACAACCCTGATGGACCTTACTGCCTACCAGGGGTCCTCCTGACCCACAAAGCCCTGAAAAGAAAGCAAAAGCAAAGGAGAAAGCTCTCAGTGCAAGCACAGCGGTGCTGGGTGCTGGTCCCGATTGGCTCTGCAGCCAAAGTGTCAGAGGTATGGAGAGGTATTGAGCAACCTCTTTAGAGCATGGACCTTATAGCTGATAGGCTTTCTTTTCCATTCTAAAAATAGAAACATCTTGTTTTACAAGTACTGGAGTCTGACATTTGTTTCTTTCTGCTCTTTTGGCTGTGACAACTACTGATCCACCCATTTCCTGGTACTGTTCAACACCAGCAGCACCTCTGATGGAGACATGCTCAGTGAATGTGCTGTTAGCACTGAGTATAGTTAAGGATTAGGTATGTGGACTTGTGCTACCACCAGGCTTGGGCAACTAGTTGTCACTCTTATTCAGCATCCTGGGTGGATTAATCACCTTACAAAATGCATCACAGTAGTTGAAAGAAACCTTATGTAGGTTGTCTAGACCAGCCACCCTACAGTAGGCAAGGACATCTTTAGTCAGATCAATTGCTCAGAGCCCTGTCAAGCCTGGCCTTGAATGTTTCCAGGGGTTGCACCTCCATCACTATCTCAGGCAATCAGTTCCAGTGTTCCACCACCCTCATAGTAAAGATCTTCTTTATTTCAATCTGCCCTGCTCTAGTTTAAAACCCACGCCCCTTGTCCTATGACTACAGGCCTTTGTAAACAGTCCCTCCCCAGCTTTCTTGTGGGCCTCCTTCAGTCACTGAAAGGCTGCTATAAAGTCTCCCTGGAGCCTTCTCTTCTCCAGGCTGAACAAGCCCAACTTTCTCAGCCTGTCTTTGTAGGAGAGGAGCTCCAGTTGTGGAATATCCCTCTCTGGAGATATTCAAAACTTGCCTGGATGCGTTCCTGTGTAATCTGGCGTGGTGGGGGGGGTTGGACTAGACGATCTTTTGAGGTCCCTTCCAGCCCCTGAAATTCTGTGGTTCTGTGATTCCTATTCTGCAGGGCTGCTCTATGTCAAATTGTCCCCCAGGCTGTATTGATAACAAGGATTGCTTGACCCACATAAGGAGTATTGCACTTGGCCTTGTTGAACCCCTTGAGGTTCACCTGGACCTACTTCTCCAGCTTCTCCAGGTTCTTCTAGATGACATGCCATTCCTCTGGCATTTCATATACATCATTCAGATTGGTGTCATCTACAATTCTGCTGAGACTGCACACGATCCCACAGCCTGCACTGTTGATGAAGATATTAAACAGCAGTAGTCCCAGTACGGATATCTGAGGGATACCACTTGTCACCCATCTCTTTCTGAACATTGAGCCATTGAGCCACTGACCTCTACCCTCTGGATGTGACCATATAGATAATTCCTTATCCACCAAACAGTCCAACCATCAAACTCATATCTTTCCAACTTCAAAAAGAAGGATGTTGTGAGGCACAATTTCAAAGGCCTCACAGAAGTCTGGATAGGTAACCTCCATTGCTCTTCCCTTGTCCACTGAGGTAGTCACTCCATTGTAGAAAGTCCATAGGGTGGTCAAGCAGAACTTGTGTTTAGTTAAGCCATGCTAGCTGTCTCAAATCACTTTGCTGTCCTCCATATGCCTTAGCATACCTTCTAGGAGGATCAGTTCCCAGGCACAGAGGTGAGGCTGACTGGACAGTGGTTCCCAGGGTCCTCCTTTCTACCCTTTTTTTAGAATGGGTGCCACCTTGCCCTTCTTCCAGTCACAAGGGACTCCACTTGGCTGCCAGGACTTTTTAAATATCACAGAGACTATGTTGGCAACTGCATCAGCCAATTCAGGTCCTACAGACCTATATATGTTTAGGCTCCTCAGGGGGTCATGAAACTTGCCTTCACTTAGAGAGGGAGAGACTTTGTTGCACTGGTCCCCATCTTGCAGTCCACCCTCTTGAGAGGTGTGGGAAATGAGGTTGCCAGTTGAGAATGAAGTAGAAAAGTTGTTGAGCACCTCGGCCTTCTTTCTCTGTTGTTACCATGTTGCCAGTCTTGCTCATCAGAGGTGGTGTGCTCTCTTTCACACGCAAGTAGAAGCCACAGCAAGGGTACAGCTGTGCCTTGTCCCTCCTGACTGAATCCCTGTGTAACTGGGCAGTGTCCCTATACTCTTCACAGAATACCTGCCCCTGCTTACACTGCCTATGCTTTGCCACATTGCCCTTCAGTTTGATCAGCAGGTCTTCAGACTCAGCCGTGCTAGTCTCTGGTCTTGCACAATGGTCACATCTAGAGGCTCCATAGCTAGATGGAGACTGGTGTCAGGAAGTGTCCCTCAGGGATCCATACTGGCATCATAGCTCTTCAGTACCTTCATCAATGATATAGATAATGGGGTTGAGGTCACCCTCAGTAGTTTTGCAGATAACACCAAACTGAATGGTGTGGTTGATGCTCCAGAGAGACACGATGCCATCCAGAGGGACCTGGAGAAGCTGGAGAAATGGCATTCAACAAGGCCAAGTACAAGACCCTGCACCTGGGTAAGAGCAACTCCCAATGTCAACAAGGGATGGGAAATGAAGGGGTTGAGAGCACCCTGTGGAGATGATCTTGGGAGTACTGGTGGATGACATGAGCTGGCAATGTGGACTCACAGACCGGAAGGCCAACTGCATCACGGGCTGCATCAAAAGAAGTATGGCCTGTCGGTCAAGGGAGGTGATTCTTCCCCTGTGCTGTACTCTGGTGAGACCCCCACCTAAATTAGGGTCCACCTCTGGAGTCCTCATCACAAGACATGGAGCTGCTGGAGTGTGGCCAGAAGAATGCCATGAAGATGACAGACTTCTTAGTAGTGCCTATTGTGACAGGACCAGAGGTAAAGATTTTAAACTAAAAGATGGTAGACTCAGAGTAGATATAAGAAATTTTTACAGTCAGGGTGGTGGAAGTAGAAGATTCATCACTGGAAACATTCAAGTTCAGGCTGCATGGGCCTCTGGGTGACCTGAACCAGTTAAAGATGTCCCTGCAGGGGGATTGGGCTAGATGACCATTAAAAGTCCCTTCCAACTTAAAAGCATTCCATGGTTCTATCACTGTGGCCATTGTCCACAAGCATTTTGTTCAAGAGCCCTGCTAGAAGTGTTCAGGAACTGGATCCTCTATGCCTCCAATGGAACAATCCCCAGATTGCTGTTGGTTTTGGATGTGGCATTTGAATTAGTTTAAAAATTGGTCTTTAGAATCTTCAGAAACTTGAAAGTGTCTTATGCTGCTGTTTCTCCCAAAAAGGCTGTCAGAGTCTAATCAGGCTGAGTTAATGTCTCAATCACAGGACTGCAGGATGTTGGGGGTTGGAAGGGACCTCCAGAGATCATCAAGTCCAACCCCCCTGCCAGAGATAGACCACAGAATCTAGTGCAAGTTGCACAGGAATGCATCCAGATGTGTCTTGAAAGTCTCCAGAGAAGGAGACTCCACAACATTGTGTAAAGCTGTAGCCTTGCAGATAAGATAAACATGTGCTCTGAGATTAAGACAAGGACAAAATATACCAGCTCATGTGGTTTGGAATGCATTGGAAGATGGATGGCCTTGCCCTCTCTTTGAGTTTGTATATGTTCCACCAAGATAAGGAAGTTTGCTGCGCACTATGTAAAGTGTAATAAGGTACAGGGTCTCTGCAACCCCAAACTCAATTGGTGGAAAGGGTTAATGCTGCCCTTCCCCCTCCATAAGTATGCATGCACTGGTAGGCAGTACTTCCTATGCAGCTTACGTGATATATCACCAATCCAGGAAGTACCAACCCTCGCGGCAGGGAATAAAAAGGACTTGAATGCATTAGCAGGTGGTGTGTCTACTACTGAAAACCCAAGGAATGGACCAGGCAAGATGTCACTGGAACCCTGGGTGGTGATATGTCTTTACCTTTACCTCTCTTCTTTACTCCCTTTGCCCCTTTCTTTTACATGCAATATGTATATACACATATGACTTTATTCAGTGAGCTAACAAGTAAATATCTTTTTGTATAGAAGTATGGTGTAAGTTCTCCTTAATTCAACCCAAGCAAATCACTGAATCTGAGCTGCTCTGTTTTCCCCTCCTCCCTCTTGGGTCAAGTGGGATGTGACAAATGTGGGTTTTTCTTAATTATTGAATCTACAGTGTCTGCCCACTTAAAATGTAGCATTATGCAAACCCATGTTCTCTAATTAGGACTCATTCCTGATTGCAAAGCTAATGAGATTCAAGATTTAATTGTTATGGATATTTAGCCACACTCAGTGCACCAAATGCACACTCACTAGAACCAAATGAAAACTGCTCATATTTTGGTTTGAAGACTAAAAGGGTGGAAGTAACTGACAATTCTTATCATATAATCTCTAAAGTATAAGAAGTCTCTCCCATATGGAGGCAACCAGCAAATTTTCAGTAGCTGAAGAGGTCCTGCAAGAAGAATGAAGAGAAACTGTTTACAAAGACCTGTGGTGATAAGATGAGGGGCAATGGTTTCAAGCTAGAGAAGATCAGATTTAGATTGGATGTTAGGAACATCCACTACCATGAGGGTAGTGGAACACTGGAACAGGATGCCCAGGGAGGTGGTTGAGACCCCAGTCAAGGCAAGGCTCCCCAGGGCTTAAGAGACCACCCTGAGGATATTACAACTAGTTAAATGTACAGCTAACTAGAAAGATCACGCTAACAAATAACTGAACAAAAGCCTAAAGAAGCCTTTTCCTTTTCTTTGGACTTCTTTCTTTATGTTTTAGCTGTTTGTTGTTTTTTTTCAAGAAGCCTTCACAAATTACCCCTTTTTCCAAGACAGTGAATTTTTCTTTACCTGATGATACCTCATGCAAGTTTTTATTAAATGTTGAAGGCAATATTACCTGCTTTGAATAGGCTTGCATTTTGTGTCCAGTTCATCATGGAGAATTTAATAGCCTTGGCTAAAGAGGGCTTAGTACTGCTTGACTGTACCTGCTGTCAGCAAGGAATGATTGCCACTGCAGCACATTATGGGACTGTGCAGAGGTGATTCGCTGTAACCTCTTTATGCTCTGCCTTTTGAATCATGGAAGGATAAGGTTTTTCAGCTTTTTCACCTTCCATCAGAAGGTGATGGAGAAGTGTGATGTATTCGAAAGGGAGGGTGGGAATTTGCTAGGCACTACCGGGAAACATGCTTTTGTGAGAAATTTGGAGCAAAGTGAAAAGGCTGCTTGTTTCCCAGAGAAGAAAGAAAGGTCTAAGAAAGCGGTGGGATGAGAACATGCTTATGAAAGGTGGCCTTTGTCAGCACCGTTAACTTCTTGAATGATGTGGGGCATTAGAGTGACTTTCACAGAGTAAGCTGCATGGCACTGCAATTTGCTGCCTTTAACCACAGCAGGGTTTGCCTTTTGCAGACTGTGATCAGTTTTTGATCATTGAATTGAAACAGATCATTCCTGTGGGAAAGTATGCAGAGAAGAAGTATAATGTCCCTTTACAAGAACAGAACCTGCTAATCAATCAATAATGTATACAAATCAATAACATTTATAAGAATGTAAGGTTTTGCTGCCAGAAAGTATGCCTAGGCCTGTTTTAACAGTTAAGCACAGCAGAGCAATGGTTTAATTTACTGGCAAATGTGTAGCCCACAATTTCCAGTTTGCTCAGCTGTGGGAAAAGGCAAGCTTGTCAGCCCTGTTTCTTACCAGGGACAAAGTGATGACAGCTAAAGATTTACTTTGTCTGTCACACTTCCTTGCTATGGGTGAGAAAGAAGTCCAAAGGGAGGATTAAATAAGCAAAATGACTGAAAGGAGATATGTGGGAAGGGCTGAGGAGGTTGAGGTAGAGCTTTCCAAACGCTAGTCTGGCTGGTAGAAAAGGAAACTTTCTAATAGCCACAACTCTACAGAGGACAGGGAGATCTTCAAGCCAGTGGAGATAAGATACTGCACCTGCTGGAAAAGATAATGACTATGACATGCGAAGAGCCAGGATCAAGGCAGAGGGCTCTCCGAGGATGGGAAGTGTAGATTTGGGATGAATTTAAGACTCTGAATGCAAACACCATAGGAAATGCCAACATATGCCCTTGACTCTGAAGCCTTTTCATGCAGACTCTATTAAAAAACACTCAGCAATATTTAACCATATAAAAAAGGACATATGATTCAGATCCACACTGTAAGCCATTGAGATGATTTTAAATGAGATTTTATCCCGATTTTATGCCTATCTATGAAGATATTACAGTAGTTGAAAGCTGTCTTTGTAAACTGTGCTGTAGTGTGTGACTTGCAATATGTGGTGTTTTGTCAGCTTACAGAGTGTTGCAGGTGTCAGGCTGAAGTCTGTGTCACTTTCTGCAGGACCTCCACAGGAAGGTTAGGACTGCCCAGGCAGGAGACGGGACTTTTGTGGGAAGGCAGAATTGGGATGCACAGGGGAGTAGGAACAGGTTTTTTAGAAAATGATTGTATTAATTTCCTTTGAATAAAAGGCATACTAAATTGCTTTTATGCTCACATTTCCACAACTTCCCTGAACTGAAGCATATCAGACTCTGTGTATATATGAATGCATAAAGATAGGTGTACTTCTCTAAAGCACCCCTTGCCCTCATACTCAGCTGTGCTTTACACACGCATGTGTGCTCAGCACAACACTTGCATTCATTCTTACAACGATAAAGATGGTGTAAAAAGCTGCATAGTACAGAGCAAGCATGCACATTGGAATTGAGTGAATTTTCCTAATCCTGGCTGTGAGGTAGAGAAGTATTATCAAATAAAAAATTCTATTATGCAGTGAACTTCTGCAAGTGAACTGAGACCTACATTTTTGAGGAAGGATGCTTGAGAATTTTTTAACAACCTACTGGATAAAACAGGCAGGTCCCTATGATATATTGTGTCTAGACTACCACTTTTTCTTTTCATGGCCTGGGCT
The DNA here is from genome assembly GCA_015227895.2 of Colaptes auratus. Taxonomy (NCBI): domain Eukaryota; kingdom Metazoa; phylum Chordata; class Aves; order Piciformes; family Picidae; genus Colaptes; species Colaptes auratus. The sequence goes on from CM026897.1 coordinate 38,912,380, forward strand.
GACAGGAGGTTGTATGGGAGTAGATAACATTATTCTAAATCTGAGGAATTAGGCCTTGTAATAGTCAAAGTATATTAGCTGAAGTGGTAGAAGCTTGTGCTTGGACTGTACTGACCTGGTTGGCTAGGGGCAGGAAGAAAATTCACTTCTGTGCAACTGACACCCCACAGACAATTCAGCACTGCATCTTCACAAACTTAACTATAAATGATTAGATTAATTAGCAAAATAGTTTGTGATCATGGCTTTGGAAAGTTTGATTTGCAGTTTCATGAGGGAAGGTATTTGCAAAGAAGGACAGAAAGTATTGTGTACATGAAGCAATTTTACTAAGCAATCATCTCAATACAGAGAATCATGGGAATACAACTATGTAAACAGTAATTTGTACTGTCTTAATGCTTTGATAACAAGTGTCCACAAAGGGAGTTTCTGCAGCATGGGACAGAAAACAAATCTTCATTTTCTAGATCCTTAAAAAATATGCAGATTGTCAGACCACCCTTACAATGAAAATTAGTGAGCTCAGTGGTTGGAATGAAACACAGAAGTTTGTTCAATGTGAAATTATGTTGGCACCTAAGGATATCATGCTTGCACTTTGTCCTCAATTGGACTGACAGTCATGAAGTTGTGCTAGTATCATAACTGTATTAACCTGTCCCTTACTGTCCTTATACCTCTTTCACAAAGTATGGCTCTAGACCTGGAGTACGCTCAGGGCCTCCTGCAGCACTGATATGGAGTGACCTTCTGTGCAGCGAGCACACGTGAGAACTTAGGTGTGCCAACACTGTAGTCCACTGCCCACTCCAGCTGGAGAATTGGCTCTACAAAGCTTAGTAATGCCCACAAAGCTGTTAGGAGACATGTTCCTTCCTTTTCAATCTCAGCCCTGTTAAAGGAAATAAGACAGTTCAAAACACAGGCACACATGAGCTAGTGGAGAAAAGTAAACCTTTGCTTTTGTTTATAGCCTAAGCAATAATTTCAGACTTGCATTCTCACCTTTTTTTTTCTTTTTTTTTTTTTTGTGTGTATGTGTGTCTGTTCTGAAAGGGCTTAAGAAACAGTCTTTAATTAACTAGTAAATAGAATGTCTTGCCACTGAGGAGATTTAGAAGATCCCTTTAATTACTGAAACCATATTTAAGTTTGATTGCAATACTAGTTTTCTCCCTGTTCAAGTGAAGTGAGGTGCTGTAAAGTGTTACAAAAAGCTTTCCTTTGCTTCATCCCTCCACTTTAACTTAAGCTACTATTACATAAGGAGAGGACTTGTTTAAATCCACATAATCATGTAGTTCTGTTGTTTGTACTGGAAAGGCAAGTGAAATTCAATTCACATAATGACTCATGAAATGTTAAGCAGTCATCTTGTGACTCTTTTCTCCTTGTAACATAATTGATGCCTTGCAGTGCATCTTTACAGTCTAACTGTACAATAAAGAAGCTGACCAAGAACCTTGTTATATTAGATGGATGCTGTAGATCAAGGTTTACAAGTAGTTCCAATAATTTCTGAACTTATAATCTTTTTTTGTATGACTCCAGATGGTGAGCTGCTTGTTTTGTCTTCACTGAAGGCTGTCAATGTATTGCTATTTTTGTCCGATGCTTTGCCTCCTCCTCCCCTATCTTAGGTATATAAAATGATAATAATTCTACTTCTCTCAATGCACCTCCTTTTTGGAACTATCTAGTTCATATTTCACGTACATCCTTTGTGTGAAATTAGTCTTCTCTGCCCAACTGCTTAAGGAAGTCACAGGATTTAATAGGTTATGCTAAAGTACCTGGTGGGAATATGTACTCTGCCTGCAATGACTTGTCTTACCAAGGTACAAAGAAAGTATCTCAAATGCTGCAAACTAGGAGTATGATAGAGTTTATAAGATAAATGTAGGAGTTTGCCATGTCGCAAAAATAATTTACAATTGCCTGGAGAGAGTCCAAACTGGTGTAAAGTACTTCCATTTGAAACATCAGATCCCCTCCAGCAGCAGCTTCACTGGAACTGCTTGCTTGCAAAGCCAGAAACAGGTTTGACCAGTTACTCCAATTCAGAGGACAGTTTAAATAGTTGTATACTGGCGTTACTGGATTAATCTGTGTGAAAATATCCCTATTACTCCACAATGTGCACAGATGAACCTTTACCTCAGTTTCAAGAGTTATTGAGCAGCACTGGTTAGCTCAATTAGTCTGTAAGCAGCAATAGCACCCAAATCCTCAACTCTATGAGCATGGGATTGAGAAGACTTTAAGGAAGCAGGAGGAAAATGTTTAGCTGAACAGCTGTGGAAGAGCACAATGAGGTCCTGTGACTCTTCACAGGAGGGTTCTCTCTCATGCTCTTTCTCTCTCTGTTGCTTCAGGGTGTATGCCAGCCAGATCTGCTTTTGGATGTAATTTCAAAACAGCTAGTAAATAATGAACTGTGGCGAAGGCTTTCAGCTCTTAGTAATGACCAAATTATGGAAATAAAAGAGAGGATCAATAGATACTGTTGGACATGAAGGGAACAGAGAGAGGCATTCAGTAACTGATGGGGGAAAACACAAGCAGAAAAGATCAAGGCCTGCTGGCTTCACATCATAGCTGGGATTAATGGTTGCAGTATCTCTGGTTATTATTAAAAGCAACAAAACCAAAATAAAATTTTTTATTGTTAGAATACCATATGTTGGATATCCCAACCCACACAATAAGATCTGTCTGATGTATGCAGATGCTCCAACATAGATCAAAAGATGATTCTTATGCTCTGAACAAGATGTCCAGCATGGGAAACAAATTAGTGATGTCACATGTCAGACATTGGTGATACTGTGATACTGTGATAAAAATATGGAAACAGTGGAAAGATCAAGTGGAGATATGTTTTGCTGGCTCTGCTGTTATACTAAAGTTCTTTTATTCATCTTAGCAGGACATGACAGGATCAGAATATCCTATGCTCCTTGCTTCTCAAAAACCTGCTTATAACTGGCTAGAGTGAAAGCAGCCTGTGGTTTGGTCTACTAGCCAGATTTCTGCAATAGTCTCTGTCAATGATTTTATCTAAGAGATCTCTACAACACCTTGATATTTCCATTTGTTATTCTGGTGTTCATTCATATCACAAGTGTTGATGTGAACTTGGGTTTCCAAGTTTTAATCAAGTTTTCACTGGAGGAAGAAAAAAACCTGACAGCTGAAACTGGTATTCTTAGATAAAACTACAGTAGGAAGGTTGGTTGCATAGGCTCGGAGCTCATAAATCTCTAGTTAGAATTGACTGAAGGCCATTGTTTCTCATATGTTAGCTGAAAATGGATTTCCTGTTATGCTGGTGTCAATATTGCAGAACTGCAAGAGAATTGGCAAACCATATGAAGAATTCACTGACTGGACAGATGGGCGGAGTCCAGTGGGATGGCATTCAACAAGTCCAAGTGCTGGGTGCTGCACTTTGGCCACAACAACCCCATGCAGAGCTACAGCCTGGGGTCGGAGTGGCTGGAGAGCTCCCAAACAGAGAGGGACCTGGGGGTGCTGATCGACAGCTGCCTGAACATGAGCCAGCAGTGTGCCCAGGTGGCCAAGAAGGCCAATGGCATCCTGGAATGCATCAAGAATAGTCTGGCCAGCAGGAGCAGGGAAGTCATTGTGCCCCTGTACTCTGCTTTGGTTAGGCCACACCTTGAGTCCTGTGTCCAGTTCTGGGCCCCTCAGTTTAAGAAGGACATTGAGACACTTGAACGTGTCCAGAGAAGGGCAACAAGGCTGGGGAGAGGCCTTGAGCACAAGCCCTATGAGGAGAGGCTGAGGGAGGTGGGATTGTTTAACCTGGAGAAGAGGAGGATCAGGGGCAACTTCATTGCTCTCTACAACTACCTGAAAGGGTGGTTGTAGCCAGGAAGTGGTTGGCCTCTTCTCTCTAGCAACCAGCACCAGAACAAGAGGACACAGTCTCAAGCTGCACCAGGGGAAGTTTAGGCTCAAGGTGAGGACAAAGTTCTTCACCGAGAGAGTCATTTGCCATTGGAATGGGCTGCCCGAGGAGGTGGTGGAGTCACTGTCCCTGGAGGTGTTCAAGAGGGGACTGGACATGGCACTTGGTGCCATGGTCTAGTCATGGGGTCTGTGGTGACAGGTTGGACTCAATGATCTTTGATATCTCTTCCAACCTTAGCGATACTGTGATACTGTGATAACAGATTACATTATCTGGTCTGCAGGTTCCCACACCTGCTTCTCTTCCAAGGTAAAGGTGAGGACATTTGAAATTGTGTGCCCTTTGGTGAAAAATGGGTGGATCATTTTGCATTTGCCAGACGGTATTGTGGGATGAAAACACACATGAAGGGTCAGTCTCTGTGGGAAAAAAATGATGACTGTTAGCATGCTATTCAATGGGTTACACATGTTATGTGTTCTTCTGCACAGTATCCATGGGTGTACAAAGCAGAGTACAGAAAGGGTTAATGGTAGTTGTGCTGTGTGGTTTAACTTTCTCATGTGAAGGGATCCACAGTAGTGGGACCTGAAGAAGTTACTAATTACGGGACTAGTCTTGACTAGAAAGAAGATGAGAGCTTTAAGGCCTATCAGTCCAGTTTATTTTGAGAATGTCATAAACCCAGCAACTACTATGATGCCTGCTTGTGGCTCAGTGTTTTGGCTGCTAATGGCCTTTAAACATAAGGTCCCTAGGGATAAAAAGCCCACAGAGAATTCATCAGCAGTTTGTATCTTTTAAAAAATTAGAATTATATCCATGTTTAAAATTTACTGCTGCTAAGCCCTATCCTAATCTTCATCAGGCTGGCTAGATAAGCTATTAGTCTTTCATCTATATAATACACTTTTAGCCTGAGGCAAAAGCTTCTCAGTAGCAAAATTCATGCTAAAATAGACAGCCACTTCTGATGTAATTTCTCTAAAGCTTTCTTTTGTGTGCAAAATAACCAAAGTCCAGCTGAAAGTTGGACTTCTTCAGGCGCTGGCTTTTGCTTTCCTGTTAGGAAAAGATGATCACCAGGATTACTGGATATTAATAAAATATTAATAAATTATAAATTTGCAGATGACACCAAGCTGGGGGCAGGAGTTGATCTGCTGGAGGGCAGAGAGGCTTTGCAGAGGGACCTCGACAGGCTGGACAGATGGGCAGAATCCAACGGCATGAGATTGAAGACATCCAACTGCCAAGTTCTGCACATTGGCCACAGCAATCCCATGCAGTGCTACAGGCTGGGGGCAGAGTGGCTGGAGAGTGGCCAGACAGAGAGGGACCTGGGGGTACTGGTTGATTGTAGGCTGAACATGAGCCTGCAGTGTGCCCAGGCAGTCAAGAAGGCCAATGGCATCCTGGCCTGCATCAGGAACAGTGTGGCCAGCAGGAGCAGGGAGGTCATCGTGCCCCTGTACACTGCACTGGTTAGGCCACACCTTGAGTCCTGTGTCCAGTTCTGGGCCCCTCAGCTTAGGAAGGATGTTGACTTGCTGGAGCATGTCCAGAGAAGGGCAACGAAGTTGGTGAGGGGTTTGGAAGACAAGCCCTATGAAGGGAGGCTGAGGGAGCTGGGATTGCTTAGCTCTCTACAACTACCTGAAGGGAGGTTGTAGGCAGGCAGACTTTGGTCTCTTCTCCCAGGCAGCCAGTACCAGAACAAGAGGACACAGTCTCAGGCTGTGCCAGGGCAGGTTTAGGTTGGATGTTAGGAAGAAGTTCTACACAGAGAGAGTGATTGCCCATTGGAATGGGCTACCCGTGGAGGTGGTGGAGTCACCTTCATTGGAGGTGTTCAGGAGGAGACTTGATGGGGTGCTTGGCTGCATGGTTTAATTGTTTAGGTGGGTTGGATTGGTAGATGGGTTGGACGTGATGACCTTAAAGGTCTCTTTCAACCTGCTGTGTTGTATTGTATTGTATTGTGTATTAGGAAGAAGTTCTTCACATAGAGAGTGATTTGCCATTGGATGGGCTGCCCAGGGAGGTGCTGGAGTTGCTGTCCTTGGAGATCTTCAAGAAAAGACTGGATGAGGCACTCAGTGCCATGGTCTAGTTGATTGCATAGGGCTGGGTGGTAGGTTGGACTGGATGATCTTGGAGGTGTCTTCCAACCTGGTTGATTCTGTGATTGTAGGATTGTCACTCAAAGTGACAAGTCATCAGTTCTCCACTCATTTCCACCAGTCTCGATCAGGACTAATTCTACTGACTTCAAGGATTTAGTCTCTGTGGAGAGAGAATATGGGTGAAAAAGCACTTGTACAGCTGCAGCAGATTTTGATGCCAATTAACACTGTCTTAACACTAGTGAAATGCTGTTGTCAATGAGTGGCTTTCTTGAATTAGCAAGGGTTCTCTGAGCGCAGCAATGATCAGGAGTTCACTTGCACCAGGGCCAGGCTTTAAAAGGGACATTTGATAAAATATATACCAGAGTCTTTCCCTGCTTGGCCTGTAATACCTTTTGAAAGCATTCTCATTCTGTTCTGTTTGCCTATATGTTTCTCAAGCATTAATCTTTATGGTGGAATTTAACATTTTGCTTCCTATCTTACTTCCATCCTGTCAAACACAATTTCAAATAATTGTAGCCACTTGAGTTTTACGATTGAAGTGTTAGAGAGACCTGTGTTCTCAAGCTTTCTTGGCAACATAACATGAGCAAGCCCTTCTTCTGTGTAACATAGAATAATACGATCTGTTGCATGGACTGTGTTTGAAGAAAGGGTAACTATCTAGATTTCAAGAATATCTTGAGAGGTATCATTTAAAGAATACAGGGAAAACTAAACTCAGACACAGATTGTGCTTTGCTACAGGGAAACAATAGAAATTCATAGGCTGTAAGGTCACATAGGACCTTAGTATCTCATCATTTGACTGGCCGTGTAGTTTAGGCCACAGAATGTCTTTTATATTTTTTGCAATAAGAGTTACTTGTGCTCATCATGAACTTTCCCAGTTAGTGATAATTGGTTAGTAATTTATTTAAATTAAGTGAAAATCAAATAAAATGCAGAATGAAGGTACCAGTTATTTTCCCAATTTAATTTGCTGTGGGTTTGGTGACCTGCAAACCCTTCTATGATCTCTGTGTTGTGAGAAGAACTCAAGGCCTGAAGTCATGGTGCCCTCTGAGTCTCAAGAAAATCTACAGGTCAATAACCTTTTATTTCTGACCTTTTAACTGGCTCTAGTGGGCCATGAAGACCTAAATGCCAGCTCTTTCAGATTCCTGGGAAGCTTCAAGCCTCTTGAATCTAATTCTCTCTGAGAGATTTGCTCTCGTATATTCAGGTCACTGATATTGCAAAAGCAACTCTCGGCCATGTGTGAGGGGGAAGCTTTGGGGCATCCAGTGCTGTGCAGCTAGTGCTGCACTGTGAATTCAGGGCAGTTATGTAGCTCAGTAATTACACTTCTGCCTGGGAGTAACTCAAAGCTATGTCTCACCTAACTGTGCCTTTCTGCTTGTTTTATCTGGATGATGCCAACCAGTCCAGTGCTCACAGAGGAGCTTCTCTCTTACTCTGCTGTGTTCTCTCTCTTCTTTCTAGGAATGGCTTATTTAACTATAATAAAATCAATCAGTTATTATCCTAACTGTTGCATTCATTTCTATTCTGTAAGTTTCAAAAAAATGTTATAAATTGCCTCTGTGCTGTTTTGAAGACAAGTTCAAGACACGTGTACTTCAAGGGTTGGAATATGAAACTGATTGTCTCAACATCACCAGTATGCAGCTATTCTACTGTCAGAGAGGGAGTTGACATTTATGAGATTTTACTCTTGTTCACTTTATTGAACACATGCATACAGCTGGACATACATACTGAATAGGGAAATCCTGTCATATAGAGACATATTGCTTTATTTTGATTCTTCCACCATCAGTTAAAACAACCATTGGTTTCCGGTGGAGTAATGGTCTTCTTCACATGTCCCAGAGAAGGGAAGGAAGATGCCATGGAAATGGCAGCACCTGTTTATGCTGATTGTTCCTGGTGACTTCCAGGGTGAGTATGTGGGAATGTCACAGTGGGGCTACCTTGGGAATTTTCCTCAAGAAGAATCCCTCCCAGGCACTGAGGTGATGAGCCTTGCTGTCATTGCAGCTGAAGATTGCTCTGTAAGGAATAGAGGGGCTGATGCACTTGGGTGCCCTTAGGTGTATCACAAGTAATTTCCAAGTGCCTGCAGCAGCACTGGTGTAGAGGAAACAGTGTAGTCCAAAGTTAGCTGTTGTTTCAGTCCTATATTCCTTTATCAGCTTCTCTGTAAAGCCTCTTTCTCTTTCACTATGAATGTGTGTGAGATGCCATGCTGTCATCCTTGTATCCATGTATCCATCATTTAAATGTGCAAATGGGATTTAACTTCTAAGTCCTTAGGGCTGAGAAGTTAAATCTCATTTCCACATTTAGAAGTTGGGGTCTGCCTCATCTTCATACTTGAAGTAAGTTGGTATATGTGTTGTGCTGAGTTCTGGAAGATCAGGAAAAGTTATTTTTACCACTTAAGGAGGCTGTGTGTAGTCTGGGCTTGGATGTTTTTCAGATCAGGTTAGACAAATATCTGTCAAGAATGGTTTAGGTAGAGCTGAGCTTGCCTTGAGGCAAGGGGACGGATAAGGTGACCCTTTGCAGTCACTTCCATCCTTATTTTGTCCAATCCTCTGCTTCCTTACTGTCAGTGTCCACTTTGTGCAAAACAGTTCAGGTGTTCATTGTGGCAGAAGAACCTGAATTCCCTGAGAACCACTCAGGTATATGGGTTTGGGTTCACTGTGGGACTTAGCTGTTGATGCTCCTCTGACAGGAGGTTCATTCAGTGTGGTTATTGCCCTCAGTGCAGTGATTCCTGACAGGTCCTAAGCAAAAAGGCAGTTGGCTTCACTAGAGCTGTTAGGAGCTGTGGATCAGAATGACTATTCCTCATACTGCAAAACTGCCTGCTGTGGTTTTTCAGGGACCCACTGGTCACAAGGTTCAAGCAGACCAAGTTTTTAGGGTCGCAGCTTGAGGTTCTGGGTCACTGGAGAATATAGTAATCAAATGATCTTTTCAGGCTTGGCTATCTGGGTCACTGGAAACCAGTTGGTTTCCAGGGAGTATTTCAGGGCCATGGGATCTTAAAGCATATATGGCCCTTTTGTAATGGTCCATTGCACTAAAAGCCTGAAGGAGTCTCAGCTATGACAGTTCAACCCTCTATTTCCTTGCTGTTCTGAACTGAGGACATACTGGTACAGGCTCGTGTGTGCAGCACTCTATCCAGTGCTGTTCAGACTTATGGTTGCAGTTCTCAGGCCAGCTCTAGGACTGGAGGATAATAGGACACTGGCCATCACAATCCACCCTCTCTTTATAGGTGCACACAGCACCACATTTAGTTCCCCTGAGGAACAAATCTATTTGCTTTCAATATTGTATCAAGGGCTGGATCTTCTTAGAATACTCTTGAAATAATCTCGATCTCTTCAAAAAAGCCACACAGAGTCAAAGCAGGATACTCACTAGGTTACATTTGGTTTTGAATGTTGATACGCTGTGATTTTTAATGCAGGTAGGTATATCTTGTACTGGCTCAGCCTGCTGTTTATGCAGAGAGACTCTGCATAGGACTACTGAAATGTGTAGCAATATCTCCACAGACTTTGGTGGGCCAGAAGGGACACTGCTGCCTGAGACACACTGCATCTACATAGGAAAAAGCCAGAGCTTTAACTTCAAGGACTTGCACGCGGAGTCAATGACACTTTATTTGCATGGCAAACTAAATGGTATCAGCATAGTCTAAGTAGAGACTGAAAACTTTCCTTTCATGAGAAAGATCGTTGTAAAATGCTACTTTGTTGAAAAGGAAATTTTTCTTGAGAAATGTATCAGTTTTGTTGAAGCCATGACAAGGAAAGACTTCTTACAGAGGGCTGGGATATCGAGAGTGAGTGACAGAAAAAAGGGGGGAGGACAAAATGGGGGAGCACATACATCTGACTCTACTGTATCAGATCATTTCTGCCATGTCTGAACCATGGAAACAATTTAAGAATAGAGAATGCATATGGTGCTCCTTCTTTCTATACTCCTCACTGAAGGCGAATAGAAGAGAGGGAATTTGAGCACATTCAAGCCAGACTGCAACCCAGTGGTAAGGGCTCTCACCTGCAGCTCCAGAGTCTGGCTTGAGATGAGGTTTAACAAAAGCTTCAGTCTGGGCTTCTCTGTAGGTGAGCACCCTGACGAGTGTCACTGGCAACACAGATGTACAACTCCAGACTTTCATCAAACATTCAGTCTGTTTTAAAAAGAAAACTTTTTCCAAAACTATACAGTTTCCCAGGAAGTAGGGTTTGCATGCTGTGACCAGTTCTGGTCCAGTTCCACCACTGCTGCCACATGCTGTCTGATAGAGTCAGAAGTATCTTCCACTTTGGTAGTGGGGTTTGATGGCGGTTTCCACCATCTCCCTCTTTGGTCTTCTCATCAGTCCCATTGGATCATCAGAAAAGTTGCTCCTCATTGCTCTTGAGTATGATGGTACCATATATAAACTGACTGTTAGTGCCTTTGATCCAGACAGTGCAGTCTATCAGGGTAAGAAAATAGTACACGTTAATCAGAGGCAAATGTTAGGAGCAATATCTGCCACATTCTGGGAAAATGAGCTGCACAGCTCTTTGGAAAATGAGAACACATTAGGACTGGGAAATCTGGATTTCTTTTCCAAGCTTTGAGGGAAGCCCACTTGTTGCTACTTACCTGTCAGTGCTGGTCCACCAAACTGTGTCAGAGTTTGGTCTCTTCCCCAGAGAATGAAAGAAGACATCTCATTGTCCTGATGACATATACTAGCTGTGATGACAAGAAACCAAAGTTTTTGGAACAAGGAACTCATGTGAAATTACAGCAACATTATTTTACTATGGTGGGCTACTTTTCTGATGTCTTTGAGTATATATTTTCCTCGTTAACAGTTCTGTGCTATGTGTTGTACAAGGGTGAAGGACACAACATGGAAAAAATAACCTTTTTTCCATCCTAAAGAACAATTTATTCTTGCTGACTTACACTAAAACCTGGTGGTTACTGAACATCAGAAAAACAGTTTGAAGTGCAAAACTGAGAAGTGATGTGTTGCTAATCATGCAACAGCATGGATCAAATTGTCTTTGATTTCTATCTGGCTTTAGACACCTTGAAACACAATACTGATGGGTGTGCAGGTAATGATTTGTAGTCCCTAAGTGCACTTTTTTCCTGATATCAAATAATACAATAAAAAACTTCAGTGACAAAGGTTACAGTCAAAGGTTGACATGATTCTATATGTTTCACTTCTTGATAAAAAACCTTTGCTACCCAGAAGACTTCTCCCTTACTCCACAAATGTAATACTCAGGTTTAACAAAAAGTGACAGCCAATGGTTGCTTTAATACAAAGAAAAGGGATGAAAGAAGATGTTTGTTTGAGACAAACCTCTTTGGCGATGTGGCTTCCACACTGCCTTTTCTTCCAAATCACTTGATATAATTTAATATGCCATCCTGAAAATTTATTTTTAATGACAAAAAGAATACTTCATCATTGCCAGTGGAATGTTGTCAGTTGAAGTGCAATGACTGATCCTTTAGTCAGTCATTCTTCTAGAAATTATTCAAACTTGTAATAATTTCCTATTATGTCTTTCTTATAAAGACAGATGTGGCTGAGAGCTAAGCCTTGGGAAAGAAGGTAAAGTTGTAGACTAGTCTTAAATACACAGAGTAATCTATAGACATTGACTCTTACCCATAGTTTTTCTGATTTATAATAATAGATCTTAGACACGAGAAATTAAAGAAATGAAAATGTCATTTGTTTCATATGGTGGTGAGTTACATACTTTCAAGTGGATTCTGCTTCTCAGGGAAGCAAGTTCTCTTTGACAGATTGCCCTGCTACTGTATTTGATTTCAATTTCCCACTGAACAGCACCAGGTGAAATCTGTTATCCTTTAATTGTAGTATGACTTTCTCCAGTGTGGTCCTCATATCAATCATCCCAAGTAGTTTTTTCAGCTAGATGCTTAAGAATTAAATGAATATAGGGCTCATATTTCAGTCAGTTATAGGCTGCCTTTCTAAAGCACCACTGAGAAATGTAAACTAAGAATTAAAACAATTTCAGCATAGGGACAAAATAGGCCCCAATGGGATACCTTGTGAGGCATCTGAGACTGCATTCACCTCATTGCAACCAAGATCATTCCACCTTCTACATAGAAACCTACTCTCTGGAGGAACTTGTAGATTACTGGACTTCTTGTTTGATCTCTTTATATAGAATAGAATAGAATAGAATAGAATAGAATAGAATAGAATAGAATAGAATAGAATAGAATAGACCAGATTATATTTGTTTGCTCATCATTTTGTAGATAGTTCAGGTAACTTTATATCATTAGAAAGCAGCACGAAACCATCTCCGTTTTCAGACCACCCAGCCTACTGACTGCTGAAAAGGCTTGGCTTCTAGCAGATCCAGGGATGCAGAACTGAGCAATAAATACAAGGCACATGCATGTGCACGCTATCTGGTTTTGCTCACACTAGGAAATGGGGAAGCTGTGAAGCGAATGTAGTGGAGTCATCCCTTCAGATTTCCTTAGTCTACAATGGGAACAAAGCCTAAGGGAGAGACATAAATCTGTAGTCATCAGCTAACACAACAAGGAAATGTCAACTGAAAGTGCAGAGCTAAGGAGGCAATACTTTCCTAAGTTCAGATGTGCTCTAATCACTGCAGCTCAACAGGGTAATTCCTGTGGAGGAACATCCCACAGCCCACACAATTGTTCTCTGATTAACCTCTAAGTTCTAATGGCCCATGACTGGGCTTCCTTCCCTCTCCTGAACTATGTAAGAAGTCCTTGAAAAGCTCTTTTACTCACATTTCTGGATATCTAGCTTTCCTCATAAAAGAAATATCTATTAATATGGGTATACAAATGCACAAAAGGGCACTAGAGATGGGGTCGGGGGTTCTCATATGCACTGTCAATATTATCACAGTTGGGCTAGTCATGGTGGAATTGAAAGTTTCATTTAACTGCATTAATTCTTTCAAAAGTTGCCCAAAAGTCATGTCACAAGCCTACTCCTGCAAACAACTAAACATCTTCTGACATTTGGTAACAAACACATTGAAGATTTTAGTTTTTGTTGTGGAAGAACACTTCATTTATGATTTCAAAGTGCCTTAAAATAGCTGAGGTAGAATGAAGGAGCATTGCTGGGGGTTTTAAAGGCATTTTGCTTCACATTTTCCCTCATCTTTTACCTATGACAGAATTAGCAAGTTTTTATTTATGGAATGCTGTAAAGCTGCCACTGGGATGTTTCCTGCAAGTGGCTTATCCACAAAGCAGTCATTATCTTTAGTCATATTTCTTCTCCCATACTCTTTCCATTACCATATATTTTTATTTTACTGTACCTTGCCCCTTTAGTGTTAGTATAAGAATTGCTTACTTTGGAAAGGGCCCCTGGCTAGGGTGAACTGATATAAAAGTTATATTCCAAAGCTCCTTTTTTTCTCTTCTGACCCTGTCACCTCATTGTCCATTGAATGAGATTATTTCCCTAATATTTATTTTATCCTCACTATTGCTTCCCTTGAATATTTCTTGGAAAAGTGTGTTCTGTCTATATTTTGTGTTGTGTTTTACTATTGAAATGTGAGTACCTTCCCTTCGTGTATTGGTCTAATAAATGCCTTGCATTTTGAGATACTCCTTGTCTTCTTTGGGTGGTTCTGTATGCAAGAAAGTAGACTCATGTATTAAGCCCTAATCTTGGTTCTACAAAAGACTGATTGAGAACCAAAGGTTCATCACAATTGTGCTCTGGCATTTATACCACTGTGCAAGTTCAGCTCCTTCTGATGACAAAGAAATATGTTGGAATGCCCCCATCAGTTCCTGACACAATAAAAGAGTCATTACTGGGTATTTTTGTACATAGTGGAGGTTTGTTCTTTTCTTGCTTCGTTGGTTTGGGGTTTCTTTAAAACTCCTTTTTTTTTGTACTTACGTATTACCCACAATAAAGTCATAGAACCACAGAATTGTTTCTGTGCAAGAGATCTCTAAGATCATCAAGTCCAACTGTCAACCTATGACCACAAGGTCCATTGTGGTGGGTTTGAAGGCAGATCCTCCCTTGCCTCCCAATGGGGCAGAAAAACGAGACTCAGACAAATGGATTGCAGAAATGATGGAAAGTTCAATTGGGAGAGCAGTGAGTGTTTTACAGAGAACCACAAATGCAGTGACAGAAGAAGATCCCAAAGCATACCCAGAAGCCTCCCAGCACCCCCCTCTCCCCACCTGAGGGTACACCCAAAACTCCCAGTGCTCTATCTTCCCTCCCTCCACTGTTAGGCTAATCTCAGCTGGCCAGAGCTGAGATTGCCTTTCCCTCTTCTCCTCCTGGCATTAGGCCTAGCCAGGCCCAAGAGGCCTTGAGATACTCTCCTTCCATTACCAGATAGGGTGCATCTCCCACGGTAGCAATGAGGGAAGAAAGAGGAAGTGTGAGACCTTGTAGATGGATTTATAGGGAGCAGGACATTTTGGGTATGAAATATGCAGCTTCCTGTGTCCACCCACTGGGATGGACACCCAGGGCACCAAAGGTGTATCTTGTGTGGTAGCAGCAGAAGGCACCTATCCTAAACTACCACAGCCATTAAACTATGTCCTGAAGTGCCATGTTCACATGTTTCTCGAATGCCTCAAGGGACAGGGACTCCACTGCCTCCCTGGGCAGCTTGTTCCAATGCCTGACCACTCTTTCCATAAAGAAATTTTTCTTAATATCCAGCATAAACCACCCCGGCACAATTTCAGGACATTTCTTCTGTCATTTGAGACTAGGGAGAAGAGACCAACACCCACCTCACTACAAACTCCTTTCAGCAATGAGGTCTCCCCTTTCCCTCTCTTCTCCAGACTAAACAATTCCAGTTCCCTCAGACCCTCCTTATAAAACTTGTTCTCTAGATCCTTCACCAGCCTCATTGTTCTTCTCTGGACACATCTCCAGCAACTCAATGTCTTTTCTGTAGTGAAAGACCCAAAACTGAACACAGTATTTGAAGTGTGTCCTCGCCAGTGATGAGTATAGGGGTGCAATCACTACCTTACTTCTGCTGGTCACACTGTCCCTTGTACAGGCCAGGATGTTGTTGACTGTCATGGCCACCTGAGCATACTGCTGGCTTGTGTTCAGATGGCTGCCAACCAGCACCACTGGATCCTTTTCTGCTGGGCAGCTTTCCAGCCACTCTGCACCAAGGCTGTAGCATTGCACGGGATTGTTGTGATCCAATTGCAGGACCCAACACTTAGTTTTGTTAAACCTCACACAACTGACCTCAGCTCATCAATTCAGCCTGTCTAGATCCCTTTGTAGAACCTTCCCAGATTCAAGCAGATCAACAAGCTGCGCCAGGGGAGGTTTAGGCTGGATGTTAGGAAGAAGTTCTATACAGAGAGAGTGATTGCCCATTGGAATGGACTGTCGGGGAGGTGGTGGAGTTACCATCATCGGAGGTGTTCAGGAGGAGACTTAATGGGGTGCTTGGTGCCATGATCTAGTTGTTTAGGTGGGTTGGATTGGTTGATGGGTTGGGTGCGATGATCTTGAAGGTCTCTTCCAACCTGGTTTATTGTATTGTATTGTATTGTATTGTATTGTAACACTCCCATCGAATCCAGTATCATCTGTTAAACAGTAAACATCTGAATCAGTAGGATTGTGGCCTATGCAAGGAAAAGAAAAGGAGGTCTACCCCTAAAGATAGCTTTATTATGTTTTTCTGATTGCAATTATTTTCCTTTCAACAGTATAAAATGCTGTTTGGTTTAATTCTGTTCTGTCTTTAGTTGATCTATCCCACACATACTGGGCCACACAATTTTTTGCCAAAATAATGCGAAGATCAAAGTGATTTTAATGACTGGGTTACATTCTGGCTCCATTAGAATCAACAGGAATTTTGACACTGATTTCCTGGAATAAACCAAGCTATCAACTTAAGGGGGTCATATAGCTGACACATCACTTTTGTGATCTCATTTCTGCCTAAAGAATGACAAAAAATTGCTTATTTCTATTCCGATATATTTCACTTTCTCTGGTAATCAGATGAAGAGATCACAGGGGGGTACTGGCATAGTGGCTATTAATATTTAATAGGTGGAATGGTTAATAAAAATATTGGAACTTTATTACTTTCAAAAATCCTGCAGAAAATATTAATAAAACCTATCTACTGGTTCAAAATATTCAGTTGTGGAACAGATACCTCACCAGCAGGGGCATGTAACAATTTAAACAATATGAGCAAAAATCCAGAAACAACAAACAGTAATTTAAACTGCAAAGAAAAGAAAAAAAAAAAACAACAACAAAACCAAACAAACAACAAAAAAACCCCACAACATTGGCAACATGCCAGAGATTGCCCACAAGGTGGGGGGAAACTCTAGAATTCTCTAGGCCAACAGACCTTTAACAGATGCTTATAAAAATCAAATTTCATAGATTACTCACTGCAAATCACTTTAGTCTAGTATGTTCAGCCTCAAGGTTTATATTCCTCAGACTGTGGTACCACGTGGCACATGTGGGGATTTAAACAAAAACAAAATGGTGTTGAACATGGTGTAATAAATAAAGGGATGAATTATTTGTTAACCATATAAATGATCAATGCTGGAGTCGTGATCAAGTCAGACATGCCATTCAATGATAAGACCATGTACATCCTGTTTTGAACAGTATGTACTTAGTTTTAAGCTTGTTAGGCAGAATCTACAGAAGTTGGGCAGCTGGTTCAACACCCACTGAGTCTGCCAGAAACAAGGTTAAGATAAGGAAGACTATCAACATCCTCACAAGAGACTCCAGACCAGGATGCCGACCCTTATCAGGAACTCACACTTGCACAGCCAGAAAGGTGCATTCTATGCATGAGGAATTGGCTGTTACAGTTGTGACATACCTCCACCTTAAAAGAAGAGAGTGGATCCTTACTTGGGGCGTGCTGCTGTGGAGCAGGAGACTCCCAGCCGCCCAGAACGCTGCTTTTGCTTATTTTACCCGCAATAAAATTTCTTATACTTAAAACTCTCGATTGGCGTGGAGAGTGTTTTTAACACATGTGAAAGCTGCAGGAACACAGTTTCACTTTCTGTTGGCTTCTGCAGTTTCTTGCTGTAGCACATACGGGCATACAGGGTTTATCTCCAAAGGCTTTGTAGCTGAAAGCTTTGTAGAAAAGAAGATGCTGCCGAGGCTTGCAGGGCTTGTCAGATTTGTAGCTTTGACTGATTGGAGAGGATCTTCCAGCTGCAATCTTCACAGTGGTTCTTGTTACTTCTTGCAATAAAACGAAACATTCCTGGGGTCTCAGCTCCTCTTGGGGTTCGTCTCTCAGCCTGGCAAAACATGTCTATCTGCTCCTGAGCTTTACAACGCTTTTCAGCAAGGGGCCTTGCAGTCTTCCTGGGTAAACTGAAGCACAGCTCGAATTCCAAATTGCAAGGCAAGCAAGGCTTGTGATTTCTCTTGAGAGCTTAGACAAGGCAAGGCACTGGCTCTTTGGGCTGGTATTTATAGATTTCCTGAGACAACGATGGCCAGTGACAACAGAGATTAAGAGATAAAACCCTGATACTTTAACCTATAGAATCAGTTTTCTCCAAACGTGGCCAAAGGCACACACACCTGGCCCACTTGGACCCCAAGGCATGTTCAGGCAAGCCTGGGCAACCTGGGCAATCTCCTGAAAAACCAGACCTGCTGGGTCCTGCCCCATTGTCTGGTTCACAGCCATTTTGAGGCTTTTGTCCCTTCAGGACAATTACCAACAGCTTCCCCCTCTCTGCTCCCTTCCCCCCTGTACACAGGACAAGAGAAGAGCTGAGAGATGCTGCTAGTATTTAGCCACAACAAAGAACACAGCCAAGGTCAGCAAAGCCAGCAGAAGCATCAGTTGGTATCTGCTAGAGTGACGAAAGTGAAAAGAAAGTTCGTTTATAAAAACTAACTTTGTTAGTAGTCTGTCCAATTATTTTCCCTTTTGCATCCAGTGGTGACTTATTTACATTCTCTCACTCTCTGTTCAAGATCTGTGGAAAATTTTCCAGGCACAGCCATTGACCATTATATATAAGAAAGGGCTGGCAGGGGAAAGGAGTGTGTGTGTGCAGTACAGGCAAAGCTAGGGCAGAAGCCCTTATATGAGACTTCCATATTTCTGTGCTGTAGCCCCAACCAGGGGCACTATGTCTCCTGAGGCTCATACTGGTAGTGGTTAGTGCAAGCACAGTAAATCTGATGTGTTCAGAAGATGGAATTTCTGTGCATGTCTAAATGCACTGTGTAATGAACACATCTGCTACAGGCCCAATGCTGTCTTGGATGTACTGTGCAGTTTATGTGTACAATATTGATATTCAAATGGCCTTTCATGTGGGACTTCAGAGCATTGCTTGAGTGAGACCTGATGCTCTAGTGGCTCTGAAGAACATGTAAATGTTCTGGTCAGAGGCACTGTACCTGTTTTTCAGCCTGGTTTATGTTGTCATTGGCCTGTTCTGAATTACTTTGTTGGAAGAACATGAGTGGGTTTTATCATTTGGTGCAATTTTCTTTGTGCAGAATACAATTAGTGTATCACCTGCTTGTGATTTTATAGTCAGCTTGAAAGGTGCAGATGTAAAAACTTGTGTCAAAAAGTCAGTGCTCAAACTACATGGCAATGGTAATCTGGAAAGAGATGTTTAATCTCCCTTCTTTCCAAACAGATTTCCTAAGAACTGATCTGATCTGAGGCCTCTAGTAATTGTTAAACTGATTATTCTGCAAACTCCTACATTT